>CM046875.1:371052566-372252566 GCA_025667525.1 Glebionis coronaria
GGCTAAAACCGAAAGATTAACGTTTTCGCCAAATAAAACTTAGACGGTCGGACCCGTCTAATGTAAAATTTTGATAACTCATCTACTGATATGTAAGTACATTTGACAAGTAAAAACGATAAACCCGAGCTTTATAACTTATGGACCTTAACGGGCCAAAGTAACCTTATTGGACTATTACCCCAACTAGTTTGCTAAACACTAATGGACCTTACCTCATGGGCTTAACCCACCTGGGCCCAACATATGAGTATAGGCCTGGTATTAAAATTATAAATGGGCTAATATAATTATTGGACTTTTAATGGCTTATTGGGCCTTAATATATAAATAAGTTGAAACTAGTGTAACTAGTCTTAAAATTTGACTAACAAATAACACTATAATGTGTAATGAGAAGAATAAAATCCCACTTGTTCATCATCATACTTATGATATCATCATATTTATATATACATAACCATTATTTTTATAAAGTCATTGGACAAGATTCTAAGACCGAGTATTATTTGGTCTAGGTTTCCGTGATTGAAGCACGTACCGTACATCCAAATCGTCGATAACCCGTCTTTCCCAATCCATGTGAGTTCATAGCCTCGCACTCTTTTTAATGTTTATGAAATGTTTTATATACCCGCGAGGAGATAACAGGCTAGTTTTAATAAAAATAGGACACCAGTTGTCCCGATTGTTTGCTTATTGATATGGACCCGAATTATTTTTTTGACCCGATGAATGATTATATGACCAGATGAATGAAAATGAAATGGATTATTGTTTGTTAGGTTATGTCACTAAAAGTCCCATTAGCATGAATTATGAACTACCCGGGATTTGGTAGACGCTTATGCATATAATTAGTACTATTTGGGGAAGATCACCCCAGTTCGCGCCTTGACGGTTGATTCCCGTCGTGCCACATTGATTGGTAAGGGAATTTATGTATGAGAAGATTTATATAAGCGTAATTATTGTGACGACACGCTGTTTTTAGATGGGCAAAGGAATTACGAGTTAGCTTCCCCGTTGTTTGTTATAGTAAGGTAGCAATGTCATGCGACTTATAATAATCCAATTACAAAAATACTGATATACGCATTAAATTGCCTATTCCTATCTATAGCAGACTAGCTAAGGGGTCTTATTACGGCATATTATGTTCGTGTTTTGGTTTTACATAACCATTTCATATAACGGTTTTTATTTAACCTCTATACAATGTTATGAAACGTATTGTATGATGTTTCTGCGACAATGGTTCGTATAATGGTTTTGAAGGCAAAAGCCTATATTATGATTTACGACAAAGATTTGTATAAAATGTCTTTGGCCTATTTTATTCCTACTACGACAAAGATTTGTACAAATTTATTTTTGGTAATAATTATATACGGGTGATGTACTAATGGTTTTAATTAAACTCTATCAATTCACTCGGCGTTTTCGCTGACCTTTTTAACATGTTTTATCTAAGGTGCTTGAAGGTAATTCTCGGGAAGACGCCAAGAATTTATGGCCCGCATTCAATAAAAATTTCTATTCAAATGTTTTGTAAATTTGTATGACATATTATGACCTGAGGACCTATGTAATTTGATATTTATGAATGGAAAATGCTTTATTATTAAACGACGTGATTTATAAGCGTTGTCTATGATTTGAGTAATGTGCTATCCCGTAACACCAACGACTCTTCCGCTGAACTAAAGTATGAATATTTGGGGGTGTTACACAATGTGACAATAATTATTTGACGTGACCAAGAACAAGAAATATGGCGATATTTTTAACGACTACGGATTTTGTGTTCGGGTATTATTATTATTTGAAGTTGGAGACGGATTTTTCGAAGGCGTGTACTTATTTTATCTTTGAAAGACAACTTGCTCGTGCTTAATCTTAGAATGAAAACTTGTTTATCTAGTTTTCGGGTTCGGGGTGGTTGGTTGATGACTCGGATAACTATCACTTTAATGAGCTACTTTATTGTACTCCGTGTCACGCGCATAGTCGACGTGGATAATTTCAAGAGGTGTTGTGCTTTTATACTTCTTCAGTAATGTATTGGGTACTTAGAGATTTCTCCACCGTTCCTCATTCAACAATAGTGCAAGCTTAAGTCACAAGATCGAAGTATTTTTATCCAGTTTCATGTTTGATGTATCTAGTTCATTCTATCAGTGGTCACTTCAAATTGTCGACAAGGGGGCTGGTAAAGATAGCCATGGAGAATTTATGAGTAGATAATTTCGATCAGCAGCTGATTATTTATTATTCTCACGAGATTTCAGGTACATGTGCGTACGATTTATTTCTGGTTCCGAGGTTTCGAAACCATCAAGGGGGAAGAATAAGACACATTGAACGCACAACGAGTACACGTGATGAACTTTATACCTTCTTTTTATTTGAAGACATTCTGGAAAGACATTTGTCATAACCGCAGAGAAAATCAGTGTTTTAACTCGTGGCGTTATCAATCTCTAAATGGTACACTACTGATTCGATGTTTAATTGTTTTGATTTTGCAGTTATTCATCATCATTATCCTATATGGAGAGATATGCATTCTCGGGACTTAATTGACTATAGTGCATCTCCGGAAGAAGATATTTGCATTTCCGGGACTTAATTGACTCTGGTGTTACGATGTCAACTTCATGAATGGGATAAAGTGTCTACTTCAGTATTTGGGCTTCATACTTGGGATTGGTTTACTTTCTTCAACTACGTAGGGGAAGAAATGTCTTGATTCTTTTTAGTATGCATAACTTGAACTCTCAGGAGGAAGAAAAATTCAGAAGAATTATTCAAGCGTGAGAAGAGAAGTTGTTGATCTACTTGGTGTGTCCCAAACTTTCAATAACTCTTAGCAACATTATCATTTCATATGATGGGGTTTGCTTGTTAAATTCCGCTGTGTGCTTAATCATTCTAAGCTTTATTGAAAGCTTTGAAGTTGCTTATGAGGATTGTCGGTTTAGGGGAAGCTATTAAAATCTTCTACATCAAGTTTATGTGGAATGAATTAGGGGGAAGTTAATTGAGAAGCTTCTCCTTAACCAAAAGTACATGGATTACTTAGCTCGTGCCATTACAGTATTTCTACTACAAGTTACTACAAAGATGAGTCGTTTTGAAGTGAAGACTTGAAGTCAAAAGCCTCAGAAGACTTCATCAGCATTGGACGCTTCATTGAAGCTGTTGTTCTTAATCATTATGTACTTGTTAGGAATAATATTGTAAGAAATTCTACACGTCGTCCCATGGGGGAAGATTGTTGGAAATTCACTTTATATGACGACATTTAAGAATTCCCATTAGTTATCATAGTCACACACGCATAGACTAGACTAGGTAATGATGTATAGTTTAGGTGCCGTGTGACTATATATACCCCTCCAAGGCTTCCAAGGAGGGGTTGTTGTTTTGTGTTTTCTTTTCATTTTCAATACAACTTTTCTCTTTTCTTTCACACACAACCTCTCTCTCAATATTCATCCATGGCTGCCACCATATATCACCCTACTAGACCACCGGATCCTTAAATAGCAAACCCACAGTTATTGTGTTATTTTACTTCATTACCTGGTAGTGCAACTCATTTGTATTATATGTACTTTAAATTAGATGTATCTGACCATTTTTGGACTAAATATTCAACTTATGCCTTAACGGAATTTCGAAATTTGAATTACAAAATGTTTAACCTAAATTTTCTTTATGAAAATAGGTAATAACAAGTAATGAGAAACTTATTTCATAATTTCTTAAGATAAAAACATGACACCATCTGATCATTGTCAATTGTATTTCATAAAAGATATGAAAACTTTAACAAGGTTATACCCAAAATAATCTATTGACATAAAGTGTCAATATCAATAGTATTGAATACATTAAGAAGAATATTACCCTTTATACCAATGGGTTAAAGTGAGAGAATTATCCAGAAATTAGAATTTCATAACCCATGTATGCATTATAATTACACTTATCCTATGGAGGTATTGTAAAAATAGAGCTTCGTAGTACAATAAGTAGTAACCATTAGCTATCTACTGGATTAAAATGGTGATTTGTGAAAAATATTTACCAAGAATGATCACAATTATTTTCTCAAGAGGAATGAGAAATTACACCATGTTAAATAGTATTAACTTTGGTAAGATCTTTTTCCTATAATCCAAATTGATTTTGAAAGATGCAATAATTGATTCAAAATGTTGAATTGAGTTGTGACATATTGAATTGAGGTTTACCCAAGGAACTCATAAATAGTCACGTTTCTCTTCGTATTTTGAAATATAAGGAGGATGTATCTGATTAAGTGGTACGATTTATATTTATCGTAGTAATCTCTATATGATTCATGTAAAACCCGCATGCTTTTACCATGAATAGTACCCTTAAGATCATACGTACTAGATTAAAACTTTCCTATTATAGCATGATTACGATTACGTGTTAGGATTTTATGTATTACGTACGTGTTAGAACACGATAAGTATTTACTACGCACGAGCATGCAATAATTATTTGACAATAATTAATCACGAACATGCGATCATGAAATCAGGAACGTAATTAAATCACGAACTATTATTAATTACGTATATATATTTATTACGAGCGTAAATAAATATATTAGGTCACGGTAATTTTTAACGAGAACACATTAAACGTGAACACAAATAATCACGAACGAGTAATTAAACATCGAGACACGGAAAACGGTACGGGTACCCCATGTGGGGCCCCTACCCGCGGCAACAAGGGAGAGATGGGCCAAGCCCATCTCAAAATTTACTAAGAAGGGTAAAAGGAAAAGATCACTACTCATTTTCACTTTTACAGAAGATTTTTACAAAACCTAAAAAAGTTCTTCCTTCTCCTTTCCTTTTCCTTTTGGCCACCACCCATAAACACACCAAAGGGGTGTTTATTTGATCTTTGATCTTGGTTTTGGTGCTAGTGTTCATGTTTGTTCATCCTTGTTTAGATCCACGCATTCGGTAATTCTTTTAACCCTTTCCTTTTGATTTGATCTTTTAAATAATTAAGAACATGATGTGTTTTTTTAAACCTAATCAAATCATAGATCTAACATGAAATTGGTTTTGTAATAAATCAAAAGGGTGTTTTAGGGGTGTTTGTTTTTGGCCGGCGCCTAAACCGAACCCCGAGGGGGTCTCGGTTTGGCTACTCTACCACCACCGAGACCATATGGTCCCGGTTGGTTGGTGTAGGTCCCACGGCAGCATCAAGACAAGGGGAACCTCGAAGTGGTTCGGGGTATGGTGTCGATTTCATGTCCGGTTCATGGTTCTTAGTCAAGATCCGGTTCACGATGTATGTCCGGTTCATGGTTCTTAAATTAATAAACATGACATGATTAATTTTATAACATGACTTAGGTTATTATAATTATTAAAATCATGAAATTATTAACCTAAGTATTTTTATATTTTAGACTTATAATTAATTAGTTATTTAAAAACCATGGTTATAATTAATTAATTAACATGACTTAGGTTATATTATTAATAAATAATAATACATGTTTTAACCTAAGTATTTAACTTTATTTAGTTAAAAACATGATATACTTTAATTAAATATATTAACCTATAGTTTACTTTAATTACATGAAATAATTAATAAACTATACATTATATCATATGACTTAGAAAATAATCATGAAAACACTTAGGCTTATATACTTAGCTTATTTAACCAGCTTATATCTAATTATGGAAACGTTCTATTTTAGAAACTTATTTAAATAAGGCAGCTAATCTATTTATGGAAACTTTCTATTTTTAGAAACTTATTTATTTCAGGCAGCTAATCTATTTATGGAAACTTATTTAAATAAGGCAGCTAATCTATTTATGGAAACTTTCTATTTTTATAAACTTATCTATTTTAAGCAGTAATTCTATTTTTGGAAACTTTCTATTTTTGGAAACTTTCTATTTTTGGAAACTTTCTATTTTTGGTAACTTTCTATTTTTGGAAACTTTCTATTTTTGGAAACTTTCAATTTTAGGAAACCTGCTATTTTTGGAAAGTTACTTATTATTACACAGTAAGTATAATAATACATGAAATACCAGAAACACTTAATCAGAGTAAACGAATATAAGATAAACACAGTTTAAGGCTTAAAACAGTAAAACATGATAAGAACATATAAAATAAGCTAAGACATGACATAAAATCAGTTACGTATTAGTAAGCAGATACTCATTCATGTATGTATTTATGTAGCATTAGTGATACGGAAGTAGGGTTCCTCTCAGTTCGTCTTCTTCGTTCACTGGACATAAGGTACGGATTTCCGTCCTTTCAGTATGGACATTCTTTCCTTATTAGGATTTCCCCGTATGCAGCCAAATTTTTTCCCGTAGTATAAGTATGTGTTTGAATTGCTTATGTTTAATTTAGAATACCTATAGCCATATACATGCAACCATAACATTAGAGGCACTGATGTTATGACTTCACCACGGCAGAGTGATTGCTCGTGGCGTCCCTTCAGCTTTTGGCCATATTATTATAATTATCATGTGGGGCGTATGGGTGCATCCTAGTTACATGTTTTCAGTCAGGATTTCATGGTGAATGTGGTGTATGCCTTGCATCCTTCACAAGGAGCTGATCCCTCCTACCCAAAAACCAGTATATTAAATTAGAGGCAGCCCCTCTAATTTGCATGATGAGGTCACCCCTCCAAGTATTCATGCACGATGGATTTTCATGACCTATATTGGCTAATGGTAAAATATGATAAACAGTTTTTACAAGATAAACATAAGGCTTTTCAAACTATAAAACCAGTTTTATCAAGACTTAACCAGGTTACTCGGGACTTAGTTTCCTCCGCTGTTATATGTTATATGCTTATCCTATTCATGCTTTATTGTACATCCATGCACTGAGCGTATTGCTCAGCTGTTTTCCTTTTCTATGTTCCCAAAACGACAGGTACTCAGGGACGCTCGTAGACTTTAAGCGTACGTGCATATGGACTGGACGCTTTCTAGCCTTTCTTTACTTTATGCATTATCTTTCCTTTGATACATTTGCTATGGACATTGTTGAGTCCTTTCCTTTACTATACTATGTTTGTGTGTGATGAGCTTTACTTTTGGACTACCGATGTTTGATTCCGGTATTTTCCTTTTATGGTCATGTAATGTTTAGACATTTTTCCTTGTATGCTTTGATGACACGCCATAATTACGTGTGACATTTCCATTATCAAAATGGGGTATTACAATTATGGTATAAGAGCCAAGGCTTCAAACTGTAGGCTCTCAAATATGACCTGTGTTTAGTGGGTAGTCACTACGGTCTTCCTAGAACTGACAGTTGTTTTCATGCATTCATCATTTTTAAGCATACATATATATGTCATTGTCGCAGATTTATGACTAAGTAATGGTTGGTACAGGACTGGCCCTATTTAGTCGCATGTGTTTTATTGAAACTTTTAAATTTGGGACCGACCCATAGGCGTCCCCTTGCCATGTCTTTTGTTTTGGGTGAACTGATCATAGGCGTTCACTCGCGAGCATACAAAAGTTTTCATAAAACTACATCATGCATTCATACACAAAATTTTCTTGCATAAAATTTTTCTCTTGAAATTTTGGTATAATTTTTTTTCATGTATATATATATATATATTATGTTTTGATCTGTTTAATCATATGTTTTATGTTATACTGTCAGATGGTTCTCACACGCGAACAGGAACAGCTCAATGCTGCAATTCAAGCTGCTATGCAAGCTTTGCTTCCTCAACTGAGGAACGACATCAGGGCTGAAGTTCAAGCTGCCAACAATCAGCAGCATAATCAGGCACCTCCTCCTTCTCCTCCAGTGACATTAGCAGTATGGCTAGAGAGATTCAACAAGCTCCGCCCTCGAGCTTTTGAGAAGACAGATAGCCCCAGTGATGCTAAAAGCTGGTTGACTCACATCAAGAAGATTTTCGATGCTATGGGTTGTGACCCCGCATACAAGGCGAGGTTGGCATGCTATCGGTTCGAAGGTGATGTGCTAAATTGGTGGTTAGGATTGATGCAGTCTTAGGGTGGTGACGAGTGGGTTGCTGGTTTGACTTGGGCTCAGTTCAAGGACAGGGTGATGGAACAGTTTTTTCATAAGGCTGAGCAGGACAAGCTCAAGAGAGATGTGACAACCGTGGTTTTGAGGTTCGTCACTTGGTCTTACTTTTAGGTTATTTTATGTGTGTTTACTTGAATTGTGTGTTTACGTGTTTATTTTGTGTGAACGAGGTTGGTGTGGTTATCATTTATGAGTATAGAAGTACTCGTAAATAAATCGAGGAACGGTTATTTCATGTTCATGAGCTCACAATTGGTGACTATGAAATGCAATGGTGATATTTTGGTGTTTACGTATACATATAAGTATTATAATAATAGTGTATTTTTTTAGGATTTACGGTTTAGCGTTTAGAGGTCTCGGGTGAGGTAATTATCCAAATGAATATTTTTCGGGATGGTTTTAAGTCATTCAGGAATTAGTTATAAAGTTTATTTAAAAATTTGAGATTTTTTTTAAAAGTGTATATTTTACGTCTTTTACGGTAAAAGCGCGTAAATTTGAGTAGTTTTACGGTTTTGAGGTTTTGGAAGCTTTAGGAGCTGAAATAAATTAAGACAAATTAAGGTAGTAATAGTAATACATTATTAAACAATAAAAAGAAAAAAAAATAAAAAAATGCATATATAGTCGGCTAGAACCGAATATATAACCAAAAAAATAGGAAAAAAAGATTTATGGTAACTAGTGTTTGGGTTGGACAAGAATATTTGCTATATAAGGACCCCTTAACACAAAACACACGCATTCTTCTTCCTGGAAACCTTTAGTCGACGGCAGAAGCTTTATTTTAGGGTTTTCTGTATTTTTTTTCATCCTCCATTAAATTAAAGGTAAACCTTCTTTAACCTTTTTGATTAAATTGTTTTTATGTTTAATTAATCATCTTATGATGGATTTAGGATAAGTTTAATTTTATAAACAGTCAATTAATGTTGTAATAATCATAATATAATGATTACATGGGTTAGGGCTTGTAATTAGAGGAATTAGGGTTAATTAATGTGGTTGATTTTATTAAACCCGTTTTTTAAAACTGGGCAGATTTTTGAGTCAATTGTTTTGATCATATTGGGAGTTCTACAAACTCTTATCTTACGATCCACATACCCCTGAAAATTTATTTGAAGTGGCTTTCCAATGCAAGAAACTAGAACTAAATTGGAGGTCGGGAAGGGGGTCAAAAACAGGTTACAACAGTCGAAGGTCAAAACAGTTTTGAATTCAGCATGTTTTCTTTTTAAGTTTTGGGTTGTTTGGGGTACTTAGGGTTGCATTGGGATCTTCTCACGAACATAAGAGATGGTTTATATATTTTAGTAAGGATCTGCACTTGGGCTAAGATGGTGGTTTAGGGTAAGACCCTCTAATGGTAACAAACTTTTCATACGTTTAAAATCAGTAAATTCTAGATAGGTAGCAATATATACACATATATCGGGGCCTTAACAGTAGCTTTAAGGTTAGGGCAAGTGGGAGGTTTTAGCTAACATGTATAAAAGTATGAATATTCCTTTTACAGAAACCATGAGTATATTTAAGTGGACGTTTGACTTAAAGTTTTGAGACCTAAAACTGGGACTGTTTTGTGTAAAATTATGAACGGGATAGCTTTTGAACTTAACCAAGTTAGGGACTTGTTAAGGAAGGGTAATGGGGTGATTAGAGCTTATCAATATGGTAATGTTATGGGATAGACTAGATGTCCATCATAGGTTGATGAGACATCTTAATGATTGGTTCGTGTATTGATTTCGTGTTCTTGGTTTGTTAGCTTGTTGCTAGTGCGAGGACTTCTGAAGAAGCTATCAGGTGAGTTTCATAGTCCCATGTTTACTATTGATTTTGACTTCCAGATGGGATGGAAGAGACACTGTGTTGAGTTGTTTCTAAATTGTTGCTGTGAATGTTTTATGGTTGTGATGGACTTATGTGTACACTTATGTGATTAACTGCTATGCGATTCTTGATTTGTTATTGTGGTTTGACAAGGTAGTGACCTTGTGGTTTGCCAAGGTAGTGGCCTTGGGATAGGTACATAGTGTGATCATCTATGGTACCATGATGTTGTTTGGCAAGGTAGGAGCCTTGGATTGGTTTGGTATGATTAATCTTGATTGATAGTTGTTATTGCATATTTGTAACACTTTGTCTATATGTTCTTTTGTTGATGGTTGTTATTCACAGCTTGTAACTGATTTAGCGTTGGAGTCTAGACCTATGACTCTCACCAACTTTATGTTGACGTGTTTTAGTGTCTCTTTTAGGTGATGCTATGGGTAGGAATGAGAACTTAAGTGGCTAGGACTTGGAGAGAGTAGGAATGCATATAGAAGGATATCCCCGTTTCCTTCTTAGTTTTTGTTTGTTTGTTCATTTTAATAAGTGATACTGTGGCACACATATGTTTGTTTTGATTATGTTACTTGTTTGTCTTGGGTAAGAGGTAGGACTGTTACCTACTTACCTAGACACCTGCATTTGATGAGATATTGTCATGACTTTTGTGTCACCATTTTATGACATTTCTTATTCCATATAGTTACCTCTATAGACACGCCATGTTGTGATGATATCCATACGTCGCGCCCCCATGTTCCGCCATGGTGGGGTGTGACAGAATGGTATCAGAGACAAAGGTTATAGAGAATTAGGTTGCCTAGTCGCGTAGCCTAGTCTATAGCTTAAGGGTCCCTGCATATAGGCGTCATAGGAGTATGTGTGCATTTTATAATAATTGATGTGTTTGGATGTTAATTTGCGATGTTGTTAACTTAGGAACTAATATGGTTCATACTTGACCACATAATATTTTACTTTCGGGTTTTGACTAGTGCGGGTTTAACTACCATCGTCCACGCTAGTCATCTTTGTACTTCGCTAGAAAATGTATAGTTATTTGTTTTAAATTTTCCGACTCTTATGGACGGCATGCCTTAAAATTATTTATGTTTTTCTTTGGATTATGTCTACGCTAGTTTAGCTAGACCATGGATTTGTGATGTTTCAAGTTTTGACTATGTTATTTTAATAAATGGAGTTTTGGACCTTATTTGGTGTGGTTATGTGCTTGTGAGTTGATGGATTATGTGTTATGTGTAGTATTAATTTCTTATAAGTGTCATCATAGGATGGAGTACATTGGTGAAAGGGAACATGTATAATTATGGATGCCTACATAATTATATATGTGCCACAACACCACTGGACTTTCAAGTATGATTGCATGAAAGAGAGTTGATACATGCTTTATAGTATATGTTGGTAGTATGTATGGTTATGTTAGACGTGTGTAGGGTGGTAAGCATACTATACGAAGTATTTTGGTAGTTGTTAACGGGTGTCATGTTTTTACTATAGCATGGTGAACACGCGAAATGGTGCTGGTGGAAGTGGTGGTGATGGAAATCCTGATTTGGCTACTTTGATTGCTGCTCAAATGGCCAACATAATACCAACCCTTGTTCAGCAGGTGACTAACAACCTAAACAACAATAACAACAACAATGGCCCAACAGGAGGTGGAAACAATGGTTGTAGCTATAAGGCATTCACTTCTTGTGGTGCAAGAGAGTATGATGGGAAGGGCGGCGCGGTAGTACTTACCCGATGGATTGAGAAGATGGAGAATGTAATTCAGATGAGTGGATGCTTACCAAATCAAATGGTCATGTACATAACTGGTTCACTGGTAGGGAAGGCTTTAACATCGTGGAATACTCAAGTTCAAGCAAGGGGAAGAGTTGCTGCAAATGCTATGGCTTGGGCCGATTTTAAAGCTCTTATGACTACGGAGTTTTGTCCAAGCAATGAGATGGAGAAGCTGGAAAATGAGTTTTGAGGACATGCTATGGTTGGAGCGGCTCATGCAGATTACACAGATCGCTTCCATGAATTGGCAAAGTTGGTTCCCCATTTGGTTACCCCTGAGGCGAACAAGATTAAGCGGTACATTGCTGGATTACCTCCTCAGATCAGGGGAATGATTAAGGCTACTCAGCCTAACACAATACAACAGGCCATACTAACGGCAGGAATACTTACTGAGGAGGCGGTATCTAGTGGAACTTTGGTCAAGGCGGGAGATAAAAGAAAGGAGCCAGAAGCCGCGAAATCGCCTGACACCAACTGGAAAAATGTTAAGAAGGCAAAAGATGGAAGAAATTTTGCCATGAGGGTACCTCAAGGTTCTGGAAATCCGAACAACAACAATGCTTCCTGCCGAACCTGCTCTAGGTTCCATCCAAGAGGTACACCATGCCAGACATGCTACAATTGCCAGAAACCGGGACACTTTGCCAGAAAATGTGACGCACTTAACAGAAACGCAACACCAATCCAGTCTGTGAGGATGAATGTCACCGGGGGAAATTGTTTTGAGTGTGGACAACCCGGGCATTTCCAGAGGGAGTGTCCTAGATTGGTTGGAACAACCAACCAGGGCAGAGGCCAGTTAGCTTTGGAGGGAAGTCGAGGAAACCAAGGCGGTGGAAACCGGAACAATGCTAACCGAAAGAATGGGAACACTGGGAATCGGAACTAGAACAGGAACGAGGGAAATCAGAATAGGGGAAATCGGAATGGAGGCAGGGTTTACCTTGCAAATGCAGTAGAAGCGGTTCAGGACCCGAATGTAGTCACGGGTACGTTTTCTGTTAACAATCACCTCGCTACGATTCTTTTTGACTCTGGGGCAGATTTTAGTTTTGTGTCTTCTCAATTCGTGCCTTTGCTAGATATGAACCCTAGTGTAGCGAAACCAGGATATGTGATTGAAGTAGCTAGTGGTAAGCAATAAGAAGTAGATGAGATATTTTTAAACTGCAAATTAGAGTTGGGATAATTTAAGTTCACCATAGATTTAATCCCTCTAGGACATGGGAGCTTCGATGTAATCATTGGGATGGATTGGTTATCAAAGCATAGGGCTGAGCTAATGTGTCATGAAAAGATTGTTAAGATACCCATAGGTGATAAGAAGGTGTTATACGTGTATGGAGAAAGGAATGAGAAGAAGACCAGGTCCCTTATGAATGCCAAGGATGATGAGCCACAAATCAATAAGATTCGAGTAGTAAGAGAGTTCGCCGATGTATTCCCGGATGACTTGATGGGGTTACCACCGGTGAGACAAGTAGAGTTTAAGATTGACTTAGTACCCGGGGCAACACCCGTAGCGAAGTCACCATATCGTCTAGCACCGTCAGAGATGCAAGAATTAACCGAGCAACTTAAGGAATTACAGGATAAGGGTTTCATTCGACCAAGTTCTTCTCCATGGGGAGCGCCGGTGCTATTTGTCAAGAAGAAGGATGGATCTTTCCGAATGTGTATCGATTATCGGGAGTTGAACAAGCTGACCATTAAGAACCATTATCCTCTCCCAAGGATTGACGATTTATTTGATCAGCTGCAAGGAGCAAGGTACTTCTCAAAAATTGACCTTAGGTCCGGTTATCACCAACTAAGGGTCTGTGAGGAGGACATACAAAAGACCGCGTTCAGAACAAGGTATGGACACTTTGAGTTCACCGTTATGCCATTTAGATTGACAAACGCGCTAGCAGTGTTCATGGACCTAATGAACCGAGTGTGCAAGCCATATCTAGATAAGTTTGTCATAGTCTTCATTGATGACATACTTATCTACTCTAAGACGGAGGAGGAGCATAACCAACATTTGAGATCGGTATTGGAGCTGCTCAGGAAGGAGAAACTTTATGGGAAGTTCTCCAAGTGTGAATTTTGGCTGCAAGAAGTACAATTTCTGGGGCATGTAATCGATAATGATGGCATACATGTAGACCCAAAGAAGATTGAAGTAGTGAAGGATTGGAAGGCACCTACTACACCGTCAGAAATAAGGTCATTCTTAGGCTTGGCAGGATATTACAGGAGATTTATAGAGAATTTCTCTAGAATATCAAAGCCTTTGACATTGTTGACCCAAAAGAATCAGAAGTATGAATGGGGCGAAGAGCAAGAACAGGCGTTTCAGACACTAAAGGATAGGTTGTGTAATGCACCTATCTTGTCCTTAACAGAAGGGGTGGAAGATTTTGTGGTTTACTGTGATGCGTCCAACCAGGGTTTAGGATGTGTTCTTATGCAGCGAGACAAGGTCATAGCTTATGCATCACGACAATTGAAAAACCATGAGAAGAATTACACCACACACGATTTGGAACTAGGAGTTGTAGTCTTTGCTCTTAAGATATGGAGACATTACTTGTATGGGACAAGAAGTGTGATCTATACGGATCACAAAAGCTTGCAGCACATCTTTGATCAGAAAGATTTAAACATGAGGCAGAGGCGGTGGTTGGAGTTATTTAGTGATTATGATTGTGAGATTAAGTATCACCCTGGAAAGGCCAATGTGGTGGCGGATGCTCTAAGTAGGAAGGAGAGGCTAAAACCTAAGAGAGTAAGGGCAATGAGCATAACTATTCAGACAACCCTTAGAGATAGAATTCGAGCAGCACAAACAGAGGCCGTAAAGGAAGAAAGGCTGGTTGAAGAAAATTTACACACTATGGATCAGTACATGGAAGAAAGAGGAGATGGTTGCAAGTATTACTTGGATAGAATCTGGGTTCCGTTGTTTGGCGATACAAGGAAGGTGATTTTGGATGAAGCTCATACGTCGAGGTATTCGATACACCCAGGAGCCGATAAGATGTATCGGGACATGAGAGATATGTATTGGTGGCCAGGAATGAAGAAAGATGTAGCTTTGTACGTTAGCGAATGTTTGACTTGCGCCAAGGTGAAGGCTGAACATCAAAGACCGTCAGGGTTACTGCAACAGCCTGAGGTTCCTAAATGGAAGTGGGAGAATATTGCCATGGACTTCATTACAAAACTGCCAAGGTCTAACAGTGGTAATTACATGATCTGGGTAATAGTGGACAGACTGACCAAATCTGCACATTTTGTGGCAATGAGGGAGGATGATAAGATGGAAAAGTTTGCCAAGAAGTACTTGGAACATGTGGTGGCAAAACATGGAGTGCCGGTGTTGATCATATCGGATAGGGATAGCAGGTTTACGTCTAGGTTTTGGGGGCTATTGCAGAAAGCTTTGGGTACGAGGCTGGATATGAGCACAGCTTATCATCCGCAGACGGATGGACAGAGTGAGAGGACTATACAAACGTTAGAGGACATGTTAAGTGCGTGTGTGATAGATTTTGGAGGAAGTTGGGAGAATCATCTGGCGTTGGCAGAATTCTCGTACAATAATAGCTACCATGCTAGTATAGAGTGTGCACCATTTGAGGCACTTTATGGTAGGAAGTGTAGGTCACCGTTGTTATGGGCTGAAGTAGGAAGTAGTCAACTAATTGGACCGGAGATGGTACAGGAGACTATGGATGCAATAACCGTACTTAAGGAAAAATTAAAGGCGGATAGAGATCGACAAAAGAGCTATGCGGACAAAAGGCGTAAGCCGTTGGAATTTGAGGTTGGGGACAAGGTTATGCTAAAGGTTTCACCATGGAAAGGGGTGATGCGTTTCGGGAAGAAAGGAAAGTTAGCACCTAGATTTGTGGTTCCATTTGTAATCCTTGAAAGGATTGGGCTAGTAGCGTATAGGTTGAGATTACCGGAAGAGTTGAGTAGTGTACATGATGTTTTTCATGTCTCAAACTTGAGGAAATGCTTAGCAAGAACTGACATGCAAGTATCGGTGGACGATATTAGTATAGATGCGAGCCTTCGTTTTATTGAAGAGCCGATAGAGATTATGGACCGTGAAGTTAAAACCTTGAAAAGAAGTAAGATACCGTTAGTTAAGGTTAGGTGGAATTCTAAACGTGGACCGGAGTTCACGTGGGAACGGGAAGAGTTTATGAGGGGTAAGTATCCTCAGCTGTTTGTTAATGACGATCCTAAGGAGTAAATCTCGGGACGAGATTTCTATTAGGAGGGAGTGATGTGACAACCGTGGTTTTGAGGTTCGTCACTTGGTCTTACTTTTAGGTTATTTTATGTGTGTTTACTTGAATTGTGTGTTTACGTGTTTATTTTGTGTGAACGAGGTTGGTGTGGTTATCATTTACGAGTATAGAAGTACTCATAAGTAAATCGAGGAACGGTTATTTCATGTTCATGAGCTCACAATTGGTGACTATGAAATGAAAGGGTGATATTTTGGTGTTTACGTATACATATAAGAATTATAGTAATAGTGTATTTTTTTAGGATTTACGGTTTAGCGTTTAGAGGTCTCGGGTGAGGTAATTATCCAAATGAATATTTTTCGGGATGGTTTAAGTCATTCAGGACTTAGTTATAAAGTTTATTTAAAAATTTGAGATTTTTTTTAAAAGTGTATATTTTACGTCTTTTACGGTAAAAACGCGTAAATTTGACTAGTTTTACGGTTTTGAGGTTTTGGAAGCTTTAGGAGCTGAAATAAATTAAGACAAATTAAGGTAATAATAGTAATACATTATTAAACAATAAAAAGGAAAAAATTAAAAAAATGCATATATAGTCGGCTAGAACCGAATATATAACCAAAAAAATAGGAAAAAAAGATTTATGGTAACTAGTGTTTGGGTTGGACAAGGATATTTTCTATATACGGACCCCTTAACACAAAACAGACGCATTCTTCTTCCTGGAAACCTTTAGTCGACGGCAGAAGCTTTATTTTAGGGTTTTCCGTATTTTTTTTCATCCTCCATTAAATTAAAGGTAAACCTTCTTTAACCTTTTTGATTAAATTGTTTTTATGTTTAATTAATCATCTTATGATGGATTTAGGATAGGTTTAATTTTATAAACAGTAAATTAATTTTGTAATAATCATAATATAATGATTACATGGGTTAGGGCTTGTAATTAGAGGAATTAGGGTTAATTAATGTGGTTGATTTTGTTAAACCCGTTTTTAAAAACTGGACAGATTTTTGAGTCAATTGTTTTGATCATATTGGGAGTTATACAAACTTTTATCTTACGATCCACATACCCCTGAAAAGGTATTTGAATTGGATTTCCAATGCAATAAACTAGAACTAAATTGGAGGTCGGGAAGGGGGTCAAAAACAGGTTACAACAGTCGGAGGTCAAAAAAGTTTTGAATTCAGCGTGTTTTCTTTTTAAGTTTTGGGTTGTTTGGGGGTACTTAGGGTTGCATTGGGATCTTCTCACGAACATGAGAGATGGTTTATATATTGTAGTAAGGATCTGCACTTGGGCTAAGATGGTGGTTTAGGGTAAGACCCTCTAATGGTAACAAACTTTTCATACATTTAAAATCAGTAAATTCTGGATAGGTAGCAATATATACACATATATCGGGGCCTTACCAATAGCTTTAAGGTTAGGGCAAGTGGGAGGTTTTAGCTAACATGTATAAAAGTATGAATATTCCTTTTACAGAAACCATGGGTATATTTAAGTGGACGTTTGACTTAAAGTTTTGAGACCTAAAACTGGGACTGTTTTGTGTAAAATTATGAACGGGATAGCTTTTGAACTTAACCAAGTTAGGGACTTGTTAAATAAGGGTAATGGGGTGATTAGAGCTTATCAATATGGTAATGTTATGGGATAGACTAGATGTCCATCATAGGTTGATGAGCCATCTTAGTGATTGGTTCGTGTATTGATTTCGTGTTCTTGGTTTGTTAGCTTGTTGCTAGTGCGAGGACTTGTGAAGAAGCTATCAGGTGAGTTTCATAGTCCCATGTTTACTATTGATTTTGACTTCCAGATGGGATGGAAGAGACACTGTGTTGAGTTGTTTCTAAATTGTTGTTGTGAATGTTTTATGGTTGTGATGGACTTGTGTGTACACTTATGTGATTAACTGCTATGCGATTCTTGATTTGTTATTGTGGTTTGACAAGGTAGTGGCCTTGTAGCTTTCCAAGGTAGTGGCCTTGGGATAGGTACATAGTGTGATTATCTATGGTACCATGATGTTGTTTGGCAAGGTAGGAGCCTTGGATTGGTTTGGTATGATTAATCTTGATTGATAGTTGTTATTGCATATTTGTAACACTTTGTCCATATGTTCTTTTGTTGATGGTTGTTATTCACAGCTTGTAACTGATTTAGCGTTGAAGTCTAAACCTATGACTCTCACCAACTTTATGTTGACGTGTTTTAGTGTCTCTTTCAGGTGATGCTATGGGTAGGAATGAGAACTTAAGTGGCTAGGACTTGGAGAGAGTAGGAATGCATATAGAAGGATATCCCCGTTTCCTTCTTAGTTTTTGTTTGTTTGTTCATTTTAATAAGTGATACTGTGGCACACATATGTTTGTTTTGATTATGTTACTTGTTTGTCTTGGGTAAGAGGTAGGATTGTTACCTACTTACCTAGACACCTGCATTTGATGAGATATTGTCATGACTTTTGTGTCACCGTTTTATGACATTTCTTATTCCATATAGTTATCTCTATAGACACGCCATGTTGTGATGATATCCATACGTCGCGCCCCCATATTCCGCCATGGTGGGGGTGTGACAAGAGAGTACCATGGGATCCGACAGAGAGCTGGGGAGAATAGCAACGAGTTTATGCAGTGCTTTCTTCGCTTAGCTGGTTTCCTTGGTGCGGCAGCAGGTACTCCTGAAGAGCAGGCACACTACTTTAGGGGGGCTCTTCGCACATCGGTCGCAAACAATTAGGTGTGTGCTACGTTCAACACTGTAGCACAAGTGGTCGATGCAGCACGTAAGCTGGAGATGCTGCAGGAGAGAGATGAGTTCGGGGAAGCTGAGAGACCCGACAAGAGGTAAACATTCGTATCCAAGCGGTGATCAATCCGTATTCTTTCCATATATGTCAATTATTCATCTCTTTAAATGTATCTTCCATGTAGAATACTGGGGACCGGTCTTAGCCGGCTACTCAGCAGCAGCCTCATCAGCCCAAGGGAAACGGTCAAACTAACGACCGTTCTGCTACGGATAGGCGTGGCGGTAATGATAATTACCGTAACAACGCTGGACACTCCAACAGCAGCAGGTCCTAATACTTACACATTTCCTTATGATTTCATGTTATAACTCATATTCTGACACTTTAGCAAAACTTCTACCAGGAACCATGGAAACGGTAGGGACCAGAACCAGAGAGGTTCACAGCCTAGCCGTCCAGCTATCACTGGTATTCAATCTTACGATTATCCACACTGTCCTTTGTACCCTATTATCATGTCTTATGTAAAATGTTTTATCAGGTTCCCAGCCAGCCAGAGCACCTGCTGGAGGATTTACTCATCCTCTTTGCTCTACTTGCCACCGTAGGCACCCAGGTCCATGTCGCCGTAGCACTGACGCATGCTTCAAGTGTGGTCTTCCTGGCCATATCATGAAGGATTGCCGTAAGGGCGAGATGGAGGGTACATCAGGACATGCTGATTCCAAGCCGCCTCCTACTACCGGCCGTTGTCTACACGACATCTCGAGACCAGGCCAACAAGTCTACAGGTTCCATCACTGGAATCTTGTATATGTATGGTCAAGCTGCATGTGTTCTTTTCGATACGGGTGCTACACACTCGGTTATTTCTACTGCTTATGCTAAGAACATTAGGATGCTCCCCATGCCACTAGAAAATAGGCTTACTATTTCCACGCCTTTGAGGGACTCTGTATTAATCACCCATGTATACAAGAGTCTTCCCCTAGAATTTGAAGATAAGGTTCGACCTGTTGACGCACTTCCGTTGGACATGAATGACTTCAACATGATTTTGGGCATGGATTGGCTATCCAAGCATCATGCTACCATAGACTGCCATTCATATCGAGTTATCTTCGGTGATGTTAATGCACCATAGTACATTCATAACGGGTTCATACCCGGACGGTCTGTACAAGTCATATCTATCCTGCAAGCGCGTGCACTACTGTCACATGGCTGCGAGGGTTATCTAGCTACGGTTCACGACATGGATGCTGAATCCTCATCAATTCAGGATCAACATATAGTGTCGGAATTCCAAGATGTTTTTCCAGCAGAACTTCCGGGCATACCACCTGCACGAGAAGTGGAATTCAGTATCGAGCTTATTCTAGGATCTGAACCGATCTCCAAGGATCCTTATCGCATGGCTCCCATAGAGCTGAAGGAGCTGAAGGATCAACTACAATAACTTATTGAACGAGGTTTCATTCGACCGAGGGCATCTCCATGGGGCGCACCGGTCTTGTTTGTTAAGAAGAAGGACGGCAGTATGCGTCTTTGCATAGACTATCGCGAGCTCAACAAGATTACTATCCGGAATAGATATCCACTGCCACGTATAGACGATCTGTTTGACCAACTACAAGGGGCCAAACACTTCTCCAAGATTGACCTTAGGTCAGGCTATCATCAGCTACGGGTCAAGGAGCAGGACATCGCTAAGACTGCTTTTCATACCCGCTATGGCCACTACGAGTTTGTAGTTATGCCATTCGGCCTGACAAATGCTCCAGCAGTGTTCATGGACTTGATGAACAGAATCTTCCATGAATTTCTGGACAAGTTCGTCATTGTCTTCATCGATGACATCCTGATTTTCTCAAAGTCCAAGGGGGAACACGAAGACCATCTTCGTACAGTACTACAGATTCTTCACCAGAAGCAGTTGTATGCTAAATTCTCCAAGTGTGAGTTCTGGTTAGACAAGGTGGCATTCTTAGGTCACATTATATCAGCAGAAGGAATCACTATGGATCCAGCGAAGGTTGATGCCATTACTAAGTGGCCAAGACCGACATCAGCGACGGAAGTACGCAGTTTCTTAGGCTTAGCTGGCTATTACCGTAGGTTCGTGGAGAAATTTTCCCGCTTAGCACTACCATTGACCAAACTGATGTCGAAAGGGGAGAAATTCGTCTGGACTGAAGAACGAGAGAAGAGCTTTGAAGACCTGAAGCAGAAGCTAGTATCTGCACCTATTCTTACTCTCCCATCTGGTACGGGTGGATTTCAAATCTACAGCGATGCATCGGGGAAGGGACTTGGCTGTGTTCTCATGCAACATGGGAAAGTGATCGCGTACGCTTCACGGCAGCTTAAGCCTTATGAAGAAAATTACTTCACGCATGACTTGGAACTTGCTTCAATCGTGTTTGCATTGAAGATATGGAGGCACTACTTATATGGAGAATCATGTGACATTTTCACGGACCATAAGAGCTTGAAGTATATCTTCACTCAACGTGAATTAAACATGAGGCAGAGGAGATGGTTGGAGCGACTAGACATCGAGATCATGGTACGTGGACAACACGATTACTGGGCTAAACTTAGAGTAGAACCGGAGTTACTCTCTAAGATCAAGGAAGCTCAGAAGGATGACGGAGAAATCTGGGCGATAGTACCGAATTTGGAGAAACAGACAGAATTCAGAGTAGATGTAGATGGTATCGTATGGCAGGGAACGAGACTTTGTGTTCCTGATGACCAAGAACTCCAGGAAGCCTTGTTAGCTGAAGCTCATAGCTCCCCATTCTATATACATCCTGGTTCGACTAAGATGTACCATGACATCAAGCAGTACTTTTGGTGGAGTGGTATGAAACAGGATGTAGCTACTTACGTCTCCAAATGTCTTACCTGCCAACAGGTTAAGATCGAGCATCAAAGATCTGGTGGTCTCCTTCACCCGTTAGATATTCCAGAGTGGAAGTGGGACAAAATCACCATGGATTTTGTTACTGGTCTTCCGCCTACCAAGAGTAAGCACGATGCAATTTGGGTTATCGTAGATCGACTTACCAAATCAGCTCATTTCTTACCGATCAGCAAGGAAGATCCGGTAAGTAAACTCGCCGATACATATAGAAGAGAGATCATGAGACTACACGGTGCACCATCCAGCATCGTCTCAGATAGAGATCCTCGATTCACTTCGCGCTTTTGGAAGAGTCTGCAGAAAGCTTGGGGTACACAACTTAAGCTTAGCACGGCTTTTCATCCTCAAACGGACGGACAGTCGGAACGAACCATTCAGACATTGGAAGATATGTTGATGTCATGTGCGTTGTAATGGACGGGTGATTGGGACGATTACATCTGTTTGGTGGAGTTTGCATACAACAACAGTTGGCACGCAAGTATCAAGTGTGCTCCTTGCAAGATGTTGTATGGCAGAAAGTGTCGCGCCCCAATCTGCTGGAATCAGGTTGGTGAGCGAACACTTGAAGGACCAGAAATCATAGAGATGACCAATGAGAAGATCGCAGTAGCTAAGCAGAAACTTCAGGAAGCACGGTCACGTCAGAAGAGTTACGCCGATAAGCATCATAGGGACATACATTTTAACGTAGGAGATCACGTCTTCCTTAAGGTTTTGCCGGCACGTGGTGTTAGACGCTTCGGGATTAAAGGGAAGCTCAGTCCTCGTTTCATCGGAACGTTTGATATCATTGAACGAGTCGGTGAAGTATCTTACCGATTGGCGTTACCTCCGCAGCTTTCGCATGTGCACAATGTGTTTCATGTGTCCTTACTCAGAGGTTACCAGTATCATCCCCTTCACATGGTTCAGTGTCCACTGGAACAGATACCTGAAGATCTCACTTTTATAGAAGAACCCGAACTAGTTCTTGACAGACAAGAACGAGTCATGAGAAGGAAGACGATTCCATTCGTCAAAATCCTATGGAGGGATCATACCGAGCGGGAAGCCACTTGGGAAACAGAGAAGTCTATCCGGGCTTCTTACCCTCATTTCATATTTTGAATTCGGGTATGTTCTTCTTTTCCAGTTTACTTTACCTATAATCCGGGGACGGATTATTCTTTTTAGGGGGGAAGAGTTGTAAAAGCCGCATGCTTTTACCATGAATAGTACCCTTAAGATCGTACGTACTAGATTAAAACTTTCCTATTATAGCATGAATACGATTACGTGTTAGGATTTTACGTATTACGTACGTGTTAGAACACGATAAGTATTTACTACGCACGAGCATGCAATAATTATTTGACAATAATTAATCACGAACATGCGATCATGAAATCATGAACGTAATTAAATCATGAACTATTATTAATTACGTATATATATTTATTACGAGCGTAAGTAAATATATTAGTTCACGGTAATTATTTAACGAGAACACATTAAACGCGAACACAAATAATCACGAACGAGTAATTAAACATCGAGACACGGAAAACGGTACGGGTATCCCATGTGGGGCCCCAACCCACGGCAACAAGGGAGATATGGGCCAAGCCCATCTCAAAATTTACTAAGAAGGGTAAAAGGAAAAGATCACTACTCATTTTCACTTTTACAGAAGATTTTTACAAAACTTAAAAAGGTTCTTCCTTCTCCTTTTCTTTTCCTTTTGGCCGCCACCCATAAACACACCAAAGGGGTGTTTAGTTGATCTTTGATCTTGGTTTTGGTGCTAGTGTTCGTGTTTGTTCATCCTTGTTTAGATCCACGCATTTGGTAATTCTTTTAACCCTTTTCTTTTGATTTGATCTTTTAAATAATCAAGAACATGATGTGTTTTTTTTAAACCTAATTAAATCATATATCTAACATGAAATTGGTTTTGGAATAAATCAAAAGGGTGTTTTAGGGGTGTTTGTTTTTGGCCGGTGCCTAAACCGAACCCCGAGGGGGTCTTGGTTTGGCTACTCGACCACCACCGAGATATGGTCCCGGTTGGTTGGTGTGGGTCCCACGGCAGCATCAAGACAAGGGGAACCCCGAAGTGCTTCGGGGTATGGTGTCAATTTCATGTCCGGTTCATGGTTCTTAGTCAAGATCCGGTTCACGGTGTATGTTAAGATTATTATTTATTTTTATATAATTATATGTTAATATTAAATTAATAAACATGACATGATTAATTTAATAACATGACTTAGGTTATTATAATTATTAAAATCATGAAATTATTAACCTAACTATTTTTATATTTTAGACTTATAATTAATTAATTATTTAAAAACCATGATTATAATTAATTAATTAACATGACTTAGGTTATATTATTAATAAATAATAATACATGTTTTAACCTAAGTATTTAACTTTATTTAATTAAAAACATGATATACTTTAATTAAATATTTTAACCTATATTTTATTTTAATTACATGAAATAATTAATAAACTATACATTATATCATATGACTTAGAAAATAATCATAAAAACACTTAGGCTTATATACTTAGCTTATTTAACCAGCTTATATCTAATTATGGAAACGTTCTATTTTTAGAAACTTATTTAAATAAGGCAGCTAATCTATTTATGGAAACTTTCTATTTTTAGAAACTTATTTATTTTAGGTAGCTAATCTATTTATGGAAACTTATTTAAATAAGGCAGCTAATCTATTTATGGAAACTTTCTATTTTTAGAAACTTATCTATTTTAATCAGTAATTCTATTTTTGGAAACTTTCTAATTTTGGAAACTTTCTATTTTTGGAAACTTTCTATTTTTGGAAACTTTCTATATTTGGAAACTTTCTATTTTTGGAAACTTTCTATTTTTGGAAACTTTCTATTTTTGGAAACTTTCTATTTTAGGAAACATGCTATTTTTGGAAAGTTACTTATTATTACACAGTAAGTATAATAATACATGAAATACCAGAAACACTTAATCGGAGTAAACATAATATAAGATAAACACAGTTTAAGGCTTAAAACAGTAAAACATGATAAGAACATATAAAATAAGCTAAGACATGACATAAAATCAGTTACGTATTAGTAAGCAGATATTCATGTATGTATTTATGTAGCATTAGTGATACGGAAGTAGGATTCCTCTCAGTTCGTCTTCTTCGTTCACTGGACATAAGGTACGGATTCCCGTCCTTTCAGTATGGACATTCTTTCCTTATTAGGATTTCCCCGTATGCAGCCAAATGTTTTCCCGTAGTATAAGTATGTGTTTGAGTTGCTTATGTTTAATTTAGAATACCTATAGCCATATACATGCATGAAAAGTTTCACCTAGTTATGGAGGTACCATAACCATAACATTAGAGGCACTGATGTTATGATTTCACCATGGCGGAGTGATTGCTCGTGGCGTGCCTTCAGCTTTTGGCCATATTATTATAATTATCATGTGAGGCGTATGGGTGCATCCTAGTTACATGTTTTCAGTTAGGATTTCATGGTGAATGTGGTGTGTGCCTTGCATCCTTCACAAGGAGCTAATCCCTCCTACCCAAAAACCAGTATATTAAATTAGAGACAGCCCCTCTATTTTGCATGATGAGGTCACCCCTCCAAGTATTCATGCACGGTGGATTTTCATGACCTATATTGGCTAATGGTAAAATATGATAAACAGTTTTTACAAGATAAACATAAGGCTTTTCAAACTATAAAACCAGTTTTATCAAGACTTAACCAGGTTACTCGGGACTTAGTTTCTTCCGCTGTTATATGTTATATGCTTATCCTATTCATGCTTTATTGTACATCCGTGCACTGAGCGTATTGCTCAGCCGTTTTCCTTTTCTATGTTCCCAAAACGGCAGGTACTCAGGGACGCTCGTAGACTTTAAGCGTACGTGCATATGGACTGGAAGCTTTCTAGCCTTTCTTTACTTTATGCATAATCTTTCCTTTGATACATTTGCTATGAAAATTGTTGAGTCCTTTCCTTTACTATACTATGTTTGTGTGTGATGAGCTTTACTTTTGGACTACCGATGTTTGATTCCGGTATTTTCCTTTTATGGTCATGTAATGTTTAGACATTTTTCCTTGTATGCTTTGATGACACGCCATAATTACGTGTGACATTTCCATTATCAAAATGGGGTGTTACACTTCATTACGTTCTTATTGGTTAATATATAAATTAACGCTTCATAAATGTTCATTTTATAATAGCTCTAGTAAAAGAGATTGATTAAAGAGGAAATAACAATAGTAAAAGTTGTATTCATTGATATATGGATAGAATAATAGAAGGAATTTCAGAAAGCGAAAGCTATATCTGCCCTTAGTACACTACATTACTATTATAATCTCGGGATGATATTTCTTTTAGGAAAAGAGGCTATGACAACCCATAAAATTTACAAGTGCGATATATACTATGATTAAATGGAAGTGGAAAATCCATTAGAAATTTTTGTTTTTGTGTATTACTTGGCAGAATAACCTATTTCTCACACCCTGAACTATCATATCAACATATTTCTATATGTTGTAAGACACAAAATATACATCAAGTATAAGTTCTAAAAGTGATTTAACAAGTGTACTATGAATAATAACATCTCAAGTATAACTATGATGCCCTAAATTCTCTAAAAAACACTAAGATCCCTATAAAGTTGTAACACCCTCATTTGTTAAGATACAATGCTACAATACTATATGGCATGTCATCAAAGCATGCAAGGAAAATGTCTAAACATTCATGACCATAAATAGAAATACCGGAATCAAACATCGGTAGTCTAAGTAACTCACACACAAGCAATATTAGGTACTTTAAATGAAAGGACTAAACAATACCCAAATGAAGCAAAGTATGAAAAATGTAACACCCCAGAAACTGACGTCATTATTTAATCCAATTTTACGTATATTTTTGAAATTATTAGAATTTTTGTTGGTAATGAGTGTGACGGTTTAAGTCGAAACCAATGTTGGAGGTCTTAATCTTTACGTTTTACGATTTAAGTGGAACCGATGACGATTACTATACCAACGGATGCCCAAAATTTATCTTTTGTTATCGATTGATCGATTTTGGATTTTTCGAAGTTTTTATTTTTATTGTGTGTTAAATCGAGTCGGAACCATTTTTATTCCATTTTGTGTGCGTTTGAACCATTTAGAAGTATTTTGAAGTAGCCGGGATGAACCCCGACTCCCGCAAAAACTCAAAACCGACTAATGGGTTAAATTCCCGTTCTTTAAATAGTTGTTTGCCATTTAGGCCAAAAGATAGTTAAAATTTTCACTTTGGTCCCTCCTAACATTACAAAAAGGCCACCCAAAACACACACAAACACATTTCACTCCAAAAAATTTCTCACCCTCTCTCTTTTCTCTCTATACCGCCGGCAATCACCACCACAACCACTCTACCACCATTTTTTTAGGGTTTTGATAAATCTAATCAAGTACTACCATTTCTTTCACCTTTGTAAGTCTTTTAAACCAATCAATTCATACATGCATACATTTAATTTTTCATAAAAAATATGATTTTTAAAAAGAGGGTTTTGATCTAATTAACCTAAATGCAAGTTTTTATCTAGTGTTTGTAGTGATAAATCATGAATAAAACAAGTTGAAAAACATTTTCCTTGTTGTTTTTGGACCCCAAACCCCATGGCAAAGGGGGTGTTTGTTTGTCTTTGATTTTTGATTTATTTTGAGAATGGGTTTATGTTTATGAACATGTTTACATCATTTTTAGTTGTTTTGATTTGAATGCATGTTGAGTTTATAAAATGAGAATTTATGGAGATGATCCATACAAGTGATTTAGTATGATGTTGATGTTTTAGGATAGTTTAATGGTGATATTAGGGCTATAGGAGTTGACGGAATTGATTGAAAACAAGTAGAAATGTGATATTTAGAGTGTCGTTTTTAATCAGATTATTTAAGGCTATTTTTCATGGTTTTAAGTTTATGTCCAGATTTTTATTATAGAATTTAGTTGTAGATATTCTTTTTACCTTAGTTTTGGTATAAGATAGAGCTTTTAACTCCAAACGAGTCAAAAGTTATGTTAGTTTGAAGTTTCGTGTACTGGGAAATGAAAGTCGACATAATCCGAATTTGTGTTCGATTTTAGGTCAAATCTCGGTGACTATAAGTAGAGTTTTAAAAATGTTTGAAGGTTGTTCTTTAGCTCAAAACCTGGAGTTATGAGTCTATTTTCAAACTTAGGATTGGTTTTACAAATGGAATTGGTTAGGTGAGTCAAAATGGTTTGATGACGTAAGGGTGTAAATCTGACCAAACTATCAAAGATGGAAATGTGTTGGGCAGCGTGACTTATAAGTAATATATTTTTATAAATTTTTTTTGAGCTTTTTACATGATGTAAGTGAAGTCTACAGCGAGTTTCGTAAAAATTCGTGATGTTTAAGTATGGGAATTCAGTCCGTACATTAGGTATGTACCGACAGAATTGTAAATCGAGTAATAGTTTTAATAACGTATACAATGAACGTGTCTAGTAAATATCACTTGTTTGGGATTTTGGCGTGAGTTTATATGAACTTTGAGTGTTCTTAATTTTTTACATACAGTACTTGAAGCTACTTGAAGGTTTTGATTCATTACGCGATTTGTTTGTTAGGTGTTGTAATTGATTTCTCGGGGCGTCCTCATCGTCGGTGATTGTTTTTTGTCTATGTCTTCGTTAATACAACCACTAATACTTAAGGTGAGTCTATAGCCTCGGTTTCTATTGTATTTTAAATGATTTTTACCCGCGAGGGGGATACATGCTATTTAAATGAAAAGGAACATAAGTCGTGAATGATTATTGGACCCGAATGATGTCTTGAATTATGTTGAGTAGCTAGTTGCCAAAGACCCTAAATTCATGAACCGTTAACTATTGTTTGATCCTAGTGTGGATTGGAAATAGCCGCTTGAACAATTGATAGTACTATTGGGTTGACGACCCTATCCTAGACGAGAGCTAGTACGTTGAGTACCCTCTGCGTATGGATAACTTGTGTCGAGAAAAAGGTATGTGTGGCAAAAAATACCTAAGAGGGGCAATGGTTTCACTTAAATAACGCCGGCATTTGGCGCGGGTGATTAGTTTATGAGGTCGGTGTCATGAGCTTAAACATATATAAATAGCCTATGCTATGATGATTAATACCCAATAATAGTTTGTAATGATCTACATACTATTGAATAATCGTGAATGATTTTTATACTTATGTTCAACTGTGATTTTGCAAACCTATAGATCTCGCTCAACATTATTTATAGACGATTTTAAGCATATGTTTCAGGTAATCGAGGATGATTGTGGCGGAGCATGCTATGGATGTTGTTGTGGCTTGTGGGTAGTCTAACTTGTTTTCCTCCCTTTTATCAAAGACAATTTATATTTCTTGAATGTCTTGTAAACAGTCTGGGTTGGTTTCAAATGGGTTGAGATTTGTGGGGACCTAACGCAACTCTGATTAAATTTTGGGGTTGGAAACATTTAGACATTGATGTTGTTGTTGTAATTTAAAGAGTCTTTAAATTTACTTATACTTTAAACGTCTCTTTTGAGTCGTTCAGTATGGCTTGTGTGGGATGATTCTTTGACTAACACCCAATTGTGATATTCCGCTGCGCAAGGTAAATTGGGGGTGTTAGAGATTGGTAATCAGAGCCACAAGTTATAGAGAACTAGGTCGTTTTTGAAAAAGGTCCTAAACTATAACTTTGGTGTCGTAAATATTTTTTTCCCAAAGCATACAACTATCTCGCATGGCTCCGGTAAGAATACTTTTAACATTATTAGATGTATCCCTTTTGAAACTGAAATGATTTCCTGAGTATTTATTAAGTAAATACTATGGTATTATATGGAGGTATTGTGAATATACGCGGAGTACTTAACATCGTAATTTTTGCATTGCATTTTCATGGCTATCATTTTGTTGCATATTGGCATACGTACTACATTTGCATTACATGTGCATGCATGTATATATAAATTTGGGATAATGACCTTATATACCCCCGAACTTTCTGTATTTTGAAGAAATGGTAGATATACCACCGAACAATAATGGAGAAATGGAGACGAGTACGTTGTAGGGGCTGAGGGTGGACCTAATGCTCCTAACCCGCAAGGCGAAAATGGATGGATTGAACCAGATGAGGTTGAAAGGAATGAGGTTGGAAAAGATGAGATTGACAGCGATGAGGACCCGGAAGAGGATACTGGAGGATGAAGTTCTCGTGGCTGCGGTTGGACGGTCTGAGATGCAACCTGTTCATTCTCGTTCTGCTACACCCACCTGTGATGCTTATTGGAGGGGTTTTCCAGTAGTTGCTCGTGATAGTAGTGATGATGATCAAGCTGATTCTAGTACTGCGGTTAATGCGCGTTCTCTCCATGAGAACATAGCAAGGGTCAACTATCCTGGACCAAGGATTTACAGTAACACGGAGCATTGTTTGAGGAAGTTCGATCGACTGTTGTACGAGAGGTATGTGGTAGAGGATAGGGTGATTAAGATGTTTCAGAAAAATGAGAAGGCTTTTTAGAGATTTTATTCAGGTGTGAAGAGAGCTAAAATTACTAGGGATCATGAAAAGATGGAGATGGCAAAGTTGAAAATGATCATGGAGAATCTGTGTGTTGAGTTTGAAGGAATCAAGGGAGATCGGGTCATGTTTGATCATCTTCGATGTTGGGACGCTCGTGTACGACCTTTCTTGATGAATGGATGGATGTTTCGAAGTGATCCAAAGTATGCGAACACGCATTTCATGGTCGAACCACCAGAAGTTGGCGAGTACTATACTTTTGAGGATAAGTAGTATTTGGCTCAGCGTATGGTTCCATCAGGTGAAGGCTCTACTTCGAAAGGAAAAAGGAAGGTAGAGGAGGGAACTAATTCGAAGGGTAAGGAAAAGATAGAGGATGGTGAGGAAGATCCAGAAGAAGAGGACGATGATGACAAGGACGAGCTGCCATCAAAGATATCATGTGGATCATCACGTGATTAGTTACTGTATTTCATTTTTAATCCTATTTGTAATTGAACTATTTCAGACCTTTGTATTATGGTATTATGGTAGAACTTGAGGACTTTAAGTTTTATTTGGTGAATGATTGTAGTGGCATATCTTGTCACGGTTTTGTTGATATCAATTCAATCAATGTTTACCTCTCATGATCTATGATGTGTCTTTACTAGCTCTTTTGTGATTTGGTTGATGAATATTTGTAGCATTCATTGATTGTTCTTGTTGTATTTATGTTATGTCTCGAAAAAGAAATCCTTCTTGATCTTGATGTGTATACGTACTTTGTTTTCTTTGGTTGTGTAGATCATGCCTCCAAAGTTGACAAGTGATCGTGTGAACACTGTGATTCAAGAGGCGATTGCTAATGCTCTTGAAGCGGATCGTGCGGCTAGAGTTCAAGGCCAAGGTGGAAATGCTAGAGGACAACAAGTCCTAAGGGAGTGTTCTTATGCTTGTTTTATGAAGTGCGGACCTACGCAATTTCGTGGGACTGGAGGAGCTTTAGAACTTCGTCTTTCGGTGGAGAAGATTGAAATCACGTTTGAAATCAGTGGGTGCTCTGAGGCTAATAAAGTAAAGTTCGCGACTGCTACTTTTCTTGATGACGCTTTGAGTTAGTGGAACAATTAAGTAGCTACTGTTGGGCTTGTAGTGGCCAATGGGAGGACTTGGGATGCTACAAAGGAACTTTTGACCAAGAAGTTCTGTCCCGAATAGGAATTAGGTCAGTTAGAGGATGAACTGAGGCATCTAGTGTTGAGAAACAATGACATCACTGCTTATACAAGGAGATTTAATGAGTTGAGCTTGATGTGCCCTGATACTTTTGCGGATGACCGCAAAAAGACGAAGCAATACATCAAAGGATTGTCAAGCAACATAAAGGGTGAGACTACTTCGTCAAACCCGAGATCTTTTGATGAAGCTGTCCAAATAGCTCATGCTCTAATGGATGTGAAGGTGCAAGACAAGAAAGATAGTATGGTTGATATTTTTCTATACATGTGATTTTAGCATTGTAAGTTTGGGCCTTGTGAAGTTGATACATGTGATTCTGGAATGGTACTTTTTCATACATATCTTTCTATACATGTGATTTCGGAATGGTGTTAGCCAGGGCGGAGCCAGAAAATTAGGCTTGAGGGGTCAAAATTTGATATTTTTTATAACTACATTACAAAATGGTTTTTAAGGGGGTCAAATTTTTAAAAAACCAAAATTTTTCGAAAATTTACACTACGAAATTTTCTCTAGGGGGTCACATGACCCTCTTAACCCCCTCGCTCCGCCACTAGTGTTAGCCATAAGTTGTATATACACAATTTTATCTATGAATTAATAAATTTTATCGAAAAATATAAATCAATAATAAACTGTGTTTCTATCGATGGTTCTATAATTCTTTTTCTTTCTTGTTCTTTTTCTTTCTTGTTTACGTGCCTAAAAATATAAAAATTAGTCTTCTTTTAGTTTTCTTTTAGCAAAAATGAGTCACAATACAAACAGATAAAACTAATACCTAAACGTACTTTAAAAAAGATTTGCGAAACAACCCCGCCCGCTGGGCGGGTTATGAAGCTAGTATATATATATATATATATATATATATATATATATATATATATATATATATATATATATATATATATATATATATATATATATAGGGTGGGGATATAATAGAAAGGCCCTTAAAATAAAATGTCTAGGAAGGAATATGAGCCTTTGGATTTGATTTTAATCATAAAAAAAGCAGAGTGGTAAACTTGTAATTATTTTAAACTTTAGGGGCAAATCTGTATATATATATATATATATATATATATATATATATATATATATATATATATATATATATATATATATATATATATATATGTATATATATATATGTATATATATATATATATATATATATATATATATATATATATATATATATATATATATATATATATATATATATATATATATATATATATATATATATATATATATATATATATATATATATATATATATATATATATATATATATATATATATATATATATATATATATATATATATATATATATATATATATATATATATATATATATATATATATATATATATATATATATATATATATAATGTAGGGGGACTCTATTTACAGAACTAATCTTAGTGACAGAACTTGCAGAACTCTTATATTTGATGGCGGACATGTATGTTTAAAGGCGTGCATAAATGTTTTTGGAGGCGTACATGTATGTTTTTCGATGCGTGCATATACATTCATTCACGCCTTTAAAAATGTATGTTTTTGGATTCGTGCACATACATGCATGCATACCTTTCATGCATGCAAAAAACGTCCTCGAAACTTTGCCCCCAGAATTTAATTTTCACAAATAAACATAAAGTCTTGGTATCCATTGTGAGTCAGACTTTCAGGGAATTGAACTCTCCTTGACTGTTCGTGAACAACAGTAGATTGATTATAGGCTATAAATAAATGATCCTCTAATCTCATTTGAAACCCCACAGTTCTATTTTTACTTTTAAGAGTTATTATAATCCTAACCTAATCAATGGCAAACCAAGACGAGGCTTCAAGGAGGTTATTTTTGTGCGACAGATTAGCACGGGATGCAAACTCCTCTCGCATGGAGAGGTAGCTTTTTTGTCCAATTAACCAGAGAGAAACAACAGAATCTTGCTGATTCGAGGGACCTTCAGGTCCTCATCGAATAGATTCAAGAGAGGATGAACCATCGTAATCTCTTGATCAATAAGCTTAACATTCTCAATGGCTGTATACCAACGGTAGAAGGGTCAGTGGAACTGAAGGACACTCGTGAGCGTAAAGAAGTCATAGTTGCGAAGTTGAACGAGCTGATGATAGCAGCCCGGCGTGCTGCAACAACAAACACCATATTCATGACTAAGATGCTTTCACATCTTAGTGAATAAAGACGAGTGTTTGCTTAGCTATTATCACATCTTTTTATGTTATTAGTTCAATATCTAATGTATTACTTATGTTTGCACTAAATGAAATCATATTGAAGTTAGTATGATTTTTGTTCTTGCTAAAGGGGTGTTTGGAACTTTTGTTGTGCTTTCCATAATTCGATATATTATTTCATTGTCTAATTTTCCATAAAAGTCAAAAGTCAATTAGGTATCCAAATGGGTCCAGCCCATTAGATTTAGGGTATTGGCCATATTAATAAACCGGCAGTCACAACATCTTTAATGAATAACAAAAAAAACCTATTTTTGTTCATCAATAGCGGATTTTGGAGAGAATATGGAAAAGGGATTCAATGCTCTTGAAATTAGGATAGAAAAACTAGAAAAGATGTTTCAAGAAGCAAATGAGCGACTGCTAGTGAATAGAGGTAAACATTTCATCAATCAATATGAGGTTTTGATTAAAAATATGTGTGTTCCAAACATCCTTTTTATCAATTCATATTTAACTTAGACTGATATCTTAATTGTAGAAGTTTTAGCAATTGACATGGACTCCGACACTGAAAATGATCCAATTAGGCCGTGTTCAACTTCCAATAATTATAAGGCTAAATTCAGGTCTAACAAGAAACATCAACAACCTGCTGTTCTAGGGAAAAATCCACCTGCAATAACAAATTGCATCTTAGGGCTTGCGTTTGTGACAATATGGGACAAAATTGTTAAGAAGGAATTTGGAAATTCCTAAACAATCTATGTTAAAACTAATGAAAATATAGTCAAACACCCTTTAAACCAAAAAATAGCGGATATACATTCTCTCCCTAACCGCCACTTCTTATAAACCCTAAAATTCGTTTTTAGCCTGCAAGCATCTAATAATCATTACTACGTTTCTGTTGTGATACCTTGTGTGTCATAATATTAACTTTGTTTGTTTTGTTGGTTGATTTAGGTTGTATCTCGTTTTTTTAAGGCTTTTTGGATCGGGTGTTTTAGGGTTTCTTTTTATTCTGCTCAAATCTTTGGTGTGAATCCCGTTTTGTATTGATTGGTGATTGTGGGTTGTTGATAAACATGTAAGCTGTTCGTGGGTGGTGTGTGAGATCCTATTTTATAGGGTCTGATCCTGGTTGGTTATTTAAGCGGGTGGCATTAGGGTTTTTTTAGGGTTTTTTAAGGGTTTTTAGGGTTTCATTATTGGTGTTTGATGGTTGGGCTTCAAACGCAAGCTAACATGAGTGCTCTTTCTGAAAGAATGAAGCGATCGAGGGATACTATGGCAGGTGCATCGATTTCCAAAGATGTTAGGACATCTAGGGCTGGGGCATCGGATGTGCATCAGGATGAAGATGTTGCTGTTTTAAAAAATACGGCTGGTACTACACCAATTCAACCTATTGTGGTAGATCATTCAGTCGGGTTGGATAAGGACCAAGGGGTTTCAACTGTGGTGGAGCCTACTCTTGGTATAGCTGGAGATATTGATGAGACCTTGGGTGGTGTTGAGGTGCAGAATGAACAAGCTGGTGTGTTTATGGCTGCTCATGAGTCGCCTAAAACAGATTGTAACCTTAAAGCTAATTTTAGGTTTATTCAATCTGTTACATCGGGGTTGGACACAAATGTGGCTTTTAATATGCCGGCTCGAGTCGTTAATGAGGTAAATTCTCATTTTGAGAACACTTTGTATGGTTATTTTCTTGGTAAACGGCTTGCTTTTCCTGTGGTCGAATATTTTGTACGTCAGAATTGGGGTAAGTATGGAATTAGCAAGATCATGTTGAATGGGAAAGGGTTTTTCTTCTTTAAGTTTAAAACTAAGAAGGGTTTGGAAGCGGTGCTTGAGAATGGACCATGGTTGATTCGTAAAATTCCTATTATTCTCAAGCAGTGGAATCTAGATACAAGGTTACATAAGGAGGAATTATCTCGTATCCCGGTATGGGTAAAGATCCATGATGTTCCGTTACAGGTTTTCTCAGAGGATGGTCTTAGTATCATTGCATCCCAAATTGGTAAGCCGATTATGCTTGATTGTTTTACTAATGCTATGTGTATTGACTCTTGGGGTAGGAGCAGTTTTGCACGTTGTTTGATTGAAATTAATGCGGATATGGACCTCAAGGAGAGTTTATCATTTGGGGTTCCTTTGGCTGATGGTTCTGGGTACACAACGGAGACAGTTACCATTGAATATGAGTGGAAGCCTCCTCGGTGTGCTCATTGTAAAATATTTGGTCATGTTCAGGATATATGTCCCAAATTGATGAAGGTTAGTATCCCGAGTACGATTGCTCTAGGCATGCATAATGTTGGCGAACAAGTGAATGATGGTTTTAAAACCGTGACCCGTAACAAGAAACGAGGTAAGAAGAAGAATGGAGGGTTCCATGTTGGAACTAATACTTTGTATGTTCCTAAAGTGAATATTCCACCTAAAGTTGTTTCAAAGAAGCCTTCTAAGATTGTTGATATTCCTTCATCATCTACATTTGTTTCTAAAAATGTGAATGACCATTGGAATACTAGGGGTGTTGCAACATAAAATGCTTATGATATTCTAAACGAATCAGATGAGGAAGATGTTGAGAATATTTATGATGAGGCTGGTAACCTGTTCCATGATAAAAGGGACAAGGCTAAAGTTAAATCATAATTTTCTATGTTTGCTAGTTAAGTGATTGTTATTTTTCTAGCTTTATAAGTGTGTATGGCATTTCATATACACTAGTTTAGGTGTTTATCAAGCAGTTTTGCTTGAGGTTAATGTGGTACTTCCGCCACATTCCATATGTACTTCAATGTTTTTTGGTGTAATATATCTTTTACCGGGTTGAGTCCCTTTTACCCAAAAAATGAAAATATAGTCGTGTATCTTTTGTTTATGTTATGATTAGGTTGGATTGATATTTTGATTTTTTTAAGTCAAACTTCTTTAAATTTAATGAATTGTGGCTTATTCTGTGGATTTTTTTGGCTTATTTGTTACTTGTTTGAGCTTATTCTTGACTCCCCATAAGCAGAACGCCTGTGGGGGTGCCTTAGTCCAAAAAAATAAAAAGTGAAAAAAGTATAGTTTCGAACACGCGACCCCTCGATTGGGGGACTATGTGCTTGCTAGTGTGCTATACTTGTTATCTTGTAACCATTTCAAAAACCTTATAGTTAAATATTTTTAGAAATGATTTTGTTTGTAAGTTTTTTGGTAAAGTGTATTCTAGCAAAAGTAAACCCAAAAAGCTTATTCCTGGTATTATTTTTTTATCAAGTGTATAATATAGCAACAATATACAGCCTAGTCCAAAACTTGACAGTCCGAATATTTAAAAATATTTTAATTTTAATAAGTCAAACTATTGTGAATCATTTGTAATTCCTTTTTTTGAAGCATTTTATGGAAACCCTTTAATGAATTACATGTGTCATTTTTATATAATTTTTTAGTTAAGGCATAATTTATAATTCCTATTTTCTTTTTGAAGCATTTTATGGAAACTCTTTAATGAATTACATGTGTTAAATTTATAAAATTTTGTATTTAAGGCATTGTTTCACCATCCTTCCTTATATATTTTTATAGAATTTTGTATTTAAGACATCATTTGTAATTCCTATTTATGGAATCCCTTTAATGAATTACATGTGTCATTTTTATAAAATTTTGTATTTAAGTTATTGTTTCACCATCTTCATATATGAGGGTTTTTTATTTGATTTTCATTTGATATATATATATATATATATATATATATATATATATATATATATATATATATATATATATATATATATATATATATATATATATATATATATATATATATATATATATATATATATATATATATATATATATATATATATAGGTTATTTCAGAACCAATATAAGTGCTAGAAGCGACATAGCTATCAAAAATATACATGCACGTCCGACTTCTTTCTCTTCTTTCTTTTTATAATCAATAGAAAATTGCTTGAAGATAGATATCCGGGCCTTCAATAATTGTATTTTTGTGCATAAATTCTAAATATAACATATATGTTCTACAAAAAATATATGGTCGTTAACAATTTGATGAGAAACTGAATATACAAATATGTTCTTTGAAAGTTTGCATGTATATTCTTGAAACACATTTATTTTCTTCAATATACATGTACTTTCAGTTTTTCATTAATTTTTTTAGAACAAGTATGTCTTTTGTGGAGATTATTTGTTCTTTTTAAAATATATGTCAAGTATTATTAAAGGTGTGCACGATATGTTCTTGATTTTTCGATTGGTTTCCGCACATAATTGTTCTGAAAATAAAGTCTCCCCTATATTCTAGTATATGTATTCGTTCTCCCCTTCTATTTTCATTATCATTTATGAACTTCCAGCTACCTAGAAACAACTATTTACACATGGCTCAACTAAAAAAACTGGCTATTGCTACAAACTCGACCGTCCTACAAGAAATGATGCAATGATTAGTTGAAATGGATAACTTATGCGACTTCAAGTTTATAAAGGCAACACATTTCATGGTGATAGAGTTGACAACCATTTGTAAAGATAGGGTTGATTAAATTGCTGAGCTTGAGACATTAGTTAGGTCCGAAGTTTCTCTGATTATGTGAAGATGCTTCGTGTCCTTCAAGACACTGAATTGGAGAAAGCGAGGATTATGATGAAAATGATTAGCGAAACTCATCCTAAGGTCTTTATGAAGATATCATTTATTGTTCAAATGCGCAAAAAGTGATTGTTTACTGATGTTGTCTTTTGTGATCTCTTTTGTTCTTATGTAAATTTCATCGTTCGTGTTGTTAGTGGTTCCTCGATCGAGGTTGCACTTGTTTTTTAGTTAACGAATGAATGTTTATGTCAAGCTTTTATATGAAAAAACATCAATAAAAAAGAATGTCAACAAAGTTAAAATTATTAACAAACCTATTGCTCAATATTCACATAAAATTTGGATGTTACGATAAGTATAAATTTTTGGGTTTTTCTTTGAAGTGAGATGATGGTGATAGAACTAAATACAAAAAGAATATTGTACTTTGGATCTCAAAATCTTGCGGAGGTGTGTGTTTTTTGCATCATGTGGCTGTCATATACTCGTAGTAAAATAAATATTGAGACAAATGTGATACTACGTATTACTAAAAAAAAGATGAAAGTAATAGAAGTCATAAAAAAATGGCGTGTTTTTGCATTATATGGCTGTCATATACTTGTGTTTTTTTGTTAACTTTCATCCCTAAATCCCAAGAACTCTCACGGTCTATTGGTCCTTTTTTGCATAATGATCGTCATCGAGACTTCACTAATCTTGCACGTGATAGGCAAGAAACAATGGAACAGATCATATTAACCATAAAACTAAATTTTCATTAGCTTAGGAGTTGCTTTTGCGACAAAAACTTACAAGTAAAACAAACAACCAACAAAAATACCGTAAACGATTACACAAACTACTATTCTAAGACTATACCAAGCTCCATGTTACTAACAAAAAGGTGCTTCTCTGTGATACTTAGATCGGATTCATTGACCATGATGTGGAGACGGAGAATCCTCTAAAAATCACGGCGTTGGATCTTTTTCAACATCTTCACTGCTCCCTCGACAAAAGGGTCACAGGTTATCTTCTAAAGAACCTCAATTTCGTTTACCATATTTAATAATATTAGAAATATAATATTATTTTATAGAATAAAATTAAGCATTATAAAATCATGCATTTATAAATCATGTACGTATAAGGTGTAAGCATGATGTAATTAGTTTGTTGAATAATAATTAAGATATGCAGTAACTATTTAGAATAAGAATAACAAAGCTTGTTGAACAACCGAAACAAATTACCTAAATGATCGAACCTGAAAACGATCCAAACAAACAAACAAATGATCGAACAGTAAATTGATCAACCAAACAAACGATCAAACAAACAAAAGATCAAATCTGAAAACGGTAATGATTCAAAGAACCGAATATGAAAACAAACAAACAAATGATCAAATTTTAAACGATCAACCAAACAAATGATCAAACCTGAAAACGATCAAACAAATAAACGACCGAACCTAAAAAGGTTCAACCAAACAAACGATCGAATATGAAAACGATCAAATAAACAAACGACTCGAAGCTAAGTTTTCAAACGACAAACCGATAAGAAATTAGGTTATATGGTTTTTCGCGTTGAATGCAAAGCACGCTATTGTGTACATAAAACCAAATATATATATATATAAATATATATATATATATATATATATATATATATATATATATATATATATATATATATATATATATATATATATATATATATATATATATATATATATATATATATATATATATATATATATATATATATATATATATATATATATATATATATATATATATATATATATATATATATATGACTAAAAACTCAATCGAATGATTTTGGTAGGTTTTCTACATCTTTGTGAGAGGTTTGCAATAATTTTTTTAGCCGCAAAGTCTTTATACTTTTACACTTTTTTTTTAAATTTTATTCAACAAGTATTTATCAAAATATTATACTATATTTTCTCTTTCTGCCTATCTTCATTTATATGATTTGACGATACACATGTGATCAAATCTTCCATACCGTCCTTCCATTTCTACCATTTTCTGTATTTTAGTCATCCCATAACTAATTGTCCTTTCCATCGGATCGCTTTACAAAAACTCAAAGAAAAAAACGCACTAGTTAATCCAAAATATCATTTGGAATCAATGGCCGCATCATCTTCCATTCAACTTAAATTGACCAAGCAAATGAAGGACGAAATTGAAAAAGATGTAGTGACGGAGACAAGGCTGAGGGAAGTGTGCTTGAATTTGATTGAGGTTTATAGACATTGTGTGTTTATAGTACTACACATAACGACCTTGCAAAAACATATCTAGAACCCCAAATAATATAATTCTTGTACTATATATATAGGATTTCAAAAAATTAAAAAAAGGTCGAATATATATGTTAGACTGGGGAGTAAATATTATCCGAAACACGGCCTAATCCAAAAGCACAAATTGGTTGATCATCTGAGTCGAACTCAACAAAACGGGTTAGTCTTGTATTTTCTTTCAGTTCAGTTTTATTTCAATAGAACATGTGTTCAAGTAAGTAAAATAAATCCTTCGGAAGTGTCCATTAGCTGCAGTAAACGTCGTAGTAACCAACACCTGATATAACACATTTTTTAACATTAACACAATATCTAACCTAGTTCAACATATTTTCCTACTAGACCATGTTTAGTTTTCAAAAGTTAAAGATAATTGCTCTCAGTTTTCAGTTTTTAAAAGTACTATTATTATTAAATTTACAATATAAATTTTCCTCGACCGGTCTCTAAAAGTATGCGAAATACGGTTGCCTACAGGTTTTATACTCCGTTCTTTGAATGCTCCTAAAGTCAAACGCGAAATCAAGTGTTGAAGAGAAGGGTAGATTAGTCATAGAAATAATTAAAATTGAGTTTTAAATGTCAAAATGTTTATTTAAAGTTTAGTTTTATACTCAAATATTTTTGTGAATTTTTCAAGTTTCTAGAGGATATTAATGTAGTTTTTTCAGGGTTTGGTATAACTTCTACATCTTCTAAAATCTATCGATTCATTATCATTAGTCCATATCATTTGTTCCTCAAAAGATCATCATCATTCATAGAAGTAATTGTTTATTATTTTAATTTATTTTTTGTTAAAGTTTTGCCATTTTGTAAGCATGTAACTAATTAGTTGATATTCATTTTGTTTTATTGTTGTTAGATGATATTGGAATCAACCTCTCTGAATCAAACACTCGTTGAAGTTGAGAGAAATGATGATAGTAACATAGAGGAGGAGGATGAGGAGGAGGTAGAACAACCAAATGGTCGCAAAAAAAATCACCTGTATGGATTGATTGTGTAGAACTGAAGCTTAAAAAAGATGAGACTCCTTTCGACAATAAAGCTAAGTGTAAACATTGCAATTGAAAATACTTGTCATTTTAGAAATCATGGTATATCAAATCTTAAAAATCAGCTATTAACATGAAAACCAGATAGTGGTACGTAGTAATTTGTATTCGTTTATGTAGTAAATAGTTCACCTTGCTGATAAGTTTTATTCTTTGCAGCTGGAAAGATTTGAATAGGCAAGATTTTGCTCAACATAATTACGTCGTTTCTGATAAAAAAATTTGTAACTAGTGACGATGCGGTTGTCTTTGGTCAAGATAAATTTATGGATTCTGATGTAACTTTATGTTATTATATTTAATTATATTTTATTAATTGTAAGTGGAAATGATCACTGCTGCCACAACAGTTTGCTACAAGGCTAATTCAAACTTCAAGTTGCTGAAGTTCATTTTCAGTGACAAATTTTTCATTACAAAATACATTTTTAACATAATTTTTAATTATAAAACTGAAGGCTAGCATTAGATGATTGCATAAAATGAAAAACCAAATTGAAGATCACGCATTAAAGTGAGCTATGAAAGCTCTTTCAGTAGGCAAGTTAGCTGTTGTGCGCAGCAGTGATCATTTCCCCAAATTGTAATTATCAATTTGTTTTATAAACATTTTATATTATAGGTTGGTTCTGATGATTATGATGGGATGAATATGTTACTCTGATATTAGTATCAAATAAGGTACCAATATAAACATAAAAAACTATTTTTTGTTTTCAATTTTAAAATTTAATTTATTAAATTAAAAAAATTTATTCATATATTCCTGGAGATTCATTTGAATGATGCTGATTGGAATAAATTTAATGAAAGTGATTTTATTGTCGATTTTCCGAATTTAGTTTCTGATACAGATGCTGGTACTAGTAAAAAGATTGTATCTATTTCTGATGAGAAAATGGTTAGTGGTGATCAAGATGTTGACGTTGCTGAAAAGATCTTCGTTCTTGCTGGAAAAAAAATTGATTGGTGATGAAGATTGCGATTCTATTCCAAAACATTATGTGTAATGTAATTCTGTTTCTGATAAGTCGATGTATCCTCTTTTGTGTTACGCTTTAGTTGATATTTTAATAGGGTAAATGATCACTGTTGTGAACTTGTGATCACTGCTGCCACAACAGTCTGCTGCAAGGCTATTTCAAACTTCAGGTGGCTGAAGTTCATCTTTAGTGACAAATTTTTCATCACAAAAGACATTTTTAACCGAATTTTTTTATTATAAAACTGAAGGCTAGCATTATATGATTGCATAAGAAGAAAAAAACTGAAGATAACGCATTGAAGTGAGCTATAAAAGCTCTTTCAGTAGGCAAGTTAGTTGGTGTGTGCAACAATGATCATTTTCCCATTTTAGTAAGCATATGATTTTGGGAAAATGATGGCTACATTAAAAATTGGGTAACTTCGTGCTTTTCTTTGTATTCTTAGTGTAAATATCGAATACGTGAGGGTTGTTGGTAAATTCCCTACTTTTTAAAACTACTAAAGTAACAAAACGTGTTAATATTGTAGAGCCCGTTTAGTTTGTAGATGGGTTTTACTTTGATAGTGGGTTTATTAAGTAGGGAGTTCAATATTGAATAAAATTTGGATTGGATATACGTTTTGGTGATAGAAAATATGTACTTAAAATTAATTTTTAGTATTATCAAAATTGAATACAATAATATGAATAGTATAAGAAAGAAAAAAATATAGTAAAATTGTGAGGCCCTTAAAACATAACCATTGTCAGAAAGGTCAAGTGGTGTAGTGAGATTTTGAAAATTCTAAAAATTTGAAACTCACTACCAGATTTTAGTCTAGAAAATTTAACCTAGTTCTTCATATTTTCCTATTAGACCATGTTCAGTTTTCAAAAGTTCAAAGGTAACACTACTATTAAATTTACAATATAAATAGGAGGGTCAATACGTACAATGTATTTATAATTTGGAATTTTCCTCGACCGAGCTCTAATAGCATGCGAAATACGGCTATATACAGGTTTGTTATTGGTATGCACGATTTTCAACGTCATTAAATGCGGAGTCTCAAAACCACATATTATATCTATAATTCTAAATTCTCCTCGACCGGGCTCTAAAAGTATGCGAAATACGCCTGCCTGCAGGTTTGTTTATCGATATGCACGATTTTCAACATTCATTAAACGTGGACTCTAAGAAAGATGAAGGAAATGTCTTAATAATCTTTTCTTTACGACTAACAACTACAAAATATATTTACTTTTTTAACATAAACAAAATATCTAACTTTTTAAATACTATATCTAACCTAGTTCGACATATTTCCAACTAGACTGTTCTTGGTTAAAAAAACAATTCAAAAATTTATCTAAGGGCTAAATTTACACAATATTTAACATTTTGAATTCGACCGGACTCTATATAATGCGAATTACACTGTATGCAGGTTTGTTTATCCACATGCACTATTCCAACGCTCTTCAAAATACGGACTCAATAATGTTTCAAAACCACATTTCTAATGTATTTTTCAAGTCCATATATTTATAAATAATAAATTTAAAATTTCCTAGACTGGGCTTTAAAATTATGCGAAATACAGCTTTATGCAGTTTTTTTTATCGAATTTCACTACTCCTAGCGTTCATTAAATGCGGACTCCAGAATGTTTCGAAACCAAATTCCAATGTAATGATGAAATCCAGTCTCCAAAAGAGAGTATTATTCTTAGTTTTCATGCTGACCGCAATGCACTAATAGATGAAAGACATTCAGTATCGCACATTTCTATGCTCCGTTCATTGAATGCCCCTAAAGTCAAACGCAAAATCAAGCTTGAATGTTTCTTTAGAAACTCACAACAGATTATACGACAAAACACCCAACTAAATTTACGCTATGTTCTCGAGTTGTTTCATTAAAATAAAGTAGAGAAAATGAAATGAAATAAAAAAGATGTTATGTTATTGAGTTACTCAATAAAGAAAAGGAAAAGAAAAGGAAGGAAAAATAAGTGTAATTTGGGTGATTTTGGAAGGAAAGTGTTTCGTCCCAAAAGTGGAGTGAAATAATTTACTTCCATTTTCTTTCATTTCATTTAATAAAGGAACTCAAGAATAGTGCTAAACGCCAGATTTCTCATTAACATAACGATAATCATAAAATTAGGATCATGTACAAAAAGCCAAAACCTAGGCACATCATACTCCTAACCAGTCAACAAGTCAAAACCTTTGTACATGACTTTCTTAGACAATACAAGCAAAACATAAAGCTAGCTACAAGTACGTTCACTAACGATGAGCACCACAACCTACTCTTCTTCTTCCTACTCCACTAGGTAACATACTTCATTCATCAATTTTTTGTTGGTTTCTATCTCAGTCACATCCTCAGTTGTAGCATCCACCACTTCATTCAACCTACCCACCTTCTTATTCAATTTAGGTTTGCGCTTCTCTAAGCACCTAACCAAATCCACCAAAGCCGACTTACTCGTACAAGGACCAACACCAGAGATACTCTTCAAACGCTTCATCTCATTAAGCATCACATTGACCTTCCTCAATCGATTACTTAGATTACCAACCTAATTACGCACCACTTTAACAAACCCATTTTCAATAGCTATTTCTTGATTAAAGTAAATCTTCAATGCTTTTTCTTGATCTTGTTCGCCATTTAATGTGATTAATTCTCTCAACACAAGAGTGAAGGGAATAGAAGAAGAGCTTGAGGATGAGTCTGCCATTGAAATTATGATGATAGTTAGATGACAAATTTAGGTTAGATTAGAGATAATGAATTATTAGACCAATGTGTATAAATACACCGAGATTTATTGCTTAGGCAAATTGTGAAATGCAATGATCACTAAAACTGCAAACGAGCCATAATCTACCTTGGGATATTTATTTTTTATAAAAATGCCACCCTCATTTTATATTACACAATGTAAAAAGCATTTTTAATTTTGAATGGAAATTCGTTCAGCATTTTATAAGTCATGTTAATACTTTATTAAGATAATACACAAGAAGTATATGGTTTTTGGTCTATGTTTTTTTTTGGGGGGGGGGGGGTAATTATTGATCAATAAAAGATTTGGTTTTAAATTCTTAACTATAATAGCATTAAGCTAAATAATAAGAGAACAACTGAAATGTGTATAGTTGAAGTTCGTTTTCTCGATTCTTAACCAATTGAAAGTCCTAACAAGATCGGATTTATGATTGTTTTTGGTTGGTAATGGTATTTGGATATTCTATGTCTAATTCAAACAATACCTTGCTAAAATGAAAAATACAATTCTACTTATACGTAAAACAAGTTGCACAAACCAAATTTTTATTTAATTAAATCTACAAATGTAAATGCTATAAATGTAAGGACTAAAAATGTAAATTCTATGAAAATTAAATGCCAAAAATACAAAGTTTAAAAGTCTAAGGACTAGAAATGTAAAAATAGTTAACAAATTTTTGACTAAATGTGAAAATTAACTAACTAGATAACTAACTATAACTAACTCCCAAAACTAACTAACTAAAGGTTAACTAACTAAAAACTGCAAGGACTAATCCTACAAATACCTAATTTTTAGGAAAAATTAGCTAAAAATGAAACTAGCTAACAAACCAAGGACTAAAATGCAATTACTAAAAACCTTTTAACCAAAACGGGCTAGGGAACAAAAATAAGCTCGTATAAGCTCGTTTCTTAACCAAATAAGCTCAAACCAGTTTCAAAAGTCTTGAAATTCAATTTAAGCTAGACTGATAAAAGGAAATAAGCTAAAACTTCCTAAAAATCAAATAAGCTATTTGAAATAAGCACAAAATAAGCTACCTAATAAGCCAAACGTCCACAACTTGATTTTCTTGCAAAAACTTGTTAATCAGCTCACAAGAAGAAAGGGAAGTTTTGTCTTATAAAAAATGGTCCATTAATAAGCTCAGAAAACCAAATTAAGCTAGAAAGAGCTTATGTTGACTTTTGTTGACCAAAAATTCAAAAAGCTGAAAAGTTGAAAACTTAACCAACACTTTTTAAAGGGACCGGTAAAAGAAAATAGCTAGATTTGTGAAGTAGAATTGCTGGAATAGAAAAACAGACCAAGTTTTTATCTCAGAAAATGAAAAATGATCAATACTTATTCTATAGCTTATTCCTAGCTTATTACTAGATACTGTAGAAATTCCTGCTTAAGGCTTAAGCTACATATGTTGTGTGATAGCTAGAAACTGGTTTCAAGAAATTTCGTCCAATATTAAAGCAATGCCAATGATTTGAAATCAGCAACTTTCTAAAAACAGGTTTTGAACCAAAATGACCCAAAACCTTTTTAACTGCAATTGGCCTTTTTGACCAAAGTTTTTGCTAGAAATGGACTGAAAACTATTAAGCTATGTATGCTAAGCCTAGATGACCTGAATTAAGCTAATTACTTCCAAGATTACACATTGGATTATACCCTAAAGCTTATTGCCAAACACTAGTTAAGAAATTCTAGTGAAACTTTATGAAGGAAACTTAAGCTAGGATCAAAGCTGAATCAAGAGTGATGATAGACTAAACTTATCTGCCAAGTTGAGATGTAAAGAAGCTATACTAAAGCTGTGCAACACTCTTATACTCCAAATGCTATGCAAGCTAAACTTACAGCTAAAAATGCTAACAAAATGTAGATATATGCTAGTTAACAAATGCTAAACTACTATTAAGCTACACAATCAAGCAAATCAACTCAATTATCAACTAAACACCTTTGATCATACAGCAAACAAGTTCTATTCTATGAATTGAGCAGGCATTCAACAATTGAGTGGAACTAAAATACAGAAAATGCAAACTTGTGAATTAGAAGCCTCCATTGATGGCGTAGAGTAGCACTGAGCTATCTAGCTAGTGCTAAACCACCACCTTAGCACTAGTATCTACCAATCAACAGCTATCAACTCTTAACCTCCATTGATGAACTCAAAATCCTTCAAAATCTACCAAATTCTTGAAATGGACTGATCAAATCAATGAACACAGCTACTGGATGAATGAACGGCAACAATCTTCCACAAAGCTCAAATGATCACTTATGATCACTAGAAACAAGCATTAACAATGGCGTATGAATAGTATGTGAAAGTAGTAAGAGAATTAGAGGGAAATTTGAATTTTATTGATTCTGAATGAAAGGTAGTTACAAAAGAGGTTACAACTAACTAACAAACTCTCAAAAGGTTGTCAATCTTTTGAGAGTTGTTATCTACAAGCTTCTAACAGAATGAGAGAAGTAAATTTGTCTAGTGTGTGTTTTTTTTTCACACTAGCTATCTATATACAAATGAGAGCCTGCTACCCTATTTATAGAATGAGAAAGTGAAGTTGTTGGGGAGAATGACGTGTCCAAGCCAATCATTAAGCTCCACGGGTCCCAATTCTGCTAATTGATATTTGCAGGTGAAGAACATGATTGGGGATTTTTGGTTGAGTGATTTTCAGCTTAATTGAGTTGTTGGGATGAATTCGTCCTTTTATTTTGAGCAACTTTGATGTTTAAATCAACTTCTGAAACGCACCCTAACTCAATCCCGATTCTGGAAAATTTGTTGGAGAAGAAGGCCACGTGGCATGTTGTGGTTGGCTGTTAAACGTGCACACGGATCATTATCCACTTTCTGAAATATGATTGGCCAATAGAGGGAGTGGTGGATTGCACTGTTAGGATTTACTTATTAAATGAAGACAGCTGTGAGTGGGCTTAGGTGGCGATCCAAATGAATTATTTCCTTGCTTCTCATTGGTTAAAACCATCAAACACGGATTGAGCCCAAAATATCTTTGAAAGTTGGCAGTTTCAGTCCCTTACTTGGCAGATTTGTATTTTAAGCTAGAATCTTCATTCCTTTGGCATAAATGGTCCTTTAACTTGCATCCTTGCTTGATTTGACCCATTGACTTGAATGTTGACCAGATTTGACTTTTCTTGACTTTTCCAAAATTTGCACTTTAGTCCTTCATCTTTTGAATGTTGTCAAGATAGGTCCTTTGTCTTCATATGGCTTGTCATTATTGTTCCTTCTCTTGTCTTTTCTTCACCTTTTGGCTTGATTTCACTTGTTTTCTCCAAATTTGTATCCTTGTTACCTAAACAAGCACAAACACAAAACATACCACATAATACTACTTTTATAGCACAAAAGTTAGGTATTTCCTATGTGTTTTAGGGTGATTTGTTGATTAATTGATATGAGTTTTTGCTCATATCAAATCCCCTACACTTGAACATTGTCATGTCCTCATGCAATGCAATATTTTAAAGCACAAATTTACATTCTTCACATAATTAATCCACTTTGGCCATTATGGAATGCATCTACATTACTCTACACTATATGATGCATGATTTCGATTTTTAACAATGCAATGCATAAGAAACAATTCTATTTATATCTCTTTGGATTTTCTTGAAATGGTTTTGATGGAAATAACTCATAAAGAATTCAATGACTTTGACTAGGGCTTGGGTACCATGGACACTTATCACCCTCAAGTTTCACTTTCCCCATACCAAGCTTAAAAATGGGATCATTGTATTCACAAGTAAAAAGTGCATCAACTTATTCATGACAATTAAATGTGGAACCGGTTATTAGTTGAGCAAATTGCTTGTGGGCAAATTTATCATTATTTCAAGTGTGAAGTATGAAAAATCCAAAAATAAGGAAGCACGGTTTTAATCCTAAGTAACCCTCTCATCCATTACTTGAAAAACCGCTCACAATTAATATAAGTCCGTTTCAAGAGTAATAAGTCATTCGTTTTATGTGTAAAATCCTCATGTCATGCTTTCATAAGTAGCTACACACTCGCTAAGGAAAGAAAAATAAAACTCACGCAATAATTTACATCCGCCGCCTTTTTGAGACCTTGGATCTTCAACCCCGCAACCCGTCAAGGTAATATTGGATTGGAGCAACTATTAAATCCCCGCAACCCGTCAAGGTAATATTGGAATCTAATAGTTACTATAATTAACACTTCACTTCCCCTCTTGGGAGTCTTGTATAATTTTTTTTCTCTTTTTTTTTCTAGCCACTTATTTTTTTTGTAAGCCGCTCTTATTTTTCTTTATTCCTCACAAAGAAAGTATAAAAGAATAAAAGGAAAAACACCCGCTAAATATTGAGCATGACATAAGTCTAGTACACATAAAACGTTCTAACTTAGAATCTTAAGACGTACTTATATCAACCATGAATGATTAGACAAAAATCCATAAGAGATTACAAACCAATTAAAATCGTTCTTGATTATTTATTAACATATATACATGCGAAGAAATTAGAGATAAAGAAGAGAAGGGTTTAGCCACAAATAATTATCATGAAGTTTATCTAGCCCTTTTATACTTGCTTCAACTCTATCATTTCCCATTCTCCACAAATTTAAAATCTCAAAAAATGAGATTGGTGGATGCTTAGCCTAATAGACCAATGAAGGACTACATGGTTAAGGATACTAGCTAGAGAGTGCTAAGATAAGCAAACTCGGGTTGAGTCAAAATATCCATGGCAGGCCTAATATGTCAAAGAAGTCTAAATTTGTTAAACCATGTCCTTATTATATTTTTTCTCTTTTATATATTTTTGATGAAAAAAAAGAAGAAATATATACAATGCAAATGTGTTATGCAAATGAAAAATGATTTATGCAAAAATTATGAATGCATATTTTTGGTGGCCAAAGTAGATAAAAAATTTGAAAAATGGTTGAAAATTAATTTTCCAATTATCATGAAGTTAAGGCAATGGTCTAGGTAAGGTCACTTCGATAGAAGTCTCCCCTACACTTAAGATAAACAGTGTCCTCAATGTTTAAGAGTATTGGAGTAAACTCCCCTACACTTATGACATTGATAACTTTGCTTAACCCAAGTTAAGGAAGATACAACTAAAAGGTATTCTTTTTTAAGCACAAGTGTTTTGAATAACACGATAGCAAAAACTAATCGAAGTGAACCGGATACACGGGCCTCCTCCATGAGCTCCAAGCATGAAATGAGAAAGAGCAACCCTTGAAACAAACACCAAAAGACGAAGAAAGGCACCCCTCCACTTCAACTCTACTATAACATCCTCTTATTAAACTTAACCTATTTAGATCTACTCTACGTTTTCTATCCTAGTTATACAATGCTTGAGTTTTTTAACCCTAAGTCTCTAGCTCGACTCGGCCCCGAATTAGGTTGTCCTTGGGGAAACCATCATGGAGAATAAAGGATATCCACTTTTGAAGCACATCTCACATGATACACTCAAACTTAGCACGTTTCCATTTACTATAAGATTTACAATATCTGCCTCGATAAATGGAACGGTCCAACGTGTCTCAAGTTTGTCCAACATACGAAATCTCTCAAATATGAAGCACCCAGGATCAAATACATAGTTTCCATCTCTACATGTGAACAACTCCAAAGTAGGTAGCATCAACAAAGTAAGCTCAAACGAGAAGCCCATATCAAACGAAATCACACTCTTAAGTGGAGTAGATGAAAACCAAGGTGTCTCAAATATACGTATCCCAAGATCAAAAACCTTTCCCTTCATGGAAAAATAAGAAGATGAACTCGTATCAACCATATAAGATTCCCCCTTAGCGATCAAAGCATTATGAGAAAATGAAGGTGTAGGTATCAAAACATTCATAACTAGTATATCCATATTGGGCTCCTCATCATCATCAAAAGGTGGGTAATCTTCCATAGAAGGCATAGAAAAAGAAGGATCAAGATGAATAGTGTCTTGTGAAGGAGGTGTAATCTCTATGTTCCCAAAAAGCATGTTCTTAATAAGACTAATATCATCTTCCCAATTAGAATCACTATCATCAACCTCAATATCAATATTAGCAAGATAAGCCTTTATGGTGTCATCAATATCCATATGAGAATCCATATCAAAGGTTTTGGGTTCTAAAGTTGCCTTAGGTGAAAAAGGATCAATCTCTAAGAGTATAGGATCTTCATTAATAACCAACTTCAAGGGTGGAAGGGTGGGAATAGAAGGCTCAAAAGAAGGTGTATTAATGAGAAAATCACTCTAAGGGATGATATCATCATAAAAATCAATAGGTGCAACCTCAAAAACCGGTGAAGAAATATCAATGAAAGGTTCTTCTTCTATGGAATCATCATTATGGTTTTCATTCAAAGCTTCAATCGAGGAGATAAGATGATAAACGTTTGATAAAACCTCACGAATATGAACATCTTCCACTTCTTCTATAAGAGCAACATCTTCATCCAAATTAGGAAGGTCATTGTTGATGAAAAAGTTGGTTGATCCTTGCTAGACCCGAATTAGGCTTAATTCGGGTTGGCTGGGCTCCGGCTCCTGCACCAAGTGAATCGTCTGGTTGGGATCCTGCACACTAAACAACACGCGTTAAGCTTACCGTGGGAAGGTTTCCCACGATTAGACTCCGGCGTGAGAGTAAGTAATCGGTTTAGGGTTATATGAGTTTAGAGTGAGTCGTAATACCTTTGTGGAACCCTTGGGGGTTCCTTTTATAGGCAGTGAAACCCCAATGGGCTTTCACTGATCCTTCGGCCCCAAGGAAGAGATAAGCACCAGAATTAGAATGATTGTTATCTTCTAATTCTGGTAATGAATATCTCTTCGTATTGGGATTAAGATATACCTAGACAGAATATTACTCTGTCTGATCTTATGTCGGCCGCCTTGGGCCGTGGGCCGCACACATGTGCGGGCACTGTTCACTCAAGCCTATAAGCCTGAATGACATTTATCCACCCATCTGTGATGGGCCGGATACGGGTAGTACCCGTGAGCCGGGCTCATGACCCGGTTTGGGGACTATACGTCATCATGTCCCCCCAGTCTAGTTGTTACAGCCGTAGGCGTAACCTCTAGACTATCAAGCTGCTCTCCGGTCATATCAAGAATGGCCTAGGAAATGATACTGGAAAATTGTTCCGGCCGCACGTGGCAACCGGTCGTATGAATATACTTTAATGAATACTACCTCAGCCGCACGCAATGGCCGAGATAAATTAAATGCAACATTTAATACGGTCTTACGTAAGAGCCGCATAACCCGACAAGAATCCAGTCGCATTAATGATATTCAACAATCCAGTCACATGTCTGCAAAAAGTGCATGATTACTGATCACCCTCGAGCCACGTGAAACTGTTTAAGAAGTGACCCGTGGGTCCCCTACTGACGTTACAGAAATGTCAGAAATCCTATCCATTGGATAGGAAATGTGACTGACACGTGTCAAAGATCCATGGCACCTCGAAAACCAAGGCCACCCTATATAAGAGTGAGTATGCGTGTATGTTACACACACAACTCACTCATTCTTCCGCCATTGTTAACTTCAAGCTTTTTCCTTCAAAACTTTTGCCTTCTTTTCCACGGATATCCGTCACCGCAGGTTAGATTACCACGCCCTTAAAAACCTTTTCATAAATTATGGTCAAGGATAACCCCCTCATCACGGACATCCTGAATGTGATGTCGGGGGAGAAATACCTCGACTTCCTGTCGAAGTATTATGTGCCCGAAAGCGTACACCCCACCTTTCCGGGTGATGGTGAAGCTATTACGGACGCACCGGCAGGGAAAATAGGCATATACACACGCCTGTTTGACTCAGCCAACTACCGTATTCCGTTTTCTAAGTTCTTAGTAGACCTTCTTTTGTACTATGACTTTCACATCACCCAGCTCCACTGTATAGGGGCGTGTAAAATCAACCAGTTTGAGATTACATGCCATACCTGTAGGGTAACCCCCACCGTGAACCTTTTTAGGGCTTTCTACTTTCCCCAGTTAGTGAACGGGTGGTTGTCGTTCAAGAAACGACCCGGCATTGCCCCGATGACATATAGGAAACCCCTTGACTCCCTGAAGAATTGGTACGACCATTACTTCTTTGTAGATGAGAAAGTATTCCCCACCCCCTTTGTACTTAAAACCAAGGCCCCAAAAGACTATCCGCCCAAATCCAAAGATTATAGTAGCCGGGACCTGAAAATACTAGATACCCATCGCACGGAATTTCATAGAGGGTTGCCGGAGAACTTTCTGTGCTTAGTAGGGATAAGCCGCCGTTACTTTGGGAGGGATGACTTATATCCGTGCTTCTTAACGGAACAGGGCGAGGGTAGGTCATATATATCTTGTAAATTTGATCTATCACATATGTGTAAAATGTTACTAACCCATATATTTCTACAATCATTTCCAGAGATGAACCTCCACGGATTAATTCGTCAAGGCGACCCCATGAAGGTGAGGGAAGGATTCCGGCCGTTAAAGCCGAATGAGCTCCCCTTGCTAGAAGCTTTAGCCGACCGTATGATTCCACTGGAGGAGACAACCGAACCCAGGTCGGACGAAGAAGAGCCTGTTATCGAGAAGTCCCCATTGGACTTTCATAACGAAGATGGCGACGACCCCTTGCTGGAGGGAGGCACCATCAACCAGGAGGAGGAGCGCGATCCGAATGAAGACACCACGCAATCTTCCGGATCCACCACACTTACTTCAAAAAAGAGAAAAACAACCAGGCGTGTGGCGAAAAAGACTGGGGAAGATGCCGGAGTTGCGAATGCTCCTCCCAAGAAGTTGCAGAAAGACCATCCTCAGTATCAAGGAGATGGCAGCACCATGACTGGTCAAGCCGACCCTACCCCGATCATGGAAGGGCCAGTTCTGCGAGTCGCCCCTGTGAGCGCCGTAGCTCCTACCGGCCCAGACCCTGCTATTGGCACCTCGTAAGTACCCCTCACGACTATGATTTGTATCCTCGTATGATATATGTAGACTAAAATTTTTTCCCATCTTTTTGTTTTAATGACAGGGTGAATCCGGCAGTCGCAGCTCAAGGAGAAGAGGTGGGAAAAAATCCATCCCCTGCGGCTACTAACAATCCCCCTTCACCCATCACCAATCGTGCCAAGGAACCATGCCCCGAGGGGCCAGAAGAGAGCTTGCGTCTAGCATGGAACTTATCAAGCTTGACACGGCTGGAGGCCGAATCAGAGTGTTCGGAATTCATCGAACACATCACCCCGCCTGCCCTCGCCCAGGATTTAGATGAATTAGACCATGAGGCCCTGATTGAACAGTTTGATGTGTCATCCGCACATCAGGTAACGGTGGGCGCCGCGCTGAGACGCCGACTGATCAAGGCCCTCACCAATGTGAGCCGTGCCGACAAAAGGATAGCCCGCCGGGAGGCATTGGTCGTAAAGAACGAGAAGACCATCACATCCTTGCAAGCGGCGTTATTGACTGCTGAGGCAACGGTGAAGGAGTAGGCGCTTCATGCTGAGACAAGGGAGAAGCGTATCGCTGAGTTGGAGGCCCTCGTATCCGCATCAAACGAGAAGGTAATCTTTCAAACATGTTGTTCATACATTCCTACTCCTTGTGTGTATGTAGCCCAAAGATATATATTCGTGTACTAACTCCAAATTTCATACGCAGGTGTCTGCGGCTGAGGCTGCTACTAAGGCGGTGACCGTGCAATCATTCAGCATTGCTCAGGAGCGCGACGCACTGAAGGAGGAATTGAAGCAGGCTCAAAACAACCTTGAAAATCAAGTTGTCGCTGCTGATGAAGAGTTGAGCAAGGTGGTCGTCAGCTGTGCGGAGAGAGTATGCCCCCCCTACTGACCGCGACACCCGGTCGTAGGTGGATTATCGGGCAAGGACTGCGGCTTGCCGTAAGCGGGGCCCTTAACAATCCACATCTATTGCAGGCCTTTGCTGGGGTTGTATCTGACGAGATCAACCGTGGTAGGCATGAAGGCATGGTCCAAGCTGCGGAGATGATCACAAAAGGTGAGGATATCACCCAGCATCCGTATCACAATCCCTCCGCAGCGGGCAAGATGACTGCGTCCATGGATGCCTTGGCAGACCTTCAACACCCCCTTCTGGACGAGCTTGAAGCCCTGAAAGACGCTCCCAATGAAACAATAATGTCCCGGCTGAGTGCTTACCCAATCCCCTTGACGCTGGCTACCTATGATTTCGTATCCAAAGCCATGTCAGGTGAGAAGCCGCTTGGTGAAGCTTTAGACGCTCTTGCAGTCAAAGTTCAGGACGGGAAAGATGCTCGCGGGGAGGCCCTTCGTGCTTTAATTGAGGAAGGGAAGAAGGATCTAGAAGAATTCCTCCCCCCTTGTAACTTATATGTTTGTAAACATTTGTGATTATATTCGTCCGTGTATGTACACGGCTAAGACATATATGTTATAACTTGTCCTTTTATTTTAGAAGTCCGTGACAACCACGGCCATTTTGTTGATTGTTAATTTTGAAACTTGTGTATCTCATTGTACTCCAATGCCGTGTGACGTATCACGTCTTACATAAAAGTCTAATTTACTAGACATGCGACGTGCGTCTTTACTATGCGGAGCACCGTATGGCTATAGTATATGAAGCTTACCCCAACGTCTTGTGAGTAAGGTGTCTAGTAAGGATACATGATCCGTGCGGCTGGGGTTGCATCCCTCTTACGCGGCAAGTTGAATTAGTAGGTTCACTTAATCCTCTTACCCCACCTGGGGGCGTATAGTACATGTACGGTAATTTGAGAGAATGCATACGAATGAAACATGGCATATTATAATACAAGTAAAATTCATACGGCTAACAAAGAATCTAACAAAGAAAGGAAAATGATTTGCACGAAACAGGCCGTGGAGCTAGCTAGGCACCATGGCATTTTATTAGAATGTTTACACTTTTGTTTGAATAATGACGACAAGTCCTAGAAAACAAGAAGGGAAATTTAAACAAACATAAGAGAAACAAACAAAACAAATAACCCGCATGGTTCTTTATTAAGACCGCCTATAGCGAAGTACCCATGCGGAAGCCGTAGCTTTCAAAGATAGCACCTTTTGAGATTGGAGATGTTCCATGTGCGCTCTAGGTCGCGACCATCCATATCGCGTAGCTTGTACGCGCCTCGTCCCAAGGTTTCAGTGACTTCATACGGTCCTTCCCATTTAGGGCCCAGTTTTCCTGTATTCTCCACTCGACTCGCTTCATTAGCGCGATAGACGTAGTCTCCTGGTCGAAAAGAAACACCCTTGACCTTGGCGTCATAATAAGCCTTCATCTTAGCCTTGGACTTAGCCTCATTGATGGCTGCTATTTCCCTTTTCTCTTCCAACAGATCCAGGTTGATTCGCAGTTGTTCATCGTTTGTGACAACGTTAACCTCCGCCGTGCGGATAGTAGGCATCCCTATTTCTGCTGGTATAACGGCTTCAGTGCCGTAAGCCAATGCAAATGGAGTATCTCCGTTGGCTGTTTTGATCATGGTTCTATGTGCCCATAGCACGTGTGACAACTCGTCGACCCATTTGCCCTGCCGTTCATCCAGCCGCGCCTTGATTCCATTCCCCAAGCTCCTATTTGCTCGCTCGACAAGGCCGTTCGTTTGTGGATGCTTAACGGACGCGAAGCGCCGTTTGATGTTCAATGATGCACACCAATCTTTGAATGGGTTGTCTGTGAACTGCTTGCCATTGTCCGAGATGATTTCTCCTGGTAGACCAAAACGGCACACGATGTGTTCCCACACAAACTTCTTGACCTGCTTACCTGTGATAGACTTGACTGCCTTGGCTTCTATCCATCGTGTGAAGTAGTCCATTGCAACAATCAAGAAATTTACACCCCCCGCAGCTACAGGAAATGGTCCTGCAATGTCAATTCCCCACTTGTAAAATGGCCATGGGGACGTGATAGGTGTAAGCTCCTGCTGCGGGTGTCGCGGAACTAGCCTATGCACTTGGCAGTCGTTGCACTTGCGAATCATGTCGCGCGCGTCCCTGTGCATGGTGGGCCAATAATAACCTGTCCGTAAGGCTCTAGCCACCACGGATCGTGGGACTGCATGCATGCCACACAACCCTTCATGTATGTCACTAATGACGTAAGCCGCCTGGCGTGGCCCAACACACCGCAGCCACGGCTGCAAGAAAGAGCGCTTGTAAAGGATGCCTTCTCGGAGTTCAAAATGTTGTGACTTCCTTTTGATGCGTCTTGCTGCTTTTTCCTCGTCTGGAAGGGTTTCATTAGTCAAATAGTTGATGATTGGGGTCATCCACGTAGGTCCCTCCTCGTCAACTATAGCGGCTACTTCCCCTTCCATGATAGATTTCTCCTTGAGTATTTCCACCAAAACCTGTTTGGACAGGTGGGCGAAGCTCGTGGATGCGATCTTGCTAAGAGCATCCGCTTTTTTGTTCTCGCCCCTTGGCACCTGCTTGATGGAAAACTTACTGAAAGTCGCGATTAGTGACTTGACTTTTTCCAAGTACCTGACCATGTTGTCCTCCTTAGCCACATACCCACCTAGAATATGGTTCGCGACAAGCCGTGAGTCCACGTAGGCCTCAAGGTTGCGGACTCCCATTCTAGCGGCGATTTTTAAACCCGCAATTAATGCTTCATATTCCGCTTCGTTATTGGTGGCCGTGAACTCAAAACGGAGGGCGTATGTGAATTCCATTCCTTCTGGATTCGTGAGGATGAGACCTGCCCCAGACCCGTCTGTGCATGAGGATCCGTCCGTGAATAGCACCCAAGGTTCTGTTGGGATCTCGTCTTGCTTAATGACTGGTTCTTCCTCGTCCGGCTTCTCGATCAGGAAATCTGCCAAGATCTGGCCTTTAACCGCCGTCCTTGGTCTATAAGATATATTGTGCCCCCCAATAGGATGCTCCATTTTTCCAGCCTCCCTGCCACGTCTGGTCTAGAGATAACCTGCTTGATTGGCTGATCCGTAATCACCACAATTGGGTGCGCCTGAAAGTACCGGCGCAGCCGCTTTGTAGCAAATACTAGTGCTAACACCAATTTTTCCATGGAGGAATAATTCAGCTCCGCCCCTTGTAGTGTTCTACTTATAAAGTAGACCGGGGTTTGTATTATGTCTCTATCCGTCATCAGTACCGCGCTTATTGCGCCATGAGTAGCTGAGAGGTACATAACGAGTTCCTCCTTTGGCCGAGGAGCTACCAACATGGGGAGAGATGCGAGATGCTGCTTGAGTTGGCCAAAGGCTTCATCAGCTTCCTTCGTCCAACGGAAGTCTCCCTTTCTAATACACTTCTTGAGTGTCTTAAATAGGGGTAATGACTTCTCTGCGGATTTAGATAGAAATCTATTCAGCCCGGCTAACTTCCCATTCAGGGACTGCACCTCCTTCCGTGTCTGCGGGGACGGTAGTCGTATCACTGCGTCCGTCTTCTCTGGACATGGCTTGATGCCGTTTGGGTCAATCAAATATCCCAGGAACATTCCTTCTGTTGCACCAAACGTACATTTCTTTGGATTTAACTTCATGTTAATCCTTCTCAGCGTGTCGAATGTCTCCTGGACATCCCGGAGAAGTGCCTCCTCCGTGTGGCTTTTTATCACCAAGTCATCAAAATATACTTCCAAGTTGCGTCCTATTTGTGATTCGAAAGCTTTATCCACCAACCGCTGATACGTAGCGCCGGCGTTCTTCAATCCAAACGGCATTTTCGTATAGCAATATACGCCCTGGCTCGTGTGGAACGCCGTCTTTTCTGCATCCTCCTCCGCCATCTGGATTTGGTGATACCCTTTATATGCATCCAAGAAGCATTTGAAAGGATATCCACACAAGGACTCCACCTTCTAGTCGATTTCTGGTAACGGGTAACAGTCCTGTGGGCATGCCTTGTTCAGATCCGTGAAATCCACACACATGCGCCAACTCCCGTCATGTTTCTTGACCATGACCGGATTAGATAACCACTCGTGGTAGTATACCTCGCGCATGATGCATGCGTCCACTAGCTTTCGTACCTCCTCCAGTATCACTTGGCTGCGCTCGGGCGCCTGGCCGCGCTTCTTCTGCTTGATGGGTTGGTACCCTTGGCGGATCTGGAGCTTATGCTCTGCTATCGCACGGGGCACACCCGTCATATGTTGTGGTTCCCATGCGAATATGTCCAGGTTTGCACTTAAAAGAGAGCACATGGCCCTTTTGCCGCTATCCGAGAGCGCCCCTCCTATGGATACCTCATGTTCCGGATAGTCAGGGTGAATGGCCACCTTCCAATTGGGTGGTGGTGCCCCATCCTTGGGTGGGACATGTGGAGCCGGTGTTGTCACGGTGTGACACTCGGATGTTGGTACGACTGTGTTGTAAATGGTAACGATTCCCCCCTCAACGGGGAATTTGATCATTCCATGTGCCGTAGAGGGTACTGCCCGGATAGCCAAAATGCCTGGTCTGCCTATGATTCCATTATACGGAGAGTGTGAACGTATCACCATGAAGTTCATCCACGTCGTAGTGGAATGTTCCTCATTCCCAATGGTGACAAGCAAACGCAATTGCCCTATCGGCCAGATAGTGTCTCCACTAAAGCCAGTAAGCGGCGACGTGGCCGGTACTAATTGGCTTCTTATTTCTGGACATAACTGCACAAAGTAGTGTTCATACATTACCTCTGCTGACGACCCTCCATCCACATACATGCGACGAACATTGTGTGTTCCAATGCTTATCTCAATAGTGAGAGGCGCATCAATCACATCGCTTGCCGTAATGGGAGGGAATGAGATTTCCCTGCCGCGTGAAAATTTTTGGCCAATTTTCTGTCTCGTGCGGCGCTGTCTGGATTGGATCATGTATATGGTAGAAGGCTTGTCCTTTTGGGGATCCTTCTTGTCATACTTCTTGTTGTTGTCTTTTCCATCTTTCCAATCCTTAACTAGGTGCTTGAGTTTGCCTGATTTGATTAGCGACTCAATATGCTTCTTGAGCTGGATACACTCCTTCGTGTCGTGTCCTTTGTCATTATGGAACTCGCAGAAGCGACTTCCTTGCCGACGTTCCGGGGGAGTGGTCATTGGGGGAGGCCTTGGAAAGTTCGCCCCTTCAGTCAACAAGATCTCCCGGTAGGACATCTTTAGGGGGGTGAACTTGTCGTCCGACCGTCCGCCTTTGCTTTGGCTCTTATAGTCTGAGCCCTTGTTATTGTTCTGGTTGCCTTGACCGCCCGACTGTCTCCGGGACTGGTCATTTGACCGGTACCCATTTCCTCGGGATGGGTAGGCCGCGACAACAGCTGTTTCTCCCTCTATGAAATTTCTGACCCTTTCCATGAGGTCATCATATCTCTCTGGGCGCTTGTCGTTGAGACGCCTGATCAGTTCTCTGTCTGTTATGGCGTGCATGTAGTCAGAGATTTTCAGGAGCTCTGGCATGGTTCTTGTGCGTGTGCACTCATCATTGAAGCGCTCAGTGAAGGCTTCTGTGGACTCCCCCGGCCGTTGCTTAACGGTTGCCAATGAGACCGGATCCCTATTATACTTCTTCCTTTGAGTATAATTGTTCTCGAACGCAGTGCGTAGTTCCGTGAAACTATCAATGCTCCGTGGGGGGAGCGCCTCGAACCAGTCACGGGCGTTTCCAATCAAGGTCGAATTGAACATTTGGCTCCATATAGGCATGGGCCATCGCTCAATTTTAGCCTGAGTGTCGAATATTTTGAGGTGATCCACAGGATCACCGGACCCATCGTCAGTCTTGATGCATGTCGGCATGCGACGTTTGGTGTCCTCAGAATAGTTCCGTGTGCGGAGGGTGAACGGATCTTCCCTGGGATCCGCCCATGGCCGTGTGAGCCTAGGATCATCCCATGGTTCACACCATGGACGCGAGAGGTCCTCTGCTTCCGTATCCCGATAGTAAGGGCCACCATAATACTCCTCATTGTTTGGTGGTGGAGGCGTGCGCCTAGGCCGGCGGCGCTTAGGCGGATGGTCATCTGAGTCCTCCCCAGACGGATCTGGGGGCGGCGGTGGTGCCCCGCCTTTTGAATAGGGACCACTTTTTTGAGACGAACCAGGAGCCTTTCTCCCAGTGTTCATTCTATCCCACACACTTGGGCGGCGTGTGGTTCTGGTCAGCTCTCGATCTGGCCGCTCGGGTGAGCCATCCGACCTTTCTCCATCTTGAGACTATGTTAATTCTTGCATAAGGCGATCTATTATGCGCTCAAACACATTCCGGGGTTGAGGGTTTTCCTCAAAGGTTCCCTGCTCCTGAGGCCAAGTCCTCCTTTTTCTCCGGTTTTGGGAAGGGGTGGATGGTCCACTGTCACCAAAGTTGAGTCTGGCTTGGAGGTTCCTCCCCAGACTCAATCTTGATGCGATCCCTGGGACGATCCTTTCGAAGTTCTGAGTGAGAACTCGAGTAAGATCCTCCTCACTGAGTGGTAGGGCTTCCACTTCTTCCTCCGTCGAAGGTCTGCGCGGTTCCTTGTTAGGAGGGTCTGGCGCACTCCCTGGATCAGGGTTGTCCAGGGTTGAAGTAGGCGGGGGTGTCACCGAGATCGTGCTCGTCACCCCCGCCGGTTGAAAACCGCTACGGTTACCCAGCCCGCCTGCGAGGCGGTTAGGTGATTGGTTGGGGATGAGAATCCCTTCCCCTTGGGACTTTCGGTTAGGATTCACATTCCTGGGGTTAGTTGGCGGATGTCCCTTCGTCATTGGAGATTCGAGATGAGTTTTGTTCTAGCTTAGTGTTACTGGTCCCACGGATGGCGCCAACTTGTTGATGCAAAAGTTGGTTGATCCTTGCTAGACCCGAATTAGGCTTAATTCGGGTTGGCTGGGCTCCGGCTCCTGCACCAAGTGAATCGTCTGGTTGGGATCCTGCACACTAAACAACACGCGTTAAGCTTACCATGGGAAGGTTTCCCACGATTAGACTCCGGCGTGAGAGTAAGTAATCGGTTTAGGGTTATATGAGTTTAGAGTGAGTCGTAATACCTTTGTGGAACCCTTGGGGGTTCCTTTTATAGGCAGTGAAACCCCAATGGGCTTTCACTGATCCTTCGGCCCCAAGGAAGAGATAAGCACCAGAATTAGAATGATTGTTATCTTCTAATTCTGGTAATGAATATCTCTTCGTATTGGGATTAAGATATACCTAGACAGAATGTTATTCTGTCTGATCTTATGTCGGCCGCCTTGGGCCGTGGGCCGCACACATGTGCGAGCACTGTTCACTCAAGCCCATAAGCCTGAATGACATTTATCCACCCATATGTGATGGGCCGGATACGGGTAGTACCCGTGAGCCGGGCTCATGACCCGGTTTGGGGACTATACGTCATCAGTCATCTTGACATGAAAAGTCATCGGATGATATATCATAAGATGCCTCACTAGAATCACAATCATCATCCTCTATTTGTGGAAAATATTGCATAAACTCTTCCTCAATCACATTATCTCTCTCTTTAAACAATTCATCAAGATCGAAATCACCAAAATCACTAGTAGTAGCATGAAGGTCAACATGTGAGGAAATCTCAATGTGATAATGAGGAGAAGAGGTATCAATACAAAGCTCGTCACATGGTTCATTAGAAACACCCTCAAGCTCTCTTTGGATTGGGATAAGGTTCTCAACACTAGAAGAGGTTAATTCATCCAAATTGGTGTTTGTATTAGTGCTAAGAGGCTCGTCCCCCATGGTTAAAGAGTCGGTGGGTTCTACGTGAGGTAAAGGTGATGAAGGTGTGTCATCATTAAGTGTCATACAAATCGGAGGTTCATCATCATCATCGTATAAGCATTGTTTAAGCAAACGAGCACGAGTAGCAAAATATAGTTCTTCTTCCTCGATTGTAGCAATCTTAAATAGGAAATTATTTAAATATTTCCTGAGGCGACAAGAACCTTTTTTCAATGATTCACGACACATATCACCGATCTCCTTGTCATAAAATTGCCAAGTCTTAATTTCCACTTCCTCAAAAAACTTAATTTGTTCCTCTAACAACGGGCACGCGTTTTTCATTTCCTTAATGCTTATGTCTTTCTTACTATCAATCACCTTAGAAATTTCATCGATCGACTTGTTTATTGTCTCAAGTAAAGAAAGTGACTCATTGCAAATATGAGGGGTATAAGAAGGCGGATCCCTTGGTCGACAATCATAACCATAATGGGGTGCGTTCCCACAAAACTCACATGAATAAGTCGAAGAATATGGTGGAGGTGGATTTCCATAATTAGGTGAATTATAGGTTTGAAAAGAGTCATGATTATAAAAGTTCTCATGATTGTAACCTTGAAAATTTCCTTTGTTTTGAAAACCCTCATAATGTGAAAATCCTTGATTTTGAAAAGTATCTTGATTATGGCATGGAAAATTTTCATTACTGTGAAAGCCTTCATTATTTGAAAATCCTTGATTATGAAACGTTTCTTGATTATATCCTTGAAAATTATCATTATTTTGAAAACCCTCATAATTGGAAAATCCTTGGTTTTGGTATGGCTCATTAAAGGTTGATCATGAAATGATGGTGGAGGTCGTGATGAAAAATCGGAATATCCCATATAGTCATTACAAGTGTAATCTATTTGAGAGTGAGGTTGAAAATTAGGATTCTCGGTTCCATTATAATCATATCCCTCCCTATAATAGACATTATTTTGATCACATAAATAAGTATCGTGTAGACCACCACAAGTCGAACAAGGCGAATAATTAGCATTGGCGGATCGTTGTTGCAAAATCTTCAACATGGAACGAGTATCCATGTTTAGCAAGGTGGCCGAATGTATATACAAGTAAAATGACGTTTAAAAGCTTCCTCGGGGAAGGAAGTAATACACCAAATGGTATGTTTACACGCGTGCGAGTACACGTGTAAGTAAACTCGAGGAGCGAGGGATAAGCTCTCGGTCGACTTTTGAAGGAGAAAAGATTATCTCCCTCGAGGTGCAATAATTAATATCCACAAGAAAATATAATATATGTAAGTACTAATTTGGTGCAAGACCCCCAATCAAGCCTTCTTTCTTAGAATACGCACTAGTGAACGGGGGGTTAGGTGGCGCGAAGCACTTAAGTACCTATCAACCTTTAGATGGCATTTTATAGCACATCGCCTTTCTATTCACTTTGTAGTTTGTATTCTTCGAATTATTGCCTATTGGAAGTATTTATCTATACTTGCTTTATTGAATTTGATCGATACACGTGTCAAGCACCAGAACGCCCGCCTAACATGGTGTATTGCCTCAGCAATACTTATGGAAATAGGTAACTTGGTTGTTCGTATCTACGTATACTTATTTACATATAATAATATATCAAAAATATTTTTGTATTTATTTGATTCTTTAAGAAAGTAATATATGTACGTAAAAACGATGAAAACCGATATAATATATATTTCTGGTGCAACCTTTTAGGAAAAAGATTGCTTTTGGATTTTTTTTATTTTTTTTGGTTCAATTCTTTAGGAAAAGAATTGATTTTTTATTTTTTATGATTTTTATCTTTTTGATTTTTTTTTATGTTTTTGATTTTATAATACGTAAAAATAACGTTCACAAAGGGAACGGATCCCAAAATCCAATATGTCTCACTCGAAACCGTTAATCTTCACAAAAAGAACCGGCAGCGGCGCCATTCGAAATTTGTATAGTTGAAGTTCGTTTTCTCGATTCTTAACCAATTGAAAGTCCTAACAATATCGGGTTTATGATTGTTTTTGGTTGGTAATGGTATTTGGATATTCTATGTCTAATTCAAACAATACCTTGCTAAAATGAAAAATACAATTCTACTTATACGTAAAACAAGTTGCACAAACCAAATTTTTATTCAATTAAATCTACAAATGTAAATGCTATAAAATGTAAGGACTGAAAATGTAAATTCTATGAAAATTAAATGCCAAAGATACAAAGTTTAAATGTCTAAGGACTAGAAATGTAAAAACAGTTAACAAATTTTGGACTAAATGTGAAAATTAACTAACTAGATAACTAACTATAACTAACTCCCAAAACTAACTAACTAAAGGTTAACTAACTAAAAACTGCAAGGACTAATCCTACAAATACCTAATTTTTAGGAAAAATTAGCTAAAAATGAAACTGGCTAACAAACCAAGGACTAAAATGCAATTACTAAAAACCTTTTAACCAAAACGGGCTAGGGAACAAAAATAAGCTCGTATAAGCTCGTTTCTTAACCAAATAAGCTCAAACCAGTTTCAAAAGTCTTGAAATTCAATTTAAGCTAGACTGATAAAAGAAATAAGCTAAAACTTCCTAAAACTCAAATAAGCTATTTGAAATAAGCACAAAATAAGCTACCTAATAAGACAAACGTCCACAACTTTATTTTCTTGCAAAAACTTGTTAATCAGCTCACAAGAAGAAAGGGAAGTTTTGTCTTATCAACTCTTTTTTTTTTCTTTTTTTTCTTTTTTTTCCTTTTTTTTAAGCTACTGATTTCCAGAACCTTTGTGATGAAGTACCGAGGAGCGTATAGCTCTGATACCAGTGATATGATCCGGATTTGATTAAGACCAATCTAAGCTCGATGGTTAATCAATCCTCCAAATCAACGAGGAAAGCTAGGGACTTAGAATAGCTTTCGATGAGGATCAATAAAAGTGTGATATGAAGACTCAAACGAGTGGCAAGAGAGAATTATAGAAGAAGAAGCTTTATCATTTTATTCATATGTTTATAATGACTGCAATGTGTTATATGTAAGGTTGAAGATAACATAAAGTTACATAAAAGACCTCATACTTATAGAATTGACATAAAGGACCTTTGACCTGAAATAGACACATAACAGAAAAACATACGAATTACTGTGTATGAGAGTAGTCCTCTCGCCCATCTTACCATTCAACCTAAAAAGAGTCATGTCTATAATTTTTTGTTTTGTATAATCCTGGTGCCATAGTTTTGTAAGCGTTATTAACTTTAGTATATATCTGTTTAAATATGAAAGATACTATCCCCATAATACTCCAAATCTAGGTTTGATGAAACTATAAAGGAAGTGTCTTCGTACCTCAAAAATATTGGATACAACCCTGACAAAGTCCCATTTGTCTCAATCTGACAATATTGGTGTAAACCTCTTATGACCTGTACGACAAAAGGAACTTAGTTCAATATGAATATACAACAAGAAATGACAATTTAAGGGTAACCAACTTTGATAAACTTGATCACATGGATAACTGTTGGAAATACGTTTTACGTATTTATGAAGGATCGGTCGCTCCAACGATAATTATGTAATGGGCTCGTGGTCCACTTAGTAATGTATAGTCCATATAGCCCACATGTAGGGTGGGCTATATATACACCCCTCCTAGCATGTTAGGAGGGGTTGGTGGTTCATTCAATTTACATCTTTTCATTAATCTAATCACTTTCTCTCTCTACTTTTCTTCCCTCTCCTTTCTCTCTCTATACTTCATCTTCCTCCTTCCCCATTTCCACCATTAATCAATAGATCCAATCCATCATTTAACAAATCCTTAGAATTCGTAGACCTGCAATTGGTATCAAGAGCCATGGTTGAATCTTAGGATTTGCATTTTTTTTTATCTATTGATTTGATTAAAAATCCCTTCTTTCTAAATTTTTTTCTTTCTTTTTTAGCCTTTTCGGATCAGTTTTTTTTTTTTAAAATTTTTTATTCGTCATATTTTTTTTATTTTTTTATTTTTTTATTTTTTTGATAATAAAATTTCGTCTCATTTTTTATTTTTTATCTGTCCAATTAGTCTCTTAAAAATCAATTTTTTCTTAATAAAAGATTCGATTTTTTTTAATCAGTCTAGTCAAGTTTATCTATTTTTTTTTATCTGTCAAGTTTTTATTCAGTCTTTCTTTTTTCATTTTTTAATCATTTTTTTATTCAGTCATTTTTTCTAGATCAGTTTTTTAATCACAATTTTTTAATCAGTTTTTTCTTCTTCTTTTTCATACGAGTCCAATCCAATCTGTCCAAAAATTGTCCAAAACAGTCCAAAACAGTCAAAACAGTCCAATCCATCCGTTCTATCAGTTTTTGAGTTTCTGTTCCAGCGATTCATCTTTCAGAATAGGCTAACTTTCCGAATAGACAAAGTTTTCCGCATAGAAAGGTTTTTCCGCATAGACAATCTTTCCGAATAGAAAATCTTTCCGAATAGAAAATCTTTCCGAATAGAAAATCTTTCCGAATAGAAAATCTTTCCGAATAGAAAATCTTTCCGAATAGAAAATCTTTCGGAATAGAAAATCTTTCCGAATAGAAAATCTTTCCGAATAGAAAATCTTTCCGAATAGAAAATCTTTCCGAATAGACTATTTGGAATTGACAGACTCTGGACTGACCCACCATCACAATACTCTCCATTCAAACATAACGGCAAACACACTCAAAACTGGTTTAAAAACTCGACCCTTGAATCCACCAAGACCTTGACATAGTCAAAAGACTCAACTCACAGACTCCCCCTCACACCCTCACGACTCGACTGAAGACTTAAAACATTCTCGGACACCACTCTCACACTCGTCTAACCAAACCAAACTCACACCAATTTTCGTCTCACAACTCACAGACCCACCCTCGAACACCCACTCAACAACAAAACTCTCGATTCTTCTTTCCCTCACCCAACTCACAGACTCATCAACAAAAACCTCTCGCATCACCCACACTCCTTCACCCATATTCTCTCGACTATACACACAACCTGCCCAGACCTACTCTAATATCAACAAAGAGTCCCAACACTCGACTGACACACCCTCTCCCGTATTAGATCACGTCACTGAAAAACTCCAAATCCACCCACTCGAACCCCTCACCCTGACAAACCCTCACCCACATCAGACACCCTCTCTCTCGACTGTTACAAAACACCACAACTCTCTCTCGACATCTAAACGAACCGTCACACCCTCTCACCCCGACACCCTCACAAGCCTCACAATCTCTCGACTCCAATAAACCACACAAACATCCAATACCTCTTACAAAACTATCTCTCGACATCTTACAACACAAATCCACCTCGACTCCACACATCTCACTGGACTCCCTCAGACCAAACAAGACAAACAACCCTCTCACCCATCCAACCCACAACAGAAGACTCTATTTTTTTTAAAAAACTGACTCGATACAAACACCCAGATTAGACTAAAACAACCTCTTACGATCTCCGTCTCACCAAACATCCTCGATCAAGACTCTCGACCCTTACACGAGAAGGACTCTACAGATGAGAGAGAGACTCGAAAAACATTACAAGAAAAACCTACCCGAGACCATTTAATTGATCTTGAAGCCTTATTATTTGTTTCGTAAGTTCTTGATTCGTGTGAGATTGATTCGGTTGGGGAGTACTCTGGATTAAAGATCATATTTGGGTAATTCGATAGAGACAAGTTGTTGGTAGTAATCAAGAGAAAATAGGGAGATTGGGGGCGGACATAGTAAGAAGGTATATTAGGTTTTGAGAGAAACTAGGAGAGGAGAGAGAGATTCAGTGTTTGGGAGAAGAAGTGAGAGACGGAGGAGTAATCTGTGAGAGAGAGAGAGATTAAGTTAGGGTAAAGTTTTTGAGGCGGCAATAACTAGGCAAAGTCAAACAAAGGGGGCGGATAAAACAAGAAGTGAGTGGGGCGGTGATACCTATTTTTTTTTGGGCCACGTGTTGTAGGGCGGACAAAACAAGAAATTTTTTTTATTAATTTAATTTTTAAATTAAGTAATTTTTTTTAAGTTAACGCAATTTTAAAATTCATTTTCCAAAAATATATATTTTCAAAATCAAATTAGTTTTTTTTTTTTTTTTTTTTTTATTATTATTATCTTTTAAATTTTATTTCTTTTCCTTTTTTTTTAATTTTTATTTTGAATATTTTTCTTTTGGATATTTTAGTTATTTTGGATATTTTTGAATATTAATTTCTATTTTGGATATTAATTTTTTTAATTTTGATTATCAATTCATATTTTTATTTTTATTCAAATTTTTATTTTGAAAAATTTTATGATATTAAGTTATAGTCTGGACAAAGTGACGTGATATAGTGACAAGGATTATTTCGCCAACGGATTGTTGAGGCAGTTATTCTGAAAATTAACGTGGAAAAATCCTGTGAATTTCATTTTCTTGGTTTATCCACGATTTGTCAAGTATCGTATTGGTCTTTCGACATTTACCACGATTATCTTTCTATCGATTTTCAATGGATTTATTGAATTCGACATCAAACAAGGGAGAATCATATAATTTGCAAGACAAGGTCAGCGAAAGTGGCATCACTTCATTTCGAATGCTTCAGTCTCATCTTGTCACTCTTTCGGGGATTCAAGAAGGGAGCGAATTTGTGACAATCTTTTGTCAAGATCGTCATATATTCATGGAATCAATGTTCACCATCTTGACCCAATTCACAGAGCAACTCAACAATGAAAATTTTAATCACTCTGCATCGGCACTTGCTTATAAGGCTCTTGTGACACAACTCACGCCTTTCCTCCAATTCAATATCATCAAGTCTGAAAGTTCGATGCTTTGCCAATCTTTCCTTCGAGATACACATACCGAGCTTCGAGTTTTTCGTGATACAATATTGAAACTCATGACCTCGGTCTCGTCTTCGCTTTATGAAAGATCTCGACTTCAGCAAGGGTATGATAATGAAATGCAAGACTCTTCGATGCAAGAGGAAATTGGTCATACGATTGACAACTTGGAGCCTAACGATGGCAAGAGCACGGAATCAGGAGGACAACATGATACCAGTGGCACGTCAGGGAATGTTCACAAGATCTCTTTTGATGACACCTTACCCATTTATGACCCAGAGCCTGCAAACATGGTACAATATAATGTTGTTTATGATGTCTATGTTGATGACATGCCGCATATTGAGCATTCTGAACCTAATTATGACAAACATGGGATGGAAAAGAGTGATAGCAATACCACTTCTGATTCATCCGATGTGAGTCATAATGGGGGAGAAAGTGTTCAAAATGCTATAGTTCATCATGATAAATGCTTTATAACTGCCTCGTTAACTGATTCTGATTCCAAGATTAAAGAGCTCGAAACGATCGTAGCTCGGCAATCAAAAGATCTTGAGGATGCCAAACTTGAATTTTCTAAGAAAACGGTCAAATTTGAAACATACTTTGAAAAACTTGAAAAATCAAACGTTGTTCTTGAAAGAAAATTGGATCAAACTGTTTTAGATTCTAAAGCTGAAAAGGATAATCTTTTGAAACAAATTCAACTGCTTGAATCTAAGTTGGCATCCCAAGATAACTTACTCAAAGAGAATGAGACTTTAAAGGCCCCAGTACAGGAAAAGGTATTTGCTATAGCTGCGTTGAAAAACGAGTTAAGGAAAAATAGAGGACCTAGTGTGGACACTAAGCTTGAAAAACCATCAATCTTGGGGAAACCGCCTACAAATCAGTTCGTCAGACAACCGATTGTCAGACAACCTACTGCATTTAGATCCGAGCGACCACAATCCTCGAGACCGCGGTTTGCCTCCCAAGTTGATTTGGTTCATCTTTCTAGACCAGACACTCCAGCAACTAGGCCCTATGTGATCACTCCAGCTTTAGCAAGACCAAATCATATGATTGCCTCTAGTTTCCCTAAAAATACCAAGACCACGTCTAGAACTAGTTCAAATGACGTTTGCCATAAATCTGGTCTTGGGGAAGCTAAGCAAAAGACACATGCAAGAGATAGCAATGTCCAACCTAGTCAGATGCCTTCTAGATTACCCAACACTGCTAACCATAGCATGCCATCTTCTAGGAGCATCGATCAATCATCTAGGAATTATTCAGACATTAAATATGCTACTTGTAAAACATGTAGAAAATGTGTCTTTACGGCAAATCATGATGCTTGTGTCAAGAAATTACTTGATGAGGTGAACTCCCGTGCTAGAATTAAGTCCCAGTGGATAGCTAAAATCAAACCCTTTGGTAAAGTTTGGCGCCCCACTGGTAGAACTTTCACTCTTGTAGGAAACGAGTGCCCTTTAACTAGGATAATCTCCGATTCTACTAAGTCCACTAGGGAGGAAACTGATAAAGATGATACTTCACTTACGCCTAAACTTAAGGTTTTCTATAAAAGGAAACGTTTGCCAGCCAAGACTAGTGAATCATCTACTCAGGTCGCCTCTGAAACAAGTAAAGCCAACTGTGAACCCCCATGTGCTTCTATAATTGATATCGCTAACCCACGTCAAAGCATGCAAATTCCTAATGAGATTGCACGTACCAAAGTTGATGTTCCAAAAGAACGAAGCGGTCCAATCGTTGTGTACCGTTCAACTAAGGACACTCTTAGAGTTTGGTTGCTGAAGAAGCAGATATCAGAGAAACAAATGTCTCAGGGGATTCATGGTTAAGCTGCACAAAGGACTTATAGTCACATCACAGACTATAACTCGATCATCAAAGAAAGGAAAGTTTATCATCGATGATAAACTTATCCTAACAACGAGAAATTAAGTTTTCTCGGGCATGAGCTAATAATAAAAAACATTCGAAGTTTTTAAGCTCATGCACAATGGCTCATCGTTAAATGTCAGACGATGACCCGTTCTTCAAAGGCAGGAAAGTTTATCGCCGATGGTAACCTTATCCTCATTAACGAGAAATTAAATTTTCTCGGACACGAGCTTACGTTAAAACCATTCAAAGGTTTTAAGCTCGTGTACATGACTTACAGTTAAATGTCAGACTGTAACTCGAACTTAAAATAAAGGAAAGTTTATCTTTTATGATAACTTATCCTCTTAACGAGAAATTCACCTTTCTCGGTCATGAGCTTGTCTTAAAACATTCGAAGTTTTAAGCTCAGAAAGGAAAGTGTATCTTTTAAATAAGAGAACTTTTCTTCATAACGAGAAATTAACCTTTCTCGGTCATGAGCTTTCCGTTAAAACAGTCAAAGTTTTCAAGCTCATGAAAACGACTTCTAAGTAAATGTCAGCTTAGGACTCGTTCTTCAGATAAAAGGAAAGTTTATCGCCGATGATAAACTTATCCTTAACAACGGGAAGTTTACAACTTCTCGGACTTGAGCTCGTTTTATAAGATATTCAACATCTTAAGCTCAAGTAATTGGTTTTCAAAACTTTGAACACAATTTTTCGAGAATTTCTCAAAAGGTTTTTCTAAATCTTTCAAAATTGTGTGTTCAAAAATGTTTTGATAAAAAGAGCATGTCTTCTGGAATCGATAATATTTACGAACCTAGAAATGTCATTCAATAATGACACGGGGTTGTAAATAAAGTTCGAGCAGAAGTTCAAACTTTTAAAACATGCTCAAAATGGTTTGCTATTATTTCAGATAGCAACCCGCTTTTCATAATCAAGTCAAGCATTTCACCGGAAAGCTTTGACTCAACAACGGGAATTAATTTTCTCGGGGACGTGACGAGGTGACCAACATTCATGAACAAGAACCATATGCTTCTTTCATATGCTGTTCTCCATTATTCAGGTCCAACCTCGTAAATTGCTAATCTTGTGAATACATTATCATATATGATCTTTGCACGTGATAAATACCTTACACTTGTGTTTAAAAGGTATTTAATTTACGTTTCAAGTACACCCTCATTAATTTGAGGGGGAGCTTGTTAAAATCACGAAGATAATTGGATTTGCATTTTTTCTTCCCAAATTTTCTTAAAATGCTATTAAATCAATTGATATTAAAAACATCGATTGGGTTAATATTTTTAATATGGGGGAGAAAATGTGATTTAATATGGGATATGATCAATCATAAATGGTTTGACTTAACGTGTTAGCTCATCCCGACATGTGCGAAATGTTTTCGAATATCGTAGCATATGTTAAGGGGGAGCAAAATGGATTTGCACTTCAAAATGGATTTCATGGTGACATACACTTACCCAAAACATCTCTATTCACGACGGTGAAGATTGTGGTGACATAAGGATGGTAGGATAGGTTAAAGTCCAATGATTTCTCTAGAACCGGAGGAATCTTCCCAAGGACATTCCATAGCTAGAAATAGTAGTCCTTAGGAAAGATGGAGAAAGATTGTGAACGTAGCTGAATGCCGACCAAGTACTTAAGTTAGCACTGGAACAATCACAACAAGGTGCTAGTGATGACGTATTGGTAAGCATTGAAGGGGTTGAAGAATGAAAAAGAATTGTAAAGATAAAGGGTGTAAAGAAAGAAGCCCTCCTTACAACCTTAGGCAGAAACCGGGTCAATTCATATGCTATTGAGATCATTTTAATGATTTTTGATATTGAAGACAGACATCATGGACCCAATGATGCAAAGCACAACCCATCCCAGCTAACTCAGATATCTCTTAAAAGATATTTGTTTTAATCACACGGAGACAACACATTATCTATTGATTTATTCACTCCGAATAAATTGGTATTGAAAAGGTGGCACTCCTCTCCAGCCTCCGATCACTAAAAATCCAAAATGCACGATCGAGTCTAGAGCCAGTTGAGATCATCAAATATCTCATTAGGACACACTTTCATTATTCCTTGCTTGTTCACACAATGTGAAAAGTAAGAAAGATATTAAGAGTCCTACGCAAAATCTTCATGATCTTGCCTGAACATCCGAGTAATACGAAAGTATTTACAATGAAGATGGAAATCCTTCTTGAGCGAATATCAAAAAGCTCATGGTAGGTGATTTGTGCGATTCTTTATGAATCAAACTTGTGATAACTGGAAAGCAACAGCTGTTTAATTCTTAAATGAATTTAAACACGTTCCAGGCCTCTACGCAATATCTTAGTGATCTTGCCAGAACATTCAGAGTAATACTATTAAGTATTTACAGTGACGAATGGAAATCCTTATAGTGTTAACATCAAACAGCACTTGGTAGGTAACTTGCAAGATTCTATATGAATCAAGCTAGTGACAACTGGAAAGCAACGATGGTGCGGTTCTTAATTGAACTTCACTTGTTCCAGGAACATGAATTGACGGCTTCAAATCATGCGGATAATATTATCCAAATGATTCACTCTTTACGTTCGCAGTCAGCTTTGGACGGTCGAGTAAAGAGAACGGGTTTACCCGCGAAATCTTGTCAAGGAGGTTCTTAATTGAAACTACCTGCCACAAGTACGATATTTAATATCGTCCAACGGTCTTCACCGACCGGAGGTAAAATGCTACCAAATTAAAATGAAATGTTCAAGGCCATTTCATCCGTGTATATTGTTTGTTGCTAACTGTCTTATGCAGCGTAACAAGAAGGTGGCATTGCGGTGTACAATCCAGAAGAAGTCGTCACCACATGCTTATACTACATACACTTAGTACTTCAACAAACTCAAGAAAGTCTGAAGGTCAAGTCTTCCGCTGTATCAAACTCTGAAGCTTTCAAGAATTTAAAGGTATAAGTATGTGGAACATGAAGTCACGAAGAGGCAAATTTCACAAGTGATGAATGCACAAGGTCAAGGCAAGGAAACATGCTCAAGACTAAAGTCAAAGATCATATCAAGCATATTCACAAGAACAAGATCGAAGACTCAAGCATAGATGCTAGGTTTAAGATTTTGTAAAATGGTGTGACCTCCCTTAGGGGGAGATTGTTGGAAATATGTTTTCCCAAAGGAAGTCTCGGTCACATCATTATTAGCATAGATCACGAGCCATAGAATATTTAGAACTTTGTAACTTGGAGCGACCTCCCTTAGGGGGAGATTGTTGGAAATACGTTTTACGTATTTATGAAGGATCGGTCGCTCCAACGATAATTATGTAATGGGCTCGTGGTCCACTTAGTAATGTATAGTCCATATAGCCCACATGTAGGGTGGGCTATATATACACCCCTCCTAGCATGTTAGGAGGGGTTGGTGGTTCATTCAATTTACATCTTTTCATTAATCTAATCACTTTCTCTCTCTACTTTTCTTCCCTCTCCTTTCTCTCTCTATACTTCATCTTCCTCCTTCCCCATTTCCACCATTAATCAATAGATCCAATCCATCATTTAACAAATCCTTAGAATTCGTAGACCTACAATAACAAATAATCAGATATCCAAAACAGAATAGCGATTAGTTTTATGCAATTTTTTTCATTATGTGTCCTAATTTTGTTTCGTTTAGACAAAGGTTTATGGATTTTAGCACTTGATTTGCATGGGTTCAATCACAGAATGTTAGGATCATAAAATGCATTGTTCAATCCCTAGATTATGTTTCACAAATCTGCTCACAAGTGAATACTATTAAAAAACATACAAAATGACAATTTAATTCAAAAGAAAAACTAATTTGCAAACATTAATCAGATAAATCTAGTTACAAATACTAATTAAACCACTGTTTTTTTAGTTCTTACCACTCTCTGTAGTAAATCAGCAATCTCTGCTTGCATTCCCATCTTCATCTTCAACAACCTTAAACTCATAAAATTGCTGCTTCTTACGTTCCTCTGATTTACTCAATCGGACACAACTTCGAGATCTTTGTTGTGTATCCTTTATCCAACCTCTTGATATTTATCCTGATCATCCAGTTATACTGCTATTTTCTTGCTTCATCACCCTTGTTCGGATACATTCTTGCTGGTTTCTTTTATCTTCACAAGGATCTCCACATTATCAAAAATTGTCTTTCTAGGTTTAAATTTATAGACTATGCATCCTTGAACATCATGTTGCTTCCATTTATCATAAGAGGTTTAGTGTCATCTTGGGAAGGATAATCTAAAGCAAATATTGGACCTGCACAGTCACCTAATGCTCCCCAAGTGTAGAAAGTAGTTGGTGGACGTTGAGGTTTTGGTATGGACACAACGGTTGACGGAATATTATATGTAGGATATTCGTATATGCCATCTCTGTTTACACATCATAATGCCAATTATAATAAAAACCTCCCAAGAAATAACCTTAGGTATTAGATGTGTTTTGGATTGCTCATTTAAATGTGTATCTATTTCTCTGTGTATTTTAGGCACATTAGCAGTTTTGGCATTTGAGTGTTTGAGTAAATACTGTTTTCTATATTTTCATAATTAGTTACAAAATCTAAGCATAGTGAATGCTTGAAATCTGCAAGACATTTTGTTTACATGTATTCAAACAATTGGTCTAATTGAGTTCCAATGTATCCAATTACTTGGTGATATTTTCTACAACCCATTTATGCAGACCATATCAGATGCAATAAGTTAATTATATAGAACTGAGAGTACTATAATAGAACAAACTTCAAAGCATTATATTATTCTTATGTGGTCCCAGATAGATATTGATTCTCTTCATCAATTTAAGTTATAATTATTCTAATTTGGCATCATATACATACTGATCCTCTGGTGTGTTATCCTAGTTCCGTGGGACTGTTTCACGCAAAAATTTGTGGATAAGAAGCAGGAAGGTAAGGAAGGAAGCAATGTTCACTTCAAAGGCATTATAAAATGACTTAAAGACGTCAAACTAATTGGGATATAGCTATGAATTTTATTCTGTTGGGATTAGATGAAAAGCTATATTAAGAAACCACCAATACTCATTCAACTAAACTTGACCAACTGAACCTACAAAACCCCCCATTTTTATAAACCCTAATTTCAAAATCAACCAATTAATTAACTAAAACCATTATTACTAAAAAAAGAGAAAGGGTACTTACTTGTTCTGGTAAGTCGTTCTTTAGAAGGCACTCCCACATGATTAGCTGCCTATATAAAAAAAATGAAATCAAAACCTAGAAATCACAGTTATTATGTAAACCTTGTACAAATTAAGCAAAAAAAACCACTAAAAAAGAAATCCACTTCCAAAACCCATAGATCACAGCTATTATTCACAAATCAAAATCCGAATCTGATATAAACACATGCCCGCGTGTTCTGCTTCCCAACTCTGATTATCATTTATGTATGTGTTTGGGGGCGGTGGAAACGGTGTAGAAGAAAATGAGGGTGTAATCTTTTTGTACACCATCTAAGTAAAGATGCACATACTTTAAAGACCAGATCGTGTATTGTTCCGATGGAAGAGTAAAAAATATTCTTCATTGACTCGAATAAGCATCTAGATTCAGTCAAACCACATTAAAAGGTATACTAAAACTCAATGAATTTATCAACTTTAAAACTTCGTGGTCGATATATGTATAGCTTTCAAGTGGGGATCATACACTGGATGCTTTATTGAGTATTTATTAATCACTCAAGAATCAACATAAGATCTTTAGCCTCAACAATTTCGAATACAATAATCCAACATAAGATCTTTAAGATTTTGATTAAAAAACATAAATCATTAGGATTAGAGATGGATTCATACCTTTTATGTTACCTACGTTTCTATTAAATGCATAATCCTTTGTGCAGTCAATTTTCCTATAAAGGATCGAAGCATCAGGTAAGCCCCTCACCGAATAGAAATAATATTTTACGCTAAATCTAACACCCCAAAATTACATTGCGCAGCGGAAATACACAATTGGGTGCTAGTCTCAAACTTCATTTTACAATACTTTTTATACAACCTTTTAATAGTACATTTAGGAATATAATAAGGAAATAATTTAACTCAATGTCTAAAACCTTCAATCCCAAGTAAAATCAATTGAAAAATATCAGAGTAGCGTTTAGGTTCCCTAAAGATCTTAACAAATCGACAAATCTTTTTATAAATTACTTGACCATATACTATAAATTTATGACAAACGGGAAAGAAATCTGTTTTAGATCAAATTACTACAAAAGCAATCTCGCAATCCTTCTCTAGCAAGCTCCACAATTCAAAAACTTCAAGTACCTGAAATACATGCTTAAAATCATCAACACAAAGGTTGAGCAAGTCTATAGGTTTAACAAAACATATTTGAACACATCGTAAAAATCAATCACAATTGTTTAATAGAATTGTCGTCATACAATCTATTAATCAGGCAGTTCATCTTATAGCAATAGCTAATGAATTGTATTAAGCTCATGACACCGACCCCTTAACTTAGTCACCCACGCCAAATGCCAGCATGACTATATGAATCCAGTGCCCCTACTAGGGTATCCGTTGCAAGTATACCACATTCTCATTCTCGTAAAATTATCCTTCCCAGAGGTTACTCAGCGTAAAGCCCTGGTCTCAGATAGGGTCGTCGGCCCAATAGTACTATTATTAGAATAAGCGGCTATTCCCAACTCACAACATCAAGTCAGAAGATAGTTAACGGCTAATGAATTTATGGACTTTTGCAACATAGGTACTTATACAATTCCAATCAACAAAGGCAACAAAGGCAACATTCGGGTCCAACAATTACTCATGACATGTGTTCATTTTACTTCAAATAGCATGTATCCCCCTCGCGGGTTTTAAAATCATTAAAACTAGTAGAAAGCGAGGCTATAGACTCACCTGAAGTAATAACAGTAGTAAGACGACTTTCAATGATTGCTGATGTCCGGCGCACACGAAATTCACAATCTATCAAAATAAAACACGTGCCTTTAATAATACATCCAAGTAATATTTCATACTTAATAAAATGAAATAAATAACTCAAAGTCAAATTCAAACTCACACACCATTCTCAATTTAAATAATCCTTCTTACGTACAGTTTTATATTTTTATTCTCTTTTAAAAACTGTCGATATATATATACTAATTGTCCAAACTGTTTTTCTTACTTAAACACGTCAATAGCTTACGATACTACTCAGAGACTTCACTTACTATATATAGAAAGACCTCCCAAAAGTTGGTTAAAAGATTTTACTTTTAAATTTCCCTGCCCGACTCATCTTCGAACTACAAAAACCAGACAGTTTTACGTTAACAACTCATATAGTCTTTTTAACTTATATAAATGACTCCATTTACAAAACCGACACTCATATTTGAAAATAAATTCAACATCCTAATGTTCATCACTTTACATCAGTCCTTGACCCATTTTAAAATCCTTTTTATAGTCCCCAAGATTCGATCCAAATATCGTCAACAATTATATATTGTGCCGATACTCGTCTCCCGGTACACGAATAATCAAACTATCATAACTTTTCGCTCGTTTGGAGCTAGAAGCTCTACTTTATACCAAATCGAAGCTTATGGAATCCTCTACAACAATATATAGTTAATTCATATCATACTCAAACTTATAGTTTCCAAAAATTAGCTTTTAGCTGCTGGTCAAAATCAACTCTTTAAAAACCACTCAAAATCATATTTTTCACCTATTTTAACATCATTTTTACAACTATAATCATCCAAATATTATTACTTTCAATCCTAACATACTATATCATCCTAGATGATCAAATCAAATAAAATCCAACTCAAAATTTCAACATGCAACCAATTAAAATAATATATAACAACATAAACACCTACTTACAACAATCATACAATATCAAAACACAAGATTTTCATCAAAAATAGGTTTTTATAAAATGTTCATGCATGTGGGAAATTTTCATACCAAAGTGATGAGAATTAAGAGATAAGATGGGTCTTTGATTACTTTTTAAAGATTCAAGCTTGATTTTGAAGATCAAGGGGTATTTGTGTGGTGGAGGGTGACGGACAAGAACAAGGGGGAGAGGTAGAGAGAAATTTTTGGTGAGTGGAGTGATTTGTGTGTGTTTATGTGTTTGATTTTCCAATTTATATGGTGGAAGTTTAGGGTAGTTTTGCCAATTGTGATTCTTGTGAACCAAAATGCAAATACTTGTTTAAAAAGCGGGAAATGACTATTAGTCACTTTTGAAAATATTTACGGGTCTCGGGTTTCATAAATTTACTTCTCAAAACTTAAAACGCACACAAAGTATGATATTATATAGTCCCGGCACGACTTAATACGAAATTTAAAATAAAAACGTCAAAATATTAAACATCGACATGTCTAAGATAAAACGTAAAATTTCGGGCATCCATTGATATCGTCATTACTAATAATCCTCGTAACTCGTCATAACGTAAAAATAAAACTTCCAACATTCATCCAAATCAAATCACCAATCGTCATAACATTCAATCTCGTCAAAAATTTCAAAAATATATGTAAAAATATAATTAAATAATGACCACGGGTTTTGGGTTGTCACATCCTACCCTCCTAAAAGAGAGCGACGTCTCGGCGCTCAACCCGCCTCACACACGCAATTTCTCACTTCTAGAATCAACTTGACCTCTTATTCACAAGATATACTCACGTCTTTCACACCAGTTCTACTCAATTCTTATGATATCACCATATAACCGAATATTACTACACTTCAACTTCCAAATTTCACCTTCTAATATGATAATATTCTTTCATCATTCATACTCCTTCTGCATCACTTTCTCAGTTTCATTCATACCCTAATACTCTGATAACTTGACCCACGACTATGTAAGTTCTCAAATTGCACATCTTAACTACTGATATGACGATTTTCATCGCATAAAGATTTCATCTTCACTAGGTTTCATTAGTCCTCATAGTGAAATATTAAAGATATCATCATCCCAAGTTTCAATCACATCAACACAAGTCCAATTTCCATCGTTCAAATTATCCTTTCACTCTGTCCGTTGCTTTTCAAAAATACGCAATATTCCTTCTTGACTCAAATCTTCTCACTTTCTATAAAGATCTCTAATACTCAAAAGTTAATTTCAGTCTCTGGGTTACATATATTATGTTCAACCTTTATCCGATGCTCATTCCTTCTTACAGCGATTTCCATTATTCAAAAATACTAACACTATGTCCCGAGGTTACACTAGACCAAACACAATGAGATTATCAATAACTCTGACTAGTACGGAGTTCACCTATATATTTTCCTATGCTCATCTTCCACTTTCATTCAATCTAGCAATCACTAAACTGAATTACTATACCTTCCATAGTACATCATTACATCTTCCTGATATCATATACTGTTTAGACAACTCCGTTAGTCTCATATATTCAAACCTGACCATTATACACTTCCTGATATCGTAATACATCTGATTCCAACCAGAATGTATCAATACTTCAACTTTTGAAACTCCTTTAATACTACATGCGACACTCTCAGCATTCTTAGAATAATTGAATTCTCTTTGATCTGAAAAATTCATTCACCACCGGTTCTTGTATTCTTAACACATTCTCTTATCTAATGGAAGGAGAATTAGATAATTACAATAACCGTTTTTGTTCCACAAAAACATACACCTCGACTCTCTCATCTCTACTACCATTATTTTTCAAAATTTCCGACAATCTGTTGATCTTCTTTCTTTGGCATTCCTTTTCCATTAATTCATCAATTCAATTCTAACTTTCTTTCCATTCTATCCATTCTTCTTGTTGTTACCAATATTCCAAAAATCTCAAGACTCAAAAGTCAATTCTCAATACTTTATAAATTTTGTAAGCCCTTTTTTTCCTTACTAAATACTCACTAGTTGATAGTGAAAGTATCCACACTCATCCTTCATAATCTGGAACACACTTCGTGATACAGAATTATAACATATCTCAGCTATAATTTACTGATTATTATTTTCCACTCATCCTTAGGTAATCCTTAACTCCTTTCTTTTGAAATTCCCGAATGACATCTATAAATAAGTCTTTATTATCCTTATTTTCTACATACTTGATTCCATACAAGTAATACTTTACAATCCCAAAATAAATACCCCATTGTCGAAACTCATGATCAAATAAATCCCGTTATACTTCTTTATTCAAGTTAACACACTACTATTACTTTCCCTTTCCATTTGATATTATCAAAATATCATCATCGCAGCTCTATATTTCTTCAGATTCCTCCACTACTAACTATATAGGCACAAAACTTCAATATATCCTCAGCGTTCATAAACAACTTCCTCAACTACGAAAATCAGATCTCAAAACTACAACTTAGATGCATGAGTGGATTTCACACATTTAGTTCTTCTTTGTCAGCTTTATCAATGGTTCAACAATCAGTGAAAACCTTTCGATAAACCTCCGATAATACTCAGCTTACACAAAGGAATTAACAAGCTTCAGTCGGTTTCGTCGGTATCGACAAATCCTCAATCGTTTCATTCTAGTCAGATTTCCACGAATACTTCAGCCATAGATCGCACATTCCAGAACATCTATATTAACTCCAGCTAAAATTCATATCTAAAGAATTTCACACACAGTTCCTCTTTCCCTAACATTTTTTTCAATTGTTATTAAATACTTTCCTTTCCTTCCTTAATATTGATCAAACAAAACATCAATCATTAGTAATGGATACCGATTTCTGGTACTCAGTTTGTTCAGTCTCACGTCAATCGTCTTATTCCCAAAACAACAACTCCTTTCCTTACTTTCATTATTACGTTTCTGATGACTTACCCTTCCAGTCTAATCAGATTATCCTTATTGTCTCGTCTGCCAACCCTTACAATTGATCATATTACCATCCTCAACTTCCTGACAATGCCATATAACAAAATATACAATCAGATTACATAACTTCCATCACTAAGCTAACACAAAGCTTTTTCTTTTTCCCAAGACGGCAGTGAACTCTAGATTCCGCAGAACAATCACAAAATACTCTTAAATACTAACTCATCTTCTCATTCCCTTCCGACTACTTTCTGATAAAGCGCACAGAGAATTTGACCCATAACAGTTTCCTCTTACCTACCTTCTCATCATTGACCAAACAAAATCTTTAAATAGATATCCCACTGATTACTTCCTGAAATCAGTGCTTAATGCTCAACAACATTCCAATTTAATTCTTTCCACCTTTACTTATCGTATACTATGACATTCATCCTTATCCTGGTTAACTTTCTCACAACTCTAGTTCAGTTAATTGCATGATATCTCTTAATTCCATAAGTCCAGAAAATATTTCCTTAATATATATATATATATATATATATATATATATATATATATATATATATATATATATATATATATATATATATATATATATATAGTTATTAACAATCCTCCCATCGGTTAATTTCTCATTTCAACCAATCGCTAATTCTTATTGATTTTTCATCCTCGGGTCAACTAAAATCTAACATCTTCAAATCTCAATATATCCTCAATAACACCTTCAGAATTTCAATATAACATCAATAACCCTGCAGAATCTCTTCACACCATCAATGACACCTTCCGAATTGCATCGGGTATGTTCTTCGAACAATATGTTAACTCCATGATCATCAACTAAGAATATACAAATTACAACATCTGAATCTCAAATCTTATTAATATTTCCAAAATATAGGCTGTGATATCAGCAACATCCCTTTCATATTGATTTCCATTATTTGAATCATTCCTTTATTCAATATCCTTTACAGAGATGAAAACATTTCATTACCACAGAAATACCAATTCCTATACCATACAACTTGTTATTCCTTCAGCAGCCCGACCTCCAGCTAGTCCATACTTACGACAAGTAAATAGATAATTTCTTAAGTGGTATAAAATATATGTGGTCTACACATTATAATTCCTCCTACTTACTGATTTATAGTAACCGCATGAATACCATCTTTTCTTATCTTAGACTGTTAAATTCTAAGTTTTACATTCTCTTAGATGAAATAAATTCCTATTCCTTATTGTCATTCGCAACAATACCATTCCTTTTGTCACACCCCAACATGGCAGAATATGGGGCGCGACGCATGGATATCATCACAACAATAGCGTGTCCATAGAGAAAACTATATGAATTAGAAATGTCATAAAAGGTGACACAAATGTCATGACAATATATCATCAATGCAGGAGTCTAGGTAAGTAGGTAACAGTCCTACCTCTTACCCAAGACAAACAAATAACACAAACAAATCAACATATAGGTTCATAGTATCACTTATTTAAACAAACAGAAAAATAAACTAAGAAGGAACGGGGATCTCCTTCTAAATGCATTCCTACGCGACTCCAATCCTAGCCACAAATGTTCTCACGCTTAACCAATTTATCACCTGAAAGATACACTAAAACACGTCAACATAATGTTGGTGAGAGTCATAGGTTTAGACTCCAACGCCAAAATCAAACCATAAGCTCTGAACAACAACCACTAACAAATGAACATATGGACAATGTGATACAAACATGCATTAACAACTAATATTCAAGATTTAACAAACCAAACCAAATCCAAGGCTCCCAGCCTTACCAAACACCATGGTACCATAGGCGCCCATACACCTCTGTACCAATCCCAAGGCCCCGCCTTGTCGTTATCCATTGGTCCCATAGATGCTCACACATCTATGTACCTCCCTAAGGCCCCGCCTTGTCAACATCCCCTTGGTACCAAGTCAAAACATAACAATCATGAATCAACTAGCAGTTAATCACATAAGTATGCACAAGTCCATCACCAAACACAAAACATTCATAGCATAATTTATAAAAACTAGACAGTGTCTCTTCCATCCCATTTGGAAGTCAAAATCATTAGTAGACATGGGACTATGAAACTCACCTGATTGAGCTTCTCCAAAAATCCGCACACTAGCAAAAAGCTAACAAACAAAAGCACACAATCAAAACATGAACCAAACACTAAAATGGCTTATCAACCTATGATGTACATCTAACATTCTCCCATATATATACCTCATTTATATGCTCTAAGCATCTCATTACACCCCTCTATAAAGCCCTTAACTTAGTTTACTTCATAACCCGTCTCGTTAACATTTTACCCAAAACAGTCCCAGTTTTTAGGTCTCCAGACTATAAGCTAAACGCCCACCTAACCATACCCATGATCTCTGTAAAGGAAACCCTATGCCCTTACATATGTCAGCTAACTCCTCCCGTTTGCCACAACCTTAAAGCTACTGTTAAGGCCCCGATATATATATATATATATATATATATATATATATATATATATATATATATATATATATATATATATATATATATATATATATATATATATATATATATATATATATATATATATATATATATATATATATATATATATATATATATATATATATATATATATATATATATATATATATATATATATATATATATATATATATATATATATATATATATATATATATATATATATATATATATATATATATATATATATATATATATATATATATATATATATATATATATATATATATATATATATATATATATATACTTTTGTATATCCAGATTTGACTGATTTTGAACATACAAAAAGTTTGTTATGATTAGGGGGTCTTACCCTAACCCATTTGCTTAGCCCTCCTCCAAGCCTCTTATTTAATATATAAACCAACTCCCATGCTCATTAGAGGGCTCAAATGTACTCCTAAGTACCCCAATCACTCTAAAACATTAATTGAAAACCCGCTGATTTCAAAACTGTTTTGACCTCCAACTGTTGTAACCTGTTCTTGACCTACTTCCTGACCTCCAATTTAGTTCTCGTTTCTTGCATTTGAAAGCTAACTCAATTACCTTTCCAGTGATACTTGCATCGTAAAATAAGAGTTTGTAGAACTCTATATATGGTCAAAACAATTGACCTAAAATTCTGCCTAGTTTATAAAAAACGATTTTAACATAATTAGTCTAACTAATCATACATAAACCATAATTAAAACCTAAAAATGATTTCCAATGATAAAAACTCATTAAATACATGACTAATTACAGGTCATTAACAAACCCTAATAAAAAATTGTTGGGAATCTAAACTTGTTAGATTCCCTGATCATAGATTTAAACATAATTAGGCTGTTAGATAGTCCCTTGCCTGTGCCTAGGAGGCAGGCAAGTATCGCAAGACTTACAGAGATCCAAGTCTCTATGAGCAACCTCAGAGGATTCCATGTCAGAGACATTGTCAAGGAAGTCAAAGATTACTTGAAGACATACTCATTGGCTGTGATGGATAACAACCAAGATGTATCAGGGACTCTGAGGGGTTGAGGGTTAACAAGGGTGGCAATACCCTGTTAACACTCAGCACACTTTGGACATGCCATTTGTGTGTTCGAGACTATGAAGAAAAAAGAAACTGTTTTGACAACTGTTTCCTTAAAGCATAATGGAAGACTACCAAGAATAGAAGAACATCATGTGACTGATGTGGGAACTTGTGAAAGCTTGTGTAGTCACCATCAAGTACTATTTAGGTCAATCTCGTAACACTATAAATAGGATGTGTATCCATGTATTAATGTTTAACACTTTGAGATATTCATAACATTATTGCATAGAACTTATAGAATCAAACAGCTGCGACTGTATTCATAAGTTAGGGTTTATAGTTGTTCAAAGTGTGCACAACACAGTGTCATCAAACGGTGTTATCCATAACACTTGTAATTCTTTATTATACAATAATAAGATTACGTTTGAAAAGTAATACCTTGTGTTGATTAGTTAAGATTAGGGTTTCTAGCATTGATTAGGGACTTGCAATTGGTATCAGAGCGGTGTTTGATATTAAAACCTTCAAGAAACATCGTTCTCAGTTTTATAATCAAGATCCACCATGCCAGAAACTTCTAACCCACCACAATCACCTTCCACAACACCATCTTCACCAAGACTCAACCCTCCTGCTAATGACGATGATCTACCCCAACTTCTTGACTCAAGAGGTGGATCACATGTTACAAGTGTACCAGTCTTTGATGAAGAAGATATTGCCAGTTGGAAGAGTCAATTTCTTGTGTATCTCGATGGACTTGAGCCTTTTCTTCTAGAAATTTTAGAAAATGGTCCTTATATTCCCATGGCGCTTACCTCCACTGAAGAAAACCCTCTTCCCAAACCTCTCAAACAATGGACTCCAACTGATAGAAAATTGGCAAATTAAGATAAACGTCTCAAAAGCATCATCATATCCTGTCTTCCCAAACACATCTGAAGTCTGTCATTCAGTGTCCCACAACCAAACAAATGTGGACAGACCTCATCCTTGGCCATGAAGGACCCTCTGAAACAAGAGAGACAAAGGTTTAGGCACTCAGACTTCAATTCAATGCCTTCAAGTCACTTGAAGGTGAAAAGGTTCAGCAAACCTATACAAAGCTGAAGATTCTTCTCAATGACCTAGCAATGAATGATGACTATTGGTCAAGCTGAGATCAATACCACATTTGTCAACAGCCTTCCAAGAAAGTGGCTGAGCATGAATCAGACTCGGAGAGCTAACAACTCAATCAAGAATGACACCCTTGCTCAGCTCTATGGAAAGTATAATTATGAAGAAGGGCTGATCGATACTGTTTACAAGTCAGAGACTGAAAGATTTGTAGTCCAAGGAGCATCGTCTAAAGCCTTGATATCTGCAACACATCCTCATGACAGCGACTCTGATGTTGAAGAAGACACCCGCAGCAGCCAAGAGTTCTTGACAGACCTTAATGTAGAGTTTCATGAAAGAGCCTTGCTAGCCAACCAAAGAAGATTCTTCAAAAGATCAGGGAGAATAGGATCATCTAGTAAACCAACTGACAGGTCAAAAGAAACTTGCTTTGCCTGTGGAAAGCTTGGACATTTTCAAAAAGACTGTCCTTCCACCAAGACGTACTCACCTTCCTATCCATCATCTTCATCCAAACCTTACAAGTTCAAACAACATAACAACTCATCTTACCAATCCAATTATTCAGACACTGAGAAGAAGGATTACAAAAACAAGTACAAGGCACTTAAAGCTGAGTTAGAACAAAAGAACTTGAAGCTTGAAGCTCTATCCAAGAAGAAGGGTGGTGATAAAAAGACAGAGAAAGGGTTGGTTGCTGAAGCTTATGATTGGAATGATGAACCGCTGACTTCAGATGAGGAAGATACTACAAGAGTCAGGGCTTTCATGGCTATAGCTGAGGATGAACCAGCTGTTGGAAAAGGTGATGCAATATCAGGACAATAGGTCGACATCACAATGAAAAAGGTACACAGGCTTTTATCTATGTCTGATAGTGATGAACGTAAGCATGTCCTTGATTACACCATTGTTGATTTACACTTTGTTGAGGAACAAAGAAAGAACCTACTTGATAAGTTTCACTCTGTTAAAACTGAATTGCTAAATGCTAAATCTGAATGTGAAACTCTCAGGTGGGTTAATTTAGAGAAAATATCCTTGCAAAATGAAGTCGCTAGGTTAACCTTGAAAAATATTGCCTTAAATGATCAAGTCTCTGAATTAAACAAGGTTATTGAAAAATGGCTGTGTGCTAGGTTCACTATAGATCAATTACTTAATGATGAAGTGCCTGCTGACATTAAAAGGGATATATCTACTAAGAAAAATAAGCTGAGAATTCTCACCAAACCCAAAGACATTGTCTTCAAATCTACAGAGACAATTCATATGTCAGATACCACTTTGACTAATGACCCTGTCTCTGAAGATGTGGCTGAGTTACCACCTTTGACCAAACTCTCTGGAGTTAAACCTAGCAGTTCCTCTCGAGCTGCTAAGGGTGAACTTAGAACAGATATTGAGAAACCTCCAGCTAAAGTTTTTCATGTGCCTGCTAAACAAACTGGTAAACAAGTAGCTTTTAAGCGTGTTGATACTAAAGCTGTGAATAAGGTTGACCCTACCACTGAAGATCGCCTGTTGTCTCTAATGAAAGAAGTAGAACTCTTGAAACAACACATTAAGCCTTCCACTGAATGCTCTACTTCTCATGAACCTAAGTCAGTCCTAGGTGAACCCAAAGGGGAAAGGTTAATCAAACCTTATTGCAATGTATGTAAAAACTCTCACCACATGACTTTAGATCATGACAGACACATGGCAGCTAAAAGAGCTCAAACACCCTCTAGGGATAGACCACAGGGTTCCAAAAGACAACAGGGAAACTATAGACCTTATCCTCCCTGTAATTCTGTAGATTCACAGACCATCACTCAGACGAGTGTGGTGACTTCCCTGGGTGTGATATCTGTGGAAGTTATACCCATGAAACAGTGAATTGTCCCTCCCAACGCCAAAAGTTCTTCAGGAACACAAGAGTTTCTAATAAGCAATTCAGGGAACCCACTGGAAAGTGGGTTGACCATAGGAACTAACCTATTTCTATGTATCTGTGCAGAAATATCTCAAGGAATCGGTATGGTATCTAGACAGTGGCTGTTCTAGACACATGACAGGGATTCAGCAATACCTGCACAGATACTCAAAGGAGCCAGGTCCTAAAGTGGTGTTTGGATATAACTCTTTAGGTGACACAGAAGGATATGGCTCAATGAATTGCAATGGGATTACATTTACCAGGGTTGCATATGTGAATGGTCTTAAACACAATCTTATTAACATCAGCCAATTGTGTGATGCTGACTATAAGGTTTTGTTTACTAAGACTCAGGGAACCATATTCAACAAAAACAATGATGTTGTGCTTATTGCACCCAGAAGGAGAGATGTTTATGTCATCAACATGGCTGTTTGCTCTGAAGACAACTCAAATTGTTTTCTTGCTAAAGCCTCTGAAAGTGTCAATTGGCTGTGGCACAAAAGACTGTCTCATCTCAACTTCAAGAACATCAACAAGATAGCCACTCAAAACTTGGTTGCTGGTCTACCATCAGTGATGTTTTCTAAAGACAAGACTTGTTCTGCCTGTGTCAAAGGAAAACATCACAGGTCTTCATTCAAGACTAGGCAATCATTCTCTATTGACAAGTGCTTACATCTCCTTCACATGGATTTGTTTGGGCCTGTCAAACCTCAGACCATTAATCACAACAAATACACCTTGGTTATAGTTGATGAATTTTCAAGATATATTTGGGTGTTCTTCCTCAGAAGGAAAAGTGATGCAGCTGATACCATCATGTCCTTCATCAGACAGGTTGAAAATATGAATGATGTTAGAGTCAAAGCTCTAAGAAGTGATAATGGTACTGAATTCAAGAATCATCAACTTGAATCCTTTTGTGATGAAAAAGGGATTTCACAGAACTTCTCTTCAGCTGGCACTCCTGAACAAAATGGTGTGGCTGAAAGAAGAAACAGGACTTTGATTGAAGCAGCCAGAACTATGTTGAATGGAGCAGCCTTACCAAAGCAATTTTAGGGAGAAGCTATTCATACTGCCTGCTACACACAAAACAGATCAATCATTGTCAAAAGACATGGTAAAACTTCCTATGAAGTTTTCAGAAAAAGATCTCCAGATGTCAGCTATTTTCATGTGTTTGGATGCCCTGTGTTCATTTACAACTATAAGGATAAACTTGGAAAGTTTGATGAAAAAGCTGATGATGGTTTCTTCTTGGGATACTCTCCAACAGCCAAAGCCTTCAGAGTATTCAACATCAGAAGACAAGAAGTAAAAGAAACCTTCCATGTTAGATTCAATGAAGATGATGAAGTCCTACAGAGAATAGGAACTGAGGGTGATGAAATTGATTTTAATGAAAATATGTCTTTCCCAACTGATGAGTTCTTAGAACCAAGACCTACCAGTCATCTCCATCATCACTCTAACACTCTCACCCCTTATGTTCCTGCCTTTGACCCTCTGTCTACTCACAACATAGAAGTTCCTACCTCTCAGGAACTTGATGAAGAAGAACCACAAACCTCTGGTAGTCCTTCTTCTTCTAATGCTATTGATGACTCACCAATTCTTCAAATCCCTGAAGAATCTCCTGTTGATAATGAAGTTGTACCTCTTGATATGGCTGAAGAAGACTCTGACATTGAAGTAGTCTTTGAAGAAAGCACTCCTAGTCAGCAAGATGAAACTCAAATTGTACCAGCTGTGCCCACAAGTGTTCCTGTCCTTGAGTCCCCAGCTCCTCAAAATAAGTGGTCAAGAGATCAACACATTCTTCTTGTCAACATTATTGGGGAACCTAATGCAAGGGTCACAACTAGACAGTGAATCCATGACTCACAGTCTGCCTCAGCCAATGAATGTCTCTTTGCTGAATTTCTCTCACAAATTGAACCTAAAAGAGTTGCTGAGGCTCTGGTAGAAGAAGGATGGGTAGCTGCTATGCAAGAAGAAATCAATCAGTTCAAAAGAAACAAAGTATGGACACTAGTGCCAGCTCCACCTGGAAAGAATATCACAGGCACTAGATGGATCTATAGAAATAAGATGGATGAAATTGGGAACATCATCAGAAACAAGGCTAGACTGGTGGCACAGGGGTTTTCTCAGACTGAAGGAATTGATTATGATGAAACGTTTGCTCCAGTTGCAAGACTTGAAGCCATCAGAATCTTCCTTGCTTATGCTGCCTATATGAACATCACTATGTATCAGATGGATGTAAAGAGTGCATTCCTCAATGGTGATTTGGTTGAGGAAGTGTATGTTGCACAACCTGAAGGATTTGAGAAGAGCGAGTTTCCCAACCAAGTGTACAGACTACACAAAGCCATGTATGGGCTGAAACAAGCTCCAAGAGCATGGTATGAAACTCTTTCTAATTTCGTAACTGAAAATAAATTTGTCAGGGGTTCTATTGATAAAATACTCTTTACCTTCAAGGATAAGAGTGATTTCATCATTGTGCATATTTATGTGGATGATATCATCTTTGGGTCAACAAATGTTAATCTTAGTAAACGTTTTGCTAAACTAATGACCAAGAAATATGAGATGAGTATGATGGGTGAATTAACTTACTTTTTGGGCTTTCAAATTAAACAATGTCCTAAGAGAATTTCAATTTGTCAAGAAAAGTATGTTAAGGATTTACTTAAAAATATGACTTAGCTGATTGTGCATCAGTGAAATGCCCCATGCTTCCACCCAACAACTTGGGCCCTGATGAGTCAGGGGTCTCTGTTAATGAGACTTTATATAGAGGCATGATTGGGTCACTTATGTATCTGACAGCTAGTCGTCTTGATATCCAATTTTCCACATGTCTCTGTGCAAGGTACCAAGCTAACCCTAAAGAATCCCATCTAGTGGCTGTTAAGAAAATTTTCAGGTATCTCAAAGGAACACCATCCCTAGGTCTATGGTATCCAAAATAATCAGGCTTTAATCTCAAGGCCTATTCAGATTCAGACTATGCTGGATGTTGTATTGACAGGAAAAGCACTTCAGGAAACTGTTAAATCCTAGGAGGAAAATTGGTTGGATGGAGTGCTAAGAAGCAAAGCTCTGTAGCTATGTCTTCAGCTGAAGCAGAATATGTCGCTGTAGCCAGCTGTTGTGCTCAGGTGCTCTGGATGAAAAGTTAATTAGCTGACTATGAAGTTTTATATGACAAAGTGCCAATATTTTGTGACAACACCAGCACAATTGCCATATCCAACAACCCTGTTCTTCACTCTCGTACCAAACACATTGATATCAGGTATCATTTTATCAGGGATCATATAATGAAGGGATATATTGAGCTGCATTTTGTTCCCACAGAGCTGCAACTAGCTGATATCTTCACAAAGCCTTTGGTTGAACCTTCGTTCAACAGGCTAGTTGCTGAGCTAGGGATGCTCAATATCTCAAAGCCTGTGGCTTGATTTTAAATGTGTTCATTAAATGATTGATTTTATATTAAATATTTTTCACATGAAACTAGGTAGTTACTTTCCAAGTAAATGCAAAAAACATTCTCAAATATTTTAATCATTTATTTTTCGAATAACGAGGAGACAAATAAGTTTTGAAAGGTCAAGGGACCCACTTGAGCAGTCATTTTCTCACTTTGCATTTAATGCGGTTGAATAACTGTTTACTTAGTTTAAATATATATATTGTCTCTCTTCTCTTCTCACCCCACCTTTCTCATTTCATAAATCTATTTCTCTCTCTAAGTGATTCTCTCTCTTAACCCATCCTCCATTTTCTTTCATCTTCAACCTTAAATCCATGGCGTTTTCCGTTCCCAAAGCAGCAAACGTTAACTTCGAGATCAAAGAAAGCATCCTCGCCTCCAACAACGCCATTGGATGGATCAAGGCACCTAATGACACATACTCAGATCTGGTTAACTTCATGCAAAATTGTGACCTAAGTGAAGCCTTCACCAAATCCCCAACCACCTTCTACCAAGAATATCTTAGGGAATTCTGGTACTCTGCTGAAGTGGTAGATGACATAATAACCTTTAGCCTTTCATGCAATGAACACCCATTTGCTTTCTCCCTTAAAGATTTCTCGAGTGTGGCTGGATTGAAACATGGAGATGAATGCCTTAAGGTTGTTGATAAAAAGGCTGTTAAGGATGCCCTGGCCACACTCAAACCCAGCCATGATGTAAACCCTGCCCTTACACCCACTGAGGTCCTCTCAAAATCTCCTTTGAAGATTAAGTACTTTACACCCATGTGGCGTGTCCTCTTCACCCACATTGTTAAATCCCTAGGAGGAATGCAGGGATCCCAAGATCAGATGTCCTTTTAACCATCAAGCTATAGCATATGGGCTGATCTGGGGAGCTGATGTTGATGTTGGAAGCATTCTCTTCTCTAACCTTGTAGAACAACTGAAGGGAAGAAATCATGTCAGGGAAAAGAATATCTGCTATGTTCGCTTCTTGTCGCTAATCTTTGAAAGTCTGTTAGGAGACAACTACCACAACTCTGAGTTGACTGCTCTGAAGCCCTACCGCATCACAGGTGCCATCTACAAAGAAATAGGAGCTGAAGATGTCCCTGTCACCTCTCATATGATGAACGTGGCCAACAAACAACCAACAGCTGAGAAGTCCTTGCTCCCTTCTTCTAAGAAGGTGAATACTTCTAGTGTGTCTGGCAAGTCTAAGTCTTTGACCTCTGGGCAGCACGCTACGAAGTCCAACGCTTCTTCTGGCCAACAGCCTAAGAAGAAGAAAATCCCCTCTTCTTCCCACACCAAAGCTGTTACTAAGGCCAAGGGAAAGAAGACTGACACCTCCTCTGTTCCAGATACTCTTGTGGAATCAGATACTTCTGCTGACCAACAACAGGGGTCTAGTGTCTCAAAGTCAGCTGAGACAACAGGAAACCAGCCTAATCCAGCTGATATCTCACAGGTAATCAGTGTACATTTTTAGAGGTTCACAAGCAGCCACTCTCAATTGTCTGTAGGAGAGAGTGGTGAAGTTAGGGTAATCCTCGACCCATAGAAGTATGTGTATGCACTTAGAACTCTTTAAGACTTCTGTACACTCTGTCTTTGAACCAGGGAATGATTCATTTGTGTTTATAAAGCACCCCGATGACCCTGCACCCTCTAGACAGTATTCAGGCTAACAACAACCTGAATATACTTATGTCTCAACCTTGATCAGCTGTACTTCACACAGCCTCTTGTTTTCCTCCTTAAAAGAATCCCAAAGGATTTATCCTTTTGGAGTGGCTGAGTAATCACCCTCAGCTTTCCTAGGGGCAGCGTAACAGGCGACCTTAAACCACATATGTTTCGCTCTTAAAAGAGTCCCAAAGGTTTCTTAACCTTTTGGAGGGACTGAATGATCACCCTCAGCTTTCCTAGGGACAGCGAATGGCGATCTATAAACAACATATGTTTCACAATCAAAAGAGTCCCAAAGGTTTTAACCTTTCGAGGGGGCTGAATAATCACACTCTGCTTTCCTAGGGGCAGCGAATGGCGATCATTAACCATATATTTTTCACACTTAAAAGAATCCCAAGGATTTATCCTTTGGAGTGGCTGAGTAATCACCCTCAACCTCTCTGGGACAGCGAAATGGTGACCATTCCCCTTATCTTTTTCCCTGATACTAATTATAACCCTTTGCAGGCTGAAATTGTACAGCCAGTCACTGAATCCCAGGTACAACAAGAGAAGGAGGCTGATACAATTACTCAAGATCAACCTAATGACGATGAGCCTCTGCTAAATATTGATGAAGACATGCTGTCATTAGAGGATGATGTCTCTGACCTTGAGTCAATGCCTGAAGATGAAATCCCTGAAGGGACATTTGAGTAGGAGGATGAAGAAGATGAGGAAGATCAGCAATCTGTCTCTCCTCCCAAAGAAATAGTTGTGTCCACACCAGCTGGAAATAATACTCCTCCTCCCAAGGACGCTGTTGTTACTCCAAACTCTACTACCTCAACAACAACAGTCTTCCATCGTCCAGCCTATGATCCAACAGTGGAGTTTCTAATGTTTGATCATCCTGCCCAAACTAACTTTGATCTTTTACCAAGGGGGGGATGATTATGCTCAACAAAGCCTCAACATCCATAATCTTCAGCCTGTTCATCACTAATCTGATATTGAACGCTTATCAAGGAAGCTGGATGTGATCAAGTCTGAAATGCACAACTTCACTGTTACATTTCCAGGAATCATACAAAAGGTTGTGGCTGAGGCGGTTACTGAACCCATCAAGGATGGTGCAAGAAAAGGTGTAGCACAGGGACTTAGTCACCTTTCCACAAGAATGAAGGATGTCATTGACTCAAAGGTCCTTGCCTTACTTCATGAGCATGAGCTAACTATGCACAAACAATTTGATGTTGTTCGCAACAGGAAATACCGTCATGCAAACTTCATTGTCAGTCGAGTTCAGGCCAATACTAATGCAAATGGTAACCTTCTGCTGAAGATTGTCAGGGCTTCAAGGAAAAGGCAACGTGCTATGGCTGCCTCTGTTGAACAGATTGCAAGGCATTTTCAAACACGTTCATCCAAACGTCTGCGTAGCCAGGATGAACGTGAGGGGGAGAAAGAAACAACACTTAACCTTGCATCTGCTAAACAAGGCTCATCATCAGCTGACAAAACCATTACACCTGTTCCTCTCCAAGTCATCACACCTATCAACATACCTGATGATGAGGATAACACTCAGGGGGAGCAACAGCATCAAGATGGAGCTGACTCATCAAAGTCCCTGGCTTTGGTTAACACCAGCGAGCCTGGGGATGATGATGAACCAGCTGCCAAGAAGCTAAAGTTCACTGTTAGCTCCCTTCCCAAAGCAATACAAACGCAGGCTCAGACAGCATTTATCAGAAGAGCTGATGTTTTGAAAAACATAAGTGTGGAGTCCTCTGCCTCGAAGAAAGGAAAGGAGATAGTTTTGGTTGACACAGACACCAAACTCAAGAAGATAGCTGCGATGCTAGAGACAGGAGGATCCACCACAGACCTTTCCCAGTTTTCAAACTTTACACCTTCCAATGAGATTCCTTTAACCCCTGAAGAAATAGAGAAACAGGCTGAGGAATTCAAAAGATTAAATGAACTCAAGACAGCCAAAGAATTGAATGAAGCTACTCTAAGGAAGATGACTCCACCTGAAAGAGAAAAGCAAAAACAAAGGTTGAGGGAAATGGAAGCAAAACGCGTTGAGGCACTAAGGAAAGTCAAAGCTGACTACGATGCCTGCGTTAACAACAGATATGCACCTGGCAAGATAACCAAGTTCAAATACACCATTCATAAATCCACAAACACCCCATAGATGATCTTATGGAGGGATAACCAACAGGGAAATATGAATGTGTTTGACAACTTCAGGCTAAAGACACTTGGGTTATCAGAATGGTTCGAACTTGAAGCCTTAGCTGCCAAAAGAACTGGACATGCTAATTTTCTTCTACTTAAGACTATTAAGGCCAAGTTTACCTGGATCAAAGAAACAGCTGCCAAACTCAAGATTGATCCCCCACCACAGCTTTTTGAACAAGAACCCCCAAAGACTGGCAACAAAAGAAGAAGAGTTTCTCAACTTGTTAAAGAAACTTTTGTCACAGATGATGTTCAAGTGGATGGCATGCACAGGGATTTGATCCTACCCAATGGTATAGTTGGCCCTGTTGATGGTCAGACATACACAGAGCCTGAAAGAGGAATGGCATTCATGAATAGGGCTTGCCAGTATTTATTTCAAAGAGAAGATGAGTTGTGCTTAGCTTCAACAATTCAGCTACTTTGTCACAAGAAGTCACTCAAGATCAACACAGAGTATTCCAAGAAGTTTGCAAAGACTTTGCAGGAAGAACTAGATAACAGATTGGACTTGGCTGAAGCTGAAGAAAGGATTAAAAATGATGACTATTGAAGATGTTCACAGCCCAATTTTACCTTCACCTTTTATTATACTTATGTAATGTACTTGTAATTTTCTTTAAGTATTAATAAAATCATGAGGTATGTTTGTTTAGATCTGTTATGAGTAAGAAGAAGTTGTTAACTCACTTACCTTAACTTAGTTAGATCTAGCAATATTTATGTTTAAATAGGGGGAGATTGTTGGGAATCTAAACTTGTTAGTTTCCCTAATCATAGATTTAAACATAATTAGGCTGTTAGATAGTCCCTTGCCTGTGCCTAGGAGGCAGGCAAGTATCGCAAGACTTACAGAGATCCAAGTCTCTGTGAGCAACCTCAGAGGAGTCCATGTCAGAGACATTGTCAAGGAAGTCAAAGGTTACTTGAAGACATACTCATTGGCTGTGATGGATAGCAACCAAGATGTATCAGGGACTCTGAGGGGTTGAGGGTTAACAGGGGTGGCAATACCCTGTTAACACTCAGCACACTTTGGACATGCCATTTGTGTGTTCGAGACTATGAAGAAAAAGGAAACTGTTTTGACAACTGTTTCCTTAAAGCATAATGGAAGACTACCAAGAATATAAGAACATCATGTGACTGATGTGGGAACTTGTGAAAGCTTGTGTAGTCACCATCAAGTACTATTTAGGTCAATCTCGTAACACTATAAATAGGATGTGTATCCATGCATTAATGTTTAACACTTTGAGATATTCATAACATTATTGCATAGAACTTATAGAATCAAACAGCTGCGACTCTATTCATAAGTTAGGGTTTATAGTTGTTCAAAGTGTGCACAACACATTGTCATCAAACGGTGTTATCCATAACACTTGTAATTCTTTATTATACAATAATAATATTACGTTTGAAAAGTAATACCTTGTGTTGATTAGTTAAGATTAGGGTTTCTAGCATTGATTAGGGACTGAATCTCAACCCTAATCCATCATATTAAGTTACATATACGTAAATTAAACGTTAATTGTCATAGTTTTAGTGTGTACCTTAAACCCTAATTGAATTATTGGGTTTTCTTGCTCCTCCATTGATAGAAACCAATGAGATTAGAGTTACGGAAAGCATAAATTCGTTTTTGGGGCTACAGGGAGTAATATGGGTAATTAAAACTAACTAGGAAGCCTAATAGTACTCAAACTGGGCTCCCTTCCTTTCCTTAAGCAAATTTCGGCCCGAAACCAAGTCCAACACCCTATGGCCGACTTTTTAAGTTATATTACTGTAAATTAACTAATAATTATTATTACCTTAAATTCCCTTAATTTATTTCAGCTCCTAAAACCTCCAAAACCTCAAAACCGTAAAACTAGTCAAAAAAATACGCGTTTACCGTAAAAGACGTAAAATATACAGTTTTAAAAAAAATCTTAAATTTTGAAATAAACTTTATAACTAAGTCCTAAATGACTTAAAACCATCCCGAAAAATACTCACATGACTAAACACCTTACCAGAGACCTCTAAATGCTAAACCCCAAATCGTAAAAAAAAATACGATTTACTATAATACTTATACGTATACGTAAACACCAAAATAACGCCATTTCATTTCATAGTCACTAATTTGTGAGCTCATGAACATGAAATAACCGTTCCTCGATTCACTTATGAGTACTTTATACCCATAAACGATATCCACACCAACCTCGTTCACGCAAAATAACATGTAAACTGTAATACCAGTGAAAGTGTCGTATGATGCAAAGTTATTGTCTCAAGAGCTGTTCAGTATGAGCATCCCTCTTAAGTTGTGGCTCCCTTGTGGATGTGATATCCCGAGCCCAACGTCAATTATTTAATCCTATTTTACGAATATTTTTGAAATTTTTAAGAAATTTCGTTTGTTATATATTTGACGGTTTAAGTTGAAACCAACGTTTACGGCCGTAATTTAACGTTTGACGATTTAAGAAGAACCGATAACGACTACGATACCGACGGATGCCCAAGACTTACATTTTATTATCGATTGATCGATATTTGAGTTTTTCGAGATTTTATTTTTATTACGTGTTAAGTCGAGTCGGAACCAAGTGTATATTCGTTTTGTGTGCGTTTGAACCATTTAAAAGTATTTTCGAGTGTTCGGGACGACCCCCGACTTCCGTAAAATTTTAAAGTCGACTAATAAGTCGTTTCCCGTAAATATTGGTGTCATTTAAATACAAGGCCAAAAGATTAGCCAAATTACCACTTGAGCCCCTCAAACTTTACAAAAGGGTGAAAACCAAAAACACACATCACAAAAACACATAAAAATTTCTCTCATTTCTCTCCCACCCCTCTCTTTGGCCGTCGGCCAAGAACACCACCACCACCAATAATTTTTTTCCCTATTTGATTTGATTAAATCCAAGTTTAGACCACCCTCTAATTAATCATTGTAAGTGTTTTGATATAGTTTTTAACAACATGCATTAATATTAATTTTTCAAGAATTAAAGATTTTTCAAAAACGTGTTTAGATGTAATTAAACTAGTGGGGTGTTTAATTCATGTGTTTATAAGGATGAATCATCCATAAAATAAGATGGGTGTTATGTTCTTGGTTCTCCACAGCCCCTAAAAGCCACGAAATGTGGGGGGTTATGGGTGTGTTGAAGGTGTTTGATGAAATGTGTCATGGGTTTGTGCCTAGATTGATGTTTTGGATGTGTTTGAATGGTTTAAACATATTGCATGCTTGAATTTGTGCTTAGGTTTTGAGATGGGTTTGATAATTAGGTAGTTTAGGACTGATTATTATGATTGGGTATGGTTAGGAGTGTTTAGGTTGAGGTCTAGTGCCGATAAAATGGGTTGGAAACGAGTGTAGGATTGATTTTGGTATGGGTGATTTTAGGCAGAAAGTTTGAGGTGTTTTCGTAAACATTATTTTGTAAACAGGTCTTGTGGTTAGGATGTAGTTGTAGAGCTTTGTCTTAGCTTCGTTTCGGTATAAAGTAGAGCTTACGACTCCAAACGAGTCAAAAGTTATGTTAATTTGAAAATACGTGTACCGGGAGATGAGAACCAACACAATCCGAATTTGTGTTTGGTTTTGGGTCAAATCCCGAGGACCATAGGTATAGTTTGGTAAAAGGTCAAAGGTTGATTTTTGGTCTCAAACCTGTGTATTTGAGTCTATTATTAGACTTAGGTGTCATAGAGGTCAATGGTATATTTTAAATGGGTCAAATGAGTCCGACTTGGTCAAAGTGCAATTTCAGTCCGAAAAATGTAGGTTTAGTAATGTGTTGAGTAACGGGTCGTAAAAGCGAAAACTTTTAATGGGATTAAAAATGGGTTTTCTATAGGTCTTAAGGTATTTTTGAGAATTTTCTTAATTTTTATAACAAGGGTTAAGTCTAGTAAAACAGCCCATACTTTTGGTAAGTATCGGCGAAACCGTAAAATGGATAGTAACTTTAATAACATTGATAAATGGTATAAGTCTAGTAACAACTACTTGTTTGACTTTGGTGTGAGTTTTCATAAGCATTGAGTGTGTTTGCATTTGCGTGTGTTTAGTACAATAATGTACGCGGAGTATTGATTTGGTTTACGTACCTTGATTTTTAGGTCAAGTGTTTGATTTTCCCGGGCATCCACGTCGTCGGTGACATTTCTCGTTACGTCTTCGCTAGAACCACTACTACTACGCAAGGTGAGTCTATAGCCTCGCTCTTTACTTATTTCAAATGTTTTTACCCGCGAGGGGGATACATGCTATTTAAATGAAAATGAACATAAGTCATGAATGATTGTTGGACCCGAATGTTGCCTTGAAATTGTGTTGAGTACCTAGTTGCAAAAGGCCCTAAATTCATGAACTATTAACTATTGTCTTGCCCTTGCGAAGGGGGAAATAACCGCTTATACAAAGTGATAGTACTATGGGGTTGACTACCCTATCCGAGACGAGGGCTAGTACGTTGATACCCCCTGCGGACGGATAATTTGTGATAAGAGATAAGGTATAATTGCAACTAATGCCTTTAGTATGGGCACTGGTTTCATCTGAATCACGCCGGTAATTATTACGCGGGTGATTGAGTTAACGGATTAGTGTCATGAGCTTAAACACAATTGTCTCATCCTTGAATAATAGATTGTTTGCGCGACAATGCTATTGAATGATCATGATTGGTTTTTAGTACTTATGTTCAACTTATGATTTGATAAACCTATAGATTCGCTCAACCTTTGTGTTGACAGTTTTAAGCATGTGTTTCAGGTAACCAAGATTGATAGCAGCGGAGCATGCGAGGATGGAAGTTGTTGTGGCTTGGCGGTCTACTTTGTTTTTCTTCCCTTTTAGCACTTAAATATTTTATATTATGTCATGTGAACGAAAATGTACTTTTGGGTTGAGATTCAGTGGGGACCTAAACGCAAACTCTGTTTTGTATCATATTGGGAATTGGAAAACTGTAGACTTTGATGATTTAATCAATCTTTAATTTATGTTTAAACTTTTACGTCTCTTTGAGTCGTTTAATATAGCTTATGTGTGATGATAACTACGTAGCACCCAAATGTTTTAGTTCCGCTGCGCATAGCATTTGTGGGGGTGTTATAGATTGGTAATCAGAGCCATGAGTTATAGAGAACTAGGTCATTTTGAAAAATCCTAAACTATAACTTTTGGTGTCGTAAGAAATTGTCCAAGCACACAACTATCCTGCATGGCTCCGGTAAGATTTCTTTAGCATTGCTTTGTATTTTAGATGTATCCCTCAAATTGACATGAATTCCCTAGTATTTATTAAGTAAATACTATGATATATATTGAGATATATTGTTGTGTACGTTGAGTACTTATTATCGTAATTTACAAATTCTTGTAAGATTATCTTATACGTTGCATGTATTTGGCATAACGGGCTACATTGCATTACATGGCAACACCGCGTTGTAATCCTACGTGTATGTATGAATGGTTGTATGTATAAGTATGTATATACTATGGTATTTAAAGGCATTGCACGCGAAGCAATGGTCCTTGGGTAATTATCGTACATTAAAATACGGTTTTGCTGAGAATTCGGCCTTACCGCTAATTATCAATCTTGATAATTAATTTATTGTTCGGATAACCGAATATGAACCTCGTTTGATACTCTAGATACGTAAGTAACGCTTCGTAACATATTTTATATCGACTAGATCGATCTCGATTGTCGTTATCGCACCGTGATGTGTCATTTTGGACATTTTCTTTTGAAACGTAATTTACTTACGTATTACTTTATTTTCCTTTATTCCTTATGGGTTTGATATGTTAATTGGCGTAACTATAATATAGACGAAGTATAATCAACGATGCGTACATCGTAGCGACGAATCACATGTGTATGTTATAAAACGTGGTTGAGGCGTGTCGCCATTTAATCATTGTTTACTATTCTACTTGAATTTTAAGATGTGTTTTAAAAATAGTCTAGCGTTGTGATCAATCGCGATAACTTGGAATTTGGTTGGTTTTTGTGTTAATTTTGTGGAGTACGATTTCGAGACTCATCCGAGGCCGATAATAACATTTAGTTGACATACGTATTCTCGCTTCGCTTATTTCATTTTTGTTCTTGTTGTCTTATTATTTTGAATTCGATATTATACATGACGAGGTCCGGCATTGGTGTGAGTTAAATAAAGCATTAAACTTTGTTGATCGAATGATTTAAAGATAAAGTGTTTTTTTTTAATTTTATTTAATACTTGGCGGATGAAACTTTTGAAAAAAAAAAGAAAAAAAAAAGAAAAGAAAATGACCTATGGTGTGTCTTATAACAAGTAGAATTTTTATAGAGAAGAAATGAACAAAGTGAAATTATTTTTCCTTCAACCTTGGTTGGTATATCTTAATAAGTAATTTATATTACTCGTAAAATCCTTGTTATTATACATTAATAATTTGATACTAGAAGCTAGTGATGGATTTGTTAAGAATTTGTTTAATATAATTTGAAAAAGGAGTTTATAATAAAATTTACGATATGACTGTTGAGTATATGCAACTTTGAAATTGATATGAATTAATTTTAGGTCATTAAACTATGGACGTATCTTGTAATATAAAACACGAGTAGAAGAATTGGTCATGTATTTTGGAGCTAAAGACTTTGTAAAAATTAGTTTTATTTTAAACATAAGGTTATGTTATGTATGCATTGGTATAAAAAACTCGTCACTTGTCGTAGTAAATAAACCGGGATAAAATCGGAATATACACTTTAAGTAAGAAATTATAATGCTTGAAACAAATTATTAAATATTGATGGAATGTTATTTTATTCCGCTGCGAGATGTGTTAATTTTAAAATCACTTGATAATGGGCTAATGATTAAAAGTTGAATTTTATATATCTTTGAATAATTGAAATAAGCACTTTGATTATTTATTTTGTTATTGTATTTGAGATTCGAGTGTCGACTAAAATCAGTAAGTATCCGAGATAATACTACGTGAAACCTCTTTAGCATTTGAGTCGAATTACGTGAATATGATTTAATAAATCAGTTTTAAGGAAGACATGTGTATAATAAAAAAAAGTCAAGGTTAATTTTAAGATTCAATTGGACTAGTTTGAGTCGTGTTGGATACGTGTATATATGTGATAAGGTAAGTCGTGATAATAATAACGTAAAACTTTGAAAAATTCTTACTATGTACGTTTTTGATACTTAAGATATGAACATTAACGAGATTTTGACATAAGTATGGAGATTTTCAAACCTAATGATTTGTCGATTATGATAACCGAGTCACCACATCTACTAATGTTAATAATTTCCGAGAGATTGAAATTTTTCCAGAAATAAAAACTTTGTGAAGATTGAAAAATGAAAGGTATAAATTCTTTAATGGTGTAACAGAAATTAAAAATGTGCAATTGTTCGGTTTTACAATATACAAAGTAACATTGATTTATGCAAATGGATTACCCAACACACGCCTACTTGTATATTATTTAATAAATATGTATATATAATGTTTTGAGTCACGATGGTTCGATCGTCTGACATCCCTTCTTTGATTTTATGAGTCTGTATCTAAACTTGAGTCGTCATGTGACTGTTCATTTTAATATTTTCTATGATATGAAACCATTAATATTATATTTATTTTAAAACTACTATTTCGCTAGTACTTGATAATGAGGGTATGTTACGCGGTGTATTTTTGTCATGTTCATGGACGCCGTAACTTTTCTTCTTTCGGTTAATGGAACCTAAAATTCTGTATTTACTTGAATGATGCTATAAATCTTCATTAAATTGGTTATTTATTTATATTGAACAAAAGCGAGGAGGCGAAGCCGCTTTACCAAATTGTAGAGGTGAAAGAAATCGGCCTTCCTGGTGAAATTGTTTCTATTCGACCAAGTGATTATTCTCCTCTCCCCGTATACCCTTGGTGGAATGTGTGTGCAACTTGAGATGATGGGAATTATGATCGTTGTTTTATTTTTGACGCTCGTGTTGATATTAAATTTTTACTCTATGTACTCGTAGATCGCTGTTGTTATCCCGAGACTTTTGTCATATGTTTGAAGTATTTTCATTTCTAATATAGTTAATTATAGTTGGAAATTATATTACTCGTTTACCTCGTTCGATCTCATTGATTTTTGATTTTATTACTTGTTGTGCTTGCAATGATCTTAAATCATGAACCACCTTACCGTTATTTTGTGAGTAGTCTATTTTGAAAATATGTATGAGTGTGAAATGTTTTGTTGAACCAAATGTAAGTGGTGTCGATTTATTTATTTATTTATTTATTTATTTTCCTCACAAAAAGGCAAAGCGAAAGTATGTTTCCAAAGTGAACGAAAAGTGTTTGATTTGTTTCCTTAAAACGATAGTAACAATATTTTCCCATTTCAAATTCCATTTCAAACGATTTAATTATTTTGAAGTTTAGGTCGAAAACTTTCATAGTCATATTCGGTGTGTCATAGTAATGTTTGTGTTGTCACTCGATCCTCAATTATGCACAGCTTAGCTAACTTTGCATAATTCAGGAAGAGTCCTATTTTGTTGGTTGTCGTTCCATGGTCCTTAAGTATGCATGATCTAGCTAATTATGCATAGTTTAGGAAGCGCAATGTAGTTTCAAATCAATTGGTCATCTTTAAAACCGGTAGTGTTTTTGATAAATGTTTGGATGAGAACGTTTTAAAAATGGTGGTTCCTTATACAAGTAATCGTATTCTCTTTAATTCCTAAATAAAATCCTGAATTTTATGTGTTCCTTGAAATCTTTTCTTTCGTTTGGCGTTGACTTGGTAAGTCACCTTGACCGAGTAATTTTGGAAAATGTTTTTTTATGTGTCGAATGTAACATGCGAATTTCATCGGAATCACGAGGGTGTTGATAAAATACCAAAGGGGCGCGAATCGACACTGAGAAGAGTTTTTAAACAAGAATAGAAGACTGCCAAAGTAGAGGAAATCAGAGTTCAAGTGACTTTGAGGGGAAGGACGAAGACTTCTCCTACATCAAACGTATCGTACCTTATTTATTTTCTTTTCTCATTCTTTTGATATGTTTTATGACACGCGATAAACTGTTGAAGTTTACGAACTGTGCATCGGTAGTTGGAAGACAATTCCATTGTCGTTTTCGTTTATTTAAGTGAGGAATCCTCTTTGCTTGACTCAACCATCCTTGATTATCGATGGTTAAACGATAGATATCCATAGTTGATGTTTTTGTGGTAAACCATTGCCTTTTATGTATTTATGCGGTAAGTGATCTAGTCGAATGATCGTAAGTTGTGGGAACTTGAGATGACATTGTCCAATGAAGTCCGATCATGGAGAACACGTGCCATGTAATATATATGTATATATTTTTTTTATATACTGTGAACGATGATGCTTATTGAGATTTTGACCACGTTTGGGACGAAAGTGAGATGGTGTTCTTGTAATATATATATATATATATATATATATATATATATATATATATATATATATATATATATATATATATATATATATATATATATATATATATATATATATATATATATATATATATATATATATATATATATTTTGGGTATGGATCCGTGTGTGAGCACTCTGCGATGGCATATGTTTGTATTTTATTTCTTTTGGATATGCATCCATAGCTGGCAAGCTGTGAACCTTCTTAAACTTGCAATTTTCTTTTGACTGGACTCATCCGAGAATCATGTCAAATATTCTTATTTTATCATGGCTTGGCTGATTAGCAAGCATGAGTTAACTTGGTTGAACTTATTTACTTGGCATGGTTTGGCTATTTCGCAAACATGTCGTGATACGGCTTTATGTGATTCATAATGGCTTTTGTGTTTGATTGGTTTGTGATGTTTTCGAGAGAGTTATGTATACGTCGAATGATTAGCGTATCGATGAATTCGTTTTTGGCGAACTAGGGTTGTATGTACGTAATATTGCGATAAGGTGACTTTGTACGACTAGTAATAATTACTTCGTCTTGCATATTCTGAACGTTTTCGATGAGGTTATGTGTGACCCGTGCGATTTTATTTTGTGAGTAGTTGTTTTTATGAGATGATGAACCAAGTGAAAGGACGATTCAAACGTTGGAAGACACGCTCTGAGCATGTGTGATTGATTTTGGTAATTGTTGAGATCGATACTTGCCGTTGGTAGTATCTTTGTACAACGACATTTACCACGGTAGCATTGAAGCTGCAGCCTTTGAGGAATTATGATGATGAAAATGTGAATCGCCAGTTGGATAGAATGAAGTAAGAAAAAGTCAGTTGAATGGGCTCGAAATGATTCGAGAAGCTATGGAAGAGATGGTGTAGATTAAGAATCACTCGCTAACCGCGAGAAGCTTTGAAAAGAGACGTGTTGATAACCATAGGAAGAATTTGGGAAATTGAAGTGGAGATCATGGATCGAGATGTTAAGAGATTTAAGCAAGGTATAACACTCATTGTGAAGGTGTGATGGAACCCGAGACGTGAACCGAAGTCCATATTGGAACGTGAATACCTCTATAGTAAGAAGTACCCCCAATTTTCTAGTAGTACGAAATGCGAGTATAAGAACCGGAGAGCGCCGGGACGTCGCTCCCTTAAGGAGGGGAGGATGTAATACCAGTGAAAGTGCCGTATGATGCTAAGTTATTGTCTCAAGAGCTGTTCAGTATGAGCATCCCTTTTAAGTTGTGGCTCCCTTGTGGATGTGATATCCCGAGCCCAATGTCAATTATTTAATCCTATTTTACGAATATTTTTGTAATTTTTAAGAAATTTCGTTTGTTATATATTTGACGGTTTAAGTTGAAACCAACGTTTACGGCCGTAATTTAACGTTTGACGATTTAAGAAGAACCGATAACGACTACGATACCGACGGATGCCCAAGACTTACATTTTATTATCGATTGATCGATATTTGAGTTTTTCGAGATTTTATTTTTATTACGTGTTAAGTCGAGTCGGAACCAAGTGTATATTCGTTTTGTGTGCGTTTGAACCATTTAAAAGTATTTTCGAGTGTTCGGGACGACCCCCGACTTCCGTAAAATTTTAAAGTCGACTAATAAGTCGTTTCCCGCAAATATTGGTGTCATTTAAATACAAGGCCAAAAGATTAGCCAAATTACCACTTGAGCCCCTCAAACTTTACAAAAGGGTGAAAACCAAAAACACACATCACAAAAACACATAAAAATTTCTCTCATTTCTCTCCCACCCCTCTCTTTGGCCATCGGCCAAGAACACCACCACCACCAATAATTTTTTTTCCCCATTTGATTTGATTAAATCCAAGTTTAGACCACCCTCTAATTAATCATTGTAAGTGTTTTGATATAGTTTTTAACAACATGCATTAACATTAATTTTTCAAGAATTAAAGATTTTTCAAAAACGTGTTTAGATGTAATTAAACTAGTGGGGTGTTTAATTCATGTGTTTATAAGGATGAATCATCCATAAAATAAGATGGGTGTTATGTTCTTGGTTCTCCACAGCCCCTAAAAGCCACGAAATGTGGGGGGTGTTGGGTGTGTTCAAGGTGTTTGATGAAATGTGTCATGGGTTTGTGCCTAGATTGATGTTTTGGGTGTGTTTGAATGGTTTAAACATATTGCATGCTTGAATTTGTGTTTAGGTTTTGAGATGGGTTTGATAATTAGGTAGTTTAGGACTGATTATTATTATTGGGTATGGTTAGGAGTGTTTAGGTTGAGGTCTAGTGCCGATAAAATGGGTTGGAAACGAGTGTAGGATTGATTTTGGTATGGGTGATTTTAGGCAGAAAGTTTGAGGTGTTTTCGTAAAAATTATTTTGTAAACAGGTCTTATGGTTAGGTGGTAGTTGTAGAGCTTTGTCTTATCTTCGTTTTGGTATAAAGTAGAGCTTACGACTCCAAACGAGTCAAAAGTTATGTTACTTTGAAAATACGTGTACCAGGAGATGAGAACCAACACAATCCGAATTTGTGTTTGGTTTTGGGTCAAATCCCGGGGACCATAGGTATAGTTTGGTAAAAGTTCAAAGGTTGATTTTTGGTCTCAAACCTGTGTATTTGAGTCTATTATTAGACTTAGGTGTCGTAGAGGTCAATGGTATATTTTAAATGGGTCAAATGAGTCCGACTTGGTCAAAGTGCAATTTCAGTCTGAAAAATATAGGTTTAGTAATGTGTTGAGTAACGGGTCGTAAAAGCGAAAACTTTTAATGGGATTAAAAATGGGTTTTCTACAGGTCTTAAGGTATTTTTGAGAATTTTCTTAATTTTTATAACAAGGGTTAAGTCTAGTAAAACAGCCCATACTTTTGGTAAGTATCGGCGAAACCGTAAAATGGATAGTAACTTTAATAACATTGATAAATGGTATAAGTCTAGTAACAACTACTTGTTTGACTTTGGCGTGAGTTTTAATAAGCATTGAGTGTGTTTGCATTTGCGTGTGTTTAGTACAATAATGTACGCGGAGTATTGATTTGGTTTACGTACCTTGATTTTTAGGTCAAGTGTTTGATTTTCCCGGGCATCCACGTCGTCGGTGACATTTCTCGTTACGTCTTCGCTAGAACCACTACTACTACGCAAGGTGAGTCTATAGCCTCGCTCTTTACTTATTTCAAATGTTTTTACCCGCGAGGGGGATACATGCTATTTAAATGAAAATGAACATAAGTCATGAATGATTGTTGGACCCGAATGTTGCCTTGAAATTGTGTTGAGTACCTAGTTGCAAAAGGCCCTAAATTCATGAACTATTAACTATTGTCTTGCCCTTGCGAAGGGGGAAATAGGCTCTTATACAAAGTGATAGTACTATGGGGTTGACTACCCTATCCGAGACGAGGGCTAGTACGTTGATACCCCCTGCGGACGGATAATTTGTGATAAGAGATAAGGTATAATTGCAACTAATGCCTTTAGTATAGGCACTGGTTTCATCTGAATCACGCCGGTAATTATTACGCGGGTGATTGAGTTAACGGATTAGTGTCATGAGCTTAAAGACAACTGTCTCATCCTTGAATAATAGATTGTTTGCGCGACAATGCTATTGAATGATCATGATTGGTTTTTAGTACTTATGTTCAACTTATGATTTGATAAACCTATAGATTCGCTCAACCTTTGTGTTGACAGTTTTAAGCATGTGTTTCAGGTAACCAAGATTGATAGCAGCGGAGCATGCGAGGATGGAAGTTGTTGTGGCTTGGCGGTCTACTTTGTTTTTCTTCCCTTTTAGCACTTAAATATTTTATTTTATGTCATGTGAACGAAAATGTACTTTTGGGTTGAGATTCAGTGGGGACCTAAACGCAAACTCTGTTTTGTATCATATTGGGAATTGGAAAACTGTAGACTTTGATGATTTAATCAATCTTTAATTTATGTTTAAACTTTTACGTCTCTTTGAGTCGTTTAATATAGCTTATGTGTGATGATAACTACGTAGCACCCAAATGTTGTAGTTCCGCTGCGCATAGCATTTGTGGAGGTGTTATATAAACACGCAAATCACATAGTCACACATAAATTAACCTTAAAATAAGACCAAGTGACGAACCTCAAAACCACGGCTGTCACATCACTCCCTCCTAATAGAAATCTCGTCCCGAGATTTACTCCTTAGGATCGTCATTATCAATTAGCTGAGGATACTTGCTCCTCATAAATCCTTCCCGTTCCCACGTGAACTCTAGTCCACGTTCCATATTTATCTACCCATAACTACGGTGTATTACCCTTTTTATCCAACGTCCTAGCTTCACGACCTAAAATCTCTATCGGCTCTTCGATAAAACGAAGACTCGTATCCATACAAATATCATCTAACGATACTTGCAAGTCAGTTCTTGCTAAGCATTTCCTCAAGTTTGATACATAAAATACGTCATGCACACTACTCAATTCCTCCGGTAATCTCAACCTATACGCCCTAGCCCAATCCTTTCAAGGATTTCAAATGGACCCACAAATCTAGGTGCTAACTTCCCTTTTCTTTCCAAACCGCATCACCCCTTTTCATGGTGAAACCTTTAGCATTACTTTATCTCAAATCTCAACGGCTTACCCCTCTTGTCCGCGTAGCTCTCTTGTCGGTTCTTTGCTATTTTCAACCTCTACTTAGTCACTGCCACCACCTCCATAGTTTTCCGATCCACCTCCGGTCCAATACGTTGGCCGCTTCTAACTTCATCCCACTGTAACGGTGATCCACCTCATCTCCTATGAATTAACTCCAGCAGTTTCTACTACAATTCCTATCACCATACCTAACGGCTTCTATCCTCTACGAATTATCCATCATTCGAAAATTCTCCCAACCTTAAACACATCCAATGGTATATGCAGGATTGCATAACAAAAAGCTTCCCATTATATTCACAAGAAACATGTCATAACCACCACCTCATCCTTGCTTTACCATGCTCAGCACCAAGTAACTAACCATCCTTCATACTAACATGTGTTACACCTTTTCTCTAGGTGGACGTTCCATTGTTCGTGACTACTAACCTCTTGCTCTAACGGTTTCTCTTCAATATCACCACACTATCTTCACAACCTCTTGCTCCCTCGAATCATTCTTCCTCCATACTACTTTTCGCTTGACTCTCCACAATCTTAATTTCCATACCATCTTATATCCCGTCTTCAGCCTATAATTTAGGTGTTTCCTCCTTTATTCCTTACATCCTCATCAATGGGGAATATGCCCCTCTCACCGGTGACTCTCTCTTTGTAGGAGAATTCTTCCTAATATAATACGTTCTCCAACTATCTCCAAATCTCACGGCAATGCTCTAGGCGTCTTTCTCAATTACCCCTATAGTATGCTCATACCAAACATTTGTCTATCAACGGTATACTACGCTTGCTTCCCATCGTTTCTTCCCTTGCCATAATCCTTCATAAGGCATTCCATACATATTAGGCTAACTTTTACGCAAAACCCTCTATTCCATCACATCCGTACGCAATCCTTCCAACTTCTCAACTACGTGACTTCTCATTCCTCTTGAAATATGAGATGAATTAGTCAGTCTATCGACTATCACCCAACTCTCGTCGTACTTATTCATCCACCCCATTATGTATCCCTTTCACCAACTTCGTCCTTACATCGCCCTTTCTAAGCTACTCCTATCTATGTAGGAAGTATAGTCTACGTCCCTTTTCTCCATATGATTGTCCAAGCCACGCAACATACATGTTGACGCGTTCTCTGCTTTAGACAACTCAACTCGTGTAACCTACATCCTTCATCCAAACCACCCTAATACGTCATCCATATAGTTCAAGTTCGTCTCAGCTTCACTTCATTCTTCTTATTCTATGTCTCATCAACCATGCTTGCCTTTCCTAGATGGTATTGGCCTTGCAATTTTCTTTCATCACTTAACTCCACCCATCACCTTTTCCAAATCTTCAATCAAGATGATTAAATATGTGTTGGAGGCGTTCATGATCTGTATAGATCATTCTCTACGTCTCGTACCCCAAATGCCTCTAGCATTCTAGGCAGATATAACAATCTAGCTCCACTAACTAAGTCTATCTAGTTATTCCAAATCTTTAGTTCCCACAACGTATAAACAACCGCCTTTCTTTGTCGTTCTCGTATACATCCAAATCCTTGCTCCACGTATCGTCATGCTTCGCGAATTCATCTAGTCCTTCCGATAATTCCAAGATCTGCTGAATATCCAATCCACCTCTTCAGCCTCCAAAACGCTTCCTCACCCTCCTTCACTTTTCCCCTTGCTGGTTCCACGATATGCCATCATCTCTGACTACTCGTCCTGGTCAACTTAATCCTAAAACTCACACTTGAAAATCTCACGTATAATTCCCTTTCCTAACAACTCCAAAACCAACTCATAATTCGCCTCACTCTCCTTCTTAGATTTGAGTAGATCAAGATGTCGTCGATGCTCCCTATGACAACTCGTTTATATATTGTCATGCACCCCCGGTTCATTGACTCCATGAAAACTGCTAGCGCCTCGGCGAAGCCAAAATCATAACCATAAACCCAAAGCGTTCATACAACATCCTTAGCAGTTTCAACTACGTCCTCCTTGCACCCTCTCTTAGAAGCAATACGAATAAATTTCTACCTCGTTCTACTCGCGAAAATCTACACGTATTCTAAAAGACCAATACTTCCTCTTATCAGACCACTCAACCGCTTTTCACAGCCAATCTACTACTAAGCAACTTAAATTTTACCTTGCATCCGTTACAATTTCTAACAACTCTTGCTCTTAAAATCATTCCATCAACAATTTCCTTGGAAAGGCACTAACTACAACTCCTCTCTACTTGCTCTATTTATGGTTCTACCTCACAATAATAGGCAAACCTACTAAATCTCAGGAAATTTTCGGAAAACTTACATGCCTTACGAACAATCATAAATACCTTTGAGGTATTATATCCCCTTCCAACACTCTCTATGGCGCGTTACTTGTGCCAATATCCATACATTATACAAATCTCTATTCATCTCCCTTGGCACTCCTAAGAGACCTCATGACCACATTAGTTCTACGAACTTTTAACTCTTTCATCCCCACTAAGGGCATTCCGACCATTCTCTCAGGGCCACCTACTTAATCGTGTAGGCGCGACCAAGTCTTTCATATGTCTACCTCAACGCTCCCAATCAATACGAACCCAAAACTACATCCTGAATCCACTAGATACGATCAACGAATCAAACCCACGGATAACTAACGACATTTCATGTGCACGAGTTAAAACAGACTAAAACCACGAAAACTCAAAAGGAAAACTCAAACATGTACCAATTCAAATGACTCATGACAACGAAAAATGATCCAAGAAACACTTAATGGCAACCAAAACATCTTATGCCCCGTGACATATTATTTAAACCGTGCACAAGATCGACTTTTCCAAAAGAATATTTTTTTTCTTTCCTCACCACATCTATGTGACTCAAACAATCTACAAACAACCTTCTAGACGATCTCAAAACTCAACTCAAAGACTAGGTATCCCGTGCATCCCAAATCATAAAAAAACTACTATTCAAAACTCAACCTTGAACCCGTCACTTGTACCAAAATTTTGATCAAGCTACTGACACCCTATGACTTTATATACCAAATATTTGAAAAGTACATTCCGAGTACATAATTTTAGGCTTTTGAATCACCCAAAAAGCTTTAAAAACGAACAAGTTATGACCAAAACAGTTTTATACTAGTTGTTTTTAATAAAACTAAAGAATCCTCTTAGTAATTAACGTAATCCGTTTTAAATGAAAGAAATAAATGTATGTGAAATTTTCATGTTTAGTCTTGCATAAATAATTATGAATGACGTATATTGATTAAGCTCACTTATATAAACTATTTAAGTAGAAAGAAATTTTATTTCGGTTTATTTTAAAGAAAGTCTTTTAGAATTTGAAATAAATAAGTGTTGATTAAAAAAATCTTATGTTACATCTTGATTCAAACACGACTCCAACACCTTTCCCTTATTTTACCGAATACAACCAACTATCTAACTCTATAGTAGATTTCCAAGTCCCTTTTTTTCAATATATACCGACCAAAAGAAATGTAAGACCCAACAAAAAAGATTTCATTATCTCAAAAGAAATCCCAAGTTATTTCAGTAGACTTAAAACCAAGAACACCATTTTAAAATGTACACGTGAAATACGAAACTCAAAGAATACGCTACAACGGAGGTTTAATATAAAAAAAGCGAGCTAGCCACCCTCCTAAGGATACAATCGATAATTGTAGGGGATCATACATATATAGGCATATCGGGATACGTATAACATCTACTATACAAGCATGTACTAACCCTCTTTCATGCAATCATACTTAGGAATCCATTGAAGTTGCGGTACTTGTATAACCATGTTGGCCACCCTACTTATACAATTACCCTTTCCCTAATGCACTCCCTCCTATGATGAAACTTATAAGAATTAATACAACACATAACACATATATCCATCTACTCACATAAGCTCATAACCACATAAACAATAAAGTCCAAAACTCCATCCATTAAAATAACATAGTCAAACTCTTGAAATACATAGATCCATAGTCTAGCTAAAACAACATAGACTAAATCTAAAATGAAAACATAATCAGTTATAAGTCATGTCGCCCATAAGAGTGGAAACAGCTTAAAATCCTTCATATCCACCTACTCCTAATAACTCGAACCACCACATGATTCTTAGGGAACATGACTTAAACATCAAAAAAAAAATATACTATACCTCAGGTACATAAAATAACCCAACAAAAGATAGAAACTACCATGTACCAAATTATGTACTATAATGTACAATTTAAGCAAAATACGACAATGACTAGCGTGGATGATTATGGTTCAACCTGCACTAGTCACACCTCGAAAAGAAAATAACATGTGGATAAGTATGAACTACTATGGTTCAACCCATACTAGTCAAAACTTAACAAACATCACAAGTAAAAACCAATAGCATCCAAAAAACTTTAATTAATATAAAATGCACACACACTCCTATGACGCCTATATGCAGGGACCCTTAAGCTATAGATTAGGTTACTAGACTAGGCAACCTAATTCTCTAGAACCATTGTCTCTGATACCATTCTGTCACACCCCAACATGGCGGAATATGGGGCGCGACGCATGGATATCATCACAACAATAACGTGTCCATAGAGAAAACTATATGAATTAGAAATGTCATTAAAGGTGACACAAATGTCATGACAATATCTCATCAATGCAGGAGTCTAGGTAAGTAGGTAACAGTCCTACCTCTTACCCAAGACAAACAAATAACACAAACCAATCAACATATAGGTTCATAGTATCACTTATTGAAACAAACATAAAAATAAACTAATAAGGAACGGGGATCTCCTTCTAAATGCATTCCTACGCGACTCCAATCCTAGCCACATATGTTCTCACGCTTAACCACTTTATCACCTGAAAGAGACACTAAAACACGTCAACATAATGTTGGTGAGAGTCATAGGTTTAGACTCCAACGCCAAAATCAAACCATAAGCTGTGAACAACAACCACTAACAAATGAACATATGGACAATGTGATACAAACATGCATTAACAACTAATATTCAAGATTTAACAAACCAAACCAAATCCAAGGCTCCCAGCCTTACCAAACACCATGGTACCATAGGCGCCCATACACCTATGTACCAATCCCAAGGCCCCGCCTTGTCGTTATCCATTGGTCCCATAGATGCTCACACATCTATGTACCTCCCCAAGGCCCCGCCTTGTCAACATCCCCTTGGTACCAAGTCAAAACATAACAATCATGAATCAACTAGCAGTTAATCACATAAGTATGCGCAAGTCCATCACCAAACACAAAACATTCACAACATAATTTATAAAAACAAGACAATGTCTCTTCCATTCCATCTGGAAGTCAAAATCATTAGTAGACATGGGACTATGAAACTCACCTGATTGAGCTTCTCCAAAAATCCGCGCACTAGCAAAAAGCTAACAAACAAAAGCACACAATCAAAACATGAACCAAACACTAAAATGGCTTATCAACCTATGATGGACATCTAACATTCTCCCATATATATACCTCATTTATATGCTCTAATCATCTCATTACACCCCTCTATAAAGCCCTTAACTTAGTTTACTTCATAACCCGTCTCGTTAACATTTTACCTAAAACAGTCCCAGTTTTTAGGTCTCCAGACTATAAGCCAAACGCCCACCTAACCATATCCATGATCTCTGTAAAGGAAACCCTATTCCCTTACATATGTCAGCTAACTCCTCCTGTTTGACACAACCTTAAAGCTACTGTTAAGGCCCCGATATATATATATATATATATATATATATATATATATATATATATATATATATATATATATATATATATATATATATATATATATATATATATATATATATATATATATATATATATATATATATATATATATATATATGTATATATACTTTTGTCTATCCGGATTTTACTGATTTTGAACATACAAAAAGTTTGTTATGATTAGGGGGTCTTACCCTAACCTATTTTCTTAGCCCTTCTCCAGGCCTCTTATTTAATATATAAACCAACTCCCATGCTCATTAGAGTGCTCAAGTGTACTCCTAAGTACCCCAATCACCCTAAAACATTAATTGAAAACCCGCTGATTTCAAAACTGTTTTGACCTCCGACTGTTGTAACCTGTTCTTGACCTACTTCCCTACCTCCAATTTAGTTATTGTTTATTTCATTTGAAAGCTAACTCAATTAACTTTCCAGGGATACTTGGATCGTAAAATAAGAGTTTGTAGAACTCTATATATGGTCAAAACAATTGACCTAAAATTCTGCCCAGTTTTTAAAAAACGATTTTAACATAATTAGTCTAATTAATCATACATAAACCCTAATTAAAACCTAAAAACGATTTTCAATGATAAAAACTCATTAAATACATGACTAATTACAGGTCATTAACAAACCCTAATAAAAAATTATGAATCTCAACCCTAATCCATCATATTAAGTTACATATACGTAAATTAAACGTTAATTGTCATAGTTTTAGTGTGTACCTGATACAAGAAATTTTCTATGTTGTTTTGAAAAGTTAGATTATCGGAATCCTCTCGAATTGATCTCGGTCTTAAGTGGAATGATTTGTTCTTGGTGACAAAAAGGAGGTTTGGTTTTCTATGTAAATAAATGCAATGAATAAACAAGGATTAGAACAGAAACAGTAAACGAATTAACATAAAATTAAAGTTAAACAGTTAAATCATGAAACTAATAAAAGATCCTTACTGAAAATACTCCATTCGGAATGTTTGGCTATGTGGAAAAATGGTCCTATTCGGAAAGCAGGGTCAATTCGGAATAACTGTTCAATTCGGAATACTGGACTTATGCGGAGTAAAGTTTAACTCGGAATAAAAGCCTATTCGGAAAAAGTATTCTATGCGGAAAAATAATTCTATTCGGAAAAAAGTATTCTATGCGGAATAACTCTTCTATGCGGAATAATGTGCTCGTTCGAATAATAGCCTATTCGGAAAAATGCTCTATTCGGAAAAACAAGTCTATTCGGAAAAATATTCTATGCGGAAAAATAAGTTCTACTCGGAATATAGAAAATATTCCGAGTAAGGAAATGAAGAAACTGGCTATGCGGAATATTGAAAATATTCCGAGTAAGAGAAAAGTAAAAAAACCTATTCGGAATATCTAAAATTCCGAATAAGGGAAATAGGAATTCGTCTATTCGGAAAGTCTAGATGAAGAACAGTAGCAGTTACAGGAAAAACGATTTTTAATCAAATCGACCCAAATACTCAAAAAGGTTTTACCAAATCAACCAATAATCATTTAAATACCATAAGTAACAAATCCCAACAACAAAAACACTAAATCAACAACTTTTTAAGATCAAACTTGAATCAAATAAAAAAACTTAAGAACTTGCAATAGAAGAAGATGAAGAACAAGATGAATGAAAAGATGGAATTGAAAGATTAATATAAAAGTAACAAGAGTAATGATTAAAACTTACAAGATTGAAAGGAAATTAAAAATCACCAAACACCCTAATGGTGTTGGTGATGAATCGAACTAAAGAAACTGGGAAAAGAAAAATGAAATGAACTAACTCCCTAAAAATGTGAAGGAAGAGTCCTTTTATAGTCCTAGTGGTTGGTAGGTGAGTGGGCTTTCTTCTCTCTTTTCGTCTTCTCGTCTTTTCAGTAAAGTTGACGATTTCGATTCTGATTCGGGATTTGTCGTTGATTAAATCCAACTCGTCTTTTAATTTCTTCGTTAAATAGACTTGAGTTTCTTCGACTTATGTAAATCTTCCGTCTTTGGTCCTTTTCTTCGATAAATCTTCAAATAGGCCCAGTGACTTCAAATCTTTTGCATCTCTTGGACAATAGTCTTCGTCTTGAGTCTTTTTCTTCGACAAATCCCGTGCAATCCCATGTTTTCTTCAATATTCATCCGGTTGGCTCTGAAAACACAATAAACACAAAAACCACGCATAATTCCAAACAAATGATATTAAATACGTGTTTTGGTCTCGTTTTAGCCCGAATTAAGTGGTAAAATGATGGGTGTTTACACACCTATCAAATCCCCTACACTTAACCATTGCCATGCCCTCATGCAATGCTTAGTGATAAAGCAATTTTACATTTTTCTCATGATTAATCAACCTTGGCCTTATTAACATACTATTAAACAAGAATTAAAGTTCTAAGAGAAATTAAAACTTCAAAGCAAACAAAAGGATAGAAAACCATTTTCACTTGAAAATAGCTATATGGAAATAACTTGCCAAGAGATCAAGGACTTACATTAGGGCTTTGGTGCTGCGAAGATTTATCACCCTCAAGTTTCACGTTCCCCAAACTAAGCTTAAAAACGAGATCATTGTTATTATAAGTTAGCAATTCAAACACTTACACACATGGCTTAATTATATGCTTAAACTCCCTTATTCCTATGTGTATCTCTTATATTTTATTTTTGTCTTAGAATGATCATGAAGATGCATTTTTGGACTTATTTCGATAGTTTATTTAGGCTGAAAGCAAAGTAGGACGATTTGATCAATAGTTAGCTAAAGGACAAAATCTCTTGAAACTGCCTCTCAGGATATCAAAAAGTTCATATCTTGGCATAACTCGGTTCGTGATTTGAGACCTTTCTCGACCCGATATTTGGCATGTACTTCATACTTCCTATCTTGAGAGACGTTCTTGAGATAATGGTCTTCTCATCATAATAGAATTTCTTCACTTTGGAGACTTTTGAGGGGTACTCCAACTTTGTTGACCATGACTTCATGATTATTTCTTCAATCTCTATTTGGGATTTTGAGATACAACGATCCGCCTCCTTTTCGGACTTGGATCTATTTATCCTCATACCTTGTTAGGGTCTTTTCGGATAGACTTCTCCATGATCTTTATGGGAGTTGATTGCTTTTCGTCGTGAGTCTTGATCCTTCATATTGACTTTAGGAATAATGCTTTTCACATCACTTTGGATCTTCAGCAATAAAATGGAATCCTCATGCCTTGTTAGGGCCTTTTCGGACTCGCCAATCTTCGCGCCCCGCTTCATAAGTTATGCCTTGGCTATGAACTCTCGTCATTACCGAGCAACTTTTAAACGATCTTGGGCTAGAAGCTAAGTAACTTTTCAAATCGTACGATCTTACTTATTGCAGATAAATTATTAGCAAGTGATGGGAGAATAGGCAAATAATTACACCAAGTGAGCTTGCGCAAGAATACCGACTTATAATTGACTCTATCATTTCTCGTCCTCCACAATTTAAAATCTCAAATAATGAGACTCGTGGATACTTAGCCTAATAAACCAATTAAGGTCTACATGGTTAAGGATACTAGCTAGAATAAACTTGGATAAGTCTATTCGGGTTGAGTCAAAATAAACGCAACGGGCCTAATATGTCAAAGATTTCAAAACTAGCTACACCACTTTATTAATATTTTTGACTTTATTACGGGATATATACATATGAAAGCAACGATAAAAATTTAAAAATTACGACTAAATGGCCAAAGTTAATTAAAAATTTGAAAAATGTTGAAAAATAGGATTTTCTGGTTAAATGAAGGCATTTTCATGGAAAAGTCCACTTAAAACTTCGATAGAAGTCCCCCCTATACTTAAGATAAACATTGTACTCAATGTTTAAGCATGTGGAAAAAGTCTCCCCTACACTTGTGACATTGTGCACGTTGGTTAACTCAAGTTAAGGAAGAGACGACTAAAGTGATCAATTTCAAATGTGAGTATGAAGAAAAATGAATCACGATAGTTGAGAGATAAAACCGGATTTCGGATAACACGGGAGCACGGTTCTTCAGAGATTTCCAAGATTGCAGTTATCCCTGTAATCACATCACCACACAAACACAAACGACCAAAATAGGTCCTCCCCTACACTTAGGGGGTTAAAATATAAAAGAATAGATACTCGGGCTGCCTCCCGAGGAGCGCTTGTTTTTGATAACCGAGTCACGAGCCTGACTCGACCCAAAATTAGTTCATGGGGAACGTGGTGAGGGATGGAATCACCTCGTGAGAGGTGTCCTCACCAAAGTACAACTTCACTCGTTGGCCATTCACCTTTAAATTAGGTCCATTAGGTTGAGCGAGCTCGAGAGTACCATATGGAAAAATTTGGGCAATGGTGAATGGGCCGGACCAACGAGATTTGAGCTTGCCCGAAAAGATTTTCAACCGAGAGTAAAAAAGTAAGACTTTGTCTCCAACATGGAATTCTCGGTTTTTGATCTTGGAGTCGTGAATGAGCTTAGTTCTTTCCTTATAGATCAAAGAATTTTCATAAGCCTCATTCCGAAGTTCATTGAGCTCATTGAGTTGGATCTTGCGTAGGTCACCGGCTTTGTTGATATCAAAATTGGTCCACTTCAAGGCCCAATAAGCCTTGTGCTCCAACTCAACGGGGAGGTGGCACGCTTTCCCGTACACAAGACGATAAGGCGTACAGCCGATTGGGGTCTTGTAAGCAGTACGGAAAGCCCACAAAGCATCATCAAGTTTATCAGCCCATGAGGCACGATGCTCTCCCACGGTCCTTTCAAGAATTCGCTTAAGTCCTCGGTTGGATATTTCAGCCTGGCCATTAGTTTGTGGGTGGTAGGCTGTGGAAAGACGATGATTTACACCGTACTTAGCCATGACTCTAGCAAATTGGTCATTGCAGAAATGAGTCCCACGATCACTAATAATGGCACGAGGCACACCGAATCTAGCGAATAGAGCTTTCAAAAAGTTACAAACCACCCTTGCGTCATTAGTAGGTAAAGCTTTGGCTTCAACCCACTTTGAAACGTAGTCAACGGCTACAAGGATGTATTTGTTTCCTTTAGAAGAAGGGAATGACCCCATAAAGTCGATACCCCAAACATCAAAGATTTCACATTCTTGTATGAAATTTTGAGGCATCTCGTCTTTATGTGTGATCGTGCCTTGTTGTTGGCAAACATCACATCGTTTAACCATATTGTAAGCGTCACGATATATGGAGGGCCAATAAAATCCCGAATCAAACACTTTTTTGGCGGTGTAGTTGGGACCAAAGTGACCACCGGTGGGTCCTTTGTGGCAAGCATCAAGGATTTCAGACGCTGCCGGTCCGTCAACACATCGGCGGATAATCAGGTCGGCACATTGTTTGAATAGGTAAGGGTCGTCCCAAAAGTAAGTCTTAATGTCGGTGAAGAACTTTTTCTTTTGTTGGGACGTTAACCCTTCCTTGAGAATTCCACCCGCCAAGTAGTTTGCAAAGTCCGCAAACCACGGGGTTTCATTCGGCTTCGAGTTTATAGACATTAAGGTCTCCAAGGGAAAAGAATCATTGATTTCTTTGGTCGGATGATCCCCTTGGTAAGGATCCTCAAGTCTGCTAAGATGGTCCGCGGCTAGGTTTTATGCTCCTTTTTTATCGCGAATTTCGATTTTAAATTCCTGGAGCAGCAAAACCCAGCGAAGAAGTCTTGGTTTGGAATCTTGCTTTGTCAACAAGTACTTCAGCACGGAATGATCGGTATACACAATGGTGGTAGAAAGGACAAGATAGGGACGGAATTTTTCAAAAGCATAGACAACAGCTAAAAGCTCTTTTTCGGTTGTCGTATAATGCAATTGTGCCCCAGTCATTGTCTTGCTAGCGTAATGGATCGGTTGGAAGTGTTTGTTCACTCTTTGTCCAAGAACCGCTCCAATAGCAAAATCACTAGCATCGCACATCAACTCAAAGGGGAGCTCCCAATTAGGGGTAACCAAGACGGGTGCCTTAGTTAGCTTATCCTTAAGCGAGTTGAAGGCGTCAAGACACTCTTTGGAGAAGATAAAAGGAGTATCTTTTTCCAAGAGATGGGTCATCGGGCGAGCGATTTGAGAAAAATCTTTGATGAATCGTCGGTAGAAGCCCGCATGACCCAGGAAACTTCTCACACCCTTCACGGTTGAAGGTGGAGGCAACTTTGCGATAACATCAACTTTAGCACGGTCTACTTCAAGACCGGCTTTCGAGATCTTATGTCCAAGCACGATGCCTTCTTTTACCATAAAATGGCATTTTCCCAATTCAGAACAAGGCGAGTGTCTTCGCACCGCTTAAGCATACGTTCCAAATTGGCAAGGCAAGAAGAGAATGAATCCCCGAAGACCGAGAAATCATCCATGAAGACTTCCATGGTTTGTTCAACCATGTCATGGAAGATAGCTAACATACACCTTTGGAAAGTCCCGGGCGCATTACATAAGCCAAAAGGCATTCTTTTGTAAGCGAATGTGCCATAGGGACAAGTGAATGTAGTCTTCTCTTGATCTTGGGGATCGATGGGTATTTGAAAATAACCCGAGAAACCATCAAGAAAGCAGTAATATTCATTACCCGCTAATCGTTCAAGCATTTGGTCCATAAAAGGTAGAGGAAAATGATCCTTTCTCGTGGCATCATTGAGTTTGCGGTAGTCTATACAAACTCTCCACCCAGTAACGAGACGAGTGGAAATCAACTCGTTGTGTTCATTGGGAACAACGGTTATTCCGCCCTTCTTGGGCACACAATGGATTGGACTAACCCATGGTGAATCCTAAATAGGGTAAATCATACCCGCATCAATAAGTTTGATAACCTCTGTTTTGATGACTTCATGGATTTTTGGATTCACCCTTCGTTGGCTTTGAATTGTGGGCTTAAAGTCGTCCTCCATGAGAATTTTGTGTGTGCAGAAGTGAGGATCAATTCCACGAATATCCGAAATCTCCCAAGCAATAGCCTTCTTATGATCTTTCAACACGGCGACAAGTCGGGCTTTCTCTTCATCCTTCAAATCCTTAGCAATGATGACTGGCGACTTCTTCTCTTCTTCGAGGAATACATACTCAAGATGGGGCGGCAACTCCTTAAGTTCTAGATCCGGAGGATTTTCGACGGGAGGCGTATTCAAAGTCAGAGTATCGATAGCAATGACCGTGGGAGATGGAGGCGAAGGATTGTCTTCGTTGAGAAGATTGTCAAAGAAATTCATGTCTTCATCCCCATTGATAGGAGAATCATTAGTAGCTAAATTCACATCTCCCATGGTATCTTCAAGATTGTTCCAAAATAAATCACTATCTCCAAATAGAGACAATGATGAATCAATAGAGGACACGGTCTCAACATTGGGAAGAGAGGTAGGAATACTTTTGCAAGCATCATTAAAGTGTTCTTCACAAGCCTCATCAAGAACGTCAATACAATTAACACTCTCATATGAATAAGGCTGTTTAGACAACTTTCCCATGTTGAAGACTACTTTATCGTCACCCACTCTCTTGATAAGCTCACCGGCTTCAATATCAATGAGAGTGCGACCGGTCCTCAAGAATGGACGACCAACAATTAGTGGCACACGTGGGTCCATCTCGTAGTCGACGATAACAAAATCAGCAGGGAAGGTGAATTTGTCGACTCCTACAATGACGTCTTCGGCTATCCCCACTGGATAAGCAACCATACGGTTTGCTAATTCCAAAGTCATTTTAGTGGGGACTAGCTCTGGGAGAGATAATTGCTTCCAAACACTTAGAGGCATGAGATTAATACTGGCACCTAGATCGGCTAGGGCCATGCAATTCTCTACTCCCGGGAAATTGCAAGGGATAAGAAAACGACCCGGATCACCAAGCTTGGTTGGCAATTTCCTTAAGAGTACTGCAGAGCAATTCTCATTAAGTTGGGTGTTGGCAATATCGAGGAGCTTTTCCTTGTCGCTCAGAAGATCTTTAAACATTTTTGCGTATTTGGGCATGTGAGCGAGAGCCTCAGCGAAGGAGATATTGAAATTCAGTTGTTTGAATATTTTAAGGAAGTTCGAAACCTGAATATCATCCTTGATCGTTTGCTTCTCTTTCCTCAACCTTGAAGGATAAGGTATATTGGAAGAAGAGGAAGGCTTTAGGGGAATAGGATCACTCACAACCACGGGTGGAGGAGGGGTAGAAGGAAGAGGTGGAGAAATTGGGGAAGGAGAAGGATGAGGAATAGGAGCAGGTGACGCGTTCTCCTTAGTCACAACCATCGGTGGAGGTATAGGAAGCTCGGGTTCCTTGGTACCTTTTCCACTTCGAGTGGTGATTGCTTTCATCTCCCCTCTTGGATTCGCAACGGTGTTACTCGAAAGAGTACCCGAAGAAGAGGGTTGATTACCATTGAAGAAACTAGCCATCATGTTCCTCAGATCATTAGTTTGGCTATCCAACGTATTTCTCATGTCGGCTCTCAAATCGTTTCCTTGCTTGACCAAGTCTGCCTTTAAGTTTCGCACTTCCTGTTGGAGATTTTCCACAATCACATCATTGGTCCTCATGTAGGTTGCAACCTCTTGGTGTAATGCAGTGGTGGTTTGGTTGGGAGGAGCATTGTATGCGGGTGGTTGATAAGCAGGTTGTTGGTAAACTTGGTTGTTACGTTGAGGTGGTTGTTGCTGCTTGTGAGGAGGGATGTATGGTTGTCCAGGTTGTTGTTGTTGTTGAGGAGGGCGATTAAAGTGTTGTTGGTTTAGGTTGGTAGGAGGGAAACCAGGTGGTGAAAGATAGTTGTTGCTGCGGTAGCTAAGCAAGTTACGGTCACCTTGAGGTCTAGCTTGATAAGCAGGTTGAGGATAGGTGCCATATGCCGCATTCACATTCTCAGCAGGGTAGTCTTGGGTGGCGGTACAAGTTGTGTAAGAGTGAGGACCACCGCATATCTCACAAGGTTGGCTGACAGCGTTAACTTGGGCGTTTTTAGCGTTGTTGCTGTTGTTGTTGTTGACGGTGTGGGTGACAAGCGATTCAAGAAGCGTAGTGATTTTGTCTAATCGCTTGTCGCTGTCACTAGTGCTAGCACTAGCGACATTGGTCCGAACACTCTTGGTTTGCACACGAGATTTATTCTCAATGATGTCCCAAGCAACATTGGAAGTCTTAGCCAAAAGATTACCCCCCGAGGCACTGTTCAGTGAATCTTGGTCACTCATGCTTAAACCATTGTAAAAACTATTAATTTGATGTACTTTGGTAAAACCATGTTGTGGGCATTTTCTTAAAAGATCTTTAAAACGATCCCAAGATTCACTGAACGACTCATCGTACTTTTGTTCAAAATTTATGATCTCATTCCGCAAAGCGGTAGTACGAGAGGGTGGAAAAAAGTAATTGATAAACTTTGTTTCCAAATCCGTCCACGAGAGAATACTCTGTGGCGGTTCCTTAGCAAGCCAATGCCGGGCTTGTCCCTCTAAAGAAAAGGGAAAAAGTTGTAACCTTATAACCTCTTGTGGAACGCCATTGAATTTGACCGTGTTTGTGAGTTGTAGAAATCTCTTGATGTGGTCGTGTGGATCATCAATGGTTCGTCCCAAGAATGGTTGAGCGGAGACCATCTGGATAAAGCCTGATTTTAGCTCAAAGTTGTTGGCGGCAATTGGTGGTATGACAATTGGATCCGTGTTGCCATCTACATGAGCTTGCAGCAATTCAATCATCGGGCGATTATCCGGAAGGGGCTCATTGTTGTTGTTATTGTTCATGTTGTTGTTCGGAGGTGGTATGTTATTGTTGTTTTGTACACCAGCCATGTCTAAGTTATCGAGAGGCTCGGGCTCTTGATAAGACGTGGATCGAGTGCGCATACACCTGCAAAAGAACGAACAAAGAAAAACAAAGCAAAAATATTTTTGGTTTTTATGTTTTTTAATTTTTTTTTGTATTTTTGAAAATTTTATATTTTTTAGGATTTTTGAAAATTTTTGTGAAAAAGTAACGTTCACGGGGAACGGATCCCAAAATCCAAGTTCTCACAAACAACTTTTGATCTTAACGAGAAGAGCCGGCAGCGGCGCCATTTGATACAAGAAATTTTCTATGTTGTTTTGAAAAGTTCGATTCTCGGAATCCTCTCGAATTGATCTCGGTCTTAAGTGGAATGATTTGTTCTTGGTGACAAAAAGGAGTTTTGGTTTTCTATTTAAATAAATGCAATGAATAAACAAGGATTAGAACAGAAACAGTAAACGAATTAACATAAAATTAAAGTTAAACAGTTAAATCATGAAACTAATAAAAGATCCTTACTGAAAATACTCCATTCAGAATGTTTGGCTATGTGGAAAAATGGTCCTATTCGGAAAGCAGGGTCAATTCGAAATAACTGTTCAATTCGGAATACTGGACTTATGCGGAGTAAAGTTTAACTCGGAATAAAAGCCTATTCGGAAAAAGTATTCTATGCGGAAAAATAATTCTATTCGGAAAAAAGTATTCTATGCGGAATAACTCTTCTATGCGGAATAATGTGCTCGATTCGAATAATAGCCTATTCGGAAAAATGCTCTATTCGGAAAAACAAGTCTATTCGGAAAAATATTCTATGCGGAAAAATAAGTTCTACTCGGAATATAGAAAATATTCCGAGTAAGGAAATGAAGAAACTGGCTATGCGGAATATTGAAAATATTCCGAGTAAGAGAAAAGTAAAAAAACCTATTCGGAATATCTAAAATTCCGAATAAGGGAAATAGGAATTCGTCTATTCGGAAAGTCTAGATGAAGAACAGTAGCAGTTACAGGAAAAACGATTTTTAATCAAATCGACCCAAATACTCAAAAAGGTTTTACCAAATCAACCAATAATCATTTAAATACCATAAGTAACAAATCCCAACAACAAAAACACTAAATCAACAACTTTTTAAGATCAAACTTGAATCAAATAAAAAAACTTAAGAACTTGCAATAGAAGAAGATGAAGAACAAGATGAATGAAAATATGGAATTGAAAGATTAATGTAAAAGTAACAAGAGTAATGATTAAAACTTACAAGATTGAAAGGAAATTAAAAATCACCAAACACCCTAATGGTGTCGGTGATGAATCGAACTAAAGAAACTGGGAAAAGAAAAATGAAATGAACTAACTCCCTAAAAATGTGAAGGAAGAGTACTTTTATAGTCCTAGTGGTTGGTAGGTGAGTGGGCTTTCTTCTCTCTTTTCGTCTTCTCGTCTTTTCAGTAAAGTTGACGATTTCGATTCTGATTCGGGATTTGTCGTTGATTAAATCCAACTCGTCTTTTAATTTCTTCGTTAAATAGACTTGAGTTTCTTCGACTTATGTAAATCTTCCGTCTTTGGTCCTTTTCTTCGATAAATCTTCAAATAGGCCCAGTGACTTCAAATCTTTTGCATCTCTTGGACAATAGACTTCGTCTTGAGTCTTTTTCTTCGATAAATCCCGTGCAATCCCATGTTTTCTTCAATATTCATCCGGTTGGCTCTGAAAACACAATAAACACCAAAACCACGCATAATTCCAAACAAATGATATTAAATACGTGTTTTGGTCTCGTTTTAGCCCGAATTAAGTGGTAAAAGGATAGGTGTTTACACACCTATCAATACCTTAAACCCTAATTGAATTATTGGGTTTTATAGCTCCTCCATTGATAGAAACCACTGAGATTAGAGTTATGGAAAGCATAAATTCGTTTTTGGGGCTATAGGGAGTAATATGGGTAATTAAAACTAACTAGGAAGCCTAATAGTACTCAAACTGGGCTCCCCTTCCTTTCCTTAAGCAAAATTCGGCCCAAAACCAAGTCCAACACCCTATGGTCGACTTTTTAAGTTATATTACTGTAAATTAACTATTAATTATTATTACCTTAAATTCCCTTAATTTATTTCAGCTCCTAAAACCTCCAAAACCTCAAAACCGTAAAACTTGTCAAATTTACGCGTTTACCGTAAAAGACGTAAAATATACAGTTTAAAAAAAAACTTAAATTTTGAAATAAACTTTATAACTAATTCCTAAATGACTTAAAACCATCCCGAAAAATAATCGCATGACTAAACACCTTACCAGAGACCTCTAAATGCTAAACCCCAAATCGTAAAAAAAAATTACGATTTACTATAATACTTATACGTATATGTAAAAACCAAAATAACACCATTTCATTTCATAGTCACTAATTTGTGAGCTCTGTAACATGAAATAACCGTTCCTCGATTTACTTATGAGTACTTTATACCCATAAACGATATCCACACCAACCTCGTTCACGCAAAGTAACATGTAAACACGCAAATCACATTGTCACACATAAATTAACCTTAAAATAAGACCAAGTGACGAACCTCAAAACCACGGCTGTCACACCTTTTATCTTTTCTGCCACACTTAATTTCGAATCAGGATCAATCTTTAAATTACTGTTTCTTTTCGTCTAGTTGAACATTCCCAATTGACTATTGATATTTCAAAACATCCATCAGTTACTCGAATTTATCCATGTAGTTGTACATTTCCAATTACCATCAGTATTCATACGACACTCTTCACCGTATCTCTTCTCATTCCTAGGAATCTAACATACAGACATCCTTTAAAATCTTGCAGAATGGCAGCAGTTGAAGGGACTAGAACAACAGCATCTTCAGTCTCAACACCTCGTCTCCTCGCAGCACGATCAGCTCAAACATTCTAACAACTATTCCCACGATCATATAATCTACCCTATAGGTTTTTAGCTCTGGAGACATATTTCAAGAAACTTAGTCACGTGGAATCCCCACTAATGACAGAAACATATCCCACTCAACTCTTTCTACTGTTATCACAGATGAAAGAAACATGATAAGTATACACATCGAGATAGAAAGAAGGATCTTTTCATCAAGATATATCATGGATACTACATGCGCCAACAACACAAGACTACCTAAATTCAACAATCATCCCACAATAGAGAAGATAACAAAGACACATCAATATAATAAAGGGTACTAGTAGATTGCATCCATAAATCCGAGAAAATCGTAACAAAATCTTGTCACTACAGTCACTTACCCTTATCATCCTGAATAACAACAATAATCCATCACAATACTACCTCACAACATCTAAATAATCCAAATACAACACAACAATACATAAACTGAAATACAAAAGATTCATCACTCCATCACTCCATAGGACGTGGCACATCATTTTCTCCAACTTGGCTCGTCCCTGCTTCATCTTCATCTGGTTCCAACTTGCAGCACCTCCATTTTGGATCATAGCACAGCGGCTCCTCAAATCCATACCTCAAATGCGCTCCTTGGCATGACGGATCTATCATATAGTGAGAATCAGCATACTTCTCACTGTCCTAGAACTTCCAATGCGGTCCAAGATACGGCCCAAGATGAGCTACATATTCACTTAACCTGCGAAGCCTATCTCTCTCTTCCTGATATTTCTTAAAATCAGTTCCATAATTTCTTACCTCAGCTCTAACCTCAGTTCTTCCAACTTCACTCTCAGTCCTATAATTATCACTTTCAGATTCTACAAAATTTTTATTATCATCCGTATCATCCTCATAATCTAACCATCCACCTGAATTCTTATGATTACATCCTTGCTGACATTGCATACCCCATTGACCTAAAGCATATCCCCGCCTATTGCTAGTAAGTGGTGTATCGGCCATTTTCTGCAATTAAAAAAAATAAAAAGGTACATAAGGTCATTATTCAAAAATATATATGCAATGCTTAGTCATGCAAATGCAAATAATTTACGTATGCCAAATATATATGTATGCGATGCAATGCAATACACTGCAAATGATAATTATACAATACTCATAAAAATGAAATTATGATGAAAGCACTCACGTCCTTTCATTAATGCCAATACCTTATCGTAGTATTTACTTAATAAATACTTAGGAATTCAGAATAATTTCGAGGGATACATCTATCATAACAAAGCATAACAAAAATAAATAATCTTACCGGATCCTTGAAGAGAAGTTGCGTTGCTTTTATAAAATACTTTTGACACCAAAGTTATAGTTTAGGACATTTTCAAAAAAATCGACCTAATTCGCTATAACTAAAAAGCTCTAGTTACCAATCTCTAACACCCCAAAAATTACATTGCGCAGCGGAAATACACAATTGGCTGCTAGTCTCAAACTCCATTGTACAGTAATCTTTATACAACCTTTTAATAGTACATTTAGGAATATAATAAGGAAATAATTTAAATCAATGTCTAAAACCTTCAATCCCAAGTAAAATCAGTTTAAAAATTATCAGAGTAGCGTTTAGGTTCCCCAAAGATCTTAACCAATCGACAAACCTTTTTATCAATTACTTGACCATATACTATAAATTTACGACAAACGGGAAAGAAATATGTTTTAGACCAAATTACTACAAAATCAATCCCGCAATCCTTCTCCAGTAAGCTCCGCAATTCAACAACTTCAAGTACCTGAAATACATGCTTAAAATCATCAACACAAAGGTTGAGCAAGTCTATAGGTTTAACAAAACATATTTGAACACATCGTAAAAATCAATCACAATCGTTTAATAGAATTGTGGCCATACAATCTATTAATCAGGGAGTTCATTTATAGCAATAGCTAATGAATTGTATTAAGCTCATGACACCGACCCCTTAACTTAGTCACCCACGCCAAATGCTAACATGACTATATGAATCCAGTGCCCCTACTAGGGTATCAATTGCAAGTATACCACATTCTCTTTCTCGTAAAATTATCCTTCCGAGAGGTTACTCAGCATAAAGCCCTGGTCTCAGATAGGGTCGTTAGCCCAATAGTACTATTATTAGAATAAGCAGTTGTTCCCAACTCACAACATCAAGTCATAAGATAGTTAACGGCTCATGAATTTAGGGACTTTTGCAACATAGGTACTTATACAATTCAAAGGAACAAAGGCAACAAAGGCAACATTCGGGTCCAACAATTACTCATGACATGTGTTCATTTTACTTCAAATAGCATGTATCCCCCTCGCAGGTTTTAAAATCATTAAAACAAGTAGAAAGCGAGGCTATAGACTCACCTGGCGTAATAACAGTAGTAAGACGACTTTCAACGATCGATGATGCCCGGCGAACACGAAATTCACAATCTATCAAAATCAAACACGTGCCTTTAATAATACATCCAAGTAATATTTCATACTTAATAAAATGAAATAAATAACTCAAAGTCAAAATCAAACTCACACCATTCTCAATTTAAATAATCCTTCTTACGTACACTTTTATATTTTTATTCTTTTTTTAATACTGTCGATATGTATATACTAATTGTCCAAACTGTTTTCCTTACTTAAATATGTCAATAGCTTACGATACTACTCAGAGACTTCACTTACTATATATAGAAAGACCTCCCAAAAGTTGGTTAAAAGATTTTACTTTAAAAGTTCCCTGCCCGACTCATCTTTGAACTACAAAAACCGGACAGTTTTACGTCAACAACTCATATAGTCTTTTTAACTTATATAAATGACTCCATTTACAAAACCGACACTCATATTTGAAAATAAACTCAACATCCTAATGTTCATCACATTACATCAGTCCTTGAACCATTTTAAAATCCTTTTTATAGTCCCCGAGATCCGATCCAAATATCGACAACAATTATATATTATGCCGATACTCGTCTCTCGGTACACGAATAATCAAACTATCATAACTTTTCGCTCGTTTGGAGCTAGAAGCTCTACTTTATACCAAATCGAAGCTTATGACATCCTCTACAATAATATCTAGTTAATTCATATCACACTCAAACTTATATTTTCCAAAAATTAGATTTTAGCTGCTGGTCAAAATCAACTCTTTAAAAACCACTCAAAATCATATTTTTCACCCATTTTAACATCATTTTTACAACTATAATCATCCAAATATTACTACTTTCAATCCTAACATAATATATAATCCTAGATGATCAAATCAAATAAAACCCAACTCAAAATTTCAACATAAAACCAATTAAAATAATATATAACAACATAAACACCTACTTACAACAATCATACAAGATCAAAACACAAGATTTTCATCAAAAATGGGTTTTTATAAAATGTTCATGCATGTGGGAAATTTTCATACCAAAGTGATGAGAATTAAGAGATAAAGATGGGTCTTTGATTACTTTTTAAAGATTCAAGCTTGATTTTGAAAATCAAGGGATGTTTGTGTGGTGGAGGGTGACGGACAAGAACAAGGGGGAGAGGGAGAGAGAAATTTTTGGTGAGTGGAGTGATTTGTGTGTGCTTATGTGTTTGATTTTCCAATTTATATGATGGAAGTTTAGGGTAGTTTTTGCCAGTTGTGATTCTTGTGGACCAAAATGTAAATACTTGTTTAAAAAGCGGGAAATGACTATTAGTCACTTTTGAAAATATTTACGGGTCTCGGGTTTCATAAAAATACTTCTCAAAACTTAAAACACACACAAAGTATGATATTATATAGTCCCGACACGACTTAATATGAAATTTAAAATAAAAACGTCAAAATATTAAACATGGACATGTCTAAGATAAAACGTAAAATTTCGGGCATCCGTTGACATCGTCATTACTAATAATCCTCGTAACTCGTCAAAACGTAAAAATATAACTTCCAACATTCATCCAAATCAAATCACAAATCGTCATAACATTCAATCTCGTCAAAAATTTCAAAAATATAGTAAAAATATAATTAAATAATGACCACGAGTTTTGGGTTGTCACACTAAATCATTGATATGGGTTACCTCTGGATCTTTGATCTGGTGTTGAGAATAGGATTTTTGATTATAGGGTTTTTCATACCTCTGGATCTTTGATCGCTGAGAATGGGATATTTAGTTGCTAGGTTTTTTATAATATCATTAACGGATTCATGGTTTCTATGAAACACGTTTTAAATCGAGATGAAAAAACGATTCATGATTAGATTGAATAAAGATTGAGTGACGAAGAAGATGGTTATGGAAGTTGTATGTTTTTTTGACCCACCGCTTGTTGTAGAAAAAATGAATAAAATAGAGTTAACAATAGTATATATAGCTGCGGTATGAAAACGTGATTTTGTTAAAAAATTATGTTTTCAGAAAACGTTTTTCAGCAAAAAGTGACGAATTTTAGGAAAGTTTTGAGATTTTTTTTGGAAAATCTCAAATGTTATTGGTTTAAAGATGTGAGTGGGATATGACTGGATTAAAAAGTGTGGTATCAAATCATAATTATATCTATATATAATATAGAGATATATATATACTAGTGGCAAAACCCATCTGATGGACGGGCATGACTTATGATTGTCGTTTAACTTTGTTTATTTGATAAAACTAATGCAAATCAAATCGAACAAATAAAATTCAGATTTAGTCACCTTATCAATAAAAACATCAGCGGACTAACACTCCATTTGTAGCTTTCTCTTAATTTGTGTATATGTTCCCTCCTTAATACCTACATAAGTATCCTTAAACGATTTGTTTAACGATAATAAAACAATATCTTTCTCTAAACCATCATTCTTTTTCCGTTTCACAAAACCATTAAATAGGCTATTTTCACCTGGTTTATCGAGTTCTCAATTACCACACTTAATATATGAATCAACAAATGGTTATAAATTAGTGACAATACTAAAAATCATAGAGCTAGATATAATATTCCATAATAGATTCTGAAAAGATAATTATCATTGGAGTTCTTTGCATCTAAGAAAAACCCAGGCTAAAAAGAGTTATTATTTGGTATATAAGTTGAGATATTCATCATATGTACCTAGTTTCTTGATCGTTTCCTTGATCTTTTAGATGTGAACAAATTGGGCTTCAGCTTCCGATGCAATAAGACACCATCTTTTTTAAAGTGAGAACCCATTTCATCTCTCCTTTCTTTATTACCCTTTATAAGGGAAACTATGACTTGTTGGCACCATTTTTCGGGTTTATTGGTTTCTAAAACAACATTCATGTGATTATCATCGTTCTTATTGAAAAAGAGAATGTCAGATAACAGTTCCCAATATTAATTCAAGTATTTAAGATTTCTCATTCCACTACATGACATAATCAAAGGTGAGATTGATGCTTTCCTTCTCTAAGTCCATTTTCTATATTTTTTTTCTCTTTTCAAATCCATCATATATGAGATTCATCCTACTAAAGCTGGTATGTTATTGGATTTTAGTGAGCTTCTTATAGGTAAAAATTCCCCATAAAATGTATCGAACCATCTCATGCTTGAAATGGAAACAAAAGTATAATTACCAGCATTTTTGCGCTCACCATACTTGGTTTTTGTTCTATCAAACATTGATATAATATGTAAACAACTAAACTATATGAGTTTTATAAGTACGTTGAGATATTAATTTTCTATCAGTGACTCGGTCTATGTGCATACGTAATAAAAATACAACATGCTCTATGTCACTATACAGTGAATTGAGGGATACTTTATGCGAGATATGCATACTTATTAATAAGGTGAATGTTGGTAGTGATGTATTTTTGAGGAGCAACTTAATTAGAAATCCAATGATATTTGATATGAGGAGAGCTTCCTCGTATCTAAGTATCATACTAACAACCACACTCTCTTTTGCTAATCTATGATTTCATGACACAATTAAAAAATATCAAGTCAATGTTTGAGTTACACATCAAGATGATAAATTACAAGAAAACATCTGAAATCTTTCCTTCTTGGAAAACAACCTATGGTTCCCTTGGTGTACAAACCAAAATCAAATAATCCGATAAGAACATATAAGCTCATAATTTTAGCTTCTTTATGGTTTTTTTTAAGAATTTTAGCTTTTTTAATATATAAAAGCGTCTACTTTTTTTTGGTAACCGTGATTTCTGACTCATTGGCCGACTAAGCCACGGGGTTTGAGCCTACCGCCACACAGACTCAAACCAGGTAAAGCCCTCCCTTTTCAAGAGGTTGGCGTGGCCACCTCAAGGTTGTTTGCACCTAGCGAGAATTAAAAATGTCTACTTTTTTATTAAGTTTTTAAAAGCACAGTCGAAATGTTTGCACTATTTGCGTTTGATATTTTATCATGTATATTTTATTGTTTTCTTACTAACAATATAGATTTCGTATTATTTTAGATTATAAAATACATAATCAAAACTTGTAAAAAATAATGTCACAATTTAGCGAAAACCATAAAGAAACCCTTAGAGAAATGTCAGAGCTAATATATACTTGATAAAAGTTACATCTATAAATAATCTAAAACAAATGAACATTAGGTTATAACAAATTGGGTCTATGTTGCGTCAAAATAAAAAAACTTGTTTTACCCTTAATACACAATATGAATAAACCTTCCCAATGAAATAGTATAAAGCGATGAAATTACTAACAAAACATAAAAGATTGAAATTTCATAAATCGTAATAGTAACAAAATAGTTAAACGTTATTAAAAATAAAAGTTAAATTTAAGATATTTCTGGGGATAAAATGCTAGATGAGTCCACATATGATACTTGAGAGAAACTATCTAAGCCAGTCAGTCCACATATCTAAATATGACTTACATATTTTTTGAACGAAATTATTTATAGATTCAAACGAAAAGATACAAAAATTTTAGCTGATCTAGCTTCGTCTTGGTGTTGATTTGCTATGTCTAAGTTCATCTGTTTACCAGACTAACTTCTCTCTTACCTACAAAATGGAACATATTATGAATTTTTCATGATATAATGCTAGATAGCTTTTTTGCTTCTTTTCTTTACCAAATCATATATTAGTAAAAAAAAGTCCATTCGCACACGAAGATAAATGTATATGCTCATTATAACTAAAATACAATAAATTATACGGAGCATAACGAAAATAATAGATTACTTGATTATCAACTATCTAAAAAAGTTTTTGGTGATTCGTAACATGCATCCAACTGCATTGGAACATGAGCGTGTCCTTGAAGAAGGAATGTAGCCATTGATATTGTCTCACTTGTAGAATTATTTGTGTTGCTCCCAAATCTTCCCTTAAAATCCTCCACTGGTTCCCAACAAAAGTTTGCTGTCACGGAGAGATCTTCCATCACGCCCGTCTTTCTATTCCAGATTGAGTAATTAAACTCTTTAAATTACGCAGTGTGTCCGCTGATGGGGGTTTCTTTCCAGGAATAAGTTTTAGGGCCAATTTAGAAAATAGTATGTCGCACATCTACTCAAAACAAAAGAATTAACAGAGTTAAAATAAATGTTCAAAAAAAATAAGAGAGTTAAAATATATATGGGCGTGAATGAAACTATAAGGTAAAGCCCATACATCAAGAAGAAAACAAACTACATAAAGTATGACCGAAAATTTTACCTTCAAAATATTCATGCGATCTGTCACGTTTTTTTGAGCCACCAAGGATAAAGCCCTGGTCATAATATCTAGAACAACATGTTCTTTGTCAAGATGGGTCTTTTCAAGATCTTCATTACTAACCGAATGCTGTAGTTCATTCTCATCCAACAAAAACTTGTAGCGCATGAGCTTTCTCTCAAGAACAAAAAGAAATTCCCGTCTTTTTTTACTTAAGAAGCCCACACATAAGCCAAATAGGCAATGGAATACCTAACTAAGGCGAATAATCTTTAACCGAAGCAAGGGTGATTCGCTTCTACAAATTCTTTATGTTTGACAAGATGGAGCTGAGTCTCATCATCGTTAATTACCACAACTTACATATAGCTGATAAGGACATAGCAACACTATCACTCGAAGTCACTGTGTTCTCTCAATAAGCTCGCATTTTGAATGGGTACATTTTCATGACCTCTAGATATGCATAAAAACTTAGCAAATATTGATGCTTTGTGCTTAATAAAGTGCTTAATAAGCCTAACCAAACACTTACTTATTTGAGACATTTACATTTAAAAAGACTCATAAAGTCATGCTTAAATACTGCAGCTACTCCAAAACTAAATATTTAAATTTAAATAATAAAATCAAAACATGATGCTCATACTCAATACACATCATAGGAGTTATAACTCGACTTTATTTAACCCAAATAGACACCTTTATCAGGTGACAGATCTGGGTGGATTCGAACCACCAACCCCTTGAGATATCCCAAGGGCTCTTTCCAATTCTGAGCTCACCGATCTAGAAATATGGTGTTCTCTCAAAACAAACAAATACCTAAAAGTGGCAAAACGGGCGATTCAGCCCACACTTTCGAATGGGAAAAAGTTGTGTCACTGATCGAGTCTTTTCCCATCTATTCTTCAGGTGGGTATTTCTGACAGGTACAGGCTGCGAAAAAGGAAAAAACTGACCAAAGAAAGTCAAGAGAAGATTATGGGTATTAAAGAAAAAGGAATAAAGGATAGCTATCAAGGGCTCTACCACATTCTATTAAAACAAAATTCAGAAGCTCAGACATCTAAAAGAGATAAGAGGGAAACCGAACACAACAAAACAGACCTTGTCGAATATTTTGAGGTTGCCATCAGCATTGACCAATATCTTCTAAAATCTTCCATCTTTCATGTGTCTTGGACTAAATTCGTATCTCAACTTTGATACTTCCTGAAAAAATCAATCATAATCGTCGGTTTTTTTAGTGGATCTCATGGTGGTGCTACCTCTTCCTGCTAGGAGGAAGGATGTTGTTGTTATTGCAGGGATAAACCAGTTATCTCCTATATTTATAAACTTTATCAACTACCAACCTTTGGAAATAAAAGTTCTATAATAAAGTTTTGTTGCAAAGTACAAAAGAAGAGAAAAAAAGAACTCAGGCCTTGGTTATAGTTTTCCATGTGGATTTAAACTCAAACTCATCAAATTTGCCTGTCCTTCTAGAATTTTTTTTCGGCTAATTCCTGCTCTAGTAGCTGCATCAATTTAAATGTTAGCCATAAGGAGCGATACTCGATATGGGCATGAATTCTTTAAAATAAACTAAGAAGATGTAACTTTCTTCACCTCTAAATGAGGCAGCGACTACAATAAAACCTTCAACACTTCCTGCAGAGGTTGCAATAGCAGATAACCCACTCTAGTTACCGGTATAATTGTTCTTAATGTAGGCCTAAAGCACTAAATCCAGCATCTAAAGGTGTGCCAACAACATAGTATTAAACAACATAGGTAGTAAACTGTCATGTCCCATTTATAGATGACATAAAAGTGCACAAAAGACGATGTTGATAATCTTACCTTGATATAACTTGGTATGGCATTGAATTATCCTTTCCACTGGATTTCATATGTTGCAACATCTATGAGCACATAAAAGCAAATAAGATAATATAAACACATCATAAAAACAAATAAGAGACATGCAGACTTATGCGTTGCAAACGCATTTGTGTCTAATTGTTGAATGCGTAAGGTTTTACTAGTTGTGGAGATGTTGAACTTTTCTTTCATTTTACGTTTCTCAGCCTCAACTTCCTTTTTAGCCGCCTCTGCTTTCTTTTCAGCCTTACACCAACAACTCGTTCATACAAAAAAAAATCAATACTAAGCGTTAGTATGCAATACACAATCAAATATTAAAAACATATATAAGGGAGTAATGATACCATATCAAATACTTGCTTTAATTTCTTGACATGCATCACAGAATGTCTCAGCGTCTTGGTAAAAGTGTGAAATTATACTTAAAAACTAAATTAAAAGATCAGTTTAAGTTCTATTCATCTAATTATAATGAAAAGAAACATCTTAAGTCCACTAATGGCTGGAGGTACTTTGTTATACATAAATTTAAATTTAAAAATGTCATATGAATCTATCATTATGTCTTTCTGCAGGTTGTGTTAAGCAATTTACTATGACCTAGCTGATAATATTTAATTATTTATAAAACTTCATTGATAAGTTGGGAAAAATTCACTAAACATTCACTAACCCCGAGTAATAGTGTGGCTCAACACATTTATAAACTATATAATCATTAATTTCTTATCTATAGATACCGTATACCATCACCATCTAAATCCTAGCCAACACTCACTATATATTAGTGGGATAGCTAAAATAACATAAAACTTAATAAATAAAACTTATTGCTTTGAAATTCCTTACATCATATTTAACTACAATATATAAGCAGGTAAGAAGTCAACATACCTCTTCTTGTGCGAATTGGGTCTTAAAATGTTCATTTCTTACCGCCACATTTGCAAAATACCGACTACAGTAACACCGACAATATTGTGGTCTCAATTAGATTAAGAACTTGATTCTTTCTTTTTTAGAAGTAGATGTACTTGCAAAGAAGTTGAACATGGTTGGGGTTGCGATACGTGAATGATATTATACAACTGACACCTTAGTCTATATGCTTTAAATATTATGTTGAATAATATGTTTCAATAAGAGTGTGTTTATATATTCTGATTTGTAACATATAAAAAAAACAATGAGTTGCTTTAATGGTTATGACCGATTGGTATATTGTTAAACATGGTTTCACGTTTGAACCCTAGAACTAAATTTTATTATAACAATGCAGTTGTCTCATCGAGCCTGATCGAGGCTCGCCTGCGAGCCATGGCTTCTCGCTGCTAACTCAGATACAAGAGACGACATATTTGCGAAATAGAAAACCTGAAGGTGTATCATGTTGGCGATCAACACTTCATAGCCTCGTTGCAACATCCAAATCAAGCGATCTTGGGTCACTATCAATGTGTCATGTCATACATCGTTTATTAGATGTAAGGCGTGATTGTCCATCTTTTATTGCCTCATTTTCATACTGTCTCTTTTCCCATTTGAAATTGCAAAAAGAAGACACACCTATAACGACTGGTTTTAAAAACGACCAGGTAACCAATAAAAGCATATTTTCAAATCACCTTGATTTTTAAGGTCAATCGATCTTACGCGCATAATTTATGTATCACGGGTTAGGAAAGGATCAAAAGAACATCCTTGTTCCAGATCTCTATGAACAATCTGTGGGCGTCTTATTTTTCCTCTCAAGTTGTAAGCAGAACATACGCCATGTGTCTAACAAAAAAACTGTTTGTTGGTGCCTGACATTTCTTAAACCGTGCTAAAGATGACCTCTTACCACCTGTACACTACATGTTCCAACATACCTAAACCTATATGGTTACCTCAATATGCTGTATAAAATAATAATGAAAAATATACTATTGCATGATTTTAAAAGGTGTAAACACATCAATGGGCATGCTTAAATAACTAAAAAAATGCTAAAAAAAAACATTGCATGATTGTTAGTGGTGATGTATATGGCGACTAAAACATTTTTATTATACTTCACATGTATGTTAAATGCCTCTTGAAAAGAAGAAAGAAAATACCACTTCTAAAAAACCAAATTCTTTGAGGCAATCTCAAATACATTCTTTGAGAGCCCATTAGCTGACACATCATCTCGAATTGTGCCCACTTCATCATTTACCAAGAAGCATAAAAATTAGAATAAAAAACAATATCTTTATACAAACGTTACAGGATCAAGATTCGTTACCATTTTAGATTTTGTCGGGTTCATTCAAGCACTCAAAAATGCTTATCCACAATCATATACACCCTCTAAATTAGCATAGATTGGTATATCATGCAGATAAGTAGTCTGAAACACCCGATTGACTTCTACAATCTTTTCAGCTTTTAAATTTGTGGTAACATGTTTTTCTTCAAAGAATCCTTAAGGGCAAGTGTAGTTTATGGACTTATACTTAATAGTCGTGTGATAGGATCGAACTCGAGATTACGAGATTGCACACAATACGTAAAGAGTTAATATAATTAATAAATATATTTATTGTATTTATTAATTTATTTAATAAATGTATTTATGTATTTATTAATTTAACCGAGCAAGTAACTATATATCCTTAACGATCATTAAATAATTAATAGTTAAGTTATAACGAATGTTAAATAAATATATAGTATACATAAACAAAAGGAAAGAAGTTTGGAAGTTACCGGAACACCCCTAAGGGGTGTTAGTCCGTCGGTTATGGGCTCAGGGGGGGGGGCATTTGTTGCCTTTTATTTATCTTGGGCTACAAGGGTTGAGGCCTATAAACACACCTCCTAATGCCCTCATAATCACACAACATAAATCTTTCTCCCTTCCTTCTCTTTTGGGTCGATCGCAAGACACACTACAAAGGGGTGTTTGGTTGGTTTTCTTGGTTGATCGTTTGTATACTTAATCTAGTCCTAGCCCCTCTCTAGGGTTGTTGGGTAGATTAATTACAAGCGTTTTAGCTCGGTTTTCACGTGCTAGAATCACGGTTAGCTCGTTGTATTACGTGTGTACAAGAACGTAATATAGTCTTACTTTAGACTATATCTTGGTATATACGGTTTAAACCCGAATCGGTGATTTGTTCTTCGTCTTGTGGAATTGCTTTAGCGTAAAGGTATGTAACCCTAATTCGATTAATTATTATTGTGTTATTAATTATGATCTTGTTAAATCGCTTCTGATATATGTGCTTTGATATCGTTTAGGATTTTATAATTGTTATGATACTTATAAACCTTCAGTGGTATCAGAGACATGTTTAACATGTTATAATTATCGAAAATCTAAAGGCTTTTTTTAACTATAATTGTTTTGAGTTAAAACTACATGTTTTTTAGGTTTTTCATAAAATTAGAGTTTTGTTTTTTAAAATTTATGGTTTTTACTCTATTTTTAATTAAAAAAGTGAATTGTTTTGAAACCCTAAATTACATGTGGGATAATTTTAGATTAAATTGCATGATTAATTGTTATGTCATGTTTGGTTACGATCCATAGAGATTTAATTGTTAAGATTTGTAGGGAACCCATGATTACGTGCATGTTTTTATGGATAGTAAAATTATATGTTTATATGATTTTATGCGCTACGTTATTATTTGATTCATTAAATCTAGAATTAGGGAAGACTTTTATATAGAGATATAAAGACCTAGATTTGATGATTATTAAATAAATCGTATGCATGTGGCTATTTGATTTATTTGTTGCACATATAAATTGTTATTATGTGTTTATGATTTAGTTTTTACTTGTTGTTATATAGAATTGTTAAATTATTGTAAACAAGATTTTTTTTTGAAAAGAAATAATATGGACTAAATTATATTAAAAAAATGATTTCTTAAGAGATTTTAAATTACATAAGATTACGTTGATTGGTGAATTGCAATAATAATCTAATAGCCTACTCAAGTTAGTCAAACTATAAAGTGGGTTTAACGCACCGCTGGTCATGTACCCGGTTAAGGAAGGAGGTGTTATGCCATTAGTCGCTGACCAAATTCGCCGCCTGTGCGCCAAAATTGAAATTACCTACGATTATTAATTGAATTGTATCTTAAGGGTGACTTACCACAAATTCACATCTGAACCACAATGAATAAGGGTATTGCTTTGTGTGTAGCCGAGTTCTAGCAGTACGATGTGATGAGTTATGGGTAAATTCTTTAATTGGTTTAACCAATACTGCAACATAACTTATGAAGAAATTTAATCTCATGAAAAAGTTTACTAAATGTATATTAAACTTATGCTATGGAGATTGTATGCATGCTTCTCCATACATTGATTTTGACATCAAAATTTATACCCTTAAAACTTAAGTCGAATGCTCCTAATTAACGAACAGTTGAAATTACTTCGTCGTCAAATGAGATTTTTGGATGATGTTGTGATGGAGAGAAAACCATTTGTAGAATGCGAATTCGTATGATGGTTTTACGTTACTCATATTAGACGACTTAATTAAGTTACTCAGTGAGATCTGGAAACTTAATGCATTCAGAAGGGATGAAACATGTTTACAATGCAAAACGTTTTGGCAATGTAAATCCCTTAAATATCTAGAAATTGAAAATTGTTTGTCAATTGAATTGTTTGACAAGTCGTTGTGTTGAGTACATTCATTACTAGCAGATCAACTGATGTAATGGATCTATGTCAATATATTTCTAGAATTCAAGGAAAATAATATGGTTTTAATACCGGGGTAATTTTATTTTCTTGAAAGTATTTTGTTATCAAAAATACTAATATTTGAACTTATTTATGTAGAAATGGCTCAACCTACCAATAACACGATAAGTTCTGCGTTCAAAGCTTTCTTTGAACGACCTGAACTTACTGGCCCAAACTTCAATGATTGGTACCGCTCGCTAAGAATTGTCTTGAGAGCAGCGGGTAATATTTTAACACCCCCAATTTCGGGTCATATGCGGAAGCTCATATGGGGTGCTACTTCATAATATAACAGCTCAAGTAATAGAAAACGACTCGAAAAGAATCGTTTTTAAAAGTAAACATTGGATTGAAATAAAAGTTTACAATCGTTCATAACATGGTCCCCAAACATTTATTAAACAAGTACACAACATCTTTTCATAATAAAAAGTCATTGAACGATTTTTATAAAATGGTGAGCTTTTAACCCATTTATTATAATTCCGCAAGCACTGAAATCCCTCCTGCCATTACCTTCAATGACCTGAGATAAAACATGCAAAATTTGTCAACAACAGTTGAGTGAATCTATAGAGTTTATAAATAAACATTAACGAACACAAGTATATTTTAAAACCATCAGGAAATAACGATGTGGATCAAACAACGTTATATGGATTATTATAGGCCTCATGACATTGAAACGTTTCCATAATATTTGCCCACCATACACCTCACTAAGTGTATATTAAACTCTCACGCATGTATCCTCCTTGGGCCTCAAACGTGCCCTAACGATAGCTAGTCGTTATAGGACGGGAGGAGGTCGGTCCTCCCGAATAGTACTATTCCATGTATAAGGGCCTACCAAAAATCGGTAGCTAACAATTCATGATATAATTGGGACTTTTATTTAGCGAAATAACAAACCTATAATAATCAAGGAAACTATCATACATCGGGTTCCTTGTGTTCTATTTTTAAAACAAGCATGTTATCCCCCTCGCGGGTTTATAAATCATATTTGAGTATCTAAAAGCGAGGCTATAGACTCACCAAGGTACAATAATAGTAATGCGACGATCGCCGACGATTAGTGATGCCCGTTAAACACGAAGACAGTAACCTACCAAATAAGGCGCGTTCGTTAATAGATGACTCAAGTATAATTAATACTTAAATAATGCAAAACTCAAATTTATAAAACCCTGACAAATCGAGAGAAAACGATACAAGTGATTCTATTTTAGTCTCCTATATGTTCATTTTATTTTTCTATGCTCAAAATCACTTAAAAGAATACTTAGAAAAATTTGAAAACTTTGACTTTTTGGTCAACTTTCACTTTTTGGTCAACTTTGACCTTCGGGTCTGACCCGATTAATTGACCCACTAAATGACATATTCATGATTCAAGATTTAAGCTTTTTGATACAAAACGACGTTTCGGACAACTTTCTAGTTATACCCGAGACGTGAAACTTAATAAAAACTGTCCAAAATACACATGCAAGTTCTGTGTAAAATTAAATCTTACCCCTAAACATCTCAGATTTTACAATTAACTTTTACCCAATTATTACTCGTTTCCAGGTCTGATTTTTACGCGGTAAAGGTAAAACACCATTCTGAACAACTTTCGTGTTTCGACCGAAGGCCGAAACGGAGCAGAAATGACAGATTTACCCCTCGCATCAGATCTGTTAAGAATGACGGTTTTTAGAAAATGCAGATTTAATTTTTAAGTTTTGCCCTGTTTATATTCGTTTTCAGAACTGGTTTATTCGCGGTAGAAGTAAAACGATATTTTAAACAAATTTTTAGTTTTACACGAAGGTTGAAACGAACCAGAACTGGGCGATTTTGCCCTTTTTCGGATCTGCATCAGATAGTGTGCGGGAAATAATTTGATAAATTTTCAGAATTTCAAACATGCGTAACTTTTCACTCGTTGGAGTTAGAAGCTCTACATGGTATCAAATCGAAGCTTAGGAAAAACTCTACAACTATATCATATCATTTCATCCTATACTTAGGCTTAAGGTTTTCGAAAATAGCTTCAAAGTTACTGATCTAAAATGACTATTTAAAAATCATGTTAAATCAATATTTTAACCCATTTTAACCATTCTTATATTCTTAATAACAACCTAAAATGACTCTAATCAACTCTAGACCACTTGCATGTCCAAATCTCACAAGATCCATATCAAAAATCTTACATGCAAGCATCCCCACTTTTAATATAATAAAAATAACACTTACTTACAACTATAAAATAGATCAAAACAAGATGATTTTTCAAGAAAATAATTTTTGAGAAAAAGTTCATGCATGTTGTAAATTTTTATACCAAAATGATCCAAATCATATTACAAACATGGGACTTACTTTAGTTTATGGATAGTAAAATTATATGTTTATATGATTTTATGCGCTACGTTATTATTTGATTCATTAAATCTAGAATTAGGGAAGACTTTTATATAGAGATATAAAGACCTAGATTTGATGATTATTAAATAAATCGTATGCATGTGGCTATTTGATTTATTTGTTGCACATATAAATTGTTATTATGTGTTTATGATTTAGTTTTTACTTGTTGTTATATAGAATTGTTAAATTATTGTAAACAAGATTTTTTTTTGAAAAGAAATAATATGGACTAAATTATATTAAAAAAATGATTTCTTAAGAGATTTTAAATTACATAAGATTACGTTGATTGGTGAATTGCAATAATAATCTAATAGCCTACTCAAGTTAGTCAAACTATAAAGTGGGTTTAACGCACCGCTGGTCATGTACCCGGTTAAGGAAGGAGGTGTTATGCCATTAGTCGCTGACCAAATTCGCCGCCTGTGCGCCAAAATTGAAATTACCTACGATTATTAATTGAATTGTATCTTAAGGGTGACTTACCACAAATTCACATCTGAACCACAATGAATAAGGGTATTGCTTTGTGTGTAGCCGAGTTCTAGCAGTACGATGTGATGAGTTATGGGTAAATTCTTTAATTGGTTTAACCAATACTGCAACATAACTTATGAAGAAATTTAATCTCATGAAAAAGTTTACTAAATGTATATTAAACTTATGCTATGGAGATTGTATGCATGCTTCTCCATACATTGATTTTGACATCAAAATTTATACCCTTAAAACTTAAGTCGAATGCTCCTAATTAACGAACAGTTGAAATTACTTCGTCGTCAAATGAGATTTTTGGATGATGTTGTGATGGAGAGAAAACCATTTGTAGAATGCGAATTCGTATGATGGTTTTACGTTACTCATATTAGACGACTTAATTAAGTTACTCAGTGAGATCTGGAAACTTAATGCATTCAGAAGGGATGAAACATGTTTACAATGCAAAACGTTTTGGCAATGTAAATCCCTTAAATATCTAGAAATTGAAAATTGTTTGTCAATTGAATTGTTTGACAAGTCGTTGTGTTGAGTACATTCATTACTAGCAGATCAACTGATGTAATGGATCTATGTCAATATATTTCTAGAATTCAAGGAAAATAATATGGTTTTAATACCGGGGTAATTTTATTTTCTTGAAAGTATTTTGTTATCAAAAATACTAATATTTGAACTTATTTATGTAGAAATGGCTCAACCTACCAATAACACGATAAGTTCTGCGTTCAAAGCTTTCTTTGAACGACCTGAACTTACTGGCCCAAACTTCAATGATTGGTACCGCTCGCTAAGAATTGTCTTGAGAGCAGCGGGTAATATTTTAACACCCCCAATTTCGGGTCATATGCGGAAGCTCATATGGGGTGCTACTTCATAATATAACAGCTCAAGTAATAGAAAACGACTCGAAAAGAATCGTTTTTAAAAGTAAACATTGGATTGAAATAAAAGTTTACAATCGTTCATAACATGGTCCCCAAACATTTATTAAACAAGTACACAACATCTTTTCATAATAAAAAGTCATTGAACGATTTTTATAAAATGGTGAGCTTTTAACCCATTTATTATAATTCCGCAAGCACTGAAATCCCTCCTGCCATTACCTTCAATGACCTGAGATAAAACATGCAAAATTTGTCAACAACAGTTGAGTGAATCTATAGAGTTTATAAATAAACATTAACGAACACAAGTATATTTTAAAACCATCAGGAAATAACGATGTGGATCAAACAACGTTATATGGATTATTATAGGCCTCATGACATTGAAACGTTTCCATAATATTTGCCCACCATACACCTCACTAAGTGTATATTAAACTCTCACGCATGTATCCTCCTTGGGCCTCAAACGTGCCCTAACGATAGCTAGTCGTTATAGGACGGGAGGAGGTCGGTCCTCCCGAATAGTACTATTCCATGTATAAGGGCCTACCAAAAATCGGTAGCTAACAATTCATGATATAATTGGGACTTTTATTTAGCGAAATAACAAACCTATAATAATCAAGGAAACTATCATACATCGGGTTCCTTGTGTTCTATTTTTAAAACAAGCATGTTATCCCCCTCGCGGGTTTATAAATCATATTTGAGTATCTAAAAGCGAGGCTATAGACTCACCAAGGTACAATAATAGTAATGCGACGATCGCCGACGATTAGTGATGCCCGTTAAACACGAAGACAGTAACCTACCAAATAAGGCGCGTTCGTTAATAGATGACTCAAGTATAATTAATACTTAAATAATGCAAAACTCAAATTTATAAAACCCTGACAAATCGAGAGAAAACGATACAAGTGATTCTATTTTAGTCTCCTATATGTTCATTTTATTTTTCTATGCTCAAAATCACTTAAAAGAATACTTAGAAAAATTTGAAAACTTTGACTTTTTGGTCAACTTTCACTTTTTGGTCAACTTTGACCTTCGGGTCTGACCCGATTAATTGACCCACTAAATGACATATTCATGATTCAAGATTTAAGCTTTTTGATACAAAACGACGTTTCGGACAACTTTCTAGTTATACCCGAGACGTGAAACTTAATAAAAACTGTCCAAAATACACATGCAAGTTCTGTGTAAAATTAAATCTTACCCCTAAACATCTCAGATTTTACAATTAACTTTTACCCAATTATTACTCGTTTCCAGGTCTGATTTTTACGCGGTAAAGGTAAAACACCATTCTGAACAACTTTCGTGTTTCGACCGAAGGCCGAAACGGAGCAGAAATGACAGATTTACCCCTCGCATCAGATCTGTTAAGAATGACGGTTTTTAGAAAATGCAGATTTAATTTTTAAGTTTTGCCCTGTTTATATTCGTTTTCAGAACTGGTTTATTCGCGGTAGAAGTAAAACGATATTTTAAACAAATTTTTAGTTTTACACGAAGGTTGAAACGAACCAGAACTGGGCGATTTTGCCCTTTTTCGGATCTGCATCAGATAGTGTGCGGGAAATAATTTGATAAATTTTCAGAATTTCAAACATGCGTAACTTTTCACTCGTTTGGAGTTAGAAGCTCTACATGGTATCAAATCGAAGCTTAGGAAAAACTCTACAACAATATCATATCATTTCATCCTATACTTAGGCTTAAGGTTTTCGAAAATAGCTTCAAAGTTACTGATCTAAAATGACTATTTAAAAATCATGTTAAATCAATATTTTAACCCATTTTAACCATTCTTATATTCTTAATAACAACCTAAAATGACTCTAATCAACTCTAGACCACTTGCATGTCCAAATCTCACAAGATCCATATCAAAAATCTTACATGCAAGCATCCCCACTTTTAATATAATAAAAATAACACTTACTTACAACTATAAAATAGATCAAAACAAGATGATTTTTCAAGAAAATAATTTTTGAGAAAAAGTTCATGCATGTTGTAAATTTTTATACCAAAATGATCCAAATCATATTACAAACATGGGACTTACTTTAGTTTATAAGGATTCAAGCTAGAAATTTGAATCCAAGGGTGTTTTGGCTTGTGGATGTCACGGCATAAAAAAAATAAGATAATAAATAAAAAAAATGATGATCCTACAAGTATACACTTGATCAAGTTTCACCAAATCAAGAAAAAGTGTAATGCATGTAAAATTTTAATAAAGATCAAAGATCAAATACAACTTTTTAACATGAAAACATGATGATCCTACCTAGATCATCACATGCATGATGATCTAAACATAAATCATCCATGGAAATAAAAAAAATCATGAAAGTTGATGCATGTAGGAGATTTTCATACCAAAATATAGATCTTGAGATTTCCAAGATGGGTCTTCTTTTAGTTTTTGTAGATTCAAAGTGGATCATCAAAAATTGGTGGTGTTTGTGTGTTGTGGTGTGACGACAAGAACAAAGAAAAAGAGAGAGAGAGAGAAAACCTTTTAGATGAACATGTTGTGTATGTGTTTTGTTTAAGTAAAAATTTTCCTTTTATATGGTGGGTGGAGGGTTGTTTTTGCCGATTGTGTAATATTTTGGACTAAGATGCAATTTAATGGTTTAAAGGGTAGAAAATGTATATTAGTCAATTTTGGAAATAGTTACGAGACTCGGGTTTCGTAAAAATACTCTTCAAAAGTTAAAACGCACACGAAATATGATATAATATAACGACTCGATACATAATTACAACGATATCGTCGAAAATATTAAATATTGAAATGATTGATAATAAAATATAAAATTTTGGGCATCCGTCGGTATCGCGATCACTAGTAGTCCTCGTTACTCGTCAAAATATTAAAATAAAATATTCAATATCAGTTCCAACTTAACCATTAATCAATATAGTATTTAACGTTATGAAATACTAAAAAAAATATTAGTAAGGTAGAACTAAATATTGACCTGAAATTTCCAATTTGTCACAGCATCTCCATCTAACGGGGATCTTCGTCCCGAAGATCAATTCGCCTTATGGTCCAGTTTCTTGTTGAAATTGAACAAGTGAGGATATTTCTTCCACATTTGATCTTCCATTTCCCAAGTAAACTCCGGTGCACGCCTCGAGTTCCATCGGACCTTGACAATAGGGATTCGACTTTGCTTCAATTGCTTCACCTCCCTATCCATGATCTCGACGGGTTCCTCGATAAAGTGCAACTTGTCATCGATCTTGACTTCATCTATTGGGATGATAAGGTCTTCATCGAACAAACACTTATTTAGGTTCGACACGTGAAAAGTATTGTGGATTCCTTGTAGCTCCCTAGGTAATTCAAGTTTATATGCTACCGGACCCACTCTTGATGTGATCTTGAATGGTCCAATATAGCGGGGACTTAACTTCCCACACTTCCCAAAACGTATAACACCTTTCCATGGTGATACCTTTAGCATAACTTTGTCACCTACCTCGAACTCTAAAGGTTTCAGCCTCACGTCAGCATAACTTTTCTGTCTACTACGAGCAGCTAACAAACGATTCTTGATTTGCACAATCATATCTGTCGTCTCTCTAATCAAATCTGGTCCAGTGATTTGAGCATCACCAACCTCACTCCAGCTAACAGGTGATCTACATTTTCTCCCATCGAGTGCTTCAAAAGGTGCAGCTTTAATACTCACGTAATAACTGTTATTGTACGAGAATTCGGCCAAATGTAAGTGCTTATCCCAACTACTTCCAAAGTCTATCACACAAGCACGCAACATATCTTCCAAAGTTTAAATAGCTCTTTCGCTTTTCCCATCAGTTTGTGGATGATAGGATGTGCTCATATCCAAATTGGTTTCTAATGATTTTTGATGTGATCTCCAAAATCCAGAAGCAAAAAGGCTATCTCTATCGGAAATGATTGAAATAGGAACACCATGCTTGCACACGATCTCCTTCAGATAAAGGTCGGCGAGTTTCTCCAAACCGAACCTCTCGTTGATTGGAATAAGATGAGCGGATTTAGTCAAACGATCGACAATAACCCAGATTGCATCGAACCCAGACGGTGTCCTTGGGAGTTTTGTGATGAAGTCCATCGTAATTCACTCCCATTTCCAGATTGGAATTTCTGGTAGGACAAGTAATCCTGACGGCTTCTGATATTCACCTTTCACTTTTGCGCATGTTAAGCATTTCGCGACGTATGTTGCAATATCAGCTTTCATATTCGGCCACCAGTATAACCTTTTCAAGTCTTGGTACATTTTTTTCCGATCCAAGATGAATAGAATACTTGGATTTATGAGATTCTAGCATGATCAAGTCTCTCAGTCCACCATATAATGGTAACCAGATTCGACCTCTTAAACATTTGATATCGTCAGATCGCGTCTCAAATGTTTCACCATCTCCTCTAAATCCTTCAGCTGCAATATTTTCCTTCTTGCATGCTTTGATTTGTGCGTTTCGAATCTGCTCAGGTAAGTTATTATGAATTCTCACCACCAAAGCACGCACTCGAATCGGTTTCTCCCTTTCCTTTCGACTTAACGCGTCAGCTACCACATTCGCCTTTCTTGGATGATAACGAATTTCGCAGTCGTAATCACTCAAGAGTTCAACCCATCGACGTTGCCTCATAGTTAGCTCCTTTTGATCCAATATATATTGTAGGCTTTTCTGATCAGTGAACACTGTACACTTCGTACCATACAGATAATGTCTCCAAAGTCGCAGAGCAAAAACCACAGCGTCCAATTCCAAGTCATGGGTAGTGTAGTTCTCCTCATTCCTCCTTAATTGTCTAGAGGCATATGCGATCACCTTTTCACGTTGCATGAGAACAACACCGTATCCTTGAAGAGATGCATCACAATAGACAATGAAATCCTCGCTACCCTCGGGTAATGACAAGATTGACGCACTACACAATTTAAGTTTCAACGTTTGAAATGCCTCCTCTTCATCGTTACCCCATACATACGGTTTATTTTTATGGGTAAGCTTTGTTAATGGTTTAGATATTAACGAAAACCCCTCAATAAACCTTCTGTAGTAACCGGCCAAACCTAAAAATTGTCGCACTTCGATAGGAATAGTAGGTGCAAGCCTAATTTTTAATGGCTTTGATTTTTGCGGGATCAACATGGACTCCGTTTCTATCAATCACGTGACCAAGGAATTGTACGGAATCAAGCCAAAAATCACATTTTGAAAACTTTGCATACAACTTTTCTTTCCTTAGCAGCTCCAAGATAGACTTCAAGTGTTCGCCATGTTCTTCTTTATCCTTAGAATAAATTAGAATATCATCGATGAACACGATCACGAATTTGTCAAGATACGGTTTGCACACGCGGTTCATTAAATCCATGAACACAGCCGGTGCATTGGTCAATCCAAACGGCATTACTTGAAACTCATAATGTCCATATCGAGTTATAAAAGCTGTAATTGGAATATCTTCCTCGCGGATGCGAAGTTGATGATAACCAGACCGCATATCAATTTTCGAATAAACACTAGAACCTTGCAACTGATCGAATAAGTCACTGATCCTTGGTAAAGGGTATCGGTTCTTGATAGTTAACTTGTTCAGCTCCCGATAATCGATGCACATGCGAAACGAACCATCTTTCTTTTTCACGAATAATACCGGAGCTCCCCATGGTGACAGGCTCAGTCGAATAAAGCCTTTCTCGGATAACTCTTGTAATTGCTCCGATAATTCTTTCATTTCAGATGGTGCCAAACGATATGGCGCACGCGCCACAGGTGCAGCACCGGGTATAAGATCAATACGAAAATCAACTTGCCTTGGTGGCGGAAGTCCGGGCAATTCATCAGGAAATACATCAGGAAAATCACGCACGACAGGAACATTATCTAGTTGCTTCTCTTCAGTTTCAATTTCGGTCACTTGAGCAAGGAATAATTCACAACCTCTTTCTATGTATTTTCGAGCCTTAATACACGAAACGATCTTTAATCTTGAATTATTTTGTCGCATTCGATAACCAAAGTTTTGCCAATCAAGGGAATCTTAACCTTTTTCTCACCATATAGGATAGATGCATTATATCGAGACAACTAGTCCATCCAGATTATGACATCAAAACTTCCTACTTCTATGATCATTAGGTCGATTGAGAAGAAACGATTCAGAAGATTAAGGGTACACCCCTTTAAAATGCTACTGGTACTTATTAAATTTCCATCGGCCAATTTGATTTCATATTTAACATCTAACTCAACGGGATCAATATCAATAAGGGTACTAAAAGTTGTAGATACGAAACTCTTATCGGCACCCGAATCAAATAGAGTAGTGGCATAACGATTGTTGAGTAAGAACGTACCAGTAACGAACTTCGGATTACGCTGGGCCTCAGCAGCTCCTAACTGAAGTGCAACACCACGATTGTTTCCACCTTGTCCACCCTTGTTCAGCTTTGGACACTCTATTTTCATATGCCCCTTTTTCACTACAGTTGAAGCTGGTCACATCCTTGACAGGGGCTCGACACTTGTTATCTTTTTGTCCAAGCTTACCGCATTTATTACACTTCCAACAATCACCAGCATGCTTCCTATTCTTGCAAACCGGACAAGCATCCTTGTTGCTTGTTGTAGCATCAACCATAGCCGTTGCATTAGCTCTCCTTTGATTCTGATGACGGTTGTGGTCGTGTTTATCGCCACCACGACTCTCACGGTCTTCTTCACCCTTCCTTTTCTCACCAGATATGACTTCATCCGCCTTATATTGAACAATTTGTCCCATAAGCTGGTACGCCATGCGGACAGCCTTATTAATGTTAGCTGGTTCAGATGAAGTCACATCGCCACGGATATTCTTGGTTAAACCACGGATGTACTGTTCCACCTTAACATGTTCAGGTTCCACCATTCTTGGGAGTAGAAGTGCCAATTCGTGAAAACGGTTGGTATATCCATCGATGTCAGTTCCTTTTAGCCTTAGGTTATATAGTTCTTGCTCCATTCTTTGAATCACACTGCGTGGACAGAATTCCTCAGTCATCCACTTTCTTACCTCGACCCATGGTGTTGCATAGGCAACATCAATACCCATAGAGGCAAGTCTCCCATTCCACCAAGTCAAAGCACGACCTTGTAGTGTAGCTGTAGCAAACTTGACCTTATCAGCTTCATCACAGTTACTGATCTGGAAGAAAGACTCCAGCTTTTCAAACCATTGGCACAAACCTACAGCACCCTCAATTCCCTTAAAAGTTTGTGTTTTGCACTTTATAAATGTAGTGTAATCACAGCGTCTTAACGCAGGTGCATTAGGTAAGTTTGCACCGCCAGTATTTGCCCCAACTCCACCGTTTCCAACACCATTAGTTCCAGTACCATCAGTTCCACCGCCTGAACCGCCAACTCCACCAGAACCGCCAGCTCCGTTACCAGAACCGCCAACCCCACCAGAACCGCCAGCTCCACCAGAACCTCTAGCTCCTCCAGAACCTCCAGTACCAGCGGTGTAGTTAGCCATAAATTCTGCCATAGCCGTTGCAACTTGCTCACTGATAAGTGCACGCATTTGCGTCTCATTCATATTCTTGGGTGGCATGATTCTGTTACAACAGAATTCAAATCATAATGAGTATTCATTCAATGATTGTATTTAGATAACAAAAGGAATAGTTTATTTAAATTACATGTAATGATTAATAAACTATACCTTATATCATTATGACTTAGAAAAATAATCAGGAAACACTTAAGCTTATATACTTAGCTTATTTAACCAGCTTATATCTAATTATAGAAACTTTCTATTTTTAGAAACTTATTTAATTAAGGCAGCTAATCTATTTATGGAAACTTCCTATTTTTAGAAACTTATCTATTTTAAGCAATAATTCTATTTTTGGAAACTTTCTATTTTTGGAAACTTTCTATTTTAGGAAACTTTCTATTTTTGGAAACTTTCTATTTTTGGAAACTTTCTATTTTCGTAACTTTCTATTTTTGGAAAGTTTCTATTTTAGGAAACCTGTTATTTTTAGAAAGTTACTTATTATTACACAGTAAGTATAATAATACATGAGATACAAGATCTACTTAATCAGAATAGACAGAATATAAGATGAATACAGTTTAAAGCTTAAAACAGTAAAACATGACATGAACGTATAAAATAAGCTAAGACACGACATAAAACCAGTTACGTATTTAGTGATCGGATGCTTATACACGTATGTATTTATGTATCATTAGCGATACCAAAGTAGGACTCTCCTCAGTTCGTCTTCTTCGTTCACTGGACATAAGGTACGGATTCCAGTCCTTTCAGTGTGGACATTCTTTCCTTATTAGGATTCCCCGTATGCAGCCAACTATTTTCCCGTAGTATAAGTTTCTATGTTTGATTTGCTTATGTTTAATTTAGAATACCTATAACCATATACATGCATGACCAGTTTCACCTAGTTATGGAGGTACCATAACCATAACACTAGAGGCACTGGTGTTTTGACTTCACCACGGCGGAGTGATTGCTCGTGGCGTCCCTTCAGCTTTTGGCCATCTTATTATATTTATCATGTGGGGCGTATGGGTGCATCCTAGTTACATGTTTTTCAGCAGATTACTCAGTGTGAATGTGGTGTGTGCCTTGCATCCTTCACAAGGAGCTGATCCCTCCTACCCTAAACCAGTATATTAAATTAGAGACAGCCCCTCTAATTTGCATGATGAGGTCACCCCTCCAAGTATTCATGCATGGTGGATTTTCATGACCTATATTGGCTGATGGTAGAATATGTTAAACAGTTTTTATAAGATAAACATAAGGCTTTTCAAACTATAAAACCAGTTTTACCAAGACTTAACCGGGTTATTCTGGACTTAGTTTCTTCCGTTGTTACATGTTATATGCTTCTACTATTCATGCTTTATTGTACATCCGTGCACTGAGCGTATTGCTCAGCCGTTTTCCTTTTCTATGTTCCCAAAACGACAGGTACTCAGGGACGCTCGTAGACTTTAAGCGTACGTGCATATAGACTGGAAGCTTTCTAGCCTTTCTTTACTTTATGCATTATCTTTACTTTGATACTCTTGCTATGGACATTGTTTAGTCCTTTCATTTACAGTACTTATGTTTGTGTGTGATGAGCTTTACTTTGGACTTCTGATGTTTGATTCCGGTATTTTCCTTTTATGGTCATGTAATGTTTAGACATTTATCCTTGTATGCTTTGATGACACGCCATAATTACGCGTGACATTCCATTATCAAAATAGGATGTTACAAGGATTATGGAGAATCCAGATTTGACTATTTTAGACCAAATTTGGGGATTGGAGATTCTTCTAAGAGTTCAAAGAGACTGCAAGGTAATTCTGAAACATAAGGCTAGCAATGTTTTCTCACTGCTGAAGAGGGATAGAAAAGAGCTTTACTACATGTTACTCAGATGTCATGGAACTGGATGGACCTTCAAGAAATTGCAGGGATTATCTTTTCAAGAATTGGAGTACAAGGCTTATCCCATTTGGGCAAAAGTGCAGGAAATGAACACTCTTAGACTTCTTTCAGATGAAAGGAAAGAGGAACTTGCAGAAGAGATGGAGATTCAGAAGGCAATGATTGTTCCAAGGCCTTTGAAGAAGGGAGTTCCACTTGAGTTTCCTAAAGATCTAAATAAAGTGGTTCCCAGTAAAGCTGTTCTTAGAAGGAGCATTAAGCTCTCACCCATGGAAGCTTCAAATATGGTACAAATATTACCTCTTGATTCCAGAAACCCTATCATTAGCTATTAAGAATATGCAAGTGGTTTTTGGAAGATTGGCAGATATGGGAAAGAGGTACACACATTTACTACTCTTATGTCTCTCTTTGAAAGTATGGATAGGGAAGACTTGGCAGACCTTTGGAGGTTGTTGATGGCCATGTATGAGACTGAAGCACCTACTTCAGTCAATGGAATAAAGCTTTGGTCAACATTCAAGAGAATGTGTGCACCAGAAGAAGAATATCATGTTTGGAAGGATCTTGAGGATGATATCAGTGGTCTTCAATGGCGTTTGTATTCAACTGCTGGTGTGTATTATTTGAGCTCTACAAAGTTTGCTGAGTATCTTCTTGTAGATGCTGAGTATCCCATGTCCAAAGAAGTTTTGGACAAAATGAAGACAACACAGCTGGAGATTGACTATTCAAGTGACGTGGCCAAAGATTTGATTATGCATGTTTATTACCAATATGATAAGATTTGTAAGATTGCTCCTAGTTCTTAATTTTTATTCAGAAACTTGATTACTAGAGTAGATATCAAGTTTAGGGGAGGATTGTTGGGAATAAAATGTAGCCAGTACACTTGAACGCTGACAAGAAGAAAACAAGCGTTGATAAGAAGAAAACAAGCGTTGACAGATCAAGCGTTGACAGGAAGAAGTCAAGCGTTGATAGGTTGAAGACAAGCACTGATAGAAAGATATGGTCTACGCGTATTTTGTTTCTAGTTTGTTTCTAGTAAAGATAGGATCAACAATGTATTTTCTATAATTATCTTTACCTAGAATAGCTGATACGTAGACTCTTGTACAAGGCTTCTTATGTCTATAAAGGAAGCCCTTTAGGTTATGTTTCATATAAGTTTTTCATACGTTTAACACTTTCATTGTAAGCAAGTTTGTCATTATCAATCAAGTGAAAGTTTGTTTTACAACTGTTTGTGTGTTCTTGTTTAAGTATTAATTCCGCATAATACTTAAATTACTTTATACATAAACAAAGTTTCTCTACGTGTTAACTTGATCTAATATCGTTTAGACAAGCTAAATCGATCTAAGTTTGGGATCAACAAGGAGTGCCACCATTTCAATACCAATTTATTCTGAGTGAATAAATCAATAGATAATGTGTTGTCTCCGTGTAAATAAAACAAATATCTTTTGAGAGATATCAGAGTTAGCTGGGATGGGTTGTGCATTGCACCGCTGGGTCCATGATGTCTATCTTCAATATTGAGCATCATTAAAAAATGATCTCAATAGCATATGAATTGACCCGGTTTCTGCCTAAGGTTGTAAGGAGGGCTTCTTTCTTTACACCCTTTATCATTACAATTCTTTTTCATTCTTCAACCCCTTCAATGCTTACCAATACTCATAACTAGCACCTTGTTGTGATTGTTCCAGTACTAACTTAAGTACTTGGTCGGCATTCAGCTACGTTCAAAATCTTTCTCCATCTTTCCTAAGGACTACTATTTCTAGCTATGGAATGTCCTTGGGAAGATTTCTCCGGTTCTAGAAGAATCATTGGACTTTAACCTATCCTACCATCCTTATGTCACCACAATCTCCATCATCGTGAAATAAATGGGTTGTTGGTAAGTAAAAATCACCATGAAATCCAATTTTGATGTGTAAATCCGTTATGCTCCCCCTTAACATATGCCACGATATTCAAAAACATTTCGTACATGTCGGGATGAGCTATCATGTTAAGTCAAACCATTTGTGATTAATCATTTCCACTATTAAATCACATTTTCTCCCCTATATTAAAAATATTAACACAATCGATGTTTAATATCAATTGATTTAATAGCATTTTAAGAAAAATTGGGAAGAAAAATTCAAATCCAGTTATCTTCATGATTTTCACAAGCTCCCCCTCAAATTAATGAGGGTGTACGTGAAACGTAAATTAAATAACTTTTAAACACTTGTGTAAGGTATTTATCACGTGCAAAGATCATATATGATAATATGTTCACAAGATTAGCAATGTGCGAGGTTGGACCTGAATAATGGAGAACATCATATGAAAGAATCACATGGTTCTTGTTCACGAATGTTGGTCGCCTCGTCACGTCTGAAGTTATCTCTTGACTCTATGTGTTCGATTGATATCATTGTCTTGACACCTGATATCGTTGTCTTGACACCAATATTTGAACTTGGCACTTTCGACGTCAAAGATTATGAATGCTGGACAATTGCTCCCCCTCAATTGTTGACCCGTGTTCTATTGAAAGAGCTGTAGTCGCCGTTTGATTAATCGCATCGTCGAGTATGTAGATATCAATTGTAAATTGCTACGGTTGGTGGAGATGATAACTTCATAAAAACAAGATTTCTCTTGTTTTAACAAATAAATGCACTGACACGTACATATATTCGTGTTAGATTGTGTTATTACGTAAACACAATCCCTTACATGGTTATAAAGTAAACCATGCCCGAGAAAATTAATTCCCGTTGTTGAGCCAAAGCTTTCATAAGAAATACTTGACTTTAATGTGAAAACAGGGTTGCAGTCAGAAATAACTACAAGCCATTTTAAGCATGTTTTAAAATATTTGAACTTTTGCTCGAACTTTATTTACAACCCTGTGTCATTATTGAATGAAATTTCTAGTATTTTCGATTCCAGAAGACATGCTCTTTTTATCAAAACATTTTTGATCACATAATTTTGAAAGATTTAGAAAAACCTTTTGAGAAATTCTCGAAAAATTGTGTTCAAAGTTTTGAAAACCAATTACTTGAGCTTAAGATGTTGAATATCTTACTAAACAAGCTCAAGTCCGAGAAGTTGTAAACTTCCCGTTGTTAAGGATAAGTTACCATCGGCGATAAACTTTCCTTTTAACTGAAGAACGAGTCCTAAGTTGACATTTACTTAGAAGTCGTTTTCATGAGCTTGAAAAACTTTGAATGTTTTAACGTAAAGCTCATGACCGAGAAAGATGATTTCTCGTTGAGAAGAAAAGTTCTCTTATTTAAAAGATACACTTTACTTTATGAGCTTAAAACTTGGAATGTTTTAATACAAGCTCATGACCGAGAAAAATGAATTTCCTGTTAAGAGGATAAGTTATCATTAAAGATAAGCTTTCCTAAAATTGAAGTCCGAGTTACAGTCTGATATATAACTGTACGTCATTGTGCATGAGCTTAAAAACTTCGAATGTTTTTAATATAAGCTCATGCCCGAGAAAAATTAATTTCTCGTTGTGAGGATAAGTTTATCATTGGTGATAAACTTTCCTTTATTTGAAGATCGGGTCATCGTCTGATATTTAACGAGGAGCCATATACATGAGCTTAAAACCGTTGAATAGTTTTAATGTAAGCTCGTGTCCGAGAAAACTTAATTTCTCGTTTTGAGGGTAAGTTATCGTTGACGAGATAAACTTCCCTTTCTTTGAAGTTCGGGTCAGAGACTGTGATTTGAGTGTGAGCCGTTGTTGTTAGCTTAATCGTAAATCCCCTGAAACACTTGATTCGTAGATATCAGCTTCTTCAGCAACCAAACGCCAAGAGTGTCCTTAGTTGAATGTTATACAAAGATTTGACCGGTTTGTTGTTGTTGATGCTTGACTTTAGTACCTGTACTGGAATCAACAATTTGCATACTTTCACATGGGTTAGCGATATCTATTTTAGAACCATGCGGGGGTTCACAGCCAACTTTGGTAGTGCTAGAGGGAAACATCCTTCCTGTAGGAACCCATTGAAGATTAACTGATTTGATAATCCTACCTGTGGGTTGCCACCTAAGATTGGATCTAGGCGATATGGTTTTCTTTGCAGAGCGGAAGACTTAGTGGTAGAAAACCTATTTCCTTTGGAATTCCCTCTGTTATCACGGGAGTTTGACTCCTTCAAGACTTTAGAAACACAAGTGGCATGAGTTTTTGTGAAAACACTCTTCATGCATACGGAACAAACACCGTATTTGAGATCCGAATGATATCTAGAAATCCTAGTTCTTGCTTGTGTCATTTTCTTAGATGCATCTACATAGTGATTATTAGGCATGTTATTGGACCTATGTTGTGGCATATTCTTAGAAGTATACCTAGAATCACTAGTAGCAGTCTTGTTCATAGGTTTTGCATAGGCTGATTTGATCACATTAGGTCTAGATAGTAGAGTGACTGGTCTAGAACTATGAACCATATCAACTTGGGAGGCAAACCGCGGTCACGAGGATTTTGGTCGCGAGGATCTAAATGCAGTCGGTTGTCGAACGGACTGATTTTTAGGCGGTTTCCCCAAGATTGATGGTTTTTCAAGCTTAGTGTCCACACTAGTTCCTTTAGTTTTCCTTAATTCGTTTTTCAACGCAGCTATAGCAAAAACCTTTTCCTGAACATGAGCCTTTAAATCAGCATTTTCAGTAGTTAACAAGGTCATGGACTCTAGAATTTTAGACCTCATCTCTAGATAGAATGATTTAACTCATTATAATGCTGTTTTAACGTCTCGTTTTCCTTTTGTAAGAGGTCTTGGGATGCCAATTTAGATTCTAGCAAAGTAATTTGTTTCTCAAAATTGTCTTTTTCGGCTTTAGAATCTTGAATTTTTTGATTTAATTTTCGTTCAAGAACAACGTTTGAATTTTCAAGTTTTTCAAAATACTTTTCAAATTTATCCATTTTCTTCGAAAATTCAATTTTGGCATCCTCAAGCTCTTTTGATTGTTGAGCTATGATCGTTTCAAGCTCTTCAATCCTAGAAGCAGAATTGGTTAAAGAAGCAGTCATAAGGCATATATCATGATTTTTAGCATTTTGAGAACTTTCTCCCCCATTATGACTCACATCGGATGAATCAGAAGTGGTATGGCTATCACCTTTTTCCATCCCGTGTTTGGCATAGGTAGGTTCAGAATGCTCAACATGTTGTAAATCATTGTTAGATACAGTATTGAATTGTACCCCAAGTATTGACTCTTCGTCATGCATGCTTTGACGTGAATTTATGACACTACTATCATCATTAACCAAAGCGATCTCCTTTGAGTCATCCGTAAGACTATTTGTTTGCTCTGGCATCTGCATCGGATGTTCTTGCTTCCAAGTATCATAAGAAATTTGAAGTCGTGATTGTTCTTGAAACAGATGTGTAAGAGAAGTCATGTATTTGAACAAAGTACCACGGAAGTCTTGAATCTCTTTATGCATGTCTTCAAGGAATGACTGACAGGGCACTGCATTTTCTTTCTTGGAAAAATAGAATTGAAGAAAAATCGATAATTGTTTCAAAAGAACTTGAAGTGCAGATGCAGATTAAATATGATTAAAGTCTTCTTTGTCAATTTGCTGCTGAAGAATATCCAAGTTTATCATCATAGCCACCATGAAGAAAGGAGCATCTTGACCAAATATTGCCACAAAGGATGGTCCGTAGTCTAGCTTGGTAAGCTCGTATAGATGACATTCAAATTGTCTAAATGAGACCTGACATTTTTGTCTTGCTTCTTCTTGCATCTTCTGCAATTCTCCCCCTCGAGATGTCGAATTCAACGAATCCATTGAAAATCAATGATAAATGAAGGTAAGGATTACTTCTCGATCGAACAATGAAAGAAATGTAGAAGTCGAGAAATAATGTTAAAATCCCCTAATAATTATTCTCGATAAACCAAATATTTCAAGACAAAATAACACACGTTTTTGAAAAATCTTGAAATACTTGTCACTGTATCGGAATCCATAGATTTAATCCGTCGGAATACCCATCGGAATAACCATCGGAATGTAGATTGGAATACCTGTCGGAATAAGCTGTCGGAATACCACTATCGGAATACCACTATCGGAATACCCGTCGGAATGACCTGTCGGAATACCTCTATCAGAATACCCGTCAGAATAAGCTGTCGGAATACCACTATCGGAATACCCGTCAGAATAACCTGTCGGAATACCTCTATCGGAATACCCGTCGGAATAACGATCGGAATGTGTAAACCCTTTTCCGATGGTTTCTGTCAGAATATTACCCACTTTTCTCGGACAAAACTCAACCAATTCGAGATTTTAAGCCAAAAAATGATCAAAACACCCAAAAATTTTGTGTTTTTAACCAAAGTAACAATACCAAATCACTACCACAACTATGTAGATGATTTGTATCAAGATTAAACCATAAAGAACACAAAAAAATTGGTTCGAATGATTTAGATCAAAATAAGCACAAAAATCAAGAACACAAACACAAAAACAAAACAATCATCCCATGGATCTTGATACCAATTGACAGTTTATCGTAATCCTTGGATTATCTAACTATGGAGATGATTACTAGAGAGAGAGATAGATGAAGATGTAGAGAGAGAAAGAAGAGAGAGGTTGGAGAGAAAATAGAAAATATTAGATTAGAAGTGTGTAATGTGAGAACCAACCCCTCCTAACATGCTAGGAGGGGGTATATATAGCCCACCCTACTGTTGGGTCAAAAAGTTGATGTGGCATAAACTCAAAAACGAAGAAAACATGAAGATATTGTCTAAGCGTTGTCAAGAGCAATTTAGGCATTGACAAGAACAAATCTAGCGTTGTTGGCTCAAGAGTTGTCATGTGCAATCCAAGCATTGTCACATGCAATTCAAGCATTGACAAAACGTAGACAAAGAAGCTTATGGAAGCTTCTATTTAGATAAACATGCAAAGATATTTTGCATTAGTTTATTTAAATAGAAGATTTACATGTTTATTTAGTCTTATCTCTTGTAAACCCTAATCCTTACACTATAAAAGGAACCAAGGGTCTTAGGTTTTAATTATCAATTCATTCACAATGTAAACCTAAAAGCGTGTGTCGACTAGACGTGGGATTCAATGTATACACATCTAGTGATTGTTAATTATTAATATAGTTAGCAATCCAATTGTGTTTTAATTCATGTTCTTGTGCCCTAAACATCTTGTTAATGTATCATGTTCTAATTCCGCTTTGATTATCTAATCATATGAACATGGTGCATTCCTAGTAGCTTCAAAGATCCGGAAACCAAGGTCTCCACAATTGGTATCAGAGCCTCGTGGCTCGTGATGCTAGGACCAACAAGGTGTTCGTGTATGGTGAAGAAAAGAAAAATCCGTCTAGGGTTTTTCTGGACGTTTTTGTGTGCGCAGCAGTATTCGGAAGGTCATAACTTTTGATTGAACCGTTGGATCGTCACGAAATTTTATATGTGTGTTCTTCATACACATATCTAAGCATCCACCGGAGGGATTGTCCTGTTTTATCCCCAATCAAAAGTTATTAAGCGTCAAAGTTGGCTGATGAGTGATTTTCAGATTTCCTATTTTACATAAAATCATGATTTAGGGTTTTTCTACAAACCCTAGATCGCATTTACACAGGAAGGAAGATGTGCTCTTGTTCATTATAATAGAGTATACTAGCTTTGGTGAGTGATTTTCTAAAAATCATGATGAACCCTAGTATACTTTGTCCATCGTTGCTATGATATGTGCCATTCTTAGGGCTTTTATAAACCCTAAAACAAGATGTAGCAGCAGGTGGATGCTTTTGACAAAACAAGAACGCAAATCACTTAACCCTAACAGTATACAGTCATGATCTTTAGGGTTTTTCCAAACCCTAGGTTTTGGATTATGACAGATCGAGGGTTCAAATCTGTCAGAATGAGGATTTGATGTGAAGAATTCTAGACTTGTATGGAGCAGCAGAGTTATGTATTTGCAGACTATGATTTACTCTTAGTTTGAACAAGATGGATAAGGAAGAAAAAATAACGTTGATGGTGACTCTGTGGGGAAACAGTAACGTTGATACTATCTGCATAACGCTGTTGTCTGCATAAGGAAGAAATATTTGATCATGTGGGATTTCCTGATATTTAGATTAAATATTATATTTGATTCTAATACTGACGTGAAGGAGTTCTGAGTGCAAAATATTTACTTCCTATTTTCATGGGAATAATTCACGTGGGATCTTATTGGTCTAACTAATGAAGGAAAGTGCAGGGATTGATCACGTAAGACTTGCTATTTAATAGGAGAATGATACGCGTATGTTTGCTGATTTTCAGGATTTAAATTATTGTTCAGCAAAAGAAACGCATGTTATATATGGTATGCATTATTCTGTGTATAAAAACGTGGAGTGTTTTGATATATTTGGGATTTACTCCAAGAGTTATTTTCTATTTATTTAGAAAAGTAATTCTTTGTAGTTATCTTACAAATATATTAACTACTTTTATGTTTGAATATTGGAATAATAAGTATTATTTATACTACTGATATAATTTTCCTAGACGCTGACAAAGAGGAATTAGACGCTGACAGGATTGGAGTTTGACGCTGACAGAATAAGTCAACGCTGGTAGGTTGACAGTGTTGTCCGATATATGGTATTTCAAGCGCTGATAAGTATTGTTCGATATTGGACAATGCATCTGGTAAAGATATTGGACAGAGAAGGATATTGGACAACACAAGGAAGGCTGCTGTTTGAGAAAATTGGTACGTTTTAAGCACACAAAAAGGTGGAAATTACATACGAAGGTAAAGGGAATCTCCGTTTTAATTTAGAATATCATGTTGATATTTATGGCTCAGATATTTTTAAAAGGAATTAATGATCTTAAAGCGAGTTAGCAACTATTCGTGAGAATTTGATGGATATTTTAAACTATGTAATCGGGATAGCCTTGTGAAAGAGTTATCCATCAGGATACTTTTACATATGGTATGAAGATGTTATTCCATTAAATTTGTCATGAAGAGGTGTTGGCTTAAGGGGAAGAATTCTTATGGTAAGTTTGATGATTGAAGAAGATTTTCGCGAGTTTGTGTTCTATCATATCTTAAAGTCGTGCACTCCCAGTCATAGACTTTAAAGATAACTTGTTCGTGCTTTACATGGTTGGTGATGAAGACTTGTCATAACACTTGAAGGAGTTACATTATCGTGCTCAGTGTCTCACATAGGATGAGAATATTGACAAGAGATCTAGGTCTGCTTATAATGCTAAAGGTATAAGTTCTTTATCACGTGGATAGTACAAGACATGGAACACAAGGTTGGGTTATTCTACTTCTACATCAAAAATATTATATTTATTGTTCTTCAAGATCATTACTTAGAGCTACATTTGGAGAATCTTCAAAGATTGCAACATTGTTTACTTCCTTGTTGATGTGACAAAAAGGGGAAGAAATACATGCTACACTTGAGGGGAAGCAATTTGAGGATCATGTAAAACTTACAAGAGATACACATAGAGTTTTGCCACTATCAACTAGGGGAAGATTGTTGGGTCAAAAAGTTGATGTGGCAGAAACTCAAAAACGAAGAAAACATGAAGATATTGTCTAAGCGTTGTCAAGATCAATTTAGGCGTTGACAAGAACAAATCTAGCGTTGTTGGCTCAAGATTTGTCATGTGCAATCCAAGCATTGTCACATGCAATTCAAGCATTGACAAAACGTAGACAAAGAAGCTTATGGAAGCTTCTATTTAGATAAACATGCAAAGATATTCTACATTAGTTTATTTAAATAGAAGATTTACATGTTTATTTAGTCTTATCTCTTGTAAACCCTAATCCTCACACTATAAAAGGAACCAAGGGTCTTAGGTTTTAATTATCAATTCATTCACAATGTAAACCTAAAAGCGTGTGTCGACTAGACGTGGGATTCAATGTATACACGTCTAGTGATTGTTAATTATTAATATAGTTAGCAATCCAATTGTGTTTTAATTCATGTTCTTGTGCCCTAAACATCTTGTTAATGTATCATGTTCTAATTCCGCTTTGATTATCTAATCATATGCACATGGTGCATTCCTAGTAGCTTCAAAGATCCGGAAACCAAGGTTTCCACACCTACATGTGGGCTTTGTGGGTTATATTGTTACATATTGGATCACGAGCCCATACTATGTATATATCGTTGGAGTGACCGATCCTCCTAAATACGTAAAAACGTATTTCCAACAACTATCTCCACGAAAAACATTTATCAAGTTTTAAGAAAAACAAAGAAACCCTAGCTCTCTTATGTTTTACCGCCGGCCAAGAAACAAGAAAAGGAGAAAAGCAAAGTTTACTTTTGATTAATTCGGGTGAAAGATCGTGTGTTCATCATTCCTTCAATCATATTCGGTATCCCTAAATCTTTAATCTTTTCTTTTATTATTTTCTTTTATCATGAATTAATAAAATTAAATCTAAGAACACATGTATGAACGATATAAACATGTAATCAATCGGTTTATGTTTGGTTCGTCACGGGCTCCGAGACCATAAGGGTCTCGGTGGGTTTTACAGTCGGCCAACTGAGACTTAGGTGTCTTAGTGGCTGTGTTGTTCAACCAGCCGCAAGCAGCGGACCCCCACGATGGGGCGTTTGGTTTGATCAGTGGCAAACCGAGAGCCACAGCTCTCGGTGAGACTGGGCTGCGCACAGGGTAAACCCGGCTGCTGCCAGTGGCAACAAGAAACCAAGCATCCGCATGCTTGGGATGCGGCGGTTGTTGTGGTTTGGGCAGTGGCAACCCCAGCTAGGCCGGTGGCAGAAAACCACAGTCGGTGGCTGTGGTGGTGATTGGGAAGCCGAGACATGGGGTCTCGGTGGGGCCTTGTTTCGGGATCGAGTAAACCGAAACACACACAAGGGTGTGTTTGGTCATGAATTTTGCTCAATTAATTTCGGGACTTAGGATATAATTTAATTATTAAATTACTAATGATTTAATCATGGCCCATTTAATTAAATTAATCTTAGACTCATAATAATTATTTTGTTAATTATTCATGATATTGAACCTGGCACATAAATTTAATTTAATTAAGGACTTAGCTTAATTAAATAATTACATTAAAACCATGGTATAATTAAATTAATCAATGTTTAACTTAATTATACAATTACCAACTTATAGTAAAGTTTTATTAAGATATAAACCATGCTTTATTATTAATTAATAATTACTTTATAATATAATGTTATATTATTAATTAATAATTAACTATAAGATTATGAAATGTTATATTAATTATAAAATAAACTTTACTGTATAATCATTTAAATGAATCATGACTTATAAAATACATTTATTAAGCCCCAACTTATATTATGTGTTTATTTGTGACAATCCGTCAATTTGAGGTCATTATTTTACTCTCAAGTATTATTTATAATCATTATTTTATTGTTAGTTTATGAACTCACTCACTTTTGGGAAGAAATTAGGGTTTACGTCTAAATTTAGCATCGTCTACGTCTAAAACGGAGAACTCTATGTTACGTGTTTAAGTTTACATACTCCGTTTTTGTGACAGTCTGACATTTTCAGATAGTAAATTTATCCTCGTATATTATTTTAAAATTTTATTTTTCGGCTGGTACATGAACTCACATATTTACAGGATGCAATTAGGGCTCACGTGCATAATTTAACGTCTTTTACGATTAAACCAGGAACCCTAGGTTTACGTATTTACGCTTTTGTGCTCCGTTTTTTATGAGACAATTTTTATTAGAATTGTTTTGTGCCGTAGATTCATAATTTATAAAAACGTTTTTCGTAAATCGACGCGAGGGTGTAATAGGGGATGAAACAAGTTACACTTGTACCAACCCCCCCCCCCCCCCCCCACATAGTGGGCGGACACAACAAGGGTGTAACACCCCTTGTTGTCAAAATTTTAAGTGTCCTAGAGACACTTGTCTCATACATGCACCAAACCATCAAAACCCTTATTTTCTCTCACACACTTCATACACTCATACCACTTAACTAGAAATTTTCTCCCACTCTCCCTTCTCTCCCTCTCTTGCCGTCCAAACACCACCACCATACACAATTTTCATCATTTTTTAACCTACAAGTTCATCTACAATTCACATATGTTGAAAGCTACTTGAAAGGAGATTATTTAGAGGTGATTACATCTTATGAAAAAGAGTTTTCATGAGGTTCAAGGGCTGATTTCAAGAAGGAGTTTAGATACTTGGAGATTTCTAAAAGTGGTCTTGCTAAGTTCATAAGATTTGGTGACAAGATCAAGTCTTGTTCATCATAAAACTCATCTTTTTTATCACAATTGGTTGGTATAGATATTGTTCTTTCTATCATTCAATTAGTTTTGTAAATATATTCATATATTTTATTTAAAAATGTATATGTATGATGGTGATAAATGATGATCAATATATTGCATGGGGATTTTGAGTCACAAGATTAGGTTAAAAAGGTTAAAACTACAAGTAAAAGTTGATGAAATCATATCTAGATTAGTAGGCTGTTTAAAATAGTAGGTTTCAATATTTTTACTTGGTTAAATGGATGAGATTATTAGGTATACTGATGGATAAATGATTTTTACATAAGTGGCCAATTTACCACACAATGGAATGTTAAAAATGAGCAAGATATGGCCAAAACACTTTTGTGGTACTAATTTGTCTGGTCTATTTTGGACAAATTAAAAAAAATAATTAGAAGCTGTTTGAGAATGAGCTATAGAAGAGTTATTTGTAGCACATATCATGTAGTTTATACAGTAAAAGTTTAGGGTTTCAACTCCTTGTAGAACTCAAGATATGATCAAAATTGTAGACTTAAAATTTTACATCAGATTTGACTTAAAAGTATATAATATTAAAATGCCACTTGAAGTAAATAAATATATAAAATTTTAAGTATATAAAATTTAATAAATGATAATAACTATTATAAAATAAGTTATACACTATAATAAGCAAATATTACATTTTATAAAAATAAAACTCAAATGTTTTCTAAAGTACAAACTATATATAATTTTTTACGTCTTTTCGGCTAAAACTGAAAGGATGGCGTTTTCGCAAAATAAAACTTAGATGGTCGAACCCGTCTAATGTAATATTTTTATAGAACATATACTGATATGTAAACACATTTGACAAGTAAAAATCGACAAAACTGAGCCTTGTAACTTATGGACCATAATAGGATAAATTAACCATATTGGACCACTAGGCCCAACTAGTTTGGCTTAACACTATTGGACTTACTCATGGGCTTAACCCACTTGGGCCCAATATATGAGTATAGGCCTGGTCTTAAATGAATAAATGAATAAATGGACTAATATAATGTATTGGACTCTTAATGGGCTTATTGGGCCTTAACATGTAAATGGGCTAAAACTAGTATGATTAGATTAAGTAACTAAATACTTAACAACTAATAATGTTGTGTAAGGAGATAAAACCCTACTTGATCATCATGTTTATGACATCATTACATATACATACCAACTTTTTATAAATATAATTCGATATAGTCTAAGATCGGGTATTATTTGTTTTAGGTTTCCCGTGATCGAGGCACGTACCGTACGACCTAATTGTTGATAACCCGCCTTTCCCAACCAACGTGAGTTCATAGCCTCGCACTCTTTTAAATGTTTTATGAAATGTTTTATAAACCCGCGAGGGAGATAACATGCTAGTGATGGTTGAGTTTTTACGCATTGTTTAGGAAAACAAAGGTAATTAGGGTAAGTACACAAGTGAATTAGGAAAACCACAAGTTATGACCCAAAGTGGGGATCGTTCTCAAGGAGGCTTGGTGTGTGTGTTAAGAGATGATTAACTTTGTGATTATATTTATAAGAAAAGAAAATAGAAATGAGATAAGAAGAGAATGACGGTTACGATTATGATTAAAACTAAGACGATAAGTCGTACACGTAAAACCGTAGAAAGTAGCAAAATTAAAAATTTACCCTAAAAACTCCTAGAAACTTACAATAAATTCTAAATAATGTAATTAGAGTTTACAAAAAATCAAAAATCACTCAAACCTTTTATTTAATTAAATAATAATTTTTTAATGCTAATTAAAGCCCAAAAAATCATTTTAATTAACAAAAAGCCCAAAATGAGTTTTTTTCAATTGTAAACCTCTAAAATGACTTAACTAAATTTAAAACTATTTTTGAAAATTTTAAAATTAATAAAAACTATTTAAAAACTATTTAAACTTAAAATAATTATAAAAATTAACCCAATGACAATAGAAATATTCTAAAAATTTTAAAATTCCTAACTTAATGTATTTAACCTAAGAAAAATATAAAAACTTGAAAAATCTAAATTTTATTTTTTAATAATAAAATAAGAATAAAATAATATTAAAAATCCAAAATTTATAATAAATTCTAAAAAATTGCAAACTAGCTTATTCTAGCCTAATAAACACAGAAATGAAGTTGAAATTACAAAAATACCCCTATTGGGCCTAGAAATGGGCTAAAAGACAAAATAGTCCCTTAATGGGCTTAATTTGGGCCCAATAAGAAAAAGTCAACCAAATAAGCCCAAAACTTCCAGTCTGACTCAAAATTTGATTTTAAAGACAAAACTCTGAAGGCCCAAAAGCTGAATATGTATATAAGCTAGCTTATTTCAAAGTAGCTTATTCTTAATGGGCTTTTTGGCCCATTAAGCTATAAGCTGATGCCATAAGCTCAAATTAGACACACAAGCTTCTTTTGAGTTACTTAAGAGTTCTATAAAAAGAAATTTGAAATAAGCACAAGGAATAAGCCTGAAAAAGCAATAAGCTATCTTCACAAAACGACAAAATAGTCGTTTTCGAGTTCTAGGCAACCCCAAGAGCTGATTCAAGTTTCAAAAGCTTTTAAATGACTTAACTAAGCTTAATCAACAAAAAAAATTTCAATAAGCACACTCAATAAGCTGGAATAAGCAGATAAGCACTTAATTAAAAGTCAACTGTATGAGTTTTCTAGCAAAAAGTCAAAGCCAAGGTCTGATAAGCTCCAGTTGAAATAAATGGGTCAAATGAGGAAGATTGATCACAAAAAGTAAGTTTTTGTAGGTCTGGATAAGCCAATATGGCTTATTAATAAGATGGATCAAAATTAACACTAGCAGGGGCTAGTTTTGGGTGTTGAGCAGTGGAAACTTTTTCCAATGCTTGACTTAATTGACTTTTTGTCTTTAGTGACTTATTTATGGATTCAAGTTTCACAAAGGCACCCACATGATCAGTTAATCATAAGGAGTCAATATCAATCACAAAAACATAATCACAATCAGCCAATTAGCACAGTTAATTCAAAACATCACCAGATATCCCACAGACATGAACAATAAGCGGTTATGAACTTATAAGCTGTTTAAGCAAATTTCAGCCAACCAAATTGCACCAAAAGCATACACAAGCTATAATAAACTTAAATGAATAAGTTTAAACAGGTGTCATGCAATGGTTCAAGGTCTAGATCAAGATTCAAGCACAATAAGGTTACTGATGAACACTAACAAGCAGATTTTTACTTTTGCTGATATACTTGACCAACAAGCCAAATTCAAACACTAAATCTTCAAATCAGGTTATATAAACTTTGATTAAACACCTTTTAGCCCTAAGCATGAATATACTCTAGGTATTTCCAAAATCTTAGGTCAAAATCAGTCAAATCAAGTGAGATATAGCACAATGTTTGATTCAAGGTTCAAAAGCTAATAACTTGCAGAAACTAGCATACAACCAAGTGAATAATAGATACCAACTCAAACAAAGCACTTCCAATAACACAATAACAAACTATGATTCAAAACAGGTTAACCCAAACACCCTTTTATATTTTCAAATCAAGATTTTCAAATCAAAAGTATGATTTAGGTTAGCACATGCATTCATAAACATCAAAACATCAAACATGAACAAATTCAACAAGATTTGGGGCCCAAGAACAACACATACAATAGTAGAACGCAAATATCACAAATATCCAATTTTTCAACAGATTTTGAGATTAAGGGTTCAAACCTCATGGATGTACATCCACACCCACGTATGTTTGAGCTTATGTGGTAGGAAGAACAAGCACAAGCTTCCAATATTAAGTTGCTAAGATGGAACAAAGTTAGAAGCACAAATATCAAAAACAGAAAAGTGGAAAACTTGATTAATTCAACCTTTGTTCCCCACACTTGATTATCCCCAAGTTATAAGCTTCACAACACCTTGATATCACAATATAAGGATGCTATGATCAGCTTATAGCCCAAAAATTCCAAGGTTTGAACAAGACTTAGCAAAATATCAAGATTCAAGGAAAATATGCATACTTTTGCACACTCCTTTAAAAACAGGTTTTAGGATTCAAGATTAGTTAACAAACAACAATAATAAACAGATATAATGATTGGCACTTGAGTTTTCTTCACCAAATTCAAACACATTTCATTACTTGAATATATGATTTACAAAATTGTGAACTTAGGAAAATTCAAGAGCAAATTGTAAATGACTGAGTCCTATGCCTTTTGTAGGCTACAAGAGAACTACTGAATGCATAAAAAACGTGAAACCCTAGCTAATGAACTTCCAGTTATGCCCTTGAGGGTTTTGAAGATATCTTGATCATGTGACTTGTTCTTGTATTGTTGTGGAGCAGGCAAGGTGAAAATTGCATCCAATGGTCTTGTTTAAGCTTAACTTCTAAGCAATAATGTGGAACGTTGGATGATTGTCATATTTTTGGCTTCTTGTTCAAAGGTGAAAAAGCAAGGAACACATGTGTCCAAGGTGGTGATGTGGAAAGCTTTTTGAAAGTTGGGTTATGATTAAGGATACCTTAATCATAAATCTGGAGCATATTAAGGTTTAATTTCAAGCCATTAACAAAAACCCAATTTTGTTCTTGGAGTGAATAGTTGCAAATTTAATCCGTTTTTGGTTTAAAACATGTTTAAAAACATGTTAAGGCGCCAGTTTTAACTAATCTGTTAGGATTAGTTAAATAAAAAGGTGAGTGGGATGTGAGGTGGAGGGATGGGGAGATCTGATTGGTGGAGAGTGTGTAGTGGGGCACGTGGCACCCCATGGTTGGTTAAGGTAAGTTTGTGTGTCGGCCATATTAAACCCCCAATCTTTCAAACTTCTTTCATTTCAAGTTTAATACACAAAAAGCTGATTTCCTTTGTTAGCCAAGTTTCATTTTTCCCACTTTTGCCCCAAATACTTTTCCAAAGTATTTTCAGGGGTATTTCTTGCCAATTCTTGATTCTTGAAGGGCTGTTTTGGCATTTTCTTCATTGATAATGGTCTTGACTTGTCTTGTTGACTTCTTGGAGGACTGATTTTGACAAATCATGATTTATGAGGGACCATTTTTGCCATTTCTTCAAAGTCAAGGGTCCTTTTGGTAATTTGACATTTTTAAAGGACCAAACTTGTAATTTCTTGTAACTTGAAGTACTTCATGGTATGTTTGATTTTGAGGAGGACTAATATTGACAATTTAGTTTTGTTGAGGGACTAAAATTGCCAATTCTTCAAAGTGGAGGGCCCTTTTTGTAATTTTGACAAAGTTTAGGGACTAATCTTTTAATTATGAAGATACAAGGGTTTGAAGTGTCAATTCTTCAATATTGGAAGACCCTTCTTGCATAATCTTCAAATCTTCAAGGGTTTGTCTTGGAAAATCTTCATTAGGGCTTGGTTCATTGTGCGGCTTCGTTTCCCGTGTTCGTTTTTGTATGATTCATGTGATCTTTTGTCATTTTCTCAATATCCGTACCTAAAACACACAAGCAACAAACACAAGCATATATTTGGCCATTTCATGATATTTAATGCATTTAAAGCCCTTTTTGGACGATGAGACTATGTATAAAAGCAGTCTCATCACTCCCCCATACTAAACCATTTTCGTGCCCTCACGCAATCCCAGAATAAAGTATCGTAGCACCTCCAAAATTCATTTTTATTTACATTTATTGAATGATAAACTAGCTACACTACTACTTTTACTTCTACTTGCGTTTCAGACATAATGTATGATTTTCATTGCAAAATGGGACGTTTAGGTTCATAGAATAAGAACACGTGAATGCTTCGTTAGAAATAATTTCATCGTCCTCGATTTTCACCCTAATTCCATGCCAAGCGTGCAACGAGATCATTGTCATTATAAGTTAGTAATGCTAACACTACTCATATGCCCTAATCACATACTTATCCTCCCATTTTCCTAAGTTGTATCTCTTATATTTTATTTTTTCTTGAATGTTTCACGAGGATACATTGTTTGACTTATGCGATAATAGAGATTTATGTCAAAAATAGAGTCCTAACGGTGTAACCAAGACCATTGAATTAATAACCCCTCCTAATAGACAACGATGTCAAAAAATTAAGTCAACAAGAAGGATCGATAAACATGGTTTTATAACGGTTTTGAACATGAGACTTATTACCAAGACTTTTATACGCCCCCTAACGGAAGGGCCTTATTATCATAGGTTTAACTCCATCTTTTATTCAACTTCGCCGTGAAGCTTTTATTATGACTTCGGTCTTGCCTTGCCTTTTATTATCCGCCTCATCGGTGGTTTTATTATGGCCAAAGAAGTATATCCTCACGTTAAGGCGAATTTTGGATCTTTAAAGCTTCAAAGATCAAGGCTTGATTCACTTTCAATTTTGCATAGATTTTTCGGCCTTGTGAGCTTCAAATTGTTTGCTTGATTTAGGTGAGCACTTGAAATCTTATTATTGGGTGAAGCTTTCGATTATTCGGGTTGCCAATACTTCAAAACCGTGACGCTAGCGATACCTTAATGTCTTCCCAATTTAATTACATGGAAGCTACTAGAAAAGACTAGAAACCAACAATCAAGACTAAACCACTAAGTCAATATTTATTAAGCAAAAAATATTTACAAGCGAAGGGAGAATAAGCAAACAATGAGAACACATGAGTTTTTGAAAGAATACGAGTACTCTACGTTTAGCATAGTAACTTATAATATTAACTCTATCATTTCTCGTCCTCATTTAAGAGACTTAGCCTAATAAAAAGTTAAGGAATCAAAGCTAAGTGCTAAACACGCACGGTCGAGTCAAAAATTACTCTTTTTCTCGCCATCGGAAAATCTACATTCGTGTCTTCAAACATGAGAAAAAATTTAAAATTTGGCCATTTTAGCCTTATTTTGCAACAAAACGATAAACAAAAAGATAAACTTTGGAAAGCGTGAAGGTTTGGCAAGGCAAGTATCTATTCACCCCCCATACGAATGTTAAACATTGTCCTCAATGTTTCGAGTTTAGGGGTGCAAACACCCCCATACTAGAGACGTAGTCGAATGCTTAATCTAGCATGGAAAGGGTGTAACCGTTAAATTTAAAGCCATTTATGAAGTGTGCTATAAACCTAAGGTTAGAACATCAAAGGATATATCATGGATATTGAGAAAGTCTTCCAAGAAAACGATCGAGTGCTCTCATAAAACGAACACGAGAGGCTCCAATCGTGAAGATAATGATCATCTAAAATCCACAATTCACAAACAACCACGGAACAAAGGTTGGAAGGACACAAATCCCCACACGGTACTACATTAGAAAGCGATAATATGTACATAGGATAAGCACGGGACTCCCCCACGAGGCACCTCACTTTTTATTACCGAGTCATGAGCTCGACTCGATCCCCTCAATACTAATTATCATTGGGGAAGGTGATTTGGTCAAGGTAGTTCAAGGATGGAACTTCCCCGCCAAAGTAGTGCTTCAACCTATATCCATTCACCTTGAAATTGGGGCCATCATTTTGAGCTAGCTCGATGGTCCCATATGGAAAAACTTGAGTCACGGTGAATGGACCAGACCAACGGGATTTCAACTTACCGGAAAAGATTTTCAATCGTGAGTTAAAAAGCAAAACTTGATCCCCAATGTTAAAAACCCAGTTTTTAATTTTTGAATCATGAAACTTTTAGTCTTTTCTTTATAAATCAATGAATTTTCATAAGCAATATCCCTTAATTCATCCAATTCCTTTCATTGCATTTTCCGGTGTTTTCCCGCGGTCTCCATATCATCATTACAATGCTTAAGGGCCCAATAAGCTTTGTGTTCGAGTTCAATTGGCAAGTGACAATTCTTCCCCTACACAAGCTTATAGGGAGCACACCCGATGGGCGTCTTATGAGCGGTCCTAAAGGCCCATAAAGCATCGTCCAACTTATCCGACCAAGATTGTCGGTTTTCCCCAATAGATCTCTCCAAGATCCTCTTCAAAGCTCGGTTTCAAACCTCGACGTGCCCACTCGTTTGTGGGTGATAAGCCGTAGAGAGACGATGTGTAACCCCATATTTCCTTAGGACCCTTTCGAATTGGTCGTTACAAAAATGGGTTCCACGATCGCTTATGATCGCACGAGGGGTTCCAAACCGAGAAAACAAGCTTTTCAAAAACTTGACTACCACGCGAGCATCATTGGTGGGCAAAGCCTTAGCTTCCACCCACTTAGATAGGTAGTCCATGGCGACAAGGATGTACTTATTACCACGAGATGATGGGAACGGCCCCATAAAGTCAATGCCCCAAACGTCAAAGATCTCACACACTTGGATGATATTTTGTGGCATTTCATCTTGTTGTGAGGCTTTTCCTTGTCGTTGGCATGAGTCACGCGACTTCATAAGCTCATGTGCATCTTGGTAAGTAGTAGGCCAAAAGAAACCGGCATCAAAGACCTTCTTAGCCGTGAGATTAGCACCGTGGTGACCATCCGTAGGTCCCTCGTGACAAACTCTAAGGATGTCAGAAGCTTCGTTACCAAAGACACAACGTCGAATAATTTGATCCTCACAAGTTCGAAACAAGTAAGGGTCATTCCAAAAGTAGAACTTGACGTCACAAAAGAATTTTCGTTTTTCTTGAGTCGTCATACCCTTGATGATGAAGTTGCCCGCATGGTAATTTACGATGTCGGCAAACCATGGGGTTAAAGAATCAAGCTTAGAATTCACTACACCAAGTGTCTCAAGAGGAAATATTTCGGTGATTTCCTTGGGCTCGTAAACACTTTGGTGAGGATCTTCCAAACGAGAAAGATGATCGGCCGTTAGATTCTTGGCTCCTTTTTTGTGAACAATTTTGTGATAAAATTCTTGAAGGAGGAGAATCCAATGAATTAATCTTGGCTTGGCATCTTGTTTAGCCATAAGATACTTGATAGCCGAATGATCCGTATACACTATGCATTTTGTCAAGACGAGATAAGGTCGGAATTTCTCAAATGCATACACCACGGCAAGGAACTCCTTCTCCGTTGTAGTGTATTTTAGTTGAGCCTCGGTCATCGTCTTGCTTGCATAGTGAATAGGCAAGAAGTGTTTTTCATGACGTTGCCCCAATAAGGCCCTAATGGCGTAGTCACTAGCATCACACATGAGCTTAAAGGGGAGGTTCCAATTGGGAGAAACAAGAATGGGAGCTTCGGTAAGTTTCCTCTTATGGATTTCAAAGGCTCGTACACAATCTTCGTTAAAGACAAAATGTGCATCTTTTTCAAGGAGATGTGTAATAGGTCGAGAGATCTTTGAAAAATCCTTGATGAATCGACGATAAAAGCCCGCGTGGCCTAGGAAACTCCTAACTCCCTTAACGGTTTTGGGATGAGGTAATTTGGCGATGACGTCTACCTTAGCTTGATCTACCTCAATCCCCGCTTTCGAAACCTTGTGCCCTAGGACGATTCCACTTTTAACCATAAAATGACATTTTTCCCAATTAAGCACAAGGTTAGTTTCCTCACAACGCTTCAACATTCTCTCAAGATTTGACAAACACGAAGTGAACGAACTACCAAACACGGAAAAGTCATCCATGAAGACTTCCATCGTCTTCTCGATCATATCATGAAAAATAGCCATCATGCACCTTTGAAAGGTTCCCGGTGCATTGCAAAGTCCGAATGGCATTCTACGATAGGCAAACGTTCCATATGGACACGTAAACGTAGTTTTTCCTTGATCACGAGGATCGATGGAGATTTAGAAGTAACCAGAAAAACCATCTAAAAAGCAATAGAAATCGTTTCCCGCAAGACGCTCCAACATTTGGTCCATGAAGGGCAAGGGAAAATGGTCTTTTCGAGTGGCTTCATTCAACTTACGATAGTCAATGCACACTCTCCATCCGGTCACGAGTCTAGTTGGAATTAACTCGTTGGCATCGTTTGGCACAACGGTCATTCCTCCCTTTTTAGGGACACAATGGATAGGACTCACCCAAGGGCTATGGGAAATAGGGTAAATCATTCCCGCATCAAGGAGTTTTAGGACTTCCTTTTTGATAACGTCGTGAATTTTGGGGTTCACCCTCCTTTGACATTGGATTGCGGGCTTGTAATCCTCCTCCATTAAGATTTTTTGGGTATAAAATTTTGGGTCGATCCCCTTAATGTCAGATAACTTCCATGCAATTGCCCCTTTTTGATCCTTTAGAACATCGACAAGTGCGGTTTTTTCATCATCCGAAAGATCTTTCGCAATAATAACCAGCAACTTTTCGCCCTCCTCCAAAAAGACATATTCGAGATGAGGAGGTAAATCTTTCAAGTCAAGGATAGGTGGTTCCCTAATTGAAGATTTGGGCTCGATACTCATAACCTCCTCGGGTGGAGGGAATGGGAAATCGTTAACAAAATCCTTGATAATCGAGAAGTCCTCATCATTGTCGAGGTCTTCGTCACAAGTACGTGGAACATCGAATTCTTCCAACGTAAAACCACCACCTTCAAATGGAGTGAAGGTTGGTGTCGAGTTATCAAGAATGGGATCTAACATAGTGGGATTGCCACTATTTTCATCATCACCAAAACCTAGAACTTCTTGTGAAAATTCCTCGCAAACCACGTCAATCATATCAACGAGGTTTATGGTTGCAACGGAATAAACATGAGAAATTTGAGAGTTTTGAGTTGCGTTTATAAAAAGTTCCTCGTCGTTGAAACGTAAGGTGATCTTTCTAGCATGCACATCAATTAAAGCCATAGACGTATCTAAAAACGAACGACCTAAAATGAGAGGAACTTGAGGATCCGTGGGAATATCGACAACGATAAAGTCTACCGGATAATAAAACTTTCCCACTTTCACAAAAACGTCTTCCGCCAATCCACATGTGGGAATCGTGGAATGGTCGGCCAACTCGATAGACATTAGTGAAGGAGTAAGATTAGGAAGATTGAGTGACTTGAAGATAGCAAGTGGCATCAAGTAAATACTAGCACCAAGATCGGCCAAGGCATAGCATTCTTCCATATCTTGGATTGCACAAGGAATCAAGAATTTACTGGGATCACCGACTTTTTGAGGTATGCGGTTAAGATAAACCGATGAACAACTAGAAAATTATTGCAATTTCTCCTTGTTGTTCAACATACTCTTAAAGTTAGCGGCAAATCGAGGCATCATGACCAAAGCATCGGGAAAACTCACATTAAAATGAACGTCACGAAACATTTTCATAAAAAGCTCAAATTGGTAATTGTCGCGCTCTTGACGTTTCTCCTTTCTAAGTCTCGATGGATAGGGCCAAGGTGGTGTGGGTTGAGGCATAGGCATAGCCTTTGGAATCTCGGGTTCCAAATGTGGTAATGGGTCAACCGTAGGTGTGGCATGAGCGGTACTTCGTGGGATTTGGACATGCTCCTTTTCGACCACCACCTCGGGTTCTTCCTTAATTGCATCCTCCGTAGGAGAAATTGGTTGAGGAGTCGGTTCCTTAAGTATCTTACCACTGCGTGTGGTAATCACTTTCATCTCTCCCTTAGGGTTCGATATGGTGTTACTAGGAAGACTACTCGAAGATGGTTTGCACATAAAAGCCTCAAACATAGATGAAATTTTGTCCTCAAACATGGATTGCCTCTTCTCGGCCTTAATCATCTCTTGCTTAATTTCATGTTGCCCTTGTTCCATTTTTTGTTGGTTTTGTTGTAACCTAGTTACATTTCCATCAATTTTGTTTGTATGGATTTTAAGCTCATTTGCTAACTCGTTTTTCAACTCCTTCTTCAAGTCGTTCTTAAACTCGGATCTTAGGCTAATGATTTCTCTTTGAATGTTGTCAAACATAGCATCGTTTCCATTAGCGTATTCAACAAATTCATTTGGAAGATCTTTCAAAGTTTGCAAACCCTTGTTGTTGTTTTGAAAATCATTGTTTTGATTTTTGTTTGAAACTTGATTATTAGCCCCTTGATTCCCATAGTTTCCTTTGTAATTGCTTTTAAAACCAACTTGATTGTTTCGATAGTTGTTGTTAGCATTTTTATTAGGAGCAAAACCCGGTGGAGTCAATTGATTGGAGCGGGTAACTTGACCGTTTTGGTTGTAAGTTCCCATGGCCGCGTAGGCACTCGAAGTGTTACCACCGTTGGTAATGCACTCGGAGAAATCATGACCTCCACCACAATACATGCATGAAACCTCAACCACTTTAACCGTAGCGGGAGTACTTTGTTCTCCAACTTTGAATTCAATTAAAAGTCCTTTAAGCTTATCAAAGATTTTGTTTTCCAAGTTCACCTCAATTTGGCAAGCATCGATGGTATTAGACAAAGAAGGTGAAGCCGAAGACGAAGACTTACGAACACTCAGCGTGCTACGAGGACTATACACCTTAGATCTATTTTCAATTATCACCAAAGCTTCCTCAACCGTTTTACACAAAAAATTACCACCCGCAGCGGCATTTAGATAATCTCTTTCATGATCATTAAGTCCATTGTAAAACGTGTCAATTTTATGCAAGTCGGAAAAACCGTGATAAGGACACTCATGTAACATTTCCTTAAACCTATTCCAAGCCGTTGAAAAACTCTCATTAAATTCTTGTGAAAATTTTGAAATCTCGTTTTTCAACTGCGTAGTCTTAGAGGGCGGGAAAAATTGGTTCACAAACTTAGAAACGAGATCCTTCCATGTCAATATAGAATTGGGTGGCTCTTTCTCTAACCAAATTTTAGCAGGCCCCGCTAAGGAATACGGAAAAAGAATCATCTTAATCGAGTCATTAGCAACATCCTTAAATTTGCAAGTGGCGGTAAGACGATTGAATTGGCGGATATGGTTGTGCGGGTTCTCCTTTTCATCACCACGGAATTTGTTGTTTTGGATCATCGACAACAAACCCATTTTCACTTAAAAATTCTCCGCAAGGATAGCGGGAATCACAATATCCTCTCCATAACTCTAGGTGGGGGTGCTTGAAGTAACTCCATCATAGTTCGATTCACCATGGTTGGTTCCTCCCTTACAATAGGTTCGTCAATAGGAGACTCCTCACTAGAAAGATTAGGAGTAGGTGTTGACTCCTTTCGGTTTATACGTTTACGTGCACGTCTTGCTTGGTTGTGGGTTTGCATAAACGTCACGTACAACGAGGGGATGACAAAGAGGATTCTTTTTGGTGTTTTGTATTTTTCCAATTTTTTTGTGGTTTTTGATTGTTTTTACTTTTTTTTGGATTTTTGTGATTGTATTAAGTAGACCAAAATCTACAAATCTCCTCCTTAATCAAATCTCTTGATTAAAGAAGCCTCAAGGAATGAAAACGATCACGTGAATTGAACGCCTTCGATGACTTTAGAACGTTGGTGGAACACCAAAACGTTCAAGAGGGTTTAATCAAATGAAACCAAGAAAGTATATATGATACTTAATAATACTTTGGGCGGCAAAACCCTCGATTAGCTTTCAATCTCAAAACACTCACAAGCAAGCGGGGAAACGAGGCGGAGCGAAGCACTTAAGATCCTTTTTCCTTAGGGTATATTTTATAATACCCGGCTTATACCCACCTTATAGTTAGTATTTTTCAAAATTGAGCTTCACGAAAGTATTTATCTATTTTTGCCTTTTCTTTCTTGTTTGAGATTCGAATACAATGATTGGGTAATGACCTCCCAAGTCAAGGTTGTGTTTTCAAACTTTTGGAGTACTTGTGAATTTATTGTTCTACGTATAGAATATATTAATAATATTCACACAAAAAACAAAAACCGATAATACGTATTAGTAGAGTGCTACTAATACAAATAGATATTATGGCTATATATAAAAACAACAATTGCCAAATCAAAACACAACACGCCTCCCCGGCAGCGGCGCCAAAATGATGGTTGAGTTTTTACGCTTTGTTTAGGAAAACAAAGGTAATTAGGGTAAGTACACAAGTGATTTAGGAAAACCACAAGTTATGACCAAAAGTGGGGATCGTTCTCAAGGAGGCTTGGTGTGTGTGTTAAGAGATGATTAACTTTGTGATTATAGTTATGAGAAAAGAAAATAGAAATGAGATAAGAAGAGATTGACTGTTACGATTATGATTAAAACTAAGACGATAAGTCGTACACGTAAAACCGTAAAAAGTAGCAAAATTAAAAATTTACCCTAAAAACTCCTAAAAAATTGCAATAAATCCTAAATAATGTAATTAGAGTTTAAAAAAATCAAAAATCACTCAAATCTTTTATTTAATTAAATAATAATTTTTTAATGCTAATTAAAGCCCAAAAAATCAATTTAATTAACAAAAAGCCCAAAATGAGATTTTTTCAATTGTAAACCTCTAAAATGACTTAACTAAATTTAAAACTATTTTTGAAAATTTTAAAATTAATAAAAACAATTTAAAAACAATTAAAAACTATTTAAACTTAAGATAATTATAAAAATTAATCTAATGACAATAAAAATATTCTAAAAACTGTAAAATTCCTAACTTAATGTATTTAACCAAAGAAAAATATAAAAACTTGAAAAATCTAAATTTTAATTTTTAATAATAAAATAATAATAAAATAATATTAAAAATCCAAAATTTATAAAAAATTCTTAAAAAATTGCAAACTAGCTTCTAACCTAATAAACACATAAATGAAGTTGAAATTACAAAAATACCCCTATCAGGCCTAGAAATGGGCTAAAAGACAAAACAGTCCCTTAATGGGCTTAAGTTGGGCCCAATAAGAATAAGTCAACCAAATAAGCCCAAAACTTCTAGTCTGACTCAAAATTTTGATTTTAAAGACAAAACTCTGAAGGCCCAAAAGCTGAAAATGTATATAAGCTAGCTTATTTTAAAGCAGCTTATTCTGAAAAAGCAATAAGCTATCTTCACAAAACGACAAAATAGTCGTTTTCGAGTTCTAGGCCACCCCCAAGAGCTGATTCAAGTTTCAAAAGCTTTTAAATGACTTAAATAAGCTTAATCAACAAAAAGTTTTTCAATAAGCACACTCAATAAGCTGGAATAAGCAGATAAGCACTTAATTAAAAGTCAACTTTATGAGTTTTCTAGCAAAAAGTCAAAGCCAAGGTCTAATAAGCTCCAATTCAAATAAATGGGTCAAATGAGGAAGATTGATCACAAAAAGTAAGTTTTTGCAGGTCTGGATAAGCCAATATGGCTTATTAATAAGCTGGATCAAAATTAACACTAGCAGGGGCTAGTTTTGGGTGTTAAGTAGTGGAAACTTTTTCCACTGCTTGACTTAATTGACTTTTTGTCTTTAGTGACTTTTTTGTGGATTCAAGTTTCACAAAGGCACCCAATTGATCAGTTAATCATAAGGAGTCAATAGCAATCACAAAAACACAATCACAATCAGCCAATTAGCACAGTTAATTCAAAACATCATCAGATATCCCAAAGACATGAACAATAAGCAGTTATGAACTTATAAGCTGTTTAAGCAAATTTTAGCCAACCAAATTGCACCAAAAGCATACACAAGCTATAATAAACTTAAATGAACAAGTTTAAACAGGTTTCATGCAATGGTTCAAGGTCTATATCAAGATTTAAGCACAATAAGGTTACTGATGAACACTAACAAGCAGATTTTTACTTTTGCTGATATACTTGACCAACAAGCCAAATTCAAACACTCAAATCTTCAAATCAGGTTATATAAACTTTGATTAAACACCTTGTATCCCTAAGCATGCATATACTCTAGGTATTTCCAAAATCTTAGGTCAAAATCATCCAAATCAAGTGAGATATAGCACAATGTTTGATTCAAGGTTCAAAAGCTAATAACTTGCAGAAACTAGCATACAACCAAGTGAATAACAGATACCAACTCAAACAAAGCACTTCCAATAACACAATAACAAACTATGATTCAAAACAGGTTAACCTAAACACCCTTTTATATTTTCAAATCAAGATTTTCAAATCAAAAGTATGATTTAGGTTAGCACATGCATTCAAAAACATCAAAACATCAAACATGAACAGATTCAACAAGATTTGGGGCCCAAGAACAACACATACAATAGCAGTACACAAATATCACAAATATCCAATTTTTCAACAGATTTTGAGATTAAGGGTTCAAACCTCATGGATGTACATCCACACCCACGTATGTTTGAGATTATGTGCTAGCAAGAACAAGCACAAGCTTCCAATATCAAGCTGCTAAGATGGAACAAAGTTAGAAGCACAAATATCAAAAACAGAAAAGTGGAAAACTTGATTAATGCAACCTTTGTTCCCCACACTTGATTATCCCCAATTTATAAGCTTCACAACACCTTGATATCACAATATCAGGATGCTATGATAAGCTTATAGCCCAAAAATTCCAAGGTTTGAACAAGACTTAGCAAGATATCAAGATTCAAGGAAAATATGCAAACTTTTGCACACTCCTTTGAAAACAGGTTTTAGGATTCAAGATTAGTTAACAAACAACAATAATAAGCAGATATAATGACTGGCACTTGAGTTTTCTTCACCAAATTCAAACACATTTGATTAGTTGAATATATGATTTACAGAATTGTGAACTTAAGAAAATTCAAGAGCAAATTGTAAATGATTGAGTCTTATGCCTTTTATAGGCTGCAAGAGAACTAGTGAATGCATAAAAAAACGTGAAACCCTAGCTAATGAAGTTCCAGTTATGCCCTTAAGGGTTTTGAAGATATCTTGATCATGTGACTTGTTCTTGTATTGTTGTGGAGCTGGCAAGGTGAAAATTGCATCCAATGGTCTTGTTTAAGCTTAACTTCTAAGCAATGATATGGAACGTTAGATGATTGTCAGATTTTTGGCTTTTTGTTCAAAGGTGAAAAAGCAGGGAACACATGTGTCCAAGGTGGTGATGTTGCAAGCTTTATGAAAGTTGGGTTATGATCAAGGATAACTTAATCATAAATCTGGAGCAGATTAGGGTTTAATTTCAAGCCATTAACAAAAACCTAATTTTGTTCTTGGAGTGAATAGTTGCAAGTTTAATCCGTTTTTGGTTTAAAACATGTTTAAAAATATGTTAAGGCGCCAGTTTTAACTAATCTGTTAGGATTAGTTAAATAAAAAGGTGAGTGAGGTGTGAGGTGTGAGGTGGAGGGATGGGGAGATCTGATTGGTGGAGAGTGTGTAGTGGGGCACGTGGCACCCCATGGTTGGTTAAGGTAAGTTTGTGTGTCGGCCATATTAAACCCCCAATCTTTCACACTTCTTTCATTTCAAGTTTAATACACAAAAAGCTGATTTCCTTTGTTAGCCAAGTTTCATTTTTCCCGCTTTTGCCCCAAATACTTTTCCAAAGTATTTTTAGGGGTATATCTTGCCAATTCTTGATTCTTGAAGGGCTGTTTTGGCCTTTTCTTCATTGATAATGGTCTTGACTTGCCTTGTTGACTTCTTGGAGGACTGATTTTGACAAATCATGATTTATGAGGGACCATTTTTGCCATTTCTTCAAAGTCAAGGGTCCTTTTGGTAATTTAACATTTTTAAAGGACCAAACTTGTAATTTCTTGTAACTTGAAGTCCTTCATGGTATGTTTGAACTTGAGGAGGACTAATATTGATAATTTAGTTTTGTTGAGGGACTAAAATTGCCAATTCTTCAAAGTGGAGGGCCCTTTTTGTAATTTTGAGAAACTTTAGGGACCAGTCTTGTAATTATGAAGATACAAGGGTTTAAAGTGTCAATTCTTCAATATTGGAGGACCCTTCTTGCATAATCTTCAAATCTTCAAGGGTTTGGCTTGGAAAATCTTCATTAGGGCTTGGTTCATTGTGCGGTTTCGTTTCCCGTGTTCGTTTTTGTATGTGTGACAACCTAAAACCGAGGTCATTGCTTAATCTTATTTTACGATTATTTTTGAAATTTTTGGATGAGTTTGAACGATATTTATTTTTGGAGGTTTAAGTGTAAACCGATGTTGGAAGGTTTATATTTTAATATTTATTAAGTATAAGGAGTATTAGCAAGCGTGATGTCGATGGATGCCAAATATTTTACGTCTTATTGTCGGTTGTTCGATTTTTGTCATTTTTGAGGTTTTATTTTAAATGACGTGTTAAGTCGAGTCGAGAGTCGATATTATTATTTTTGAGGTACGTTTTAAATTTTTAAAAGTATCTTTATAAAACTAGAGCCCCGTAAATATTTTGAAAATTGACTAATAGTTATTTCCCGCTTTTTAGCTAACTATTTTCATTTTTAGCCACAACTATTGCCAAATTGCAACCAAGGTCCCTGAACCACTATATAAAAAGCTTAAACAAACACACACACTCCATTATCTCCACTCAAAATTTTCATCATCTCTCTTCTTTCTCTCTCAATTTCCGAAACACCACCCACCCACACAAACACATACATTTTCAAATTTAACTTGATTTTGAGGATGATTTGAGCTAAACTAATCATAGACCCACTCTTAGAATTGATCAAGGATCATTTTGGTATAAGAAATTCTTACATGCAAGCATTTTTATTTTTTTGATGTTGGTAGGTAGAAACCATGATCATGCATGGTGTTCTTGCCATGATCAATGGTGATTGTTGCAAGAATCTTGTTAAAGACTTCATTTTGATTTAAAGGTTTTGATTTTTATAATGATTTAGATGCTATGGTTCATATATTTTGATGTTAGGGTATAGGAATGAACATTTCTATGGTTGGTTTTGATCAAAAAGTTGATTTTGTACAAGATTTTGGTAGTCATTTTATAACAATAAGTAAACTGTAAAATCCGAATTTTTATATTTTGAAAATGGCTTAACTTATAGCCTAGGATTGTAGATAATTTTATTAGCTTCGATTTGATATAACGTAGAGCTTCTAGCTCCAAACGAGCGCGAAGTTATGATGTTTTGAATGATCGTGTACCGGGAGACGAGTATCGGCACTACATATAGTTGTTGTCGATATTTGGATCGAATCTCGGGGACTCTAAATGGAAATTTTGAAATATTTAACCTACTGATAATGAGGTGTTTACCTTAGAGTTTGAGTTTACTTTAAAACCCGAGTGTCGGTTTTGTAAACGGAGTCGTTTAAAGAAGTTAAAACGGTTGTATGAAAAATTAACGTAAATCTGTCCGGATTTTGTAGTTTGAAAATGAGTCGGGTAAAGGACTTTAAAAGTAATTTCATTTGATAAACTTGTAGGAGGACTTTCTATATATAGTAAGTTAGTTTATCGAGTCGTTTCATAAATGTTTGACGAGTTTAAAAGGGGTAAATAAGCTAGTACATGTAGTATGTACCGACGGACTTTAATAAAAGTGTAAAATGGTAAAGTAAATGTGTAGTAAAGTATAATGAAGTTATTTATATCGTTTTCTCTCGAGTTTATTTTGACTTTATTAGTTTCAGTTGGATGTTGTTATGTATGATTTATTTCTCGAGTCATTATTAATGGACACGCCTTATTTGATAGCTAGCGGTTCTCGTGTTTGAAAGGCATCCATTATCATCGACGATCATCTCGCTAGATCACTTATACTAAGGTGAGTCTGTATCCTCGCTTTTTATGGTAGCTACTAAATGTTTTATACCCGCAAGGTGGATACATGCTATTTGGAAATAAATGAACACAAGTCATGAGTAATTGTTGGACCCGAATGTTGCCTAAAGTTGATTTCATTGTATTGAGTAACTTGTTGCTATAGACCCTAAATTCATGAGCCGTTAACTATCTTCTGACTTGATGTTGTGAGTCGGTAATAGCCGCTTATTCTAATGATAGTACTATTGGGTTGACCACCCTATCTAAGACCAGGGCATTACGTTGAGTAACCCGCTGGGAAGGATAATTTTACGTGAATAAGATTGTGGTATTCTAGCAACTGATACCCTAGAGGGGCAATGGTTTTATTCTAGTCATGCCGGCATTTGGCGTGGGTGACTATTTGGTTAAGGGGTCAGTGTCATGAGCTTAAATACAATGTTTTATTATCATTATTAGTATTGCCTTGAATATAGATTGTGTGTACGACAATTCTATAAATGATTATGATTGATTTTCTTCTTGTGTTCAAATGTGATTTGATAAACCTATAGGCTCGCTCAACATTATTGTTGACTCGTTTTAGCATATAATTCAGGTAATAGGAAGTGATGGAGCATGGAGATTTGCTGTGGAGGTTGTGGCTTGGCTTTTGGAAGAATATTGGTCTAAAAACTATTTCTATCCTTTACTGTTGAACAATTTACTTTATGTTGTGTACTGTACTAAACTTGTGTTGGTTGTTGGTCGAGATCCATGGGGTCTAAACGCTTTACTCTGGTGTCGTTTTAGTATAATAATGGGATGAAATTTATATTTTAGACCTTTTTTGAAAATCTTGTTTATAATTATGTGTAAACGTCTCACTTTTGAGTCGTTCAATATACCTTGTGTGATGATGCTTGTGTCTAGCACCCAATTGTCTATTTCCGCTACGCAATGTAAATTGGGGGTGTTAGAGATTGATAATCAGAGCTGCAAGTTATAGAGAACTGGGTCGATTTTGAAAATTTTCCTAAACTATAACTTTGGTGTCGAAAGTATTTATTCTTCAAAAGCACACAACTCTCTGCAACGCTCCGGTAAGATAACTTTTAGTTTTGTTTTGCATTGTAGATGTATCCCTCATAACTGAAATGATTTCCCGAGTATTTATTAAGTAAATACTACGGTATTGTATTGGAATTATTGAAAGTACGTTGAGTGCTTGTCAGTATCATATTTTTTTTTTTTGCGAGCATTGCATAAACATCATTTTCATTGTGTTTCATAGCATGGATAATGTATGACATTTGCATGAGCATTGCATACTAATAATTATTTTATTAACAATGACCTTAAGTATCCTTAAACCCTTATAACTGTAGAAAATAGCTGGTTTACCTCGTGAGGATGGATGGATTGATATGACTAATGTAGTGGATGATGAGGAAGTGGATAACTTTGGTGCTAGTGACGATGAGGAGCCTTTTGAGTTTTTAGATGATGGGATTCCACTTACTGCAGTTGGTCAGACAGAGCCTGAGTTGATACAAGGTAGTTATGTTCCAAGGGTTAATGTTGTGCCACAGACTGTTCTAGATTGTCAGCGACCTGTTGTTCGTTCTTCGACTCCTACTTGTGATGCTTATATTAGTATTTTGCCTGGGATTGCATTTGCTAGGGGTGATGTTCCTGTTGAGTCGAGTAGTGTTGCTAGTGCTCGATCTATTCATGATGGTATTCCTAAGGTTTATTGTCCAGGTCCTAGGTCTTATGATGATATTTTTTGGTTTCTTAAGAAGTTTGATAGGTCTTTGTTTGAAAGGTATTTGGTTGAGACTCGTGTGATTAGGAGGTTTGAGAAGAATGAGAAAAAGTTTGACAGGTTTGTTGGTAGTGTGAGGAGATCAGAGTTTGTTAGGGCGAGGGAAATGGATGAAGTTGTTAGATTAAGATCTATGGTGTTGAATTTGAGTGGGCAAGTTGAAAGGTTACGTAGGGAGCTAGAAAGGAATGCAAGGTTGGATTCATGGGGTTTGCCGGTGAGATCTTTTCCTAGTCAAGGTGTTGTGATTCGTGATGTGCCGAATCAGGTTGAAGCTCGAGTGTTGGTGAAGCCAAGTGAAGGAGGAAGTAGTAAGGGAAAGGAAAAAGTGGAGGAAGATTTTGATGATGATGATAGCAGCAGTGATGACGAGCCGGTGTACAAGAAGCTGCAGGGATCTTATATTTAGTTCTTTATGTTGTTTTATTAGCCTGGTTGTAATAGAACTTATGTAGACTTGTACTGTAGTGTGTGATGAAACTTAATGACTTTTAAGTTTGTTGTGATGAAGGATTGTAGTGACATTACTTGTCACAATTTTGTGGAAATTTTCCAAAGCAATCCAAAATTACCTTCATGACTTATGATTTGTCTTATTAGTTCTTGTGTGAATTGGTTAATCATTCATTGTGAATTGTGTCGTTGGTGCATGTAGTATCCATGTTACATCTTGATAGAGAAATCCTTCTTTTTATCATGATATGAATACTTACTTGTTCTTTTTCTGTTATGGTCATACAGGAAGGAGTTGGGAGGCATTTTTCTGACTTTACTAAATTGTTGTTTGGTTAGTTTCCTGTAAACATGCCGCCTAAATTGACAACTGCTACTGTTAATACCATGATTGAGCAAGCTATCGCTAGAGCTTTAGAAGTTGAACGTGCTGCGAGGAACCAAGAGGCTAAGAATAGGAATGTTGTTGGTCACCTTGGAGGGAATGTTGAAAATCAGGTTGGAGGAAATGCTGATGAACAAGCAGGAGGAAATGTTGCAAGACAAGTTGGAGGTAATGCTGCTGTTCAACAGGTTCAGGAGGAATGTTCTTATACTAGTTTCATGAAATGTGGACCTACCCAATTTTGTGGTACTGGTGGTGCATTGGAATTAAGGAGGTGGATTGAGAAGATTGAAAGTACTTTTGAAATCAGTGGATGTTCAGAAGCTAGTAAGGTGAAATTTGCTGCAGCTACTTTTCAGGATGATGCATTGAGTTGGTGGAATAGTCAAGTAGCTACTGTGGGATTGGTTGAAGCTAATGCTAGAACATGGACTGTGACCAAGGGACTGTTGACTGCTAAGTTTTGTCCTGAGGAAGAATTAGGTCAGTTGGAAGATGAATTGAGGCATTTGGTGTTGAGGAACAATGATATTGTAGCTTATACAAGGAGATTTTCTGATTTATGTTTGTTCTGTCCTGATGTGTTTGCTGATGACCGTAAGAAGATGAAGCAGTATATTAGGGGTTTATCTAGTAATATCAAGGGAGAAACTACTTTGTCGAAACCCAAGTCATTTGATGAAGCTGTTCAGATGGCTCATGCTTTAATGGATGTCAATCTGCAGGATCAAAAGGATAGTATTGTTGAAGAGAATAAGAGAAAGTGGGAAGCTGCACACTCAATCCAAGGGCAGAATCGAGGTGGTTATCGTAATAACAATAACCAAGGACCAAATAGGAATCAGCAATACAATTTGAGAAGGAATGATGGTGTTCGTGCTGCCACAAGAAATCAAGGTAACAAGGTGAATCCGAAGTGTGGCGGTGTAATCTGTATCATGTTGGAAGTTGTCCACCTGCTTGCAACAAGTGTGGGAAGGCCGGACATAAGATGGCATATTGTAGAAACAAGGGTGTAGCCACTAGAGCCAATGCTGTTAAAGTAGTTTACTGTTCTGGATGTGGAGGCCGTGTACATAAGCAAGGGAACTGTCCGAGGGTTGGCATACGACAGGGAGGCAATATTTCTATTGTTGCTGCTGGGATTGCTGCTCCAGCCTATGTCGTGGGAGATGCTGACAAACCTTAAGGGCCGAATGTGGTGACTGGTACGTTTTTACTTGATGCTTGTTATGCTAGTGTGTTATTTGATTCTGGATCCGATAGAAGTTTCGTAGATGTTAGATTCAGTCAGCTATTGGATAGAGAACCAGTGAGATTGACAACAAGTTATAATGTGGAGTTAGCTGATGGTAAGGTTGTAAGCACTAGTTCTATACTGAAAGGTTGTTCCTTGAAGTTAGGTAATTATGTGTTTAGTATTGATTTGATGCCTATAGAAATAGGATCTTTTGACGTGATTGTTGGGATAGACTGGTTCGTTGGTAATGGTGCAGTAATTGTTTGTGGAGAAAGATTAGTTCAGATACTGCTAAGGAATAGGGTATTGACTGTGAAAGGTGATGAATGTACTTCTCGTTTGAGAGTTGTTTCTTGTTTGAAGATGATGAGGTATATAGAAGCAGGTTGTGACGTGTTTCTTGCACAGATAAGTAATGATGGTGTGAATGAAAGGAAATTGGAGGATGTGCCTGTGATTAGAGAGTATCCTGAGGTTTTCCCTGAGGAATTACCAGGATTACCGCCGCATCGTGAAGTGAAGTTTCGTATTGATTTAGTGTCGGGTGCTGCGCCTGTCACTCGTGCATCGTATCGTTTAGCTCCATCTGAGATGAAATAATTATATGATCAATTGAAGGAATTGATGGATAAGGGATTTATTAGACCAAGTTCGTCGCCATGGGGTGCTCCTGTTTTGTTTGTTAAGAAGAAAGATGGTTCTTTTAGAATGTGTATTGATTATAGAGAGCTTAACAAATTGACTGTCAAGAATCGGTATCCACTGCCGAGGATTGATGATTTGTTCGATCAGTTGCAAGGTTCTTGTGTATACTCGAAGATCGATTTGAGGTCTAGGTATCAGCAACTGAGAGTAAGGGAAGAAGATACTCCTATAACATCTTTCCGTACTCGATATGGACATTTCGAATTTCAAGTGATGCCTTTTGGGTTAACAAATGCGCCTGCTGTATTTATGGATTTGATGAATCGTGTATGTAAGTCGTATTTGGATGAGTTTGTTATCGTATTCATTGATGATATTCTCGTTTATTCCAAGAGTGAAGAGGAAAATGAGAAGCATTTGAGAACAATTTTGGAATTTTTGAAGAAAGAGAAGTTGTATGCGAAATTCTCTAAGTGTGAATTTTGGTTGAAATCAGTGCAATTTTGGGGCACGTGATTGATAGTGAAGGTGTCCGTGTGGATCCTGCTAAGATTGAGGCAATTAAGGATTGGTCAGTGCCGAAGACGCCGACTGAAGTTCGCCAATTTCTTGGTTTGGCTGGGTATTCTAGAAGGTTTATCGAGAAGTTTTCGTTAATTGCTAAGCCGTTGACTAAGCTTACGGAGAAGAATCGAGTGTTTGAATGGGGATTGGAAGAGGAATCTGCATTTAGTATGTTGAAGGATAAGTTGTGTTCTGCGTCGATATTGTCTTTGCCAGAAGGATCTGAGGATTTTGTAGTGCACTATGACGCGTCTCATAAAGGATTTGGGGTTGTATTGATGCAAAGGGAGAAAGTAATAGCGTATGCGTCGAGACAATTGAGGAAGCATGAAGAGAACTAAACTACGCATGATTTAGCACTTGGGGCTGTGATTTTTGCTTTGAAGCTGTGGAGACACTACTTGTATGGAACCAAGTGTGTGGTTTTCACTGATCCTAAGAGTTTGCAGTATATTTTGGATCAAAAGGAATTGAATATGAGGCAAAGGAGATGGTTGAGTTGCTGAGTGATTATGACTGCGAGATTCGTTACCATCCAGGTAAAGCGAATGTGGTAGCATATGCACTTAGTAGAAAGGAAAGAGATAAGTCTATAAGAGTTAGAGCTTTGACGATGTTGGAAAGTGTTGATTTGACAGAAGCGATATTGAAAGCCCAAACTAATGGTTTGAAGGAAGAGAACGTTGAGGCAGAAAATTTGGGTAGAATGTTGAAACCTTTGTTTGAAATAAGGTCGAATAGATTGAGGTATTTTAAGAATAGGATTTGGTTACCGTTGTGTCCGTTTGAGGAAGATTCGTTAGGAGTGCGAGATTTAGTGATGAATGAATCTCAAAAGCGAAGTATTCAATACATCCTGGATCGGACAATATGTATCAAGATCTTAAGAAAGTTTATTGGTGGCCGAATATGAAGGCAGATATAGCTCAGTATGTTAATAAGTGTTTAACTTGTGCGAAAGTGAAGGCTGAACATAAGAAACCGTCTGGATTATTAGTTCAACCTGAGATTCCTGAGTGGAAATGGGAGAAGATTACGATGGATTTTGTGACAGGTTTGCCAAGGACTGCAAATGGTAGTGATATGATATGGGTGATTGTAGATAGATTGACTAAGTCTGCTCACTTTTTGCCAATGAAGAAGACAAATAGTATGGAGAGGTTAACAACAGTGTATGTAAAGGAGATTGTTTGTCGACATGGTGTGCCTTTGTCGATAATTTCTGATCGTGATAGTAGGTTTACTTCAGAATTTTGGAAGTCTTTGTAGAAAGCGATGTGAACGGAGTTATGTTTAAGTACAGCATATCATCCGGAAACTGATGGACAAAGTGAGAGAACGATTCAAACGTTAGAGGATATGCTTCGTGCATGTGTGATTTACTTTGGAAATGGTTTGGATAAGCATTTGCCATTGGTTGAATTTTCGTACAATAATAGTTATCATGCAAATATTAAAGCCGCTCCATTTGAAGCTTTGTATGGACGTAAGCGTAGATCTCCAGTGTGTTGGAGTGAGGTAGGAGAAAGTCAACTGACTGGGCCTGAAATGATATTTGAGACGACTGAAAAGATTGTGCAAATTAAGAAGCGTTTGTTATCTGCCAGAAGTAGACAAAAGAGTTATGCTGATAATAGAAGGAAACCGTTGGAGTTTGAAGTAGGAGACATGGTTATGCTAAAGGTATCTCCATGGAAGGGAGTAATACGCTTTGGAAAGAGAGGAAAGTTGAGCCCGAGATATATTGGACCATTTAAGATTATCCAAAGGATTAGATTGGTGGCTTAAAAGTTAGAATTGCCTGATAAGCTTAAGGCTATTCATAATACTTTTCATGTGTCTAATCTGAAGACGTTTTTAGTTGAAAGGGATGTGGTGATTCCATTGGAGGAGATTCAACTTGATGATAAGTTGCATTTTATAGAGGAACCTGTAGAGATAATAGATAGGGAAGTCAAGAAGTTGAAGCATTGTAGGATTCCGATTGTGAAAGTGAGATGGAACTCTAGACGTGGGCCAGAGTTTACGTAGGAACGTGAGGATTTCTTTATGGACAAGTATCCTCATTTGTTTAGAAAGGATTAAGCGCCACGGACGTCGCTTCTTTTAAGAAGGGGGGGATGTGACAACCCAAAACCGAGGTCATTGCTTAATCTTATTTTACGATTATTTTTGAAATTTTTGGATAAGTTTGAACGATATTTATTTTTGGAGGTTTAAGTTTAAACCGATGTTGGAAGATTTATATTTTAATATTTATTAAGTATAAGGAGTATTAGCAAGCGTGATGTTGATGGATGCCAAATATTTTACGTCTTATTGTCGGTTGTTCGATTTTTTGTCATTTTTGATGTTTTATTTTAAATGACGTGTTAAGTCGAGTCGAGAGTCGATATTATTATTTTTGAGGTACGTTTTAAATTTTTAAAAGTATCTTTATGAAACCCGAGCCCCGTAAATATTTTGAAAATTGACTAATAGTTATTTGCCGCTTTTTAGCTAACTATTTTCATTTTTAGCCACAACTATTGCCAAATTGTAACCAAGGTCCCTCGACCACTATATAAAAATATTAAACAAACACACACACTCCATTATCTCCACTCAAATTTTTCACCATCTCTCTTCTTTCTCTCTCAATTGCCGAAACACCACCCACCCACACAAACACATACATTTTCAAATTTAACTTGATTTTGAGGATGATTTGAGATAAACTAATCATAGACCCACTCTTAGAATCGATCAAGGATCATTTTGGTATAAGAAATTCTTACATGCAAACATTTTTATTTTTTTGATGTTGGTAGGTAGAAAGTAGAAACCATGATCATGCATGGTGTTCTTGCCATGATCAATGGTGATTGTTGCAAGAATCTTGTTAAAGACTTCATTTTGATTTAAAGGTTTTGATTTTTATAATGATTTAGATGCTATGGTTCATATATTTTGATGTTAGGGTATAGGAATGAACATTTCTATGGTTGGTTTTGATCAAAAAGTTGATTTTGTACAAGATTTTGGTAGTCATTTTATAACAGTAAGTAAACTGTAAAATCCGAATTTTTATATTTTGAAAATGGCTTAACTTATAGCCTAGGGTTGTAGATAATTTTATTAGCTTCGATTTGATATAAGGTAGAGCTTCTAGCTCCAAACGAGCGCGAAGTTATGATGTTTTGAATGATCGTGTACCGGGAGACGAGTATCGGCACTACATATAGTTGTTGTCAGTATTTGGATCGAATCTCGGGGACTCTAAATGGAAATTTTGAAATATGTAACCTACTGATAATGAGGTGTTTACCTTAGAGTTTGAGTTTACTTTAAAACCCGAGTGTCGGTTTTGTAAACGGAGTCGTTTAAAGAAGTTAAAACGGTTGTATGAAAAATTAACGTAAATCTGTCCGGATTTTGTAGTTTGAAAATGAGTCGGGTAAAGGACTTTAAAAGTAATTTAATTTGATAAACTTGTAGGAGGACTTTCTATATATATTAAGTTAGTTTATCGAGTCGTTTCATAAACGTTTGACGAGTTTAAAAGGGGTAAATAAGCTAGTACATGTAGTATGTACCGACGGACTTTAATAAAAGTGTAAAATGGTAAAGTAAATGTGTAGTAAAGTATAATGAAGTTATTTATATCGTTTTCTCTCGAGTTTATTGTGACTTTATTAGTTTCAGTTGGATGTTGTTATGTATGATTTATTTCTCGAGTCATTATTAATGGACGCGCCTTATTTGATAGGTAGCGGTTCTCGTGTTTGAAAGGCATCCATTATCATCGACGATCATCTCGCTAGATCTCTTATACTAAGGTGAGTCTGTAGCCTCGCTTTTTATGCTAGCTACTAAATGTTTTATACCCGCGAGGGGGATACATGCTATTTGAAAATAAATGAACACAAGTCATGAGTAATTGTTGGACCCGAATGTTGCCTAAAGTTGATTTCATTGTATTGAGTAACTTGTTGCTAAAGACCCTAAATTCATGAGCCGTTAACTATCTTCTGACTTGATGTTGTGAGTCGGAAATAACCGCTTATTCTAATGATAGTACTATTGGGTTGACCACCATATCTGAGACTAGGGCATTACGTTGAGTAACCCGCTAGGAAGGATAATTTTACGTGAATAAGATTGTGGTATTCTAGCAACTGATACCCTAGAGGGGAAATGGTTTTATTCTAGTCATGCCGGCATTTGGCGTGGGTGACTATTTGGTTAAGGTGTCACACCCCACCATGGCGGAATATGGGGTGCGACGTATGGATACCATCACAACAAACGGTGTCTCTATAGAGAAAACTAAAATGCAAATATAATGTCATAAATGGCGACACAAATGTCATGACAATATCTCAACAAATGCAGGAGTCTAGGTAAGTAGGTAACAGTCCTACCTCTTACCCAAGACAAACAAATAACACTAACAATCACATATAGGTTCCAACAATATCACTATCGAAAAAATCAGAAAGAAAATAAACTAAGAAGGAACGGGGATCTCCTTCTAAATGCATTCCTACTCGACTCCAATCCTAGCCACATATGTTCTCACGCTTAACCACGTATCACCTGAAAGAGACACTAAAACACGTCAACATAAAGTTGGTGAGAGTCATAGGTTTAGACTCCAACGCTAAATCAGTTACAAGCTGTGAATAACAACCATCAACACAATAACATATGGACAATGTGTTACAAGTATGCATTAACAACTAGCATTCAAGATAAAACAATTATCACAATTCCAAGGCATCACGCCTTACCAACAACCACATTTCAAAGGCATCACGCCTTACCAACAACCATAATTTCCAAGGCATCACGCCTTACCAACAACCATAATTTCCAAGGCATCACGCCTTACCAACAACCATGGTACCATAGGCGCCCATACACCTATGTACCTTTCCAATCCAAATCATACACAAACAAGAATCACATAGCAGTTAATCACATAATGTACACACAAGTCCATCTCAAACCTTAAAAACATTCACAACATCAATTTATAAATAACTCAACACAGTGTCTCTTCCATCCTATCTGGAAGTCAAAAACAATAATAAACATGGGACTATGAAACTCACCTGATTGCTTCTTCACCAGTCCTCGCACTAACAACAAGCTAACAAACCAAAAACACGCAATCAATACATGAACCAATCACTAAGATGGCTCATCAACCTATGATTGACATCTAGCCTATTCCCATATAAATACCTTATTGATAAGCTCTAATCACCCCATTACCCTTCCTTAACAAGTCCTTAACTTGGTTAAGTTTAATAACTATCCCGTTCATATTTTACACAAAACAGTCCCAGTTTTTAAGTCTCAAAACTTTAAGTCAAACGACCACTTAAACATACCCATGGTTTCTGTAAAAGGAATATTCATACCCTTACTTGTGTTAGCTAACATCTACCACTTGCCCTAACCTTAAAGTTACTGTTAAGGCCCCGATATATATATATATATATATATATATATATATATATATATATATATATATATATATATATATATATATATATATATATATATATATATATATATATATATATATATATATATATATATATATATATATATATATATATATATATATATATATATATATATATATATATATATATACTTCTGTCATTCCAGATTTCCTTATTTTAAACATACTAAACGTTTGTTACAATTAAGGGGTCTTACCCTAAACCACAACCTTAGCCCAAGTGCATATACTTAATAAAATATATAAACCATCTCTCATGTTCGTTAGAAGATCCCAATGCAACCCTAAGTACCCCAAACAACCCAAAACTTAAAAAGAAAACAGGCTGAATTCAAAACTGTTTTGACCTCCGACTATTGTAACCTATTTTTGACCCACTTCCCTACCTCCAAATTAGTTCTCGTTTCTTTCATTGGAAAGCCACTTCAATTACATTTTCAGGGATACTTGGTTCGTAAAATAAGAGTTTATAGAACTCCGGATATGATCAAAACAATTGACTCAAAATTATGCCCAGTTTTTAAAAATGGGTTTAATCAAATTAAACTAATTAATTAACCCTAATTCCACTAATTACAAGCCCTAACTTATGTAATCATTATGAACTCATTATTATAACATTAATTTACTGTTTTTAAATTAAACCCTAACCTAGATCCATCATAAGATGATTATATAAACATAAAAACAATTAAATTAAAAAGGGATTATGAAAGTTTACCTTTGATTTACGAAAACCCTAAAATTTTGATGAAGAACCCTAAAACCCCATGTTTAAACGTCGACTTCTTTTTCCAGGAGAAAGATATTCTGATTTTTGTATTGTGAATAAATAATATATAGGGTGTGATAACCCATTCCTAGCCCAACCCAACAACCCCTTTCCTTATTCTCTTTTTTTCCTTTTTTTCTTTTCTTTAATCGGCCAAAACCGACCTAAACCCCCCTTATATTCGTTTTTTTTTTTTTTTATTATTTAATATTATGTTATTAATATTATCTTGATTTTACTTAATTTATTTCAGCTCCTAAAGCCTCCAAAACCTCAAAACCGTAAAACTAGTCAAATTTACGCGTTTTACCGTAAAAGACGTAAAATATACACTTTTAAAAAAAATCTCAAATTTTGAAATAAACTTTATAACTAAGTCCTAAATGACTTAAAACCATCCCAAAAAATATCCATATGACTAATTACCTCTTCCGAGACCTCTAAATGCTAAACCGTAAATCGTAAAAATACGATTTTCTATAATACATATACGTATACGTAAAACCACTAAATAACACCATCTCACTTCATAGTCACTACCATGTGAACTCATGAACATGAAATCATCACACATCGTTTGACTCACAAGGTACCCGGTACCGGAAACGATATCCAAACCACAAACTATACACACCAATAAGCACATAAACACGTAAAGACACGCAACTAGCACAAAATAAAACTAAGTGACGAACCTCAAAACCAAGGTTGTCACATCACTCCCTCCTAATAGAAATCACGTCCCGAGATTTACTCCTTAGGATCAAACACACAAACAACAAATCACACGAGGATACTTGTTCTAAATGAACTCCTCTCATTTCCATGAGAAATTCAGTTCAAGTTTCAAAATACCACATATACAAACCAAAAATAATTAAACTCATTGCCAAACTCTTGACCTCTCAGTCAATAAATCTCACAAATGATCTTTGATAAAACGAAGACTCTTATTAACACAAGTCCCGAATAACCGTACATGCAAATATGCATTCTCAAACAACATTTACCAATCTCAATACATGAAATATATCATGTATACCACTCATTGTCCCCAGGTAATTCTATACTCATAAGCTACTGGTCCAATCTTTCCAAAGATCATAAATGGACTTACAAAACTCTACATCAACTCTTCTATTTTACCAAAACATACCACCCGTTACTATGGGTGAAACTCCCTACATAACTTTGTCACTAACTCTAGTGGTTTCCTCCTTTTCTACATAGCATCCCTTGTTGCTCTTATCCTTTCCACAACATCATTACCACGTTAGTAGCCTCTTTTACCAATTCTAGTCCACAATAGGGACAACTCACCCTATCCTTTCATATAGTGACTCAAATGGCATTTATCGACTTCTAGTATGATAACTATCATTATATGAAAAACTCAGCCATCGCTAACGAGTTTCTGAACTACCTCTAAATCAATCACCCATATCCAATCATGTTCATCAACTCCCTTCAGTCCGTACCCAAAACTACTTAAAAATTCCAATTTCCTTACAAAGTGACCTATGACAGTCTTTCACATATCCATTAGTTCTTCCCTTTCCATAATCCTTCATAAGGCATTCATACATATTAGGTTAACTTTTACACAAAACCTCCTATTCCATCGCATCTGTACGCAATCCTTCCAACTTCCCAACTATGTGACTTCCCATTCCTCTTGAATTATGAGATGAATTAGTCAGTCTATCGACTATGACCCAACTCTCGTCGTACTTATTCCTCCACCCCATTATGTATCCCTTTCACCAACTTCGTCCTTACATCGCTCTTTCTAAGTTACTCTATCTATGTAGAAAGTATAGTCTACGTCCCTTTTCTCCATACGATTGTCCAAGCCACGCAACATAAATGTTGACGCGTTCACTGCTTTAGACAACTTAACTCGTGCAATCTATATCCTTTATCCATACCACCCTAATACGTCATTCATATAGTTCAAGTTCGTCTCAGCTTCACTTCATTCTTCTTATTCTATGTCTCATCAACTATGCCTGCCTTTCCCAGACGGTACTTGGCCTTGCAATTTCCTTTCGTCACTTAACTCCACCCACCACCTTTGCTAAAATGTTCAATCAAGGTGATTGAATATGTGTTGGAGACGTTCATGATCCGTATAGATCACTCTCTACGTCTCGTACCCCAAATGCCTCTAGCATTCTAGGCAGATATACAATCCAGCTCCACTAACTAAGTCCATCCAGTTCTTCCAAATCTTCAGTTCCTGCAACGTATAAGCGATCGCCTTTCTTTGTTGTCCTCGTACGCGTCCAAATCCTTGCTCCACGTATCATCATGCTTCACGAATTCATCCAGTCATTCCGATAATGCCAAGATCGTCTCATTATCCAATCCACCTCTTCAGCCTCCAAATTTCTTCCTCATCCTTCTCAGATTTGAGTAGATCAAGATGTCGTCGATGCTCCCGATGACAACTCGTTTATTCACGTTCATGCACACTTGGTTCATTGACACCATGGAAACCGCTAGTGCTTTGGCGAAGCCAAATGCATAACCGTAAACCCAAAGCGTTCATAAAACATCCTTATCAGTTTCAACTATGTCGTCCTTGCACCCTCTCTCAACGGCAATACGAATAAATTCTTACCTCGTTCTACTTGCAAAATTCTACACGCATTTTAAAAGACCAATGCTTCCTCTCATCAGACCACTCAACCGCTTTCCACATCGAATCTACTACTAAGCAACTCAACTTTTACCTTGCATCCATTGCAATTTCTAACAGCTCTTGTTTTTAAATCACTCCATCAACGATTTGCCTTGGAAAGACACTAACTGCAACTCCTCTCACTTCTCCTACTTGCTCTATTTATGGTTCTACCTCAAAATAATAGGCAAACCTACTAAATTTCAGGAAGTTTTTAGAAAACATACATGCCTTACGAACAATATCCCCTTCCAACACTCTCTATGGCACGTTACTTGTGTTGGTATCCCACAAATCTCTATTCATCTCCTTGGTACTCCTAAGAGACCTCATGACCACGTTAGTTCGTATACGAACTTCTTTCCTCGCCACTAAGGGTATTTCGACCGTTCTCTCATGGTCACCTACTTAAGCGTGTAGGCGCGACCAAGTCTTTCATATGACTACCTCAACGCTCCCGAACAATACGAAACCAAAACTACCTCCTAAATCCATCAGATACGATCAACGAATCAAACCCACGGATAACTACCGACATTTCACGTGTACCAATTAAAACAAATCAAAAACCACGAGACTCAAAAGAAAACTCAAACCCAAAGCATGTATCAATTCAAAATGACCCATGGCAACGAAAAATAATCCAAGAAACACCCAATGGCAACCAAAACATATTACGCCCCGCGACATATTATTTAAACTGTGCAAAAGATCGACTTTTCCAAAGGATATATATTTTATTTTATTTTATTTTTACCTCCCCACATCTATGTGACTCAAACAATCTACAAACAACCCTCTTGACAACTCAAATCTCGACTCAAAGACTAGGTATCCCGTGCATCCCAAATCATAAACTACTATTAAAAACTCAACCTTTAACCCGACACTTGTACAATAATTCCGACCAATCCACTGACCTTCCATGACTATACTTTCTGAATATTTGAAAAGTACGTTCCGAGTACATAATTTTTGGCTTTGAATCACTCAAAAAGTTCTAAAACGAACAAGTTATGACCAAAACAGTTTTATATTAATGAAAGATAAAATTGTATGCGAAATCTTCATAAACTCAATTTAACCTTGTATTAACAATTATAAATGACGTGAATCAGTTAAACCAAATTATATAAATTATGTAAGTAGAAATTTTTTTTACTTTGCTTTATTTTAAAGAAAGTCTTTTAGAATTTGAAATAATTAAGTGTTGATTAAAAAAAGAGACTTATGTTACATCTTGTTTCAAACATGACTCCAACACCTTACCCCTGTTTTACCGAATACAACCAACTATCTAACTCTATAGTAGATTTCCAAGTCCCCCTTTTTCCATATACCGACCAAAAGAAATGTAAGACTCAACGCAAAAGATTTCATTATCCCAAAAGAAATCTTAATTTATTTCAACAGACTTAAAACCAAGAACACCGTTTTAAAACGTACACGTGAAATACGAAACTCAAAGAATACGCTACAAGACACACTTCAAAAGATTCAAAACGTCGTTGAAACTCCATCAAACTCCAGCACCATAAAACACGAACAAACACAAGGTACGTTCAAGTTATAATAACTAGTGAACGACCATATACCATAACTTAACACATAGTAGTATATATACATCCGCATATATATACCTATTAAATCACCCAAAATATACTCGTTACCATACATGTCGGATCAACCAATCACGTCATACACTCGTTTTCCATACGAGTAATCACTATCTCACCGTGCCACAACAAGGCATAATGCCCACCTCCAAAACCAAACCATATCGTGTGACCCCAAAATCACACAACACAACTATAACCCAAAAAATATAACACAAAAAGAACGATAGCCATATCATAGGCAGCCATCACATAAACCCATATATTATACGTATACCCAAATTCTACATCTCATCATATACAAGCATGTACTAACCCTCTTTCATGCAATCATACTTGAGAACCCATCGAAGTTGTGGTACTTGTATAACTATGTTGGTGATGAGACTGCTTTTATACATGGTCTCATCGTCCATATCGAGCTTAAAATGCATAAAATATCATCAAATACACCAAATATATGCTCGTGTTTGTTACTTGTGTATTTTTAGGTACGGATATTGAGCAAATGGCAAAAGATCACAAGAATCATTTAACACGGGAAACGAAGCCGCACAATGAACCGGGCCCAAGTTTGGATTTTGCAAAAAGACCCTTGAAGAATTGAAGATTGGCAACTTAATCCCTCATCTTTGAAGAACTTGTCACAAATGACCCTCCAAATGTCATTTGTACAAGTATGATCCTCCATGTTTGAAGATTGTACAAGATCAGCCCTTGGAAAATCCAAAATATACATTTGAAGCCCTTTTTTCAAGTTTATAAACCTTTTGTGCCATATTTGACAACTTTCCAAAAGTTGTTAAGTGCAAAATGGGCATTGATAGCCATTTATTACAAAGTGAACAAGAGATAGAACTTTGGGGGTCAAAACTGCCAAACAGCCAAACATATCCACCCACCCAGCTTTTGACACGTCACCATAACCCACCCAAAACCCATTTACCCATACCCTACCCATTATCCACCAGCCCAATACCTTTTAAATTGATAAAACCCGTTTTATTAATCTGGTCAAAAGGAGATTTCCCACTAAACAAGCATTTTAAATTCCCTAATCCCCAATTCAGATCTAATCCCCACCTTCATCCTATCAACCCTAACAAAAACCCAGTTTTAATTACCTTCATGTTTAACCTAAACCCTAATTAATATTAGGGGTTTTACTCACAACCCCAATCCCAACATACCCACACACCCAGAAAACGACCCCTGTACTGTTTGTCCCCTCCCCTGCCACCCTCTCACATGGCACTTGACCAAATCAATGGTCCAACTTCACTCCTTGGCCCCCAAGATTAATTTGACGCTCAAGATTGAATGTTCACAGCTGGCATCTTCACAAGACACCAACAGAATCACATGGGAGCAAATTTTGACCAATTTCAAGACTTTTCTCAAGGGCATTTCAGGAAATCAAGAGCTAGGGTTTAGCATTAGTTTTAAGCTTTCTAGATAGTTCTACTTCTTGTATAAATAGAGGTCGACTTGTGACCTTTATTGTGGTTCCAGATTTTACTCAAAATTGTAATCTTTTTAAAATATTTATAAAGTTTGGTATTTGTGTGTGAAACAAGTGTAATTCCTTTTACTGATTTTTAAAATTGATATGTTTGTGAGTAATTAATCTGAGTTCCATTTCTCTTGTGTTAACACTTAGTGTGTTTAAGGTTTGTTAAAATTTTCAAAAGGTTTCAAGATTAGTTCAAATTTCAGAAACCCAAAACTCCTTTGAAGTGAAAGTGGATAAGGAGGTGTTGGATTTGTGAGTTTGAAGCTGTTTTTGAAAGGTGTTAATTGGTTTCAAGGTTTTTGAAAAGGGTTATAAATTTTCAGAAAATCAGAAAGTGTTGTTTTGTGCTTGTTTTCATTTTCTCAGGTTTGAGCTTGTTGCTGTCCAAGGTCCAGCATAGGCCCCAGCCTATAGGAGGTGACTTGGCAGTCACTAAGGGTCCTGGATGTAGGACCCTTAAGGTATTTCCTTGTTTCTCTTTTCAATTTTTTTAGTTTCTGAAAAATCTTGATGTTTATCTGATTTTGCTTGAAATCTGGTTAAGTGTTGTTTGAAGTATTGGATATTGCTTGTTTAGGTTTGATATGCATGTTTAGAAGGATTGTAATCAGATTGAGTGTATTTTGAAAGGATTTGTTTTGTTAAAATTTGCTTATTCAGTTTTTAAGGGGTGTTTGGATTAAGACTTAAATTGAGTTTAATGACTTGAATTGTGCTTAAAACTTGTTTAAATACATTCATTAGGGTAGTGTTAGGAGTTAAGTTCCATTGGTTTTCAGTTTGTGGTAGTTGTGAGCACATTTGCAAGTTAAAAGTTTGAAATACATAGCAAAAATCTGCCAAGTCATTTTTCTGCATGTTTTGATTGAATTTTGTGTTTAATTATTGGAAAGTTGTTAGGATTTAGGTTTGTTTAGGGTTTGTAATTGATTTCATATCATTTGGTTGATTAAGGTTCAAGATTTGAGCATCTAAAAATCATCTATGTGCATGTAACTTGGTCACAAAACTCTCAGACCTGCCTAGTTCTTAATCAGAAACTTTTTGGTCATTTTTATGCAATTTGTGGTGTGAACTTGTGTGCAATCTGCTTGTTTTGTGTGTTATCTTGACTCCTTGTACTCCAAAGAGTACAAGGGTGCCTTCTTGTCCACAAATCAACACCAAAATCTCATGATCAAGCCCTCTTGATCCTTAACTCCACAAGTGAAGATACTTATTTGCTTGTGTTCTTGAAAACAAGTGACTGGGCACGTTTTGCTTTGAATTTGGTAACCCTTGTTAATATTGGACTTGTGTTTGTGAATTTGTGACTAAAAAGGTTACTAGTTTGGTTGATTAAAGTTTAAAAAGAAAAAAAATAAATTAACAAAAAGGACGTGGCCAGGACTCGAACCTGCACCACTCCTCCCACAACCAAACGTGCTAACCATCTGCGCCCTAGGGACTTTGACTGATAGGTTTGGTTTCAAATTATACTTAAGGAGATTTTTTTTTGGCTTATCTAAATTAAGCCGTAGCTTATTTGGGCATTTTCAGCTTATTTCTTCAAGTTTTTGACCAGTTGGCAATTTTCCTAGGACTTTATTAAGTTTTAAGACTTTTCTGTTTAAAAAATAGATTTTTCCCTTTATTTAATTATTTATTAGGATTATTTTTAGTTTAATTTTTAGAAAGTAATTTAAAAATAGTAAAAAGTATTTTAAAAATCCAGAAAAATAGTTTTTATGTTTTAATTTATATTTTTGAGGTTTACATTTCATAAAGTTTTCAAAAGGTCTAATTTTTAATTTTATTTGATTTTAGGGTTTTTAGACAACTTTAAAAATTAATATAAAATTAATAAAAAGGTTTTAGGAACTTTTATTTACATTTTTCTCTTAGTTACATTATTTAGGATTTTTGGTAATTTTTTAGAAATTATTTAAAAACTTTTAATTTTTTTAGAATATTTTAATATTATTTTATTACCAAAAATAGAAAGTTTAATTTTTAACTTTTTTTCATTTTTCCTAGGTTAAGGACATATAATTAGGAACTTTGTAACTTTCCAAATATTTTTTAGGCTTTTCATTTAATTTTTAGAATTAATTTAAGATTTAATAGATTTTAATAGTTTTTAAGTATTTAAAAATAGTTTAATTTGGTTTTAAAATTTTTAAAGATAGTTTTTAGCTTAATTAGGTCATTTTTGAGGTTTACAAACTATAAAATCTTGTTTGGGGCTTTGTAATAATTAAAAGTGATTTTTAGGGCTTTAATTAGCATTAAAAAGTCATTATTTAATTAATTAAAAGGTTTTAGCAAGTTTGGATTTTTTGTAAACTCTTAGATTATTATTGTGGATTTTTGGTAATTTTTAGAAATTTTTAGGTTAAAATTTTAATTTTGGTAGTTTTTACGGTTCTACGTCTTAACTTTCTAGTAGTGATTTTTTCGTTAATTTTTATTTTTACGTCTTCGTCATTTTCTCTTCCCTTTTCTTCTTAATAAAATCATCAATCAATCATCATTCATTACACAACACACGTGCCTCCTCGAGAGAACGAACTCACTTAGGGTCATTCACACACGGTTTTCCTAAATCGTCGTGCATACTTACCCTATTTATTGCTCTTTTCCTAAAGGGTACAAAAAATACTCAATCATTTTTGGCGCCACTGCCGGGGAGGCGTGTTGTGTTTTGATTGAACCATTGTTTTTTTTTATATTAGCCATAATAGTATTTGTATTAGTAGCACTCTACTAATACGTATTATCGTTTTTTGGTTTTTGTGTGAATATTATTACTATATAGTATACGTAGAACAATAAATTCACAAGTACTCCAAATACGTGAGCAATCACAACCTTGACTCGGGATTTCATCACTCGGTCATTGTATTCGAATCTCAAACCAAAGAAAAAAGGCAAAAATAGATAAATACTTTCGTGAAGCTTAATCTTGATAATACAAACTATAAGGTAGGTATAAGGCGCTTGTATTTCACATCCTAAAGGAAAAAGGCTCTTAAGTGCTTCGCGCCGCCTCGTTTCCTCCGCTTGCTTGTGCGTATTTGATTTTGAGAGTGAATCGAGGGTTTTTCCCCCCAAAGTATTATTACATATCATATATATTTTCTTGGTTTCCATTGATTAAACCCTCTTGAACGATTTGGTGTTCCACCATCGTTCTAAAGTCATCGAAGGCGTTCACTCCACGTGATCGTTTTCATTCCTTGAGGCTTCGTTAATCAAGAGATTTGATTAAGGAGGAGATTTGTGGACCTTGTGTCTACTTAATACATTCACCAATTTCCAAAAAAGGTTAATACCATCAAAAACCAAAAAAAAAATTTGAAAAACACAAAATACCAAAAAGAATCTTCTTTGCTCGTCTCCACGTTGTACGTGACGTTTATGCTCACTCGTAACAAAGCAAAACGTGCACGTAAACGAAAGAACAAAACTCCCACTCCAACTCATTCTAGTGAGGAGTCTCCTATTGATGAACCCATTGTACGAGAAGCACCTACCATGGCGAATCGAACTATGATGGAGTTACTTCAAGCACCCACCGAGGGTTATGGAGAAGCTATTGTGATTCCCGCTATCCTTGCAGAGAATTTTGAGGTGAAAACGGGTTTGTTGTCGATGATCCAAAACAACAAATTCCGTGGAGATGAGAAGGACAATCCCCACAACCATATCCGCCAATTCAATCGTCTTACCGCCACGTGCAAATTTAAGGATGTCTCGAATGACTCGATTAAGATGATGCTTTTTCCGTATTCCTTAGCAGGGCCCGCTAAAATTTGGTTAGAGAAAGAGCCACCCAATTCTATATTGACATGGAAGGATCTCGTTTCGAAATTTGTGAACCAATTTTTTCCGCCCTCTAAGACTACGCATTTGAAAAATGAGATTTCTAAATTTTCACAAGAATCAAATGAAAGTTTTTCTACGGCTTGGAATAGGTTTAAGGAGATGTTACATGAATGTCCTCATCACGGTTTTTCCGACTTGCACCAAATCGAAACGTTTTACAATGGACTTAATGATCATGAAAGAGATTATTTAAATGCCGCCGCGGGTGGTAATTTTTTGTGTAAAACGGTTGAAGAAGCTTTGGTCATAATTAAGAATAGGTCTAAGGTTTATAGCCCTCGTCACACACCGAGTGTTACCAAATTGGGCTCGTCATCATCGTCTCGTAGTATCAATGCATTACATGATGAAGCAAATGAAGAAAATCGATTTTTTGATAGATTTGCTAGCCTTATTACCCATTGGAAAGCTCAAGAAGCTTCGAATTCCGCTTCCGTTAAAGCGGTTTCTAAGAGTTGTTTGTCGTGTGGTGGAGCTCATGATCTTTCCGAGTGCATTACCGCGGATGGTAACACTTCGAATGCTTTTGTAGCCACGGGAACTTACAACCAAATCGGTCAAGGTTCCCGCCAAAATCAAGCTCCACCAAATCAAAATACTAATAATTATCGCAACAACAACCAAGGTGGAAATTACCAAGGAAATCAAAGAAATTACAACAAGGGTAATTATCAAAGTGGAAATGGGCAAATTTCTAATCAAAACCAAAACCGTGATTTTCAAAACAATGCCCAAGGTTTTCAAAACGATCACACCAAAAATCTTCAAGGAGAATTTTTGAATTATGCTAAGGCTAATGATGCTAAGTTTGACAACATGCAACGTGAAATGGTTAGCTTAAGATCCGAGTTGAAAAACGAGCTTAAAAACGAACTTGCTAATGAACTTAAAACTCATGCTAATAAAATGGAAGGAAATGTCACACGTCTCCAACAAAATCAACAAAAAATGAAGCAAGGACAACATGATATTAAGCAAGAATTGTTAAAAGCGGATGCTAGGCAATCAAAATTTGAGGACCGTATGGCTAAGATGTTTGAAGCTATCATGTGTAAGCCCTCTTCTTCGGGTGGTCTTCCTAGTGATACCATCGTGAACCCGAAAGGAGAATTGAAGGTTATTACTACTCGTAGTGGTAAAACTTTCAAAGAACCCATTTCTCGTCCAAGTACTTCTATGGAGAAGGAAAAAGAGAAAGAACCCGAGGTGGTGGTTGAAAAGGAGCACATTCCAAGCCCACGAAGTACCGCTCAAACCACACCTACGGTTGAACCTATACCTATCATGGAACCCGAGATTCCAAGGCCATTGCCTATGCCTACTTTGCCCCAACCCACACCACCTTTACCCTACCCTTCAAGACGAGACAAGGAAAAGGCACAAGAACGAAATAATTATCAATTTGAACTCTTTATGAAAATGTTTTGTGACTTGCATTTTAATATAAGTTTTACCGACGCCTTAGTCATGATGCCTCGATTTGCCGCGAACTTCAAAAGTATGTTGAATAACAAAGAGAAATTGCAAAAATCGTCTAGTTGTTCTTCGGTTTTTCTAAGCCGCATACCTCAAAAAGTCGGTGATCCTGGAAAGTTTTTAATCCCATGTGCTATACAAGACATGGAAGAATGCTACGCCTTGGCCGATCTTAGTGCTAGTATTAATTTGATGCCTCTTGAGATTTTTAAATCGCTCAATCTTCCAAATCTCACTCCTTAAAGAATGTCAATCGAAATGGCCGATCATTCTACGATTCTAGCTTGTGGAGTTGCCGAGGACGTCTTTGTGAAAGTTGGAAAGTTCTACTACCCTGTAGACTTTATTGTTGTTGATATTCCCATCGATCCTAAAGTTCCGTTAATTTTAGGTCGATCTTTTTTGGATACCTCGAGAGCACTTATCTATGTGCATGCAAGAAAAATCACTCTTCGTTTCAAGAGGAAGAACTCGTCATTAATGCAACCCAAAACTCCACTCTTTCTCATGTGTATTCGATCACATCTTTGTACAATGTCAATTCCACCAAAAACATTTGCAAAAAGATTACCAATAGAGTTTTAGGAGTTGTTGAGAAAAATGAAGTTCCGTCCCCTCCGCCGGTGGAGTTTAAGAGTGTTAAGCCTACGATTCCAATCTCGAGTGAATCTTCGGATGATGAATACGTTGATCCCGATGGGGAGGTTTTCTTTGTTGACAAAAGATTTGAAAACTTACCACCACCTTTACCAAAATGATTTCAAAATGTGAGAATTTTTAGTGTGACTAACATTGTTTTAGATACACCAAATATTTTTGACATAATTAAATCGGGTTTTCACAAGGAGAGTTTAAAAGATGAAAAAGGAAAAGATTTTGAATTGGATTTAAAAGATTTTTCTACAATTCTAACTCCGTCATCACCGCGTTTATTGAGTACTACAAGCTCGTCTTCTCCTTTTGACGATGCTTTGTGTGGACTTAGTGTGGGGGAATCCCCTTATGTTCCCTTCCCTTTCTCCACCGAGGACGAGATATTTGATCCTGGAATTGCTTATATAAGGAAATCTCGGTCTTCCACTGATGCAATAAATGGAAAATCTTTTCATTTGATTGGTGCGAGTCTACCTCGAGTAGCTCAATGTTTGTATGACTTACCCATTGTCCCACCCTTCTATTTCTTCTCTCCTATTTTCTTCTACCCTATTGGGGTTTGTGTTGAAGTAGCGTTGTTTCGTCTTTCATCCGAAAACGAGGACGCTACCTTTGACCCCGGTATACGTTTATCGGGTTTTTAAAGTACTCCACGTACTTTTGGGCCTTGTTTATCATGTAAGCCCCACCAAAAATTGACCACACCATGATATCCCTAAATGATCACATTTATAGGGATTCGAGTCGAGCTTTTGACTCGGTTATCAAAAACAAGGTGCCTCGTGGGGGAGACCCATGCTTATCCATGTACATATTATTGCTTTCTAATTAGTTTAATGTGAGGGGATTTGTGCCCTTCCAACCTTTGTTCCGTGGTTGTTTGTGCATTGTGGTTTTTAGATCATGATCTTCACGATTGGAGCCTCTCGTGTTCGTTTATGGGAGCACTCGATCGTTTGCTTTGGAGACCTTTCCCAATATCCAAATGATATATCCTTTTATGTTCTAACCTTAGGTTTTTAGCACACTTCATAAACGGCTATTACTTATTGGTTACACCCTTTCCATGCTAGATTAGGCATTCGACTACGTCTTTAGTATGGGGGTGTTTGCACCCCTAGACTCGAAACATTGAGGACAATGTTTAACTTTAGTATGGGGGGGTGAATAGATACTTGCCTTGCCAAACCTTCACGCTTTCCAAAGTTTATGTTTTGTTTATCGTTTTTGTTGCAAAATAAGGCTAAAAATGGCCAAATTTTAAAATTTTTCTCATGATTCATAAGTGTTTGAAGACACGAATGTAGATTTTCCGATGGCGAGAATAAGAGTAATTTTTTACTCTACCGTGCGTGTTGAGCACTTAGCTTTGATTCCTTAACTACACATTAGGCTAAGTCTCTTAAATGAGGACGAGAAATGATAGAGTTAATTATAAGTTACTATGCTAAACGTAGAGTACTCGTATTCTTTCAAAAACTCATGTGTTCTCGTTGTTTGCTTATTCTCCCTTCGCTTGTAAATATTTTTTGCTTAATAAATATTGACTTAGCGGTTTAGTTAGGATTGTTGGGTTTCTAGTCTTTTCTAGTAGCTTCCGTGTAATTAAATTGGGAAGACATTAAGGTATCGCCAGCGTCACGGTTTTGAAGTATTGGCACCCTAATAATCAAAAGTTTCACCCAATAATAAGATTTCAAGTGCTCACCTAAATCTAGCAAACAATTTGAAGCCCCACAAGGCCTAAAATCTATGCAAAATTGAAAGTGAATCAAGCCTTAATCTTCGAAGCTTTAAAGATCCAAAATTCGCTTTTGCGTGAGGATATACGTCTTTGGCTAATAAAACCACCGATGATGGCGGATAATAAAAGGCAAGGCAAGACCAAAGTCATAATAAAAGCTTCATGGCGAAGTTGAATAAAAGATGGAGGTAAACCAAAGATAATAAGGCCCTTCCGTTAGGGGCGTATAAAAGTCTTGGTAATAAGTCTCATGTTCAAAAGCGTTATAAAACCGTGTTTATCGATTCTTCTTTTCAACTTAATTTTTTAACATCGTTGTCTATTGGGAGGGGTTATTGATTTGATGGTCTTGGTTACACCGTTAGGACTCTATTTTTAGACCTAAATCTCTATTATCGCATAAGTCAACAATGTATCCTCGTGATCATTTAAGACAAAATAAAATATAAGAGATACAACTTAGGAATAATGGGAGGATAAGTACGTGATTAGGGCATATGAGTAGTGTTAGCATTACTAACTTATAATGACAATGATCTCGTTGCACGCTTGGCATGGAATTGGAGTGAAAATCGAGGACGATGAAATTATTTCTAACGAAGCATTCACGTGTTCTTATTCTATGAACCTAAACATCCCATTTTGCGATGAAAATCATACATTATGTCTAAAACACAAGTAGTAGTAATAGTGTAATGTAGCTAGTTTATCATTTCAATAAAGTGAATAAAATTAAATTTTGGAGATGCTACGATACTTTATTCTAGCATTGCGTGAGGGCACGACAATGGTTTAGTATGGGGGAGTGATGAGACTGCTTTTATACATGGTCTCATCGTCCATATCGAGCTTAAAATTTATAAAATATCATCAAATACACCAAATATATGCTCGTGTTTGTTACTTGTGTATTTTTAGGTACGGATATTGAGGAAATGGCAAAAGATCACAAGAATCATTCAAAAACGAACACGGGAAACGAAGCCGCACAATGAACCGGGCCCAAGTTTGGATTTTGCAAAAAGACCCTTGAAGAATTGAAGATTGGCAACTTTAGTCCCTCATCTTTGAAGAACTTGTCACAAATGACCCTCCAAATGTCATTTGTACAAGTATGATCCTCCATGTTTGAAGATTGTACAAGATCAGCCCTTGGAAAATCCAAAATATGCATTTGAAGCCCTTATTTCAAGTTTATAAACCTTTTGTGCCATATTTGACAACTTTCCAAAAGTTGTTAAGTGCAAAATGGGTATTGATAGCCATTTATTACAAAGTGAACAAGAGATAGAACTTTGGGGGTTAAAACTGCCAAACAGCCAAACATATCCACCCACCCAGCTTTTGACACGTCACCATAACCCACCCAAAACCCATTTACCCATACCCTACCCATTATCCACCAGCCCAATACCTTTTAAATTAATAAAACCCGTTTTATTAATCTGGTCAAAAAGTCAAAAGGAGATTTCCCACTAAACAAGCATTTTAAATTCCCTAATCCCCAATTCGGATCTAATCCCCACCTTCATCCTATCAACCCTAACAAAAACCCAGTTTTAATTACCTTCATGTTTAACCTAAACCCTAATTAATATTAGGGGTTTTACACACAACCCCAATCCCAACATACCCACACACCCAGAAAACGACCCCTGCACTGTTTGTCCCCTCCCCTGCCACCCTCTCACATGGCACTTGACCAAATCAATGGTCCAACTTCACTCCTTGGCCCGCAAGATTAATTTGACGCTCAAGATTGAATGTTCACAGCTGGCATCTTCACAAGACACCAACAAAATCACATGGGAGCAAATTTTGACCAATTTCAAGACTTTTCTCAAGGGCATTTCAGGAAATCAAGAGCTAGGGTTTAGCATTAGTTTTAAGCTTTCTAGATAGTTCTACTTCTTGTATAAATAGAGGTCGACTTGTGACCTTTATTGTGGTTCCAGATTTTACTCAAAATTGTAATCTTTTTAAAATATTTATAAAGTTTGGTATTTGTGTGTGAAACAAGTGTAATTCCTTTTATTGATTTTTAAAATTGATATGTTTGTGAGTAATTAATCTGAGTTCCATTTCTCTTGTGTTAACACTTAGTGTGTTTAAGGTTTGTTAAAATTTTCAAAAGGTTTCAAGATTAGTTCAAATTTCAGAAACCCAAAACTCCTTTGAAGTGAAAGTGGATAAGGAGGTGTTAGATTTGTGAGTTTGAAGCTGTTTTTGAAAGGTGTTAATTGGTTTCAAGGTTTTTGAAAATGGTTATAAATTTTCAGAAAATCAGAAAGTGTTGTTTTGTGCTTGTTTTCATTTTCTCAGGTTTGAGCTTGTTGCTGTCCAAGGTCCAGCATAGGCCCCAGCCTATAGGAGGTGACTTGGCAGTCACTAAGGGTCCTGGATGTAGGACCCTTAAGGTATTTCCTTGTTTCTCTTTTCAATTTTTTTAGTTTCTGAAAAATCTTGATGTTTATGTGATTTTGCTTGAAATCTGGTTAAGTGTTGTTTGAAGTATTGGATATTGCTTGTTTAGGTTTGATATGCATGTTTAGAAGGATTGTAATCAGATTGAGTTTATTTTGAAAGGATTTGTTTTGTTAAAATTTGCTTATTCAGTTTTTAAGGGGTGTTTGGATTAAGGCTTAAATTGAGTTTAATGACTTGAATTGTGCTTAAAACCTGTTTAAATACATTCATTAGGGTAGTGTTAGGAGTTAAGTTCCATTGGTTTTCAGTTTGTGGTAGTTGTGAGCACATTTGCAAGTTAAAAGTTTGAAATACATAGCAAAAATCTGCCAAGTCATTTTTCTGCATGTTTTGATTGAATTTTGTGTTTGATTATTGGAAAGTTGTTAGGATTTAGGTTTGTTTAGGGTTTGTAATTGATTTCATATCATTTGGTTGATTAAGGTTCAAGATTTGAGCATCTAAAAATCATCTATGTGCATGTAACTTGGTCACAAAACTCTCAGACCTGCCTAGTTCTTAATCAGGAACTTTTTGGTCATTTTTATGCAATTTGTGGTGTGAACTTGTGTGCAATCTGCTTGTTTTGTGTGTTATCTTGACTCCTTGTACTCCAAAGAGTACAAGGGTGCCTTCTTGTCCACAAATCAACACCAAAATCTCATGATCAAGCCCTCTTGATCCTTAACTCCACAAGTGAAGATACTTATTTGCTTGTGTTCTTGAAAACAAGTGACTGGGCACGTTTTGCTTTGAATTTGGTAACCCTTGTTAATATTGGACTTGTGTTTGTGAATTTGTGACTAAAAAGGTTACTGGTTTGGTTGATTAAAGTTTAAAAAGAAAAAAAAATTAACAAAAAGGACGTGGCCAGGACTCGAACCTGCGCCACTCCTCCCACAACCAAACGTGCTAACCATCTGCGCCCTAGGGACTTTGACTGATAGGTTTGGTTTCAAATTATACTTAAGGAGATTTTGTTTTGGCTTATCTAAATTAAGCCGTAGCTTATTTGGGCATTTTCAGCTTATTTCTTCAAGTTTTTGACCAGTTGGCAATTTTCCTAGGACTTTATTAAGTTTTCAGACTTTTCTGTTTAAAAAATAGATTTTTCCCTTTATTTAATTATTTATTAGGATTATTTTTAGTTTAACTTTTAGATTGTAGTTTAAAAATAGTAAAAAGTATTTTAAAAATCCAGAAAAATAGTTTTTAGGTTTTAATTTATATTTTTGAGGTTTACATTTCATAAAGTTTTCAAAAGGTCTAATTTTTAATTTTATTTGATTTTAGGGTTTTTAGACATCTTTAAAAATTAATATAAAATTAATAAAAAGGTTTTAGGAACTTTTATTTACATTTTTTTCTTAGTTACATTATTTAGGATTTTTGGTAATTTTTTAGAATTTATTTAAAAACTTTTAATTTTTTTAGAATATTTTAATATTATTTTATTACCAAAAATAGAAAGTTTAATTTTTAACTTTTTTTCATTTTACCTAGGTTAAGGACATATAATTAGGAACTTTGTAACTTTCCAAATATTTTTTAGGCTTTTTATTTAATTTTTAGAATTAATTTAAGATTTAATAGATTTTAATAGTTTTTAAGTATTTAAAAATAGTTTAATTTGGTTTTAAAATTATTAAAAATAGTTTTTAGCTTAATTAGGTCATTTTTGAGGTTTATAAACTATAAAATCTTGTTTGGGGCTTTGTAATAATTAAAAGTGATTTTTAGGGCTTTAATTAGCATTAAAAAGTCATTATTTAATTAAATTAAAAGGTTTTAGCAAGTTTGGATTTTTTGTAAACTCTTAGAATATTATTGTGGATTTTTGGTAATTTTTAGAAATTTTTAGGTTAAAATTTTAATTTTGGTAGTTTTTACGGTTCTACGTCTTAACTTTCTAGTAGTGATTTTTTCGTTAATTTTTATTTTTACGTCTTCGTCATTTTCTCTTCCCTTTTCTTCTTAATAAAATCATCAATCAATCATCATTCATTACACAACACACGTGCCTCCTCGAGAGAACGAAATCACTTAGGGTCATTCACACACGGTTTTCCTAAATCGTCGTGCATACTTACCCTATTTATTGCTCTTTTCCTAAAGGGTACAAAAAATACTCAATCAGTTGGCCACCATACTTATACAATTACCCTTTCCCCAATGCACTCCCTCCTATGATGACACTTATAAGAATCAATACAACATATAACACATAAATCTATCTACCCATATAAGCTCATAACCACATAACCAATAAGGTCCAAAACTCCATCTATAAAAAATAACATGATAAAACTCTTGGAATACAGAATTCCATAGTCTAGCTAAAACAGCCTAGACTAAATCCAAAACGAAAACATTATCAGTTATAAGTCATGTCGCCCATGAGAGTGGAAATGGCTTAGAATCCTTCATATCCACCTACTCCTACTAACTCGAACCACCACATGGTTCTTAGGGAATATGACTTAAACATCAAAAGACAAAAAAAACATACCTCAAGTACATAAAATAACCCAACAAAAGATAGAAACTACTATATACCAAATTATGTACTATAATGTACAATATAAGCAAAATACGACAATGACTAGCGTGGATGATTATGGTTCAACCCGCACTACTCACAACCCGAAAAGAAAATAACATGTGGCTAAGTATGAACTTACTATAATTCAATTCATACTAGTCAAAACATCATAATAAATAACATCCAAACACATCAATTTATATAAAATGCACACATACTCCTATGACGCCTATATGCAGGGACCCTTAAGCTATAGACTAGGCTACGCGACTAGGCAACCTAATTCTCTATAACCATTGTCTCTGATAACATTCTGTCACACCCCACCATGGCGGAATATGGGGTGCGACGTATAAATACCATCACAACAAACGGTGTCTCCATAGAGAAAACTAAAATGCAAATATAATGTCATAAATGGTGACACAAATGTCATGACAATATCTCAACAAATGCAGGAGTCTAGGTAAGTAGGTAACAGTCCTACCTCTTACCCAAGACAAACAAATAACACTAACAATCACATATAGGTGCCAACAATATCACTATCGAAAAAATCAGAAAGAAAATAAACTAAGAAGGAACGGGGATCTCCTTCTAAATGCATTCCTACTCGACTCCAATCCTAGCCACATATGTTCTCACGCTTAACCACGTATCACCTGAAAGAGACACTAAAACACGTCAACATAAAGTTGGTCAGAGTCATAGGTTTAGACTCCAACGCTAAATCAGTTACAAGCTGTGAATAACAACCATCAACACAATAACATATGGACAATGTGTTACAAGTATGCATTAACAACTAGCATTCAAGATAAATCAATCATCACAATTCTAAGGCATCACGCCTTACCAACAACCACAATTTCCAAGGCATCACGCCTTACCAACAACCATAATTTCCAAGGCATCACGCCTTACCAACAACCATAATTTCCAAGGCATCACGCCTTACCAACAACCATGGTATCATAGGCACCCATACACCTATGTACCTTTCCAATCCAAATCATACACAAAAAAGAATCACATAGCAGTTAATCACATAATGTACACACAAGTCCATCTCAAACCTTAAAAACATTTACAGCATCAATTTATAAATAACTCAACACAGTGTCTCTTCCATCCCATCTAGAAGTCAAAAACAATAATAAACATGGGACTATGAAACTCACCTGATTGCTTCTTCACCAGTCCTCGCACTAGCAACAAGCTAACAAACCAAAAACACGCAATCAATACATAAACCAATCACTAAGATGACTCATCAACCTATGATGGACATCTAGCCTATTCCCATATAAATACCTCATTGATAATCTCTAATCACCCCATTACCCTTCCTTAACAAGTCCTTAACTTGGTTAAGTTTAATAACTAACCCGTTCATATTTTACACAAAACAGTCCCAATTTTTAAGTCTCAAAACTTTAAGTCAAACGCCCACTTAAACATACCCATGGTTTCTGTAAAAGGAATATTCATACCCTTACATATGTTAGCTAACATCTCCCACTTGCCCTAACCTTAAAGTTACTTTTAAGGCCCCGATATATATATATATATATATATATATATATATATATATATATATATATATATATATATATATATATATATATATATATATATATATATATATATATATATATATATATATATATATATATATATATATATATATATATATATATATATATATATATACTTCTATCATTCCAGATTTCCTGATTTTAAACATACTAAAAGTTTGTTACAATTAAGGGGTCTTACCCTAAACCAAAACCTTAGCCCAAGTGCATATACTTAATAAAATATATAAACCATCACTCATGTTCGTTAGAAGATCCCAATGCAACCCTAAGTACCCCAAACAACACAAAACTTAAAAAGAAAACAGGCTGAATTCAAAACTGTTTTGACCTCCGACTATTGTAACCTGTTTTTGACCCACTTCCCGACCTCCAGTTTAGTTGTCGTTTCTTTCATTGGAAAGCCACTTCAATTACCTTTTCAGGTATACTTGGATCGTAAAATAAGAGTTTATATAACTCCCGATATGATCAAAACAATTGACTCAAAATTATGCCCAGTTTTTAAAAACGGGTTTAATCAAATTAAACTAATTAATTAACCCTAATTCCACTAGTTACAAGCCCTAACTTATGTAATCATTATGAACTCATTATTATAACATTAATTTACTGTTTTTAAATTAAACCCTAACCTAGATCCATCATAAGATGATTATATAAACATAAAAACAATTAAATTAAAAAAGGATTATGAAAGTTTACCTTTGATTTACGAAAACCCTAAAATTTTGATGAAGAACCCTAAAACCCCATGTTTAAACGTCGACTTCTTTTTACAGGAGAAAGATATTCTGATTTTTGTGTTGTGAATAAATAATATATAGGGTGTGATAACCCATTCCTAGCCCAACCCAACAACCCCTTTCCTTATTCTCTTTTTTCCTTTTTCTCTTTTTTTTAATCGGCCAAAACCGACCTAAACCCCCCTTAAATTCGTTTTTTTTTTATTTTTATTATTTAATATTATGTTATTAATATTATCTTGATTTTACTTAATTTATTTCAGCTCCTAAAGCCTCCAAAACCTCAAAACCGTAAAACTAGTCAAATTTACGCGTTTTACCGTAAAAGACGTAAAATATACACTTTTAAAAAAATCTCAAATTTTGAAATAAACTTCATAACTAAGTCCTAAATGACTTAAAACAATCCCGAAAAATATCCATATGACTAATTACCTCTTCTGAGACCTCTAAATGCTAAACCGTAAATCGTAAAAATACGATTTTCTATAATACATATACGTATACGTAAAACCACTAAATAACACCATCTCACTTTATAGTCACTACCATGTGAACTCATGAACATGAAATCATCACACATCGTTTCACTCACAAGGTACCCCGTACCGGAAACGATATCCAAACCACAAACTATACACACCAATAAGCACATATACACGTAAAGACACGCAACTAGCACAAAATAAAACTAAGTGACGAACCTCAAAACCAGGGTTGTCACATAAGGGGTCGGTGTCATGAGCATAAATACAATGTTTTATTATCATTATTATTATTGCCTTGAATATAGATTGTGTGTACGACAATTTTATAAATGATTATGATTGATTTTCTTCTTGTGTTCAAATGTGATTTGATAAACCTATAGACTCGCTCAACATTATTGTTGACTCGTTTTAGCATGTATTTCAGGTAATAGGAAGTGATGGAGCATGGAGCTTTGCTGTGGAGGTTGTGGCTTGGCTTTTGGAAGAATGTTGGTCTAAAAACTATTTATATCCTTTACTATTGAACAATTTACTTTATGTTGTGTACTGTACTAAACTTGTGGTGGTTGTTGGTCGAGATCCATGGGGACTAAACGCTTTACTCTGGTGTCATTTTAGTACAATCAGGATGAAATTTATGTTTTAGACCTTTTATGAAAATCTTGTTTATAATTATGTGTAAACGTCTCACTTTTGAGTCGTTCAATATACCTTGTGTGATGATGCTTGTGTCTAGCACCCAATTGTGTATTTCCGCTGCGCAATGTAAATTGGGGGTGTTAGATATGATTCTTGTGATCTTTTGTCATTTTCTCAATATCCGTACCTAAAATACACAAGCAACAAATACAAGCATATATTTGGCCATTTTCATGATATTTAATGCATTTAAAGCCCTTTTTGGACGATGAGACTATGTATAAAAGCAGTCTCATCAGCTAGTCTTAATAAAGATAGAACACAAGTGGTCCCGATTGTATGCTTATTGATATGGACCCGATTGATTTGATGACCCAATGAATGATTGAAATGGATTATTATTACTTAGATTATGTCACTATAAGTCCCATTAGCATGAATTGTGAACTACCGGGAGTTGGTAGACGCTTATGCATATAATAGTACTATTTGGGGAAGATCACCCCAGTTCGCGCCTTGATGCTTGATCCCCGTCGTGCCACATTGATTGGTAAGCTAATTTATGTATAAGAGGGATATATTTAGCGTGATTTTTGTGATAACACGCTATTTTAAATGGGCAAATGAAATCCGTGATAGCTACCCGATATATAGTATAGAAAGGTAACAGTGTCATGCGGCTTATAATAATTCGATAATAATAATGATAAAGGTAACACTGAGGCTGCGGTCTTAGGAATAGTGTACGATATATGATTTGAATTATAATATATTGCCTGACTAGCAATATGGGGTCTTATTTATTATTATACACGTGTTCTGGTTTTACATAACTGTTTTATATAACGGTTTTTATTATACTATAATCAACGTTATAAAACGTATTGAATGGTGTTGTTACGACAATGATTCGTATCAAATGCTTAAGGCCTATGTTATGATTTACGACAATGATTCGTATAAAAATGTTTTTGGCCTATGTTATGGTCTATGACCAAGAATTGTACAAAAATGTTTTTCGGTAATGATTATATACCGGTTTATGTTAATGGTTTTATTAAACTCTATGGACTCGCTCAGCGTTTCGCTGACTTTTAACATGTTTTATCTCAGGTACTTGAAGGTAATTCTCGGGAAGATGATAAGAGTTTATGGCCCGCATTTAAATAAAAAATTTCATTCAAATGTTTTGTAAATTTGTAAGACATATTTTGACCTAGGGACCTATGTAATTTGATATTTATGAATGGAAAATGCTTTGTTGTTAAACGACGCGATTTTTAAGTGTTGTCTATGATTTGAGTAATGTGATATCCCGTAACACCAACGACTCTTCCGCTGATTCGAAATGTGAATATTTGGGGGTGTTACAGTTTGGTATCAGAGCTCTCGTTATAGAGAATGAAATATTTTTAAAACCAAGGTTTTGAATAAAACATTTCAAAATCTTTTAACTATAAATATTTTGAGTAAAATGTTTAAAAATCTTTTGACTATAATTGTGCCGAAGAATTCCCGAGTTACCGACAAGGCAAGACTGAGAAGTGTTATTTTAATATATATATATATATATATATATATATATATATATATATATATATATATATATATATATATATATATATATATATATATATATATATATATATATATATATATATATATATATATATATATATATATATATATATATATATATATATATATATATATATATATATATATATATATATATATATATATATATATATATATATATATATATATATATATATATATATATATATATATATATATATATATATATATATATATATAATATAGATTATATATATGTTGTAATTTTATTACATGATTGTTTAAGCTTCGGTGGAAAACCCGGTGGAGTCAATTGATTAGTGCGAGGAACTTGACCGTTTTGGTTATAAGTTCCCGCGGCCGCGAAGGCACTCGAAGTGTTACCACCGTTGGTAATGCACTCGGAATAATCGTGAGCTCCACCACAATACATACAAGAAGCCTCAACCGCTTTAGCCGTAGCGGGAGTGGGTTGTTCACCAACTTTAAACTCAATTAACAACCCCTTAAGCTTATCAAAAATCTTGTTCTCCAAATTAGCCTCGATTTGGAAAGCATCAACGGTGTGTGACAATGAAGGCGAAGGCGAAGACGAAGTCTTACGAACACTCGACGTGATACGAGGACTATAGACCTTAGACCTATTCTCAATGATTAACAATGCTTCCTCGACCGTCTTACACAAGAAATTACCACCCGCGGCGGCATTAAGATAATCACGCTCATGATCGTTCAAGCCATTGTAAAACGTGTCAATTTGATGCAAGTCGGAAAAACCATGATGAGGACATTCGTGCAACATTTCCTTAAACCTATTCCAAGCCGTAGAAAAACTCTCATTATACTCTTGCGAAAACTTTGAAATCTCGTTTTTCAAATGCGTAGTCTTAGAGGGCGGAAAAAAATTGGTTCACGAATTTTGAAACGAGATCCTTCCACGTCAATATATAATTGGGTGGCTCTTTCTCTAACCAAATTTTTGCGGGCCCCGCTAAGGAATACGGAAAAAGCATCATCTTAATCGAGTCGTTAGAGACGTCCTTAAACTTGCAAGTGGCGGTGAGACGATTAAATTGGCGAATGTGGTTATGAGGGTTGTCCTTTTCGTCACCTCGAAACTTGTTGTTTTGAATCATGGACAACAAACCCGTCTTAACCTCAAAATTCTCCGCAAGGATAGCGGGAATCACAATCGCTTCTCCATAACCCTCGGTGGGTGCTTGAAGCAACTCCATCATAGTTCGATTAGCCATGGGTGCTTCTTTCACTACAATGGGTTCGTCAATAGGTGACTCCTCACTAGAAGGAGTGATTGATTTGTTTCTTCGTTTAAGAGCACGTCTTTCTTTGGAGCGAGTTTGCATAAACGTCACGTACAACGAGAAGGCAAGCAAAGAAGATTCTTTTTGGTGTTTTTACTTTTTCAATTTTTTTGTGGTTTTTGATTGTTTTTAACTTTTTTGGATTTTTGGAATGTATTAGGTAGACACAAATCTACAAATCTCCTCCTTAATCAAATCTCTCGATTAAATAAGCCTCAAGGAATGAAAACGATCACGTGAAGTGAACGCCTTCGATGACTTTAGAACGATGGTGGAACACCAAATCGTTCAAGAGGGTTTAATCAAATGAAACCAAGAAAATATATACGATATGTAATAATACTTTGGGCGGCAAAACCCTCGATTAGCTTTCAAAATCAAAATACGCACAAGCAAGCGGAGGAAACGAGGCGGCGCGAAGCACTTAAGAGCCTTTTTCCTTTAGGTCGTGAAATACAACCGTCTTATACCCACCTTATAGTTTGTATCTTTCAAAATCGAGCTTCATGAAAGTATTTATCTATTTTTGCCTTTTTTCTTTGGTTTGAGATTCGAATACAATGATTGGGTAATGACCTCCCAAGTCAAGGTTGTGATTTCTCACGTATTTGGAGTACTTGTAAATTTATTGTTCTACGTATACAATATAGTAATAGTATTCACAAAAAACGAAAAACAATAATACGTATTAGTAGAGTGCTACTAATACAAATACTATTATGGCTATATATAAAAACAACAATTGTTCAACCAAAACACAACACGCCTCCCCGGCAGCGGCGCCAAAATGATAGTTGAAATTTTTACTACTCTTTAGGAAAAGAGCAATAAATAGGGCAAGTGAGCACGACGATTTAGGAAAACCGTATGTGAATGACCCTAAAAGTGAGTTCGTTCTCGAGGAGGCAAGTGCGTTGTGTGTTGAATTGATTAATGATTTGTGATTATATGATTGAGAAAGAAAGAAAGAAATGGGATTAGAAGAGAAAGACGGTTACAAAAACGAATTAAACTAAGACGAAAAAGGCGATCAGGCAAAACCGTAAATAGTGCAAAAATTAAAATTTTAACCTAAAAATTCCTAAAAATTACTAAAAATCCCCAATAATATTCTAAGAGTTTACAAAAATCCAAACTTGTTAAAACCTTTTAATTAATCAGATAATGACTTTTTAATGCTAATTAAAGCCCTAAAAATCACAATTAATTATTAAAAAGCCCTAAACAACATCTTATAGTTTGTAAATCTCAAAAATATCCTAATTAAGCTAAAATTTACTTTTAAAACTCAAAACCAAGTACTTAAATTACTCTAAAACACAAGTTTAAACAACAAACAACTACAATCAAGCTACTAGAAACCAAAAACGTACCCAGATCCCAAATGTGTTTCTGATGAACACAAGGTAAATCTTCACATGTGCAATTTAATATCAAGAGGTCTTGATTTTGGTTTTTTTGGTGTTGTTTGATTGGACAAATGGCACCCCTACACTCAGTTGGAGTGTAGGGAGTCAATATAGCACAAAAACAAGAAAATCACTTAGCCAAAAATCACTCAAATAAGCACAAAAGTTACTGATCTAGTCTTGCACTTGACTGATGAACAAATGACTGATTTATATGCACAAAATCGAATTTCAACAAGGCAAATCTTTCATACAAACCAACCTAAGGACATATAAGCAATCACAAACCCTTAAATGACCTAAGACCTAACAGATTTCCAAACTTTGACGGCAAAATTCACAAAAATCAGTCACAACAAAGGCAGTTTTCTGATTATAGCTATTTTATCCACTTTTAGCATGCAAATGTGTTCAGAACTTGACCAAACTGAAACTTAAAACACTTATGCACCCTACAATACCCTAGTGAGTGTTTCTAGACTGGTTTTAATACAAGAAACATGTCATTAAACCTTCTAGAATCTTAATCCAAACACCCCTTTAAAATTTCAGAAACCAAATTTTCAAACCAAATCTTAACTAAACTTCAACCAAACTGATTTAAACAATCTAAACATGCATACTAACCTTAAATAAGCAATATTCAACACTTAAACAGACAAATGAACAACTTCTACACAAAATCATGCAAAATCACACAAAATCTGAAAATATGAAAATGAAAAAAATGAAACAAGGAATTTTACCTTAAGGGACCTACATCCAGGTCCCTTAGTGGCTGCTTAGCCACCTCCAAATAGACTGGGGTCTATGCTGAACCTCTTTGTGGTTAAAATGAAAATGATGATGGTATAAGACCTTGTTTTGAACCTGCCAAAAATTGAAAACCAAGAGCAAAAGGTGACTGGAACAAGAGTTTAAGCTATAGGGTTAACTTATTGACAAGTTAACCTATAGCTTAAAGCTTTTAAAAAGAAAGCAATAATATAAGAAACTGATTTCTCTTAACTGAAATTTTGAAAATTCAGGAAAACTTAAAACCTTTTTAAAACAAGAAAATCAACAACAGAATTCAACAAACTTCAAACAACATAAATAAATGGGTTCTTTGCTTCTCATCAACAATCCTTAAACCAATTTTTCATTCATTAAAAACTGGACTTTTTACAAAGTTGTGAAAAAGGAGAAAAAAAAGAACAACCTAAAATGAGACACATTTATACTAGCTAGTAGAAGAGTGTAGAAGCTTGAATAAAATATTACAAGAAATTAAACCCTAAACCCTAATAGTCCTAAAAATCCAAAAATGCCCTTGTTCTTTGACTGGAATCTTGGTCAATAAGCTCTCATGTGAAGTAGCCAGCTGTTATGAATGATCAGGAACGTCCATTTGTCCTTAGGGTCCAAGTAGTAACATCCAACCATTGGTTTTGTCTGTTTTAGGGGTTTGAGGGAAAGGGACGGGGCAGGGGAGGGTCCCACAAGACACATGGGTGTGTCTTGTGTTGGTTTGGGGTGTGGGTTGTGGTGACAAAAAGCTTAATCATCAATCTGGAAAAGAAGAAGCAAAACCCCTTTGATTACAAGTTAACTGTGCCTGGAAATTTTTAGGGTTTAAGTGGTGTTTAGGGGAAGTTTAATCTGAAAAAGGGATCAAAGTTTTTAAACTTTGTGTTTGCCACCAAAACGTAGCCAGGTTTAAGTTAAGTAAATAAAAAGTTGGGTGGATTCTGACGTGGGGGAAAGGAAGGTTTTCATTGGGTATTTGACTGGTCAAGGTGACGTGGAGATTGGTGATTGGAGGATGTATGTTTGGCTGTCTCCCAATTTTAGTCCCTCAAAGTTCTTCTTTCCTTCATGTTGTAATAACTCAGCACAAACCCCATTTCCTTTGTAATTATCTTTGGCAAACTTGTCATTTTTGGCACAACAAGTTTTATAAACTTGTTTCAAGGACTAAACTTGCAATTTGATAATATTTGAAGGACTGATTTTGGCATTTTCTTCATTCTTCAAGGTTTGACTTGTTTGTTGACTTCTTGGAGGACCAATATTGACAATTTAGGTTTGTTGAGGGACTAAATTTGCCAATTCTTCAAAGTTAAGGGTCCTTTTTGAAATTTTGACAAACTTTAGGGACCAAACTTGTAAATATGAAGATACAAGGGTATAAAGTGTCAATTCTTCCATATTGGAGGACCCTTCTTCATAATTCTTCAATTCTTCAAGGGTTTTCTTTGGAAAATTCTTCATTAGGGCTTGGTTCATCGTGCGGCTTCGTTTCCCGTGATCGTTTTTGACTGATTCTTGTGATCTTTTGTCATTTTCTCAATATCCGTACCTAAAATACACAAGCAACAAACACAAGCATATATTTGGGTATTTTGATGATATTTAATGCATTTTAAGCCTTATTTGGACGATGAGACTATGTATAAAAGCAGTCTCATCACTCCCCCATACTAAACCATTGTCGTGCCCTCACGCAATGCTAGAATAAAGTATCGTAGCATCTCCAAAATTCATTTTTATTGACTTTATTGGAATGATAACTATCTACACTATTACTATTGCTACTACTTGTGTTTTAGACATAATGTATGATTTTCATCGCAAAATGGGACGTTTAGGTTCATAGAATAAGAACACGTGAATGCTTCGTTAGAAATAATTTCATCGTCCTCGATTTTCACTCCAATTCCATGCCAAGCGTGCAACGAGATCATTGTCATTATAAGTTAGTAACGCTAACACTACTCATATGCCCTAATCACGTACTTATCCTCCCATTATTCCTAAGTTGTATCTCTTATATTTTATTTTGTCTTGAATGTTTCACGAGGATACATTGTTTGACTTATGCGATAATAGAGATTTAGGTCTAAAAATAGAGTCCTAACGGTGTAACCAAGACCATCAAATCAATAACCCCTCCTAATAGACAACGATGTCAAAAAATGAAGTTGACAAGAAGAATCGATAAACACGGTTTTATAACGGTTTTGAACATGAGACTTATTACCAAGACTTTTATACGCCCCCTAACGGAAGGGCCTTATTATCTTTGGTTTACCTCCATCTTTTATTCAACTTCGTCATGAAGCTTTTATTATGACTTCGGTCTTGCCTTGCCTTTTATTATCCGCCTCGTCGGTGGTTTTATTAGCCAAAGACGTATATCCTCACGCTAAAGCAAATTTTGGATCTTTAAAGCTTCGAAGATTAAGGCTTGATTCACTTTCAATTTTGCATAGATTTTTCGGCCTTGTGGGGCTTCAAATTGTTTGGTAGATTTAGGTGAGCACTTGAAATCTTATTATTGGGTGAAGCTTTCGATTATTAGGGTGCCAATACTTCAAAACCGTGACGCTGGCGATACCTTAATGTCTTCCCAATTTAATTACACGGAAGCTACTAGAAAAGACTAGAAACCCAACAATCCTAACTAAACCGCTAAGTCAATATTTATTAAGCAAAAAATATTTACATGCGAAGGGAGAATAAGCAAACAACGAGAACACATGAGTTTTTGAAAGAATACAAGTACTCTACGTTTAGCATAGTAACTTATAATTAACTCTATCATTTCTCGTCCTCATTTAAGAGACTTAGCCTAATGTGTAGTTAAGGAACCAAAGCTAAGTGCTCAACACGCACGGTCGAGTCAAAAGTTACTCTTATTTACGGAAAACCTACATTCGTGTCTTCAAACACTTATAAAACATGAGAAAAATTTAAAATTTGGCCATTTTTAGCCTTATTTTGCAACAAAACGATAAACAAAAAGATAAACTTTGGAAAGCGTGAAGGTTTGGCAAGGCAAGTATCTATTCACCCCCCCATACTAAAGTTAAACATTGTCCTCAATGTTTCGAGTCTAGGGGTGCAAACACCCCCATACTGGAAACGTAGTCGAATGCCTAATCTAGCATGGAAAGGGTGTAACCAATAAATTAATAGCCGTTTATGAAGTGTGCTAAAAACCTAAGGTTAGAACATCAAAAGGATATATCATGGATATTGAGAAATGTCTCCAAAGCAAACGATCGAGTGCTCCCATAAAACGAACACGAGAGGCTCCAATCGTGAAGATCATGATCTAAAAACCACAATTCACAAACAACCACGGAACAAAGGTTGGAAGGGCACAAATCCCCACACGTAAGCTACATTAGAAAGCGATAATATGTACATAGGATAAGCATGGGACTCCCCATGAGGCACCTCGTTTTTGATTACCGAGTCATGAGCTCGACTCGATCCCCTCAATACTAATTATCATTAGGGAAGGTGACTTGGTCGAGGTAGTTCAAGGATGGAACTTCTCCGCCAAAATAGTGCTTCAACCTATGTCCATTCACCTTGAAGTTAGGACCATCATCTTGAGCTAGCTCGATGGTCCCATACGGAAACACTTGAGTCACGGTGAATGGACCGGACCAACGGGATTTCAACTTACCGGAAAATATTTTCAATCTTGAATTAAAAAGCAAAACTTGATCCCCAATGTTAAAAACCCGGTTTTTAATTTTTGAATCATGCAACTTTTTAGTTTTCTCTTTATAAATCAATGAATTTTCATAAGCAATATCCCTTAATTCATCCAATTCATTTAATTGCATTTTCCGGTGTTTTCCCGCGGTCTCCGTATCATCATTACAATGCTTTAGGGCCCAATAAGCCTTGTGTTCTAACTCGATAGGCAAATGACAATTCTTTCCATACACAAGCTTATAGGGAGTGCACCCAATGGGCGTCTTATGAGCGGTCCTAAAGGCCCATAAAGCATCGTCCAACTTATCCGACCAAGTTTGTCGGTTTTCCCCAACGGATCTCTCCAAGATCCTCTTTAACGCTCGGTTTGAAACCTCGACTTGCCCACTCGTTTGTGGGTGATAAGCCGTAGAAAGCCGATGTGTAACCCCATATTTCCTTAGAACCCTTTCAAATTGGTCGTTACAAAAATGGGTTCCACGATCGCTTATGATAGCACGAGGGGTTCCAAACCGAGAAAACAATTGCTTCAAAAACTTGACTACCACACGAGCATCATTGGTGGGCAAGGCCTTGGCCTCCACCCACTTAGAAAGGTAGTCAACCGCAACGAGAATGTACTTATTACCACGAGATGATGGGAACGGCCCCATAAAGTCTATACCCCAAACGTCAAAGATCTCACACACTTGGATGATGTTTTGTGGCATTTCATCTTTTTGTGAGGCTTTTCCTTGTCGTTGGCATGCATCACACGACTTCACAAGATCTTGTGCATCTCGGTAAATAGTAGGCCAAAAGAAGCCGGCATCAAACACCTTCTTAGCCGTGAGATTAGCACTGTGGTGACCACCCGTGGGTCCCTCATGGCAAGCTCTAAGGATGTTATAAGCTTCGGTGCCAAATACACAACGTCGGATGATTTGATCCGCACAAGTCCGAAACAAGTAAGGGTCATTCCAAAAGTAGAACTTGACGTCACGAAAGAATTTTCGTTTTTCTTGAGTCGTCATACCCTTAATGATGAAGTTACCCGCATGGTAATTTGCAAAATCCGCAAACCATGGGGTGGAAGAATCAAGCTTAGAATTCACTACACCAAGTGTCTCGAGCGGAAATGTTTCAGTGATTTCCTTGGGCTCGTAAACACTTTGGTGAGGATCTTCCAAACGAGAGAGATGATCGGCCGCTAGATTCTCTGCTCCTTTTTTGTCAACGATGGTGTGATCAAATTCTTGAAGGAGGAGAATCCAACGAAGTAATCTAGGCTTAGCATCTTGCTTTGCCATGAGATACTTAATAGCCGAATGGTCCGTATACACTATGCATTTCGTCAAGATGAGGTAAGGTCAGAACTTCTCAAATGCATACACCACGGCAAGGAACTCCTTTTCCGTTGTAGTGTATTTTAGTTGAGCCTCGGTCATCGTCTTGCTAGCATAGTGAATAGGCAAGAAGTGCTTATCATGATGTTGCCCCAAAACGGCCCCTATGGCGTAATCACTAGCATCACACATGAGTTCAAAGGGGAGGTTCCAATTTGGAGCAACAAGAATGGGAGCTTCGGTAAGTTTCCTCTTAAGGATTTCAAAGGCTCGTACACAATCTTCGTCAAAGACAAAACGTGCCTCTTTTTCAAGAACATGTGTAATGGGTCGAGAAATCTTTGAAAAATCCTTGATGAATCGACGATAAAAGCCCGCGTGGCCTAGGAAACTCCTAACTCCCTTAACGGTTTTGGGATGAGGTAATTTGGCGATGACGTCCACCTTAGCTTGATCTACCTCAATCCCCGCTTTCGAGACCTAGTGCCCTAAGACGATTCCACTCTTAACCATAAAATGACATTTTTCCCAATTGAGCACAAGGTTGGTTTCCTCACAACGTTTTAACATTCTCTCTAGATTCGACAAACACGAAGTGAAAGAATCACCAAACACGGAAAAGTCATCCATGAAGACTTCCATCGTCTTCTCGATCATATCATGAAAAATAGCCATCATGCACCGTTGAAAGGTTCCCGGTACATTGCAAAGTCCGAATGGCATTCTACGATAGGCAAACGTTCCATATGGACACGTAAACGTAGTTTTTTCTTGATCACGAGGATCGATGGGAATTTGGAAGTAACCGGAAAAACCATCTAGAAAGCAATAGAAATCGTTTCCCGCAAGACGCTCCAACATTTGGTCCATGAAGGGCAAGGGAAAATGGTCTTTTCGAGTGGCTTCATTCAACTTTCGATAGTCAATGCACACTCTCCATCCGGTCACGAGTCTAGTGGGAATCAACTCGTTGGCATCGTTTGGCACAACGGTCATCCCTCCCTTTTTAGGGACACAATGAATAGGACTCACCCAAGGGCTATCAGAAATAGGGTAAATCATTCCCGCGTCAAGGAGTTTAAGGACCTCCTTTTTGATGACGTCGTGATTTTTGGGGTTCACCCTCCTTTGACTTTGGATTGTGGGCTTGAAATCCTCCTCCATTAAGATTTTGTGGGTACAAAACTTGGGATCGATTCCCTTAATGTCGGATAACTTTCTCGCAATCGCCCCTTTGTGATCCTTTAGAACATCGACAAGTGCGGTTTTTTCTTCATTCGAAAGATCCTTCGCAATAATAACCGGCAACTTGTCGTCCTCCAAATAGACATATTCGAGGTGAGGAGGTAGATCTTTCAACTCAAGGATAGGTGGTTCCTCAAGTGAAGATTTGGGCTCGATACTCATAACCTCCTCGGGTGGAGGAAATGAGAAATCGTTAAGAAAATCCTTGATAATCAAGAAGTCCTCATCGTTGTCGAGGTCTTCGTCACAAGTACTTGGAACATTGCATTCTTCCAACGTAAAACCACCACCTTCGAAAGGAGTGAAGGTTGGTGTCGAATTATCAAGAATTAGATCTAACATAGTGGGATTGCCACTAGTTTCTTCATCACCAAACCCTAAAACTTCTTGTGAAAATTCCTCGCAAACCACGTCGATCATATCAACGAGGTTTATGGTAGCAACAGAATAAACATGAGAAAGTTGAGAATTTTGAGTTGCGTTTATAACAAGTTCCTCGTCGTTGAAACGTAAGGTGATCTTTCTAGCATGAACATCAATTAAAGCCATAGACGTATCTAAAAACGAACGACCTAAAATAAGAGGAACTTGAGGATCCGTGGGGATATCAACAACGATAAAGTCTACGGGATAGTAGAACTTCCCCACTTTCACAAAAAACGTCTTCCGCCAAACCACATGCACGAATCGTGGAATGGTCGGCCAACTCAATAGACATTAGTGAAGGAGTAAGATTAGGAAGATTGAGCGACTTGAAGATTGCAAGTGGCATCAAATTAATGCTAGCACCAAGATCGGCCAAGGCATAGCATTCTTCCATATCTTGAATTGCACAAGGGATCAAAAATTTACCGGGATCACCGACTTTTTGAGGTATGCGATTAAGATAAACCGATGAACAACTAGACAATTGATGCAATTTCTCCTTGTTGTTCAACATACTCTTAAAGTTAGCGGCAAATCGAGGCATCATGACCAAAGCATCGGCGAAACTCACATTAAGGTGCAACTCACGAAACATTTTCATAAAAAGCTCAAATTGATAGTTGTCCCGCTCTTGTCGTTTCTCCTTCCTAAGTCTCGATGGGTAAGGCAAGGGTGGTGTGGGTTGGGGCATAGGTATAGCCTTTGGAATCTCGGGTTCCAACGTTGGTAAAGGGTCGACCGTAGGTGTGGCATGAGTGGTACTTTGTGGGCTTGAGATATGCTCCTTTTCGACCACCACCTCGGGTTCTTCCTCAATTTCCTCCACCATTGGAGTAATTCGTTGAGGAGTCGGTTCTTTAAGTGCCTTACCACTTCGTGTGGTAATCACTTTCATCTCTCCCTTCGGGTTTGATATGGTGTTACTAGGAAGACCACTCGAAGTAGAGGCTTTGTTCCCCATGACGGCTTCTAAAATGGCATTAAGCTTAGCATCTTGACTATTAAACTTAAGATCTTGACTAGCGGCTTTTTGTTCAATTCTTTGTTCAAGCCTAGCATGACTTTGTTCAATTTTATTGTTTTGACCTCTAATTTGATTAGCAAAATCATTTTTCAGCTCATTTCTCATGTTTAGATTTTCCTTCACAAAATTAGCTAACTCCTTGGTGTTTTTAGCCGTGTCCCTAGCTTGACTAGCCAATTGCTCTTGTATGTTTTCCAAAATCTTATCATTTGCCGTGGCGTAATTCAAAAAGTCCATTGGAAGTTCTTTAGTGTAAACATTTTGAAGACCTTGACTCGTGTTTTGAAAATTACGGTTTTGATTTTGATTTTGCAATTGGCTACTACTCCTTGATTCCCATAGTTGTTATTACCCTTGAAATTGTTTCTTTGATTGCTTTGGTAACCAACTTGGTTGTTTCGATAATTGTTAGCATTTTGATTTGGTGGAAAACCCGGTGGAGTCAATTGATTAGTGCGAGGAACTTGACCGTTTTGGTTATAAGTTCCCGCGGCCGCGAAGGCACTCGAAGTGTTACCACCGTTGGTAATGTACTCAGAATAATCGTGAGCTCCACCACAATACATACAAGAAACCTCAACCGCTTTAGCCGTAGCGGGAGTGGGTTGTTCACCAACTTTAAACTCAATTAACAATCCCTTAAGCTTATCAAAAATCTTGTTCTCCAAATTAGCCTCGATTTGGCAAGCATCAACGGTGTGTGACAATGAAGGCGAAGGCGAAGACGAAGTCTTACGAACACTTGACGTGCTACGAGGACTATAGACCTTAAACCTATTCTCAATGATTAATAATGCTTCCTCGACCGTCTTACACAAGAAATTACCACCCGCGGCGGCATTAAGATAATCACGCTCATGATCGTTCAAGCCATTGTAAAACGTGTCAATTTGATGCAAGTCGGAAAAACCATGATGAGGACATTCGTGCAACATTTCCTTAAACCTATTCCAAGTCGTAGAAAAACTCTCATTATACTCTTGCGAAAACTTTGAAATATCGTTTTTCAAATGCGTAGTCTTAGAGGGCGGAAAAAATTGGTTCACGAATTTTGAAACGAGATCCTTCCACGTCAATATAGAATTGGGTGGCTCTTTCTCTAACCAAATTTTTACGGGCCCCGCTAAGGAATACGGAAAAAGCATCATCTTAATCGAGTCGTTAGAGACGTCCTTAAACTTGCAAGTGGCGGTGAGACGATTAAATTGGCGAATGTGGTTATGAGGGTTGTCCTTTTCGTCACCTCGAAACTTGTTGTTTTGAATCATGGACAACAAACCCGTCTTAACCTCAAAATTCTCCGCAAGGATAGCGGGAATCACAATCGCTTCTCCATAACCCTCGGTGGGTGCTTGAAGCAACTCCATCATAGTTCGATTAGCCATGGGTGCTTCTTTCACTACAATGGGTTCGTCAATAGGAGACTCCTCACTAGAAGGAGTGATTGATTTGTTTCTTCGTTTACGAGCACGTCTTGCTTTGGAGCGAGTTTGCATAAACGTCATGTACAATGAGAAGGCGAGCAAAGAAGATTCTTTTTGGTGTTTTTACTTTTTCAATTTTTTGTGGTTTTTGATTGTTTTTAACTTTTTTGGATTTTTGGAATGTATTAGGTAGACACAAATCTACAAATCTCCTCCTTAATCAAATCTCTCGATTAAAGAAGCCTCAAGGAATGAAAACGATCACGTGAAGTGAACGCCTTCGATGACTTTAGAACGATGGTGGAACACCAAATCGTTCAAGAGGGTTTAATCAAATGAAACCAAGAAAATATATATGATATGTAATAATACTTTGGGCGGAAAAACCCTCGATTAGCTTTCAAAATCAAAATACGCACAAGCAAGCGGAGGAAACGAGGCGGCGCGAAGCACTTAAGAGCCTTTTTCCTTTAGGTCGTGAAATACAACAGCCTTATACCCACCTTATAGTTTGTATCTTTCAAAAGAGCTTCACGAAAGTATTTATCTATTTTTGCCTTTTTTTTCTTTGGTTTGAGATTCGAATACAATGATTGGGTAATGACCTCCCAAGTCAAGGTTGTGATTTCTCAAGTATTTGGAGTACTTTTAAATTTATTGTTCTACGTATACAATATAGTAATAGTATTCACAAAAAACGAAAAACAATAATACGTATTAGTAGAGTGCTACTAATACAAATACTATTATGGCTATATATAAAAAAACAATTGTTCAACCAAAACACAACACGCCTCCCTGGCAGCGGCGCCAAAATGATAGTTAAATTTTTACTACTCTTTAGGAAAAGAGCAATAAATAGGGCAAGTGAGCACGACGATTTAGGAAAACCGTGTGTGAATGACCCTAAAAGTGAGTTCGTTCTCGAGGAGGCAAGTGCGTTGTGTGTTGAATTGATTAATGATTTGTGATTATATGATTGAGAAAGAAAGAAAGAAATGGGATTAGAAGAGAAAGACGGTTACAAAAACAAATTAAACTAAGATGAAAAAGGCGATCACGCAAAACCGTAAATAGTGCAAAAATTAAAATTTTAACCTAAAAATTCCTAAAAATTACTAAAAATCTTCAATAATATTCTAAGAGTTTACAAAAATCCAAACTTGTTAAAACCTTTTAATTAATTAGATAATGACTTTTTAATGCTAATTAAAGCCCTAAAAATCACAATTAATTATTAAAAAGCCCTAAACAAGATCTTATAGTTTGTAAACTTCAAAAATATCCTAATTAAGCTAAAAACTATTTTTAAAAATTTTAAAACTAAATTAAACTATTTTTAAACACTTAAAAACTATTAAAATCAATTAAAACTTAAATTAATTTTAGAAAATGATTGAAAAGCCCTAAAAATATTTGGAAAGTGAAAAAATTCCTAATTAAGTGTCCTTAACCTAGGAAAAATGTAAAAACTAAAAAAAATCAAACTTCAATTTTTAATAATAAAATAATATTAAAATATTCAAAAAAATTCAAAGTTCATAAAAAAGTTCTAAAAAATTACCAAAAATCTAGAATAATTTAATTAAGATAAAAATGCAATTAAAATTTTCTGAAATCTATTTAATAATTTTATATTAAATTTTAAAGTTAGCTAAAAACCCTAAAATTCAATAAAATCAAAAATAAGCTAAATTGAAAACTTAAATAGCTGAAAACCTCAAAGTTATGATTAAAAACCTAAAAACTATTTTTTCAGATTTTTAAATTACCTTTTCCTATTTTTAAATTACTTTTTAAAATTAAAACTTAAAATATTCCTAGAAAATTAATTAAGTACGGAAAAAATAATATTTTTAAACTGAAAAGTCCTAAAACATAATACAAATAAAAGAAAAATGCTAACTAGTAAAATCTAAAGAAAATAAGCTGAAAATAGCTTAATTATAAGCTGCTGCTTAAATAAGCTACAAAACAAATACACCTTAAGTATAATACCTTATGACCTTGTGACATAGAAAGTCACATAGATCACTGGTAAAGCACTCCACTCCTGCAGGACAGGTCGAGTGTTCGAGCCCAGGCTATGGAGGCTTTTTGGAAAACTTTTCTTTTTTTTTTTACTTTTAAAACTCAAAACCAAGTACTTAAATTACTCTAAAACACAAGTTTAAACAACAAACAACTACAATCAAGCTACTAGAAACCAAAAACGTACCCAGATCCCAAATGTGTTTCTGATGAACACAAGGTAAATCTTCACATGTGCAATTTAATATCAAGAGGTCTTGATTTTGGTTTTTTTGGTGTTGTTTGATTGGACAAATGGCACCCCTACACTCAGTTGGAGTGTAGGGAGTCAATATAGCACAAAAACAAGCAAATCACTTAGCCAAAAATCACTCAAATAAGCACAAAAGTTACTGATCTAGTCTTGCACTTGACTGATGAACAAATGACTGATTTATATGCACAAAATCGAATTTCAACAAGGCAAATCTTTCATACAAACCAACCTAAGGACATATAATCAATCACAAACCCTTAAATGACCTAAGACCTAACAGATTTCCAAACTTTGATGGCAAAATTCACAAAAATCAGTCACAACAAAGGCAGTTTTCTGATTATAGCTATTTTATCCACTTTTAGCATGCAAATGTGTTCAGAACTTGACCAAACTGAAACTTAAAACACTTATGCACCCTACAATACCCTAGTGAGTGTTTCTAGACTGGTTTTAATACAAGAAACATGTCATTAAACCTTCTAGAATCTTAATCCAAACACCCCTTTAAAATTTCAAAAACCAAATTTTCAAACCAAATCTTAACTAAACTTCAACCAAACTGATTTAAACTATCTAAACATGCATACTAACCTTAAATAAGCAATATTCAACACTTAAACAGACAAATGAACAACTTCTACACAAAATCATGCAAAATCACACAAAATCTGAAAATATGAAAATGAAAAAAATGAAACAAGGAATTTTACCTTAAGGGACCTACATCCAGGTCCCTTAGTGGCTGCTTAGCCACCTCCAAATAGACTGGGGTCTATGCTGAACCTCTTTGTGGTTAAAATGAAAATGATGATGGTATAAGACCTTGTTTTGAACCTGCCAAAAATTGAAAACCAAGAGCAAAAGGTGACTGGAACAATAGTTTAAGCTATAGGGTTAACTTATTGACAAGTTAACCTATAGCTTAAAGCTTTTAAAAAGAAAGCAATAATATAAGAAACTGATTTCTCTTAACTGAAATTTTGAAAATTCAGAAAAACTTAAAACCTTTTTAAAACAAGAAAATCAACAACAGAATTCAACAAACTTCAAACAACATAAATAAATGGGTTCTTTGCTTCTCATCAACAATCCTTAAACCAATTTTTCATTCATTAAAAACTGGACTTTTTACAAAGTTGTGAAAAAGGAGAAAAAAAGAACAACCTAAAATGAGACACATACGTCTCATTTATACTAGCTAGTAGAAGAGTGTAGAAGCTTGAATAAAATATTACAAGAAATTAAACCCTAAACCCTAATAGTCCTGAAAATCCGAAAATGCCCCTGTTCTTTGACTGGAATCTTGGTCAATAAGCTCTCATGTGAAGTAGCCAGCTGTTATGAATGATCAGGAGCGTCCATTTGTCCTTGGGGTCCAAGTAGTTACATCCAACCATTGGTTTTGTCTGTTTTAGGGTTTTGAGGGAAAGGGACGGGGCAGGGGAGGGTCCCACAAGACACATGGGTGTGTCTTGTGTTGGTTTGGGGTGTGGGTTGTGGTGACAAAAAGCTTAATCATCAATCTGGAAAAGAAGAAGCAAAACCCTTTTGATTACAAGTTAATTGTGCCTGGAAATTTTTAGGGTTTAAGTGGTGTTTAGGGGAAGTTTAATCTGAAAAAGGGATCAAAGTTTTTAAACTTTGTGTTTGCCACCAAAACGTAGCCAGGTTTAAGTTAATTAAATAAAAAGTTGGGTGGATTCTGACGTGGGGGAAAGGAAGGTTTTCATTGGGTATTTGACTGGTCAAGGTGACGTGGAAATTGGTGATTGGAGGATGTATGTTTGGCTGTCTCCCAATTTTAGTCCCTCAAAGTTCTTCTTTCCTTCATGTTGTAATAAATCAGCACAAACCCCATTTCCTTTGTAATTATCTTTGGCAAACTTGTCATTTTTGGCACAACAAGTTTTATAAACTTGTTTCAAGGACTAAACTTGCAGTTTGATGATATTTGAAGGACTGATTTTGGCATTTTCTTCATTCTTCAAGGTTTGACTTGTTTGTTGACTTCTTGGAGGACCAATATTGACAATTTAGTTTTGTTGAGGGACTAAATTTGCCAATTCTTCAAAGTTAAGGGTCCTTTTTGAAATTTTGACAAACTTTAGGGACCAAACTTGTAATTATGAAAATACAAGGGTATAAAGTGTCAATTCTTCCATATTGGAGGACCCTTCTTCATAATTCTTCAAGGGTTTTCTTTGGAAAATTCTTCATTAGGGCTTGGTTCATCGTGCGGCTTCGTTTCACGTGTTCGTTTTTGACTGATTCTTGTGATCTTTTGTCATTTTCTCAATATCCTTACCTAAAATACACAAGAAACAAACACAAGCATATATTTAGGTATTTTGATGATATTTAATGCATTTTAAGCCCTATTTGGACGATGAGACTATGTATAAAAGCAGTCTCATCAGTATTGATTATATTCCCGGTGTTGCAACTGTGGCATGTGCACTATACGTCAACACCATCTGAATCAAAAGAGTTATCGTGCAAATGAGAGAGTTTTCGGAGAAAGCTTTTATTCTACTGAGCTCGTCATCATGAAGAGTTATGGTGTTATCATTCCTTATATTTATTGATTACCGTAAACTAAATAAATTGACGATCAAAATTTATATCCATTACCCAAGATAAAAGATTTGTTCTATCATTTACAAGGTTCTAGCATATATTCAAAAATTTGATCTATGGCATGGTTATCATCACATTCGCGTCCGCAAAGAAGATTATATATTCCAATCACTACATCTAGAACTCGTAATGAACATTATGAGTTTCATGTGATGTCCTTTGGATTAACCAATGCACATGTAGCATTCATGAATTTGATGAATCGCATGTGTAAGCGGTGTTTTGATAAGTTCATGCTGGTGATCATTAAGGACCACCTGCTTGTTTCCAAGTATAAGAAGGAGCTTAGTAATCATTTGTAGACTACCTTGATCTAGCTGAGATGTGATTGTGCGTTAAATATTTAAAGTGGAATGTTAGGCTTGATCTTTTACATTCTTTGACCATGTGTTTACTGGTAGTGGAATCTATGTTGACTCTTCAAAGATCGGAGCCATTAAGGCTTTGGGTTATACCGAAAGGAAGTGCGAAGATGTTTTGACAGATATTTATCGAAGGATTATTAAGGAATTATTCCCTCATACCCAGATCATTTAACTAAACTCCCTTAGGAGTAGATGTTTGTGTATACCTCAATACAATCTAGGAGGAATTGAGGAAACCATATAACCCATGACTTGGAATTTGGAGCGGTAGTTTTTTCTCTTCAACTAAGAAAATTCTGACCAAAGTTTAAACAATAATATTTCGAACATATACGGATCTTGTTAATTATTTTCGATAAATCAACAAAGATCGTATTAACTAAATACAAATTTATTTTGAACATTTCTCTATAATTGGACGAACTGAGAAATTCAAAAAATTTACATTTACATTTCATAAATTAAATATTTATTGTTTAATTACTTGTAATATTTATCGACGTTTTAAACTTCGGACTGGGGGCAAAACTAATAAAGATAATAGTTTAGACGAAACTAAAACTTAGAAAATATGAAGAAATAATTTCTGAGTGATTATGGCCATGATATTTATTTCATCGGGGAAGTTGAATGTAGTTGCTGACGCATTAGGTAGAAAGGATAAAGAACCAATTAGGATGTGTTCCTTAATAATGACTGTGCTGAATAATTTGCCCGAGCAATTTAGAAATAGCCGATGCTTATAAGAAGGATAATATAGATGATGAAGGGTTTCGCGGCTAATGAGAACCATTAAAGATGGGAGCCGATAGCGTTAAGTGTTTAAAAGGCCGTTTGTGGTTACCTAAATATGGAGGATTTCGAGATTTAGTCATGATGGAATTAATATTTCCGTTTTTAGTTCTTTTTCTCTCGGTCTAATCGAATTGATATAACAATCTCAAGCTCGACTTAATTGTTTTTGGTTATAAAAGCTTGTTTGGAATCTAAGCTACTTGCACACAAAACATGTAAAAAGATAAAAATATCTACTATACTACATATACGTACTTACTCTACAAACATATTGCAATTACTTCATTTAAATGCACAAAGAATTAAAAAAATAGAAAATTCAAATTATGTCTACAATTATAGAACGAAACATAAAATATAAAACGTCTAAATCTAATTATCCCTAACTGAAACTAATGTCCCAATATAATGTGACAAGCCCAAAAATAAAACCTATAGGCCCAAAAGGCAAACATTCGTTTAATAAACACTAACAGTAAGTCCAATTTTGAAAGTGTGTTTTATCACCTAAAAGTAATGCAACTAGCAAACGTCCTAACCAACTAGAAGTTCTAATAACACGAGCCAAATCTAAATGACACTTAAGCTATCCATTTTTTTTACTGAAATAATTACAACCAAGTTTTATCTAAACTCTGGTATCTGATTATTGACAATAAAATGACTACTAACAATACAGTAGCTACTGATTTATGAATAGTAAATGAAATCTTACATTCTCCCAACAGTAACTCTACACTAACTCCTATTTAGCAATACTACAACAACTTTCTATCAGTTAACTAATTCATACATTAGCATTCTGCTGAAAATAGCTACTAACATACCTCTAAAATAAAACACATCAAACTTAATACTATCTACACAAAATCAGTACTAAAAGTAGGAGTACCTAACACTGGTTATAACAGATACTACAAACTCAGTAAATCACAATTCAAAATTTTAAAAGAACAGTTGAAAACATATGAGCAGCAAAGGCAGTTATCAAACATGTAAAAGTAACAAATTCAGCAGGTTACGATTAGAATTAGACATTATTAAGCTACAATGCTAACAGCTAATTTCATAAAAGAAAATGCAGAAGATAAATGTGCTTAACCAAATAATATCAAGGCCACCGTTGACGGTGAAGCGGAGCGCTGAGCTCGCTTAAAACTGATCTTTACAACTCCACTTCCGTGAACCTCTTGCATTTCTACTATTACACCTCCTGAATAGAACCAGTATATATGTTCGTCGTATAAATAATCCAGCTAATCTGCAAGACAAAATTAATCTGCTACAATGCATTTAAGAGTATCAAATCCTATCAGTTTTACTTCCTATCTCAACTTGGCTATTACCAGTTTATAATCAAAACAAATCTGATTATCAATGAATTTGATAACCTTGACTAATATGAACTGAAACAAAGCTTTCTAAAACTTATGTAAAATTATCTCAAGAACAGTAAAAAAATATAAACAACTCAGAAACTAAAGCTCTTAATCAATGGCAGATTTTTTTACAAAAACTAACCGAAATTTGTAACTGAAAGTTCAACTAATACAATCATAAGGTGATAAACTCCTTATACTAAAGTTGAGCACGAAATTTAACTATACTAACAGATTAACCCGACTTACCAACTAACCTTCAATTACCGATTAAGTCTTCACTGAAAAGAAACAAAAAAAAAACTTAATCTTGACTGAAAATTGGAAATTCCTCTTTACCAAAATATGAATTTACAACTGATTCACAAACCACAAACTAACTAAAGGCTCTTCTTATCGTGAACAGTAATGAAAAATTATAAGCTCAATAAGCTTTATTCCTACTAGCTTGTGAAACAATTGCAGAAAAACAACAATACATCAATCATAATCACCCGAACAGTAACTCATACGCTAGAACAGTATCGTAACTCTCAGTATTAACAAAACTCGAATCACTTTCACAATATCAACAGTATGAATAGTTTTCATAAAGAAAGCTTTTAATAAAAATTCAGGAATTCATTAATGAAAGAAAAGAAATCATTCGGTTACAAAAGATTAAACTGAAAAACAGAATTTGTTACAAAAGTTTTAACTAACTATTCCTAACTAACTAACTAGGTGTAATCTACACCTATGCTAACCATCGAAAATGAAGGTCTTGATCTTCTATTTATAGCCGTCTGAAGAGTGGAGGTGAGGTGCTGATGACGCGTCTTGCCCAATCTCTTGATGCCACGTGTTTAATACGAGGTTTAGCTTGTTGTTCATCTTTGATCCGATTTGGGGGTTTCTTCATTCCTTCCTCTTGATCTAATTAAATCATACCTCCTTGTGAGGGAGATGAAGAGGATTGTTTTTGGTGTTTTAAGTTTTGGTTGAATCCTCTTGTAGCTCCCATGATTGGGACTTGCAGGTTTGTTGTGGTAGAAGATAAAAAAACGATTGATATACTCGTTTCTTTCTCTCTCTTGGTGAAGAAGACAGCGTGTGTGTGTTTGTTGTATTTGACCATGACTTGGTCAATTGACCAAGTTTAAATAATAAACTTTCCCATTGTTTTATCAAATCCCTCAATTTCTTCTTTGTGTCAAATGTGTCTAAAATCTTTTAAACAAATCTTTTTCATCCTTTGTTTATATATAAATTGCAACTTAAGCCCTCCATCTTGGTAATATTGGCAAGTAAAGTCCTTGAAAGCTTCTTTTGTCCTTTTCGTCAATTAAATTCTTGAAAACGCGTCTTTGCTTCAAAATGTATCTTGTTTACCTGAAAACACATGAAAAATAAATACCCACGTAATTCTGATATTTTTCAGTTAAATATAATGTATTTGACTGTGTTTTGAGTGGTTTTTGGATCATTATTGATGAGTGTTTTCACACTTATCAACTCCCCTCCACTTGACCATTGTCATGACCTTATGCAATGCAGTATTTTAAAGCTTTAGAGTGCACTTTTCTCATAATTAATCCACCTTGGCCCTTTTATGATTTAATAAACTATACTATTCTACATGATGAATGATTTTGAATATTTACAATGCAATGCAAAGAAAGAAATCTTATTTATATATTTTTGGATTTTTCTTAAAATTGTTTGATGGAAATAACTCATAAAGAAATCAAGGACTTAGATTAGGGCTTTGGTACTATGAACACTTATCATCCTCAAGTTTTACTTTCCCCATACCAAGCTTGAAAATGGGATCATTGTATTCACAAGTAAAAAGTGCATCAACTTATTCATGACAAATTAATGTGGAACCGGTTATTATTTGAGCAAATTGCTTGAAGGCAAATTTGTCATTATTTGAAGCGTGAAATATAAGAAATGTAAAATCCAAAAATAAGGAAGCACGGTTTTAATCCTAAGTAATCCTCTCATCCATTACTTGAAAAACCGCTCACAATTAATATAAGTCCGTTTCAAGACTAATAAGTCATTCTCCTTATGTGTAAAATCCTCATGTCATGCATTAATAAGTAGCTACACACTCGCTAAGGAAAGAAAAACAAAACTCAAGCAATAATTTACATCCGCCGCCTTTTTGAGACTTTGGATCTTCAATCCCGCAACCCGTCAAGGTAATATTGGATTGGAGCAACTATTAAACCCCTGCAACCCGTCAAGGTAATATTGGAATCTAATAGTTACTATAATTAACACTTCACTACCCCTCTTGGGAGTCTTGTATAATTATTATTTTTTTCTTTTCTTTTTTTTTCTTTTTTTTTCTAGCCACTTATTTTTTATAAGCCGCTCTTATTTTTCTTTATTCCTCACAAAGAAAGGTGAAAAGAATAAAAGGAAAAAGACCCACTAAGTATTAAGCATGACATAAGTCTAGTACACATAAAACGTTCTAACTTAGAATCTTAAGACGTACTTATACCAACCATTAATGATTAGTAAAAAATGCATAAGAGACTACAAACCAATTAAAACCATTGTTGATTATTTATTATCATATATACACGCGAAGAAAATAGAGGTAACGAAAGAGAAGGATTTAGCCACAAGTAATTGTCATGAAGTTTATCTAGCCCTTTTATACTTGCTTCAACTCTATCATTTCTCATTCTCCACAAATTTAAAATCTCAAATAATGAGAGTCATGGATGCTTAGCCTAATAGACCAATGAAGGACTACATGGTTAAGGATACTAGCTAGAGAATGCTTTGATAAGCAAACTCGGGTTGAGTCAAAATATCCATGGTGGACCTAATATGTCAAAGAAGTCTAAACTTGTTAAACCATGTCCTTATTATATTTTTTTCTTTTTTCAATAATTTTGATGAAAAATAAAAGAAAAACTTTATACAATGCAAATGTATTATGAAAAATGATTAATGCAAAAATTATGAATGCATATTTTTGGTTGCCAAAGTAGATCAAAAATTGGAAAAATGTTTGAAAAATTAATTTCCAAGTTATCATAAAGTCAATATCAGTGGTCTAGGTAAGGTCACTTCGATAGAAGTCTCCCCTACACTTAAGATAAACATTGTCCTTAATGTTTAAGATTATTGGAGTAAACTCCCCTACACTTATGACAATGAATAGACTTTGCTTAACCCAAGCTAAGGAAGAGAGACCTAAAGGGTATTCATTTTAAGCACAAGTGTTTAATATCACGATAGCAAAAACTAATCAAAGTGAACCGGATACACGGGCCTCCTCTATATGCTCCAAGCATAAATTGAGAGAGCAGCCCTTGAAGCAAACACCAAAAGAAGAAGAAAGGCCACCCCTCCAGTTCAACTCTACTATAACATCATTTTAATTAAACCTATCCTATTTAGATCTACTCTACGTTTTCTAACCTAGTTATTCAATGCTTGAGTTTTTTTAACCCTAAGTCTCTAGCTCGACTCGGCCCCGAATTAGGTTGTCCTTGGGGAAACCATCATGGAGAATAAAGGATATCACTTTGAAGCTCGTCTCACATGATACACTCAAACTTTGCACGTTGCCATTTACTATAAGATTTACAATATCTGCCTCGATAAATGGAACAGTCCAACGTGTCTCAAGTTTGTCCAACAAAGAAAGCTCTCATATATGAAGCACCCCAGGATCAAATACATAGTTTCCATCTCTACATGTGAACAACTCCAAAGTAGGTAGCATCACCAAAGTAAGCTCATACGAGAAGACCATCTCAATAGAAGTCACACTCTTAAATGGAGTAGATGAAAACCAATATTTCCCAAACATACGGATCCCATGATCAAAAACCTTTCCCTTCATGGGAAAATAAGAAAATGAACTCGTATCAACCATATAAGATTCCCCCTTAGTTATCAAAGCATCATGAGATAATGAAGGTGTAGGAATTAAAACATTCATAACTATTATGTCCATGTTGGGCTCCTCATCATCATCAAAAGGTGGGTAATCTTCCATAGAAGGCATAGAAAAAGGAGGATCAAGATTAATAGTGTCTTGTGAAGGAGGTGTAATCTCTATTGTCCCAAAAAGCAAGTTCTCACTAAGACGAATCTCCTCTTCCAAATTAGAATCACTATCATCAACCTCAATATCAATATTAGCAAGATAAGCCTCTATGGTGGAATCAATATCCATATGATAATCCATATCAAAGGTTTTGGGTTCTAAAGTTGCCTTAGGTGAAAAAGGATCAATCTCTAAGAGTATAGGATCTTCATCAATAACCAACTTCATGGGTGGGAGGGTGGGAATAAAAGGCTCAAAAGAAGGTGTATTAATAAGAGAATCACTCAAATGGATTATATCATCATAAAAATCAATAGGTGCAACCTCAAAAACCGGTGAAGAAATATCAATGAAAGATTCTTCTTCTATGGAATCATCATTATGGTGTTCATTAAATGCTTCAATCAAGGAGATAAGATGATAAACGTTTGATAAAACCTCATGAATATGAACATCTTCCACTTCTTCTATAGGAGCAACATCCTCATCCAAATTAGAAATGTCATCTTGACAAGAAAAGTCATCGGATGATATAGCATAAGATGCCTCACTAGAATCACAATCTTCATCCTCTATTTGTGGCAAGTCTTGCATAAATTCTTCTTCAATCTTATTATCCTTTTCTTTAAACAATTCATCAAGATCAAAATCACCAAAATCACTAGTAGCATGAAGGTCATCATGTTAAGAAATCTCAATGTGATCATGAGGAGAAGAGGTATCAATACAAATCTCATCACATGGTTCATTGGAAACACCCTCAAGATCTCTTTGGATTGGGATAAGGTTCTCAACACTAGAAGGGGTTAATTCATCCAAATCGGTGTTAGTATTAGTGTTAAGAGGCTCGTCCCTCATGGTTAAAGAGTCGGTGGGTTCCACGTGAGGTAAAGGTGATGAAGGTATGTGATACAAGAGATTTTACTAGTTGAAAGTTCATTTCTCGGAATCTCCTCGAATTGATCACGGCTCTAAGTGGAATGATTTGTTTTTGGTGACAAAAAGTGGATTTGGTTTTCTATTCTAATGAAAATATAAATGAATAAAGTAATGAAATAAAACTAGCAGTTCAATTAAACACTTAAATAATAAATCAGCAAAATAAACTTACTGGAAACTAGCTCTATTCGGAATAATTTGCCATGCGGAATAAACAATCTCTATGCGGAATATCGGGACTACTCGGAATAAATACCATGCGGAATATAGGGCTATTCGGAATAAACAAAACTATGCGGAAAAATCAAGCTTATGCGGAATATGAAGACCATGCGGAATAATAACTGCTATTCGGAATATGAGACCATGCGGAATAATATCACTATTCAGAATATTTTTGGTTATGCGGAATATAGCAATATTCCGAATAAGGAACAAACTAAAAAGGCTATCCGGAATAATATTTATTCCGAATAAGAGGCAAGTCCAACTGACTATTCGGAATATATAGATGTTCCGAATAAGGGACGAAAGAAATAGACTATCCGGAATAACCGGGATGAAGAACAGTAACAGCAAACGTAAGAACAGGGGAATACGAATTTGATAAAAATCAAGCCAAGTAAACAAAAAGGTTTAACCAATTTAACCACAAATCGTCTATTAACCACAAGGATCAAATCCCAATCATAAAAACACAAATTCAACAACTTTTTAAGATCAAAACCAACTAAATAAGAACTTAAGAGTTTTGAATAAAAAAAGATGAAGATGAACAAGATGAATAGGAAAGATTATATTGATGATTAAGATTCAGTAAACAAAATGAAGGATTAAACTTACAAGTTTTTAAGAACAAAAACAAAATCAAAATCACCAAACACCCTAATGGTGTTGGTGAAGCTACGAACAAAAAGAGAGAAAAAAGGAGGAAAAAAACTGAATGAAAGTGTGAAGGGAAATCTTTATATAGGTCTCCCTTTTGGTTGGTGAGTGGGCTTTCTCCCTATCTTCTTGTCTTCTCGTCTTTTCAGAAAAGTTGACGTTTTCGATTCTGATTTGGGATCTGTCGACGATTAAATTCAACTCGTCTTTTAATTTCTTCGTTTAATAGACTTGAGTTTCTTCGACATATGTAAATCTTCCATCTTTGGTCCTTTTCTTCAATAAATCTTCAAATAGGCCCATTGACTTCAAATCTTTTGCATCTCTTGGACAATAGACTTCGTCTTTAGTCTTTTTCCTTGATAAAACCCGTGCAATCCCATGTTTTCTTCAATAGTCATCCGGTTTACTCTAAAAACACAATAAACACAAAAACCACGCATAATTCCAAACAAATGATATTAAACACGCGTTTTGGTCTTGTTTTAGTAAGAAATAAGTGGTAAAAGGATGGGTGTTTTCACACCTATCAAATCCCCTACATTTAACCATTGCCATGCCCTCATGCAATGCTTAATGATAAAGCAAATTCACATTTTTCTCATAATCAATCAACCTTGGCCTTATTCACATACTACTAAACAAAAATTACAGTACTAAGAGAAATTAAAACTTTAAAGTAAACAAAAGGATGGAAATAACTTGCCAAGAGATCAAGGACTTACATTAGGGCTTCGGTGCTGCGAAGATTTACCATCCTCAAGTTTTACGTTCCCCAAACTAAGCTTAAAAACGAGATCATTGTTATTATAAGTTAGCATATCAAACACTTACACACATGGCTTAATTAAATGCTTAAACTCCCTTATTCCTAGATGTATCTCTTATATTTTATTTTTGTCTTAGAATGATCATGAAGATGCATTTTTGGACTTATTTCGATAGTTTATTTAGGCTGAAAGCAAAGTAGGACGATTTGATCAATAGTTAGCTAAAGGACAAAATCTCTTAAAACTGTTTTTCGGGATATCAAAAAGTTCATATCTTGGCATAACTCGGTTCACGATTTGAGACCTTTCTCGGGCCGATATTTGGCATGTACTTCATACTTCATATCTTCGAGAGACGTTCTTGAGATAATGGTCTTCTCATCGTAATAGAGTTTCTTCACTTGGAGACTTTTGAGGGGTACTCCAACTTTGTTGACCACGACTTCATGATTATTTCTTCAATCTCTAATTGGGATTTTGAGATACAACGATCCGCCTCCTTTTCGGACTTGGATCTATTTATCCTCATACCTTGTTAGGGCCTTTTCGGATAGACTTCTCCATGATCTTTATGGGAGTTGATTGCTTTTCGTCGTGAGTCTTGATCCTTCATATTGATTTTAGGAATAATGCTCTTCACATCACTTTGGATCTTTAGCAATAAAATGGAATCCTCATGCCTTGTTAGGGCCTTTTCGGACTCGCCAATCTTCGCGCCCCGCTTCATAAGTTATGCCTTGGCTATAAACTCTTATCATTACCGAGCAACTTTTAAACGATCTTAGGCTAGAAGCTAAGTAACTTTTCAAATCGTACGACCTTAATTATTGCAGATAAATTATTAGCAAGTGATGGGAGAATAGGCAAATAATTACACCAAGTGAGCTTGCGCAAGAATACCGACTTATAATTGACTCTATCATTTCTCGTTCTCCACAATTTAAAATCTCAAGTAATGAGACTCGTGGATGCTTAGCCTAATAAACAAATTAAGGTCTACATGGTTAAGGATACTAGCTAGAATAAACTTGGATAAGTCTATTCGGGTTGAGAAAAAATAATCGCAACGGGCCTAATATGTCAAAGATTTCAAAACTCGCTACACCACTTTATTAATATTTTTTACTTTATTGCGGGATATATACATATGAAAGCAACGATAAAAATTTAAAAATTACTACTAAATGGCCAAAGTTAATTAAAAATTTGAAAAATGTTGAAAAAGATTATTTTCCGGTTAAATGAAGGCATTTTCATGGAAAAGTCCACTTAAAACTTCGATAGAAGTCCCCCCTACACTTAAGATAAACATTGTCCTTAATGTTTAAGCATGTGGGAAAAGTCTCCCCTACACTTATGACATTGTGCACGTTGGTTAACTCAAGTTAAGGAAGAGACGACTAACGTGATCAATTTCAAATGTGAGTATGAAGAAAATTGAATCACGATAGTTGAGAGATAGAACCGGATTTCGGATAACACGGGAGCACGGTTTCTTCAAAGGTTCCAAAAGTGCATTCATCCCTGTAATCACATCACCACACAAAGACAAACGCCTATATAGGTCCCCCTACACTTAGGAGGTTAAAACGAAAAGGGATAGATACTCGGGCTGCCTCCCGAGGAGCGCTTGTTTTTTGATAACCGAGTCACGAGCCTGACTCGACCCAAAATTAGTTCATTGGGAACGTGGTGAGGGATGGAATCATCTCCTGAGAGATGTCCTCACATAAGTACAACTTCACTCGTTGGCCATTCACCTTAAAATTAGGTCCATTAGGTTGAGCGAGATCGAGAGTACCATATGGAAAAATTTGGGCAATGGTGAATGGACCGGACCAACGAGATTTCAGCTTGCCCGAAAAGATTTTCAACCGAGATTTAAAGAGTAAAACTTTGTCTCCAACATGGAACTCTCGGTTTTTAATCTTGGAGTCGTGAATGAGCTTAGTCTTTTCCTTATAGATCAAAGAATTTTCATAAGCCTCATTATGGAGTTCATTCAGCTCATTGAGTTGGATCTTGTGTAGGTCACCGGCTTTGTTGATATCGAAATTAGCCCACTTCAAGGCCCAGTAAGCCTTGTGCTCCAACTCAATGGGGAGGTGGCACGCTTTCCCGTACACGAGACGATATGGTGTACAACCAATCGGAGTCTTGTAAGCGGTACGAAAAGCCCACAAAGCATCATCAAGTTTATCAGCCCATGAGGCACGATGCTCTCCCACGGTTCTTTCCAGAATTCTCTTTAATCCTCGGTTAGAGATTTCAGTCTGGCCATTAGTTTGTGGGTGGTAGGCGGTGGAAAGACGATGATTTACACCATACTTAGCCATGACTCTTGCAAATTGGTCATTGCAAAAATGAGTCCCGCGATCACTAATAATGGCACGAGGCACACCGAATCTAGCGAACAGCGATTTCAAAAAGTTACAAACCACCCTTGCGTCATTAGTGGGTAAAGCTTTTGCTTCAACCCACTTTGAAACGTAGTCAACGGCAACAAGGATGTATTTGTTTCCTTTAGAGGAAGGGAATGGCCCCATAAAGTCGATACCCTAAACATCAAAGATTTCACATTCTTGTATGAAATTCCGAGGCATCTCGTCTTTATGTGTGATCTTGCCTTGTTTTTGACAAGCATCACATCGTTTAACCATCTCGTGAGCATCACGGTAGATGGTGGGCCAATAAAATCCCGAGTCAAACACTTTTTTGGCGGTGTAGTTGGGACCAAAGTGGCCACCGGTGGGTCCTTTGTGGCAAGCGTCAAGGATTTCCAAAGCTGTCGGTCCATCAACACATCGACGAATAATCAAATCAGCACATTGTTTGAATAGATACGGGTCATCCCAAAAGTAAGTCTTAATGTCGTTAAAGAACTTCTTCTTTTTCTGGGATGTTAACCCGTCAACAAGAATTCCACCCGCCAAGTAGTTTGCAATGTCCGCAAACCATGGGGTTTCATCAAGAGTCGAGTTGATAGACATTAAGGTCTCCAGGGGAAAAGAGTCATTGATCTCTTTGTTCGGATGATCCCCCTGGTAAGGATCCTCAAGTCTGCTGAGATGATCCGCGGCTAGGTTTTTAGCTTCTTTCTTATCGCGAATTTCGATTTTAAATTCTTGGAGTAGCAAAACCCAGCGAAGAAGTCTTGGTTTGGAATCTTGCTTTGTCAACAAGTACTTCAACGCGGAATGATCGGTGTAAACGATTGTGGTGGAAAGGACAAGATAAGGCAGAACTTTTCAAAAGCATAGACAACAGCTAAAAGCTCTTTTTCGGTTGTCGTGTAATGCAATTGGGCCCCCGTCATTGTCTTGCTAGCATAGTGGATTGGTAGGAAATGTTTATTCACTCTTTGGCCCAAACCTGCACCAATAGCAAAGTCGCTAGCATCGCACATCAACTCGAAGGGAAGCTCCCAATTAGGGGTAACCAAGACGGGTGCCTTAGTTAGCTTATCCTTAAGCAAGTTGAAGGCGTGAAGACACTCTTTGGAAAAGATAAAAGGAGTATCCTTTTCCAAGAGGTGGGTCATCGGGCGAGCGATTTGAGAAAAATCTTTGATGAATCGATGGTAGAAGCCTGCATGACCAAGAAAACTTCTCACACCCTTCACGGTTGAAGGTGGAGGAAACTTAGCGATAACATCGACTTTAGCACGGTCTACTTCAAGACCGGCTTTGGAGATATTGTGTCCTAGCACGATGCCCTCTTTTACCATGAAATGGCATTTTTCCCAATTAAGAACAAGGCGAGTGTCTTCACACCGCTTAAGCATACGTTCTAAATTGGCAAGGCAAGCAGAGAAAGAATCGCCATAAACCGAGAAATCATCCATGAATACTTCCAAAGTGTTTTCCACCATGTCATGGAAGATAGCCATCATACACCTTTGGAACGTCCCAGGAGCATTACATAAACCAAAAGGCATGCGTTTGTAAGCAAATGTTCCGTAGGGACAAGTGAATGTGGTCTTTTCTTGGTCCTTCGGATCGATAGGAATTTGAAAATACCCGAAGAAACCGTCTAAAAAGCAGTAATAATCATTACCAGCTAGACACTCGAGCATTTGATCCAAGAGATTTTACTAGTTGAAAGTTCATTTCTCGGAATCTCCTCGAACTGATCACGGCTCTAAGTGGAATGATTTGTTTTTGGTGACAAAAAGTGGATTTGGTTTTCTATTCTAATAAAAAGATAAATGAATAAAGTAATGAAATAAAACTAGCAGTTCAATTAAACACTTAAATAATAAATCAACAAAATAAACTTACTGGAAACTAGCTCTATTCGGAATAATTTGCCATGCGGAATAAACAATCTCTATGCGGAATATCGGGACTACTCGGAATAAATACCATGCGGAATATAGGGCTATTCCCACGCAGCGGCGCCATTTGATACAAGAGATTTTACTAGTTGAAAGTTCTTTTCTCGGAATCTCCTCGAATTGATCACGGCTCTAAGTGGAATGATTTGTTTTTGGTGACAAAAAGTGGATTTGGTTTTCTATTCTAATGAAAAGATAAATGAATAAAGTAATGAAATAAAACTAGCAGTTCAATTAAACACTTAAATAATAAATCAGCAAAATAAACTTACTGGAAACTAGCTCTATTCGGAATAATTTGCCATGCGGAATAAACAATCTCTATGCGGAATATCGGGACTACTCGGAATAAATACCATGCGGAATATAGGGCTATTCGGAATAATCAAAACTATGCGGAAAAATCAAGCTTATGCGGAATATGAAGACCATGCGGAATAATAAATGTTATTCGGAATATGAGACCATGCGGAATAATATCACTATTCGGAATATTTTTGGTTATGCGGAATATAGCAATATTCCGAATAAGGAACAAACTAAAAAGGCTATCCGGAATAATACTTTTTTCGAATAAGAGGCAAGTCCAACTGACTATTCGGAATATATAGATGTTCTGAATAAGGGACGAAAGAAATAGACTATCCGGAATAACCGGGATGAAGAACAGTAACAGCAAACATAAGAACAGGGGAACACGAATTTGATAAAAATCAAGCCAAGTAAACAAAAAGGTTTAACCAATTTAACCCCAAATCGTCTATTAACCACAAGGATCAAATCCCAATCATAAAAACACAAATTCAACAACTTTTTAAGATCAAAACCAACTAAATAAGAACTTAAGAGTTTTGAATAAAAAAAGATGAAGATGAACAAGATGAATAGGAAAGATTATATTGATGATTAAGATTCAGTAAACAAAATGAAGGATTAAACTTACAAGTTTTTAAGAACAAAAATAAAATCAAAATCACCAAACACCCTAATGGTGTTGGTGAAGCTACGAACAGAAAGAGAGAAAAAAGGAGGAAAAAAACTGAATGAAAAGTGTGAAGGGAAATCTTTATATAGGTCTCCCTTTTGGTTGGTGAGTGGGCTTTCTCCCTATCTTCTTGTCTTCTCGTCTTTTCAGAAAAGTTGACGTTTTCGATTCTGATTTGGGATCTGTCGACGATTAAATTCAACTCATCTTTTAATTTCTTCATTTAATAGACTTGAGTTTCTTCGACATATGTAAATCTTCCATCTTTGGTCCTTTTCTTCAATAAATCTTCAAATAGGCCCATTGACTTCAAATCTTTTGCATCTCTTGGACAATAGACTTCGTCTTTAGTCTTTTTCCTTGATAAAACCCGTGCAATCCCATGTTTTCTTCAATAGTCATCCGGTTTATTCTGAAAACACAATAAACACAAAAACCACACATAATTCCAAACAAATGATATTAAACACGCGTTTTGGTATTGTTTTAGTAAGAAATAAGTGGTAAAAGGATGGGTGTATTCACACCTATCAGTATGTCATCATTAAGTGTCATACAAATCGAAGGTTCATCATCATCGTCATATAAGCATCGATTAAGCATACGAGAACGAGTAGTAATGTATTCTTATTCACATGATTTACGATATCCATCACTAATAGTATCATCCTCATCATCAACTCTCAAAGACGGCTCAATGTCACATGGTAAAGCTCCTTGAGTTAGATAAGATTGTACAAAGAGAAAGAGTCTTTGATTAGTTTCCGCGTAACATTCAAGTATTCTCCTTTCACTCTCTCAAAGGCTCCTCTCAAGATCGCGATCCATATTAGCAGATAATTTTAGATTGTGAGAGTCATTTTGCATATTCTCTTGGTTAAACGCTTGATTAAATCCTTGATTATGAAAACCGTCATGATGTAAAAATCCTTGATTCTGAAAGGTGTCTTGATGATAGCAAGGAAAATTTTCATAATTTTGAAAGCCTTCATTGTTTGAAAATCCTTGATTATGAAAGGTTTCTTGATTATAGCCTTGAAAATTATCACCATTTTGAAAACCTCCATAATTGGAAAATCCTTGGCTTTGAAAGGTTTCTTGATTATAGCCTTGAAAATTATCATTATTTTGAAAACCTTCATTGTTTGAAAAATCTTGGTTTTGGTATGGCTCATCAAAGGGTTGATCATGAAATGATGGTGGATTTTGTGATGAAAAACCGGAATATCCCATATAGTCATTACAATTGTAGTCCATTTGAATGTTAGGTCGTAAATTAGGATTCTTGGTTCCATTGTAAGCTTATCCCTCCCCATAATATCCATGATTTTGACCACATAAATAAGTATCGTGTGGACCACCACAAGTCGAACAAGGCGAATAATTAGCGTTGGCGGATCGTTGTTGCAAAATCTCCAACATGGAACGAGTATCCATGTGTAACAAGGTGGCCGAATGTATATACAAGTAAAATGACGTTTAAAAGCTTCCTCGGGGAAGGAAGTAATACACCAAAGGTGGTATGGTTACACGCGTGCGAGTACACATGTAAGTAAACTCGAGGAGTGAGAGATAAGCTCTCGGTCAACTTTTGAAGGATAATAGATTATCTCCCTCGAGGTTCGATAATTAATATCCATAAGAAAATATAATATATATATATATAAGTAATACTTGGGTGGCACACCACTCACCACTATCACTCTTGAAAGACCCACAAGGAAGCGGAGAAACGAGGCGGTGCGTAGCACTTAAGAGTCTGCTTCTTTAGAATGTGAAATACACTCGCCTTATAACCCCCACACAGTGGCCTCTTTCTCAAGATCAAGAAGATCGCGGTATTTATCTATTGTGCCTTAATTAAGTTTGATCGATACACGTGTTAAGGACCGGAACGCTCCCTAACACGGTGTATTGCCTCGGCAATACTTATGGAAGTAGGTGAATTAAGTGTTCGTATCTACGTATATGTATTTACATATAATAATATATCAAAAATATTTTTGTATTTATTTGGTTTTTAAGAAAAGTACTATATGTACGTAAAAACGATGAAAACCGATATAATATATATTTTGGTGTAATCTTTTAGGAAAAAGATTACTTTTTGTATTTTTTTTTTGTTCAATTCTTTAGGAAAAGAATTGATTTTGTGGTTTTTTTATTTTTTTGTATTTTTATCTTTTTGATTTTTTTTATGTTTTTTATTTATAATACGTAAAAATAACGTTCACAAGGTGAATGGATCCCAAAATCCAATCGTCTCACTCGAAACCATTAATCTTCACGAAAAGAACCGGCAGCGGCGCCATTTAATATTTCCGTTTTTAGTTCGTTTTCTCTCGGTCTAATCGAATTGATATAACAATCTCAAGCTCAACTTAATTGTTTTTGGTTATAAAAGATTGTTTGGAATCTAAGCTACTTGCACACAAAACATGTAAAAAGATAAAAATATCTACTATACTACATATACGTACTTATTCTACAAACATATTGCAATTACTTCATTTCAATGCACAAAGAATAAAAAAAATAGAAAATTCAAATTATGTCTACAATTATAGAACGAAACACAAAATATAAAACGTCTAAATCTAATTATCCCTAAATGAAACTAATGTCCCAATATAATGTGACAATCCCAAAAATTAAACCTATAGGCCCAAAAGGCAAACATTCGTTTATTAAACACTAACAGTAAGTCCAATTTTGAAAGTGTGTTTTATCACCTAAAATTAATGCAACAAGCAAACGTCCTAACCAACTAGAAGTTCTAATAACACGAGCCAAATCTAAATGACACTTAAGCTATCCATTTTTTTACTGAAAGAATTCCAACCAAGTTTTATCTAAACTCTGGTATCTAATTATTGACAATAAAATGACTACTAACAATACAGTAGCTACTGATTTATGAATAGTAAATGAAATCTTACATTCTCCCAACAGTAACTCTACACTCACTCCTATTTAGCAATACTACAACAACTTTCTATCAGTTAACTAATTCATACATTAGCATTCTGCCAAAAATAGCTACTAACATACCTCTAAACTAAAACACATCAAACTTAATACTATCTACACAAAATCAGTACTAAAAGTAGAAGTGCCTAACACTGGTTATAAAAGATACTACAAACTCAGTAAATCACAATTCAGAATTTTAAAAGAACAGTTGAAAACATATGAGCAGCAAAGGCAATTATCAAACATGTAAAAGTAACAAATTCAGCAGGTTACGATTAGAATTAGACATTATTAAGCTACAATGCTAACAGCTAATTTCATAAAAGAAAATGCAGAGGATAAATGTGCTTAACAAAATAATATCAAGGCCACCGTTGACGGTGAAGCGGAGCGCTGAGCTCGCTTAAAACTGATCTTTACAACTCCACTTCTGTGAACCTCTTGCATTTCTACTATTACACCTCCTGAATAGAACCAGTATATATGTTCGTCGTAGAAATAATCCAGCTAATCTGCAAGACAAAATTAATCTGCTACAATGCATTTAAGAGTATCAAATCCTATCAGTTTCCATTACTTCCTATCTCAACTAGGCTGTTACCAGTTTATAATCAAAACAAATCTGATTATCAATTAATTTGATAACCTTGACTAAAATGAACTGGAACAAAGCTTTCTAAAACTTATGGCAATTATCTCAAGAACAGTAAAAAAATATAAACAACTCAGAAACTAAAGCTCTTAATCAATGGCAGATTTTTTTACAAAAACTAACCAAAATTTGTAACTGAAAGTTCAAACAATCATAAGGTGATAAACTCCTTATACTAAAGTTGAGCACGAAATTTAACTGTACTAACAAATTAACCCGACTTACCAACTAACCTTCAATTACTGATTAAGTCTTCACTGAAAAGAAACAAAAAAAACTAAATCTTGACTAAAAATTGGAAATTCCTCTTTACCAAAATATGAATTTACAACTGATTCACAAACCACAAACTAACTAAAGGCTCTTCTTATCGTGAACATTAATGAAAAATTATAAGCTCAATAAGCTTTATTCCTACTAGCTTGTGAAACAATTTCAGAGAAACAACAATACATCAATCATAATCATCCGAACAGTAACTCATACGCTAGAATAGTATCGTAACTCTCAGTATTAACAAAACTCGAATCACTTTCACAATATCAACAGAATGAATAGTTTTCATAAAGAAAGCTTTTAATAAAAATTCAGGAATTCATTAATGGAAGAAAAGAAATCATTCGGTTACAAAAGATTAAACTGAAAAACAAAATTTGTTACAAAAGTTTTAACTAACTATTCCTAACTAACTAACTAGGTGTAATCTACACCTATGCTAAATATCAAAAATGAAGGTCTTGATCTTCTATTTATAGCCGTCTGAAGAGTGGAGGTGAGGTGTTGATGACGCATCTTGCCCAATCTCTTGATGCCACGTGTTTTATACGAGGTTTAGCTCGTTCTTCATCTTTGATCCGATTTGGGGGTTTCTTCATTCCTTCCTCTTGATCTAATTAAATCATACCTCCTTGTAGAGGAGATGAAGAGGATTGTTTTTGGTGTTTTAAGTTTTGGTTGAATCCTCTTGTAGCTCCCATGATTGGGACTTTCAGGTTTGTGGTGGTAGAAGATAAAAACAAACGATTGATATACTCGTTTCTTTCTCTCTCTTGGTGAAGAAGACAACGTGTGTGTGTTTGTTGTATTTGACCATGACTTGGTCAATTGACCAAGTTTAAATAATAAACTTTCCCATTGTTTTATTCAATCCCTCAATTTCTTCTTTGTGTCAAATGTGTCTAAAATCATTTAAACAAATCTTTTTCATCCTTTGTTTATATAGAAATTGCAACTTAAGCCCTACATCTTGGTAATATTGGCAAGTAAAGTCCTTGAAAGCTTCTTTTGTCCTTTTCCTCGTCTTTTCGTCAAATAAGTCCTTGAAAACGCATCTTTGCTTCAAAATGTATCTTGTTTACCTGAAGAAGTTGTACTGATGGCAAAATATGAAATGTATTTGACTGTGTTTTGAGTGGTTTTTGGATCATTATTGATGAGTGTTTTCACACTTATCAGGATTCTTATTAGTTTAAGTATTCTATTTATGCCATTTCTGATAAAATGTGTCTTTATCTAAAGAAGTTGTACTGATGGCCAAATATGAAAGCAGACATCGCCACATACGTTAGTAAATATCTAACTTTTGCGAAGGTCAAGGCTGAACACCAAAATCCATCAGGATTGCTTTTACAGCTTATTATTCCTGTTTGGAAGTGGGATAGAATCACCATGGATTTTATCGCAAACCTTCCAAGGACATCATCTGGATTTGATTCGATATGGGTCATCGTCTACAGACTGACCAACTCTGATCATATCATTCCCGTTAATGATAGGTTCTCGATGTAGAAGTTGGCTCATTTGTATTTAAAGGAGTTGTGTAAGCATGGTGTGCCTGTATCGATCATCTCTATCAAGATCCTCGCTTCGCATCAAATTTCTGGAGATTCCTTCAGAGGTCATTGGGAACGAATCTTGATATGAGTACTACTTACCACCCCTAATCGGAGGGACAAGGTGAAGGAATGATACAGACACTAGAAGGTTTGTTTTATGCTTGTATGATTGACCTCTGGTAGTGTTTAGGACGAGCATTCACCTTTTAATGGATTATCATTGATAATTATCGCATTAGGATTGAGGCCAAACCTTGCGAGGACCTATATAAAGAAAGTTTAAGAGCACCTATAAGTGGGAGTTGGGATGAAGATACCCGACCCGCGAGACCTGAAATGATTGTGGAAATTAGGATCTGATTATTGGCTACCGGTAGTGGGCAGGAGGTTATGTGAATATGAAATGTAGATCTTGAAGTGCAGGATGGGTAGCAAAGTTATGCCGAGAATTTTCATCGTGAAAAAGGTGAACTGATGATCTGAAAGATCGTGGGAAGTTAAGTCCCCGTTGTATGAGACCATTGAGATAATGTAAAGAGTTGGTCTGAGAGGCATATAAGCTAGACTACCCTAGGACTTCAAGGGCCGCATGAAATATGTTCGTATATCAAACTTGATAAAATGTCTATCAAGTGAAAATCTGATTATTTCTTAATGAAGTTTGGGTCGGCAAAAAGTTGCATTCATCAAAAACTCGTGGACATCATGGAAAGAGAAAGTAAGTCAACTTAAGCATGATCGTATTCCGATAGTTATGTTTGATGAAACTCGCGTATTATAATGAATCACGCTTGAGAGGAAAGACCGAATGTGGAGGAAATGCCCACACGTCTTTAACTCTATAAGAAGCGAGTACTAAGATGAATTGATCTTTAAGGACAAAGATCCTCTTTAGGGGAAAATGCTGTGACAATCCGTTAATTTGAGGTCGTTATTTTATTCTCAAGTATTATTTATAATCATTATTTTATTGTTAGTTTATGAACTCACTCGCTTTTGGGAAGAAATTAGGGTTTACGTCTAAATTTAGCATCGTCTACGTCTAAACCGGAGAGCTCTACATTACGTGTTTATGTTTACGTACTCTGTTTTTGTGACAGTCTGACATTTTCAGATTGTAAATTTATCCTCGTATATTATTTTAAAATTTTATTTTTTGGGTTGGTACATGAACTCACATATTTACGGGATGAAATTAGGGCTTACGTGCATAATTTAACATCTTTTACGATTAAACCGGGAACCCTAAGTTTACGTATTTACGCTTTTGTGCTCCGTTTTCATGAGACAATTTTTATTAGAATCATTTTGTGCCGTAGATTCATAATTTATACAAATGTTTTTCGTAAATAGACCCGAGGGCACGCAAATCGAGGAGCTAGAATCGATGAGTACCCGTAAAATAATAGGGGATGAAACAAGTTACACTTGTCCCCCCCCCCCCCACCCCTAATAGTGGGCGGACACAACAAGGGTGTAACACCCCTTGTTATCAAAATTTTAATTGTCCTAGAGACACTTGTCTCATACATGCACCAAACCATCAAAACCCTTGTTTTCTCACACACACTTCACACACTCATACCACTTAACTATAAAGTTTCTCCCACTCTCCCTTCTCTCCCTCTCTTGCCGTCCAAACACCACCACCATACACCATTTTCATCAATTTTAACCTACAAGTTCATCTACAATTCACATATGTTGAAAGCTACTTGAAAGGACATTGTTTGGAGGGGATTACATCTTATGAAAAGGAGTTTTCATGAGGTTCAAGGGCTGATTTCAAGAAGGAGTTTAGATACTTGGAGATTTCTAAAAGTGGTCTTGCTAAGTTCATAAGATTTGGTGACAAGATCAAGTCTTGTTCATCATAAAACTCATCTTTTTCATCACAATTGGTTGGTATAGAGATTGTTCTTTCTATCATCCTATTAGTTTTGTAAATGTATTCATCTATTTCTTCAAAAATTTATATGTATGATGGTGATAAATGATGATCAATATATTGCATGGGGATTTTGAGTCACTAGATTAGGTTAAAAAGGTCAAAACTACAAGTAAAAGTTGATGAAATCATATCTAGATTAGTAGGCTGTTTAAATATTTTTACTTGGTTAAATGGATGAGATTATTAGATATACTGATGGATAAATGATTTTTACATAAGTGGCCAATTTACCCCAAATATGGAATGTTAAAAATGAGCAAGATATTGCCAAAACATTTTTGTGGTACTAATCTGTCTGGTCTGCTAGGGACGAATTAAAACAAATATTTAGAGGCTGTTTGAGAAGGAGATATAGAAGAGTTATTTGTAGCACATATCATGTAGTTTATACAGTTTAAATTTTGGGTTCCAACTCCTTGTAGAACTCAAGATATGATCAAAATAGTGGACTTGAAATTTTACATCAGATTTGACTTAAAAGTATATAATATTAAAATGCCACTTGAAGTAAATAAATATATAAAATAAGTATATAAAAGTTAATAAATGATAATAACTCTTATAAAATAAGTTATACATGTGGAAACCTTGGTTTCCGGATCTTTTAAGCAACTAGGAATGATCATTGTTCATATGATTAGATAATCAAAGCGGAATTAGAACAACAACCATTAACAAGGTGGTTTAGGGGCACAAGAACATGAATTAAAACAAAAGGGATGTTCATTATATTAATAACAAACATCCACTAGACGTGTATACATTGAATCCCGCGTCTAGTGCACACACGCTTTAGGTTTACATTGTGAATGAATTGATGAATAAAACCTAAGACCCTTGGTTCCTTTTATAGTGTAAGGATTAGGGTTTACAAGAGATAATAACAAATAAACAAGTAAATCTTCTATTTAGATAAACATATACTGAATATATCCTGCATATATATCCAAATAGAATCTTCCATAAGCTTCTTTGTCTACGTTTTGTCAATGCTTGGATTGCATGTGACAATGCTTGGATTGCACATGACAATGCTTGATCCATCAACGCTTAATTTGTTCTTGTCAACGCCTAAATTGCTCTTGACAACGCTTAGACAAAATCTTCATGTTTTCTTCGTTTTTGAGTTTCTGCCACATCAACTTTTTGACCCAACAATCTTCCCCTAGTTGATAGTGGCAAAACTCTATGTGTATCTCTTGTAAGTTGTACATGATCTTCAGATTGCTTCCCCTCAAGTATAGCATGTATGTCTTCCCCTTTTTGTCACATCAACAGGGAAGTAAATAATGTATGCAGTCTTTGAAGATTCTCCAAATGTAGCTCTATGTAATGATCTTGAAGAACAATTAATATAATATTTTTGATGTAGAAGTAAAATAACCCAACCTTGTGTTCCATGTCTTGTACTATCCATGTGATGAAGAACTTATACTAATGATTAAATATAATTAGACCTCGATCCCTTGTCAATATTCTCATCCTTTGTGAGACACTGAGCACGATAATGTAACTCCTTCAAGTGTTATGACAAGTCTTCATCACCAACCATGTAAAGCACGAACAAGTTACCTTTAAAGTCACTAGTGCATGACTTTAAGATATGATAGAACACAAACTCACGAAAATTTTCTTCAATCATCAAACTTATCATAAGAATTCTTCCCCTTAAGCTAACACTTCTTCATGAAGACCTTTCATTACCTCATGAATTGTATCTAACTCACTTTAAGATCATTAAGTCCGTTTAAAAATATCCGAGCCATAAATATCAACATGATATTCTGAATAAAACAGAGATTCCATGTACCTTCGTGTGTAATTTCCACCTTTTTGTGTGCTAAAAACGTACCAATTTTCTCAACAGCAGCAATCATTGTGTTATCCGAGATCCTTCTCTATCCAATATCTTTATCAGTTGTATTGTCCGATATCGGACAATACCTATCAGCGTTTGAGTAACCATATCTTGGACAACACTGTCAACCTGTCAGCGTCAAAATACTTCCTGTCAGCGTCAATAAATATGAATATCAGCGTTAAAATCACTTTACACTAATATTCTTTGCTATTGTAAAACTTGTATCTCTTATCTCCTTTTAACCCATCACGTGACGTTTATAAACTCCTCTTGCACTCGTGTGAACACAATAACAATCAAATCGCATCTTGATTTCATAAACAGTCCAAAGATTCCATCACGTGATATACAATAATACAAACCAATAAGCGATCTGCTTTTCTTTCATTGCATATCATTGGACCATATTAATTGACTTGGCCCATATTCTCAGATCTTGCGATTGTGATGTTGATATCTTCCCAAAATAACAAAATAAATTGAGATTCATGCCATCTTTGTGAATATTCACGTCTTTGTATAACTTCTTTTGGGCATCGTGGGACCACAACCTCATATCCAAAAATCACGTAGCCTACTCTAAATCCATTACCCAATAATAGTATGTCATACAAAAACTGCATTCATACTTCACGTGGCATCTATAGGCCCACAATATTACAATCACTATCACACAACCTTGCTAGTTGGACAACTGTCTATATCTGCTGTTATTATACGATTTATAAAAAGCACATAGGGACCATATACTTTTTAAACGATCCTTGTATAACAACAGCTATACTGATTTTCACCCTGATGCGTCCATAACATCTTGCTGAATAATCATTAATTTCAGACCTACAGCTATCATCTGCTTCATTAATTGCATCGAAACCCTAATTAGGGTTTTAAGAACAATTAGATTTAAATGATATTCCAGAATACATTATAACAGCCTCCAAATCTCAAATGTTTCAGTCTTGAGTCGATCTAGGGTTTATAGAAACCTTAATCATGATTTTATGTAAAAGCTGAAAATCTGAAAATCACCTCATCAGCCAACTTTGACGCTTAATAACTTTTTCCTGGGGACAAAACTCGACAATCCCTCCGGTGGATGTTTAGATATATGTATGTAGAACACACATATAAATTTTCGTGACGATCCAACGGTTCAATAAAAAGTTATGACCTTCTGAATACTGTTGCGCACACAAAAACGTCCAGAAAAACCCTAGACGGATTTTTCTTTTCTTCACCATACACGAACACCTTGTTGGTCCTAGCATCACGAGCCACGAGGCTCTGATACCAATTGTGGAAACCTTGGTTTCCGGATCTTTTAAGCAACTAGGAATGATCATTGTTCATATGATTAGATAATCAAAGCGGAATTAGAACAAAAACCATTAACAAGGTGTTTAGGGCACAAGAACATGAATTAAAACAAAAGGGATGTTCATTATATTAATAACAAACATCCACTAGACGTGTATACATTGAATCCCACGTCTAGTGCACACACGCTTTAGGTTTATATTGTGAATGAATTGATGAATAAAACCTAAGATCCTTGGTTCCTTTTATAGTGTAAGGATTAGGGTTTACAAGAGATAATAACAAATAAACAAGTAAATCTTCTATTTAGATAAATGATAAATACGTTTTCATTGGGTTCGGATTTAAGTCTCGGTATCTCCTCGAATTGATCTCGGCTCTAAGTGGAATGATTTGTTCTTGGTTAATAAAAAGGTGATGGTTTGTTTATCTATTTTAAACTAATGACAAATAAGTAAGTGTCGAAGAGTAGAATTAAAGCTTTAAAAGATTGAACTAAATTGACAAGTTAAAATTAAATGTTTGAAAACTTAAAGATTATATTAGAAAAAATAAATGGACACTCAACAAAAACTAACTCTTGGAAAACTTTGTAAAAATATGAACTTAGTCGGAAAATACTAAAAGAAAGTAAGATCGGAATATAGCAAAACAACTCAAATCGGAATAATTGAAAATGGAGTGATCGGAATATATTCCGATCAAATGATCGGAATGTTGAGGAGTAGTCTGATCGGAATAAGGGACAAAGAAGGCACAATCGGAATATCCAAGGAAGTACTAATCGAAATATGTAAAAACTTGCCAATCGGAATAATCAAAAATAGCTAATCGGAAAGAGGGACAAATCGGAATCACAGTACTAGATTCAAATCGGAATAACTAGAAAAATTGCACAATCGGAATATAGCCAGAACAAGTTACAATCGGAAAACCTAAACCCTTTTCCGATCACATGATCGGAATGAGGGTTGTGTGTCTGCTCGGAATATCAGGTCGGAAAAGGGCTTTGCCCTTTCCGAAAACAATGCTAATCCGAAACTTAAGCCAAGGAAATAAGCTAATTGATTAAGCTAACTCCAAAAACTAGAACGAATCTAACATTAAGCGGATCAAATAAGCACAAATACAACTTATCCAAATATAAAATAAGCAAACTTTTAAATCAAATAGTAAAAAGATGAACTTTTTATAAAACTTTAAAAAGTAAATAAGCTAAACCAACAAATAAGCCAATAAGCACAAGGATCTCAAAGCTTATTTGTGTAGAAACTTAGGAAACATAAAAAAATTAACTTTTTAAGCACAAAATCATTGATGAACAACACGGATCATACGAGATTTGTACCAAAATCAATCAAAATCAAAGAAAGGAGGAATGAGATTAAAGATTAAAAGCTTGAAACTAAACTTGATTAATTAAAAATAATACAAAGGTTTGATCTTGAAATAGAAATAGAAAAAGATGAAATCTAGTGAGAGAAAGTTTAGAACTTTCTCTCTCTAAAACTAGAGAGAATGAATAAAACTAAAAACTACCTAAAAGACTAAGTGTCCCAAAATTGTGAATTGGAATCATATATATAGGCAAGTCTTGTGGGATTTGTGAATGGGCTTGGTTTTGGGCTTCTTTTCTTCTTTCTTCTTTAGTCTTCACGCTTCCTTAAATAAACGTTTCCGACTTTGGATTTTTAGAAGTGTCGGTGAATAATTCCAACTCGTCTTATAATCTTTTGTCTAATAGACTCGAGTTCTTCGACATATATGAATCTTCCATCTTTGGCTCTATTCTTCGATAAATCTTCAAATAGACACAATGACTTCAAATCTTTTGCATATCTTGGACAGTAGACTTCGTCTTGAGTCTTTTTCCTCGATAAAACCCGTGCAATCCTATGTTTTCTTCAATATTCATCCGATTGACTCTGAAAACACAATAAACACAAAAACCACGCATAATTCCAAACAAATGATATTAAATACGTGTTTTGGTCTGGTTTTAGCCAGAATTAAGTGGTAAAAGTATGGGTGTTTTCACACCTATCAAATCCCCTACACTTAACCATTGCCATGCCCTCATGCAATGCTTAGTGACAAAGCACATTTACACTTTTCTCATAATCAATCAACCTTGGCCTTATTAATATACTACTAAACAAAAATGAAAGTACTAAGAGAAATTAAAACTTTAAAGTAAACAAAAGGATGGAAATAACTTGCAAAGAGATCAAGGACTTACATTAGGGCTTTGGTGCTGCGAAGATTTATCACCCTCAAGTTTCACGTTCCCCAAACTAAGCTTAAAAACGAGATCATTGTTATTATAATTTAGCAAATCAAACACTTACACACATGGCTTAATTAACTGCTTAAACTCCCTTATTCCTAGGTGTATCTCTTATATTTTATTTTTGTCTTAGAATGATCATGAAGATGCATTTTTGGACTTATTTCGATAGTTTATTTAGGCTGAAAGCAAAGTAGGACGATTTGATCAATAGTTAGCTAAAGGACAAAATCTCTTAAAACTGCTTCTCGGGATATCAAAAAGTTCATATCTTGGCATAACTTGGTTCGTGATTTGAGACCTTTCTTAGGCCGATATTTGGCATGTACTTCATACTTCATATCTTGAGAGACGTTCTTGAGATAATGGTCTTCTCATCGTAATAGAGTTTCTTCACTTGGAGACTTTTGAGGGGTACTCCAACTTGGTTGACCACGACTACATGATTATTTCTTCAATCTCTAATTGGGATTTTGAGATACAACGATCCGCCTCCTTTTCGGACTTGGATCTATTTATCCTCATACCTTGTTAGGGTCTTTTCGGATAGACTTCTCCATGATCTTTATGGGAGTTGATTGCTTTTCGTCGTGAGTCTTGATCCTTCATATTGATTTTGGGAATAATGCTTTTCACATCACTTTGGATCTTCAGCAATAAAATGGAATCCTCATGCCTTGTTAGGGCCTTTTCGGACTCGTCAATCTTCGCGCCCCGCTTCATAAGTTATGCCTTGGCTATGAACTCTTATCATTACCGAGCAACTTTTAAAAGATCTTGGGCTAGAAGCTAAGTAACTTTTCAAATCGTACGACCTTACTTATTTCAGATAAATTATTAGCAAGTGATGGGAGAATAGGCAAATAATTACACCAAGTGAGCTTGCGCAAGAATACCGACTTATAATTGACTCTATCATTTCTCGTTCTCCACAATTTAAAATCTCAAGTAATGAGACTCGTGGATGCTTAGCCTAATAAACAATTAAGGTCTACATGGTTAAGGATACTAGCTAGAATAAACTTAGATAAGTCTATTCGGGTTGAGTCAAAATAATCGCAACGGGCCTAATATGTCAAAGACTTCTAAACTAGCTACACCACTTTATTAATATTTTTGACTTTATTGCGGGATATATACATATGAAAGCAACGATAAAAATTTAAAAATTACGACTACATGGCCAAAGTTAATTAAAAATTTGAAAAATGTTGAAAAAGATGATTTTCCGGTTAAATGAAGGCATTTTCATGGAAAAATCCACTTAAAACTTCGATAGAAGTCCCCCCTACACTTAAGATAAACATTGTCCTCAATGTTTATGCATGTGGGAAAAGTCTCCCCTACACTTATGACATTGTGCACGTTGGTTAACTCAAGTTAAGGAAGAGACGACTAAAGTGATCAATTTCAAATGTGAGTATGAAGAAAATTGAATCACGATAGTTGAGAGATAGAACCGGATTTCGGATAACACGGGAGCACGGTTCTTCAGAGATTCCAAGAGTGCACTTATCCCTGTAATCACATCACCACACAAATACAAACACCTATATAGGTCCCCCTACACTTAGGAGGTTAAAACAGAAAAGGATAGATACTCGGGTTGCCTCCCGAGGAGCGCTTGTTTTTGATAACCGAGTCACGAGCCTGACTCGACCCAAACTTAGTTCATGGGAAACGTGGTGAGGGATGGAGTCATCTCCTGAGAGATGTCCTCACCAAAGTACAACTTCACTCGTTGGCCATTCACCTTAAAATTTGGTCCATTAGGTTGAGCGAGCTCGAGAGTACCATATGGAAAAATTTGGGCAATGGTGAATGGGCCGGACCAACGAGATTTCAGCTTGCCCAAAAAGATTTTCAACCGAGAGTTAAAGAGTAAAACTTTGTCTCCAACTTGGAACTCTCGGTTCTTAATCTTAGAGTCGTGAATGAGCTTAGTCTTCTCCTTATAGATCAAGGAATTTTCATAAGCCTCATTACGGAGTTCACTCAGCTCATTGAGTTGGATCTTGCGTAGGTCACCGGCTTTGTTGATATCGAAATTAGCCCACTTCAAGGCCCAGTAAGCCTTGTGCTCCAACTCAATGGGGAGGTGGCATGCTTTTCCGTACACGAGACGATATGGTGTACAACCAATCGGAGTCTTGTAAGCGGTACGAAAAGCCCACAAAGCATCATCAAGTTTATCAGCCCATGAGGCACGATGCTCTCCCACGGTTCTTTCCAGAATTCGCTTTAATCCTCGGTTGGATATTTCAGCCTGGCCATTAGTTTGTGGGTGGTAGGCGGTGGAAAGACGATGATTTACACCGTACTTAGCCATGACTCTTGTGAATTGGTCATTGCAAAAATGAGTCCCGCGATCACAAATAATGGCACGAGGCACACCGAATCTAGCGAACAGCGATTTCAAAAAGTTACAAACCACCCTTGCATCATTAGTTGGTAAAGCTTTGGCTTCAACCCACTTTGAAACGTAGTCAACGGCTACAAGGATGTATTTGTTTCCTTTAGATGAAGGGAATGGCCCCATAAAGTCGATACCCCAAACATCAATGATTTCACATTCTTGAATAAAATTCTGAGGCATCTCGTCTTTATGTGTGATCTTGCCTTGTTTTTGGCAAGCATCACAATGTTTAACCATCTCGTGAGCGTCACGATAGATGGTGGGCCAATAAAATCCCGAGTCAAACACTTTTTTGGCGGTGTAGTTGGGACCAAAGTGACCACCGGTGGGTCCTTTGTGGCAAGCGTCAAGGATTTCTAAAGCTGCCGGTCCATCAACACATCGGCGAATAATCAAGTCAGCACATTGTCTGAATAGATACGGGTCATCCCAAAAGTAAGTCTTAATGTCGTTGAAGAACTTTTTCTTTTGTTGGGATGTTAACCCGTCAACGAGAATTCCACCCGCCAAGTAGTTTACAGTGTCCGCAAACCACAGGGTTTCATCAGAAGTCGAGTTGATAGACATTAAGGTCTCCAGGGGAAAAGAATCATTGATTCCTTTGTTCGGATGATCCCCCTGGTAAGGATCCTCAAGTCTACTGAGATGATCCGCGGCTAGGTTTTCAGCTCCTTTTTTATCGCGAATTTCGATTTTAAATTCTTGGAGTAGCAAAACCCAGCGAAGAAGTCTTGGTTTGGAATCTTGCTTTGTCAACAAGTACTTCAGCGCGGAATGATCGGTGTAAACGATTGTTGTGGAAAGGACAAGATAGGGGCGGAACTTTTCAAAGGCATAGACAACAGCTAAAAGCTCTTTTTCGGTTGTCGTATAATGCAATTGAGCCCCAGTCATTGTCTTGCTAGCGTAATGGATCGGTTGGAAGTGTTTGTTCACTCTTTGGCCTAAAACCGCTCCAATAGCAAAGTCACTAGCATCACACATCAACTCGAAAGGCAGCTCCCAATTAGGGGTGACCAAGACGGGTGCCTTAGTTAGCTTATCCTTAAGCGAGTTGAAGGCTTCAAGACACTCTTTGGAAAAGATAAAAGGAGTATCTTTTTCCAAGAGGTGGGTCATCGGGCGAGCGATTTGAGAAAAATCTTTGATGAATCGACGATAAAAGCCCGCATGACCAAGGAAACTTCTCACACCCTTCACGGTTGAAGGTGGAGGCAACTTAGCGATAACATCGACTTTAGCACGGTCTACTTCAAGACCGGCTTTGGAGATCTTGTGTCCTAGCACGATGCCTTCTTTTACCATGAAATGGCATTTTTCCCAATTAAGAACAAGGCGAGTGTCTTCACACCGCTTCAGCATACGTTCTAAATTGGCAAGGCAAGCAGAGAAAGAATCGCCATAAACCTAGAAATCATCCATGAATACTTCCATAGTGTTTTCCATCATGTCATGGAAGATAGCCATCATACACCTTTGGAACGTCCCAGGAGCATTACATAAACCAAAAGGCATGCGTTTGTAAGCAAATGTTCCATAGGGACAAGTGAATGTGGTCTTTTCTTGGTCCTTGGGATCGATGGGAATTTGAAAATACCCAGAGAAACCGTCTAAGAAGCAGTAATAGTCATTACCAGCTAGACGCTCGAGCATTTGATCCATGAAGGGAAGAGGAAAGTGATCTTTTCTCGTGGCATCATTGAGCTTGCGATAATCAATAAAAACTCTCCACCCAGTAACGAGACGAGTGGGAATCAACTCGTTATGTTCATTGGAAACAACAGTTATTCCGCCCTTCTTGGGAACACAATGGACGGGACTTACCCACGGTGAATCCGAAATAGGGTAGATCAAGCCGGCATCTAGAAGTTTGATAACCTCTTGTTTGATGACGTCATGAATTTTAGGATTAACCCTTCTTTGGCTCTGGATTGCGGGTTTAAAGTCACCTTCCATGAGAATCTTGTGAGTACAAAAGTTCGGATCAATTCCGCGGATGTCGGAAATTTTCCAAGCAATTGCCTTCTTATGATCTTTGAGCACGGCGATGAGGCGAGATTTCTCTTCTTCTTTCAAGTCCTTCGCGATGATGACAGGCGACTTCTTGTTTTCTTCAAGGAACACGTACTCGAGATGAGGCGGCAACTCCTTAAGTTCTAAATCCGGAGGATTTTCGATAGGAGGCGGTTTCAAAGTCAGAGCATCGATAGCAATAACCGTGGGAGATGATGGAGAAAGATTGTCTTCTTTGAGAAGGTTTTCAAAGAAACTCATGTCGTCAGCCAAATCGGTGGGAGACTCGTCATTAGTTAAGTTCACATCTCCCATGGTGGCTTCAAGATCTTTCCAAAAGAAATCACTTTCTCTAAATAGAGACAGTGATGAATCAATAGAGGAAACGGTCTCAACATTGGGAAGAGAAGTAGGAATACTTTTGCAATCATTTTGGAAGTGTTCTTCACAAGCCTCATCAAGAACGTCAATATAATTAACACTCTCGTTGGAATAAGGTTGTTTAGACAACTTTCCCATGTTGAAGACGATTTTATCGTCACCCACTCGCATGATAAGCTCACCGGCTTCAACATCGATGAGAGTGCGACCGGTCCTCAAGAATGGACGACCAACAATTAATGGCACACGAGGGTCCATCTCGTAGTCGACGACGACGAAATCGGCAAGAAAAGTGAATTTGTCGACTCCTACAAAGACGTCTTCGGCTATCCCCACTGGATAAGCAACCGTACGGTTAGCTAATTCCAGAGTCATTTTGGTGGGGACTAGCTCAGGGAGAGATAATTGCTTCCACACACTTAAAGGCATTAAGTTGATACTGGCACCTAGATCGGCTAGGGCCATGCAATTCTCTACTCCCGGGAAGTTACAAGGGATTAAGAAACGACCCTGATCACCAAGCTTGGTTGGCAATTTCCTTAAGAGCATTGCAGAGCAATTCTCATTAAGTTGGGTGTTAGCAATATCAAGAAGCTTCTCCTTGTCGCTCAGAAGATCTTTGAACATTTTTGCGGACTTAGGCATGTGAGCGAGAGCCTCAGCGAAGGAGATGTTAAAATTCAATTGTTTAAACATTTTAAGAAAGTTCGAAACCTGAATATCGTCCTTGCTTTTAAGCTTCTCTTTCCTCAACCTTGAGGGATAAGGTATATCGGAAGAAGAGGGAGGCTTTGGGATCGAAGGATCACTCACATCCTTGGGTGGAGGAGGGGTAGAAGTAAGAGGTGGAGAAATTGGGGAAGTAGAATGAGGAGGAATAGGAGCAGGTGACTCGTTCTCCTTAGTCACAATCACCGGTGGAGGTATAGGAAGCTCGAGTTCCTTGGTACCTTTGCCACTGCGAGTGGTGATTGCTTTCATCTCCCCTCTTGGATTCGCAACGGTGTTACTCGGAAGAGTACCCGAAGAAGAGGGTTGATTACCGTGGAAGAAACTAGCCATCATGTTTCTTAAGTCATTTGTTTGACTATCCATAGTGTTTCTCATATCAGCTCTCAGATCGTTCCCTTGTTTCATCAGGTCTGCTTTCAAGTTGCGCACTTTCTGTTGAAGATTTTCCACGATCACATCGTTAGTCCTCATGTAGGTTTCCACTTCTTGGTGTAAAGCGGTGGGTTGGTTGGGAGGAGCATTGTATGCGGGTGATTGATAAGTAGGTTGCTGGTAAACTTGGTAGTTTCTTTAAGGTGGATGTTGTTGCTTGTGAGGTGGTATGTATGGTCCACGAGATTGTTGTTGTTGTTGAGGAGGGCGGTTGAGGTTTTGTTGTTGGTTTGGGTTGTTAGGAGTAGAACCAGGTGGTGAGAGATAGTTGTTGGAGCGGTAGCTAAGCAGGTTGCGGTCGCCTTGAGGTCGAGCTTGATAAGCAGGTTGAGGATAGGTACCGTATGCTGCATTTACGTTCTCAAAAGGGTAGTTTTGGGTGGCAGTACAAGTGGTGTAAGAATGAGGACCCCCGCATATCTCACATGGTTGGCTAACAGCATTGACTTGAGCGTCTTTAGCGTTTTTAGCGTTAATGCTGTTGGTGTTGCTGGCGGTTTGGGTAGCAAGCGATTCAAGAAGCGCAGTGATTTTGTCAATTCGCTTGTCGATGTCACTAGTACTAGCACTAGCGACATTGGTCCGCACACTCTTGGTTTGCACACGAGACTTATTCTCAATGATATCCCAAGCAGCATTGGAAGTCTTAGCCAAAAGATTACCCCCCGAGGCACTGTTTAGTGAATCTTGGTCATTCATGCTTAAACCATTATAAAAAGTGTTAATTTGGTGCACTTTGGTAAAACCATGTTGTGGGCATTTTCTTAAAAGATCTTTGAAACGGTCCCAAGATTCACTAAACGACTCATCGTACTTTTGTTCAAAATTGATAATTTCATTCCGCAAAGCGATAGTACGAGAGGGTGGGAAAAAGTAGGTGATAAACTTGGTCTCCAAATCCGTCCACGTAAGAATACTCTGTGGCGGTTCCTTAGCAAGCCAATGCCGGGCTTGTCCCTCTAAAGAAAAGGGAAAAAGTTGTAAACGGATTACCTCTTGTGGAACACCATTGAATTTGACCGTATTGGTGAGTTGCAAGAATCTCTTGATGTGGTCATGTGGATCATCAATGGTACGCCCCAAGAATGGTTGAGCAGAGACCATCTGGATAAAGCCGGATTTGAGCTCAAAGTTGTTGGCTGCAATCGCGGGTATGACAATTGGATCATCGTTACCCTCTACATGTGCTTGCAGAAGTTCAATCATCGGGCGATTATCCGGTAGAGGCTCATTGTTGTTGTTATTATTGTTGTTGAAAGGTGGATTGTTATTGTTATTATTATTGTTTTGAGGTGGGTTATTGTTGTTGTTTTGTACACCGGCCATGTCTAAGTTATCGAGAGGCTCGGGCTCTTGATAAGACGTTGATCGAGTGCGCATACACCTGCAAAAGAACTAACAAGGAAAAACAAAGCAAAAATATTTTTGGTTTTTATGTTTTTTTAATTTTTAGGATTTTTGAAAATTTAATATTCTTTTGTGTTTTTATTGAAAATTTTTATGAAAAAGTAACGTTCACGGGGAACGGATCCCAAAATCCAAGTTCTCATAAAAAACTGTTGATCTTAACGAGAAGAGCCGGCAGCGGCGCCATTTGATAAATACGTTTTCATTGGGTTCGGATTTAAGTATCGGTATCTCCTCGAATTGATCTCGGCTCTAAGTGGATTGATTTGTTCTTGGTTAATAAAAAGGTGATGGTTTGTTTATCTATTTTAAACTAATGACAAATAAGTAAGTGTCGAAGAGTAGAATTAAAGCTTTAAAAGATTGAACTAAATTGACAAGTTAAAATTAAATGTTTGAAAACTTAAAGATTATATTAGAAAAAATAAATGGACACTCAACAAAAACTAACTCTTGGAAAACTTTGTAAAAATATGAACTTAGTCGGAAAATACTAAAAGAAAGTAAGATCGGAATATAGCAAAAAAACTCAAATCGGAATAATTGAAAATGGAGTGATCGGAATATATTCCGATCAAATGATCGGAATGTTGAGGAGTAGTCTGATCGGAATAAGGGACAAAGAAGGCACAATCGGAATATCCAAGGAAGTACTAATCGAAATATGTAAAAACTTGCCAATCGGAATAATCAAAAATAGCTAATCGGAAAGAGGGACAAATCGGAATCACAGTACTAGATTCAAATCGGAATAACTAGAAAAATTGCACAATCGGAATATAGCCAGAACAAGTTACAATCAGAAAACCTAAACCCTTTTCCGATCACACGATCGGAATGAGGGTTGTGTGTCTGCTCGGAATATCAGGTCGGAAAAGGGCTTTGCCCTTTCCGAAAACAATGCTATTCCGAAACTTAAGCCAAGGAAATAAGCTAATTGATTAAGCTAACTCCAAAAACTAGAACGAATCTAACATGAAGCGGATCAAATAAGCACAAATACAACTTATCCAAATATAAAATAAGCAAACTTTTAAATCAAATAGTAAAAAGATGAACTTTTTATAAAAACTTTAAAAGGTAAATAAGCTAAACCAACAAATAAGCCAATAAGCACAAGGATCTCAAAGCTTATTTGTGTAGAAACTTAGGAAACATAAAAAAAATTAACTTTTTAAGCACAAAATCATTGATGAACAACACGGATCATACGAGATTTGTACCAAAATCAATCAAAATCAAAGAAAGGAGGAATGAGATTAAAGATTAAAAGCTTGAAACTAAACTTGATTAATTAAAAATAATACAAAGGATTGATCTTGAAATAGAAATAGAAAAAGATGAAATCTAGTGAGAGAAAGTTTAGAACTTTCTCTCTCTAAAACTAGAGAGAATGAATAAAACTAAAAACTACCTAAAAGACTAAGTGTCCCAAAATTGTGAAGTGGAATCATATATATAGGCAAGTCTTGTGGGCTTTGTGAATGGGCTTGATTTTGGGCTTCTTTTCTTCTTTCTTCTTTAGTCTTCACGCTTCCTTAAATAAACGTTTCTGACTTTGGATTTTTAGAAGTGTCGGTGAATAATTCCAACTTGTCTTATAATCTTTTGTTTAATAGACTCGAGTTCTTCGACATATATGAATCTTCCATCTTTGGCTCTATTCTTTGATAAATCTTCAAATAGACACAATGACTTCAAATCTTTTGCATCTCTTGGACAGTAGACTTCGTCTTGAGTCTTTTTCCTCGATAAAACCCGTGCAATCCCATGTTTTCTTCAATATTCATCCGGTTGACTCTGAAAACACAATAAACACAAAAACCACGCATAATTCTAAACAAATGATATTAAATACGTGTTTTGGTCTCGTTTTAGCCAGAATTAAGTGGTAAAAGGATGGGTGTTTTCACACCTATCAATAAACATATACAGAATATATCCTGCATATATATCCAAATAGAATCTTCCATAAGCTTCTTTGTCTATGTTTTGTCAATGCTTGGATTGCATGTGACAATGCCTGGATTGCACATGATATTGCTTGAGCCATCAACGCTTAATTTGTTCTTGTCAACGCCTAAATTGCTCTTGACAACGCTTAGACAAAATCTTCATGTTTTCTTCGTTTTTGAGTTTCTGCCACATCAACTTTTTGACCCAACAATACACTATAATAAGCAAATATTACATTTTATAAAAATAAAACTCAAATGTTTTCTAAACTACAAACTATATATAAATTTTTACGTCTTTTCGGCTAAAACCGAAAGGATGGCGTTTTCGCCAAATAAGACTTAGATGGTCGGCCCCGTCTAATGTAACATTTTTATAGAACATATACTGATATGTAAACACATTTGACAAGTAAAAATCAACAAAACCGAGCCTTGTAACTTATGGACCATAATGGGCTAAATTAGCCATATTGGACCACTAGGCCCAACTAGTTTGGCTTAACACTATCGGACTTACTCATGGGCTTAACCCACTTGGGCCCAACATATGAGTATAGGCCTGGTCTTAAATGAATAAATGGACTAATATAATGTATTGGACTCTTAATGGGCTTATTGGGCCTTAACATGTAAATGGGCTAAAACTAGTATGATTAGACTAAGTAACTAAGTACTTAACAACTAATAATGTTGTGTAAGGAGATAAAACCCCACTTGATCATCATGTTTATGACATCATTACATATACATAACAACTTTTTATAAATATAATTCGATATAGTCTAAGATAGAGTATTATTTGTTTAGGTTTCCCATGATCGAGGCACGTACCGTACAACCTAATTGTTGATAACCCGCCTTTCCCAACCAATGTGAGTTCATAGCCTCGCACTCTTTTAAATGTTTTATGAATTGTTTTATAAACCCTTGAGGGAGATAACATGCTAGTCTTAATAAAAATAGAACACAAGTGGTCCCGATTGTATGCTTATTGATATGGACCCGATTGATTTGATGACCCAATGAATTATTGAAATGGATTATTATTAGTTAGATTATGTCACTGTAAGTCCCATTAGCATGAATTGTGAACTACCGGGAGTTGGTAGATGCTTATGCATATAATAGTACTATTTGAGGAAGATCACCCTAGTTCGCGCCTTGACGGTTGATCCCCGTCGTGCCACATTGATTAGTAAGCGAATTTATGTATGAGAGGGATATATTTAGCGTGATTTTTGTGACAACACGCTGTTTTAAATGGGCAAATGAATTTCGGGCTAGCTACCCGATATATAGTATAGAAAGGTAAAAATGTCATGCGGCTTATAATAATCCGATAATAATAATGATAATGGTAACACTGAGGTTGCGGTCTTAGGAATAGTGTATGATATATGATTTGAATTTTAATATATTGCCTGACTAGCAATATGGGGTCTTATTTATTATTATACCCGTGTTCTGGTTTTACATAACTGTTTTATATAACGGTTTTTATTATACTATAAACAACGTTATAAAACGTATTGAATGGTGCTGTTACGACAATGATTCGTATCAAATGCTTAAGGCCTATGTTATGATTTACGACATTGATTCGTATAAAAATGTTTTTGGCCTATGTTATGGTCTATGACCAAGAATTATACACAAATGTTTTTCGGTAATGATTATATACCGGTTTATGTTAATGGTTTTATTAAACTCTATGGACTCGCTCAGCGTTTCGCTGACTTTTAACATGTTTTATCTCAGGTACTTGAAGGTAATTCTCGGGAAGATGATAAGAGTTTATGGCCCGCATTTAAATAAAAATTTCCATTCAAATGTTTTGTAAATTTGTAAGACATATTTTGACCTGAGGATCTATGTAATTTGATATTTATGAATGGAAAATGTTTCGTTGTTAAACGACGCGATTTTTAAGCGTTGTCTATGATTTGAGTAATGTGCTATCCCGTAACACCAACGACTCTTCCGCTGATTCGAAATGTGAATATTTGGGGGTGTTACATTATTAAACAAGCTTATTACTATTTATGGAAACTTACTATTTATGGAAACTTTCTAATTTTGGAAACTTACTAATTATAGAAACTTTCTCTTTTTGGAAACTTACTATTTATGGAAACTTACTATTTTTGGGAAGTTTCTATATATGGAAACCTGCTATTTTTAGAAAGTTACTATATATATAGAAACCTACTATTTTTAGAAAGTTACTCATTATGAAACATCAAGTATAATTATTCACATGAAACATGAAATACGTTAATCAATAACACATGAAACACTAATGTTAGCCTCAAAATATTGAGTCAAACAAGAATGCTCGGTCATATGTTTATTATGTATCGTATTTTAGAATGTTGTAATAGGTAGTAGATTAGTCGTGTTATACGGGCTTAACTTTAGGCTAAAGTTCATTCATAAGTAACCAAAGCCCAAAAGGAAAGCCCGACCCATTAGAATATAGTCCATAATCAAGACCGCATGTGGGTGGACTATATATACCCTTCCTATCATGTTAGGAAGGGTGTTGGTCATTTTCGTTATTCACTCTCTAATCTAATCCTCCAAAAGTTCCAATCATTCTCTCTCTTTTATCTCTATACTTTCTCTCTCTAGAATTCATCTATCTTCTACCTTTCCTTCTTGTTTAATCATCATACTATATGGGACAACAATTGGTATCAATCGCCATGGGGTAGTTTTGTGATTTGTTGTTGAGATTCTACTTAGTTCGTGTGATTTAAACATTGAATCATCTCGGATTCAAGCTTTTTCTTGTGCTTTCCATGCTCTAAATCTTGCTATATATATCACTACATCTTTCATCTATGCGGTAAGGATTTGGTTATTGTGGTTTTCTTATTATCACATATTTCTTGTCAAAATCTTAAGTTTTTACCTTAAGTTTCGGAAGTGTTCTCACATTATGATAGGGTTTCAGTATTCCGATCACAAAAGCCTTAGGGTTTCTACATTGTGATCATGGATTGCGATCACCAGTATTACGATCACTAGTATTACGATCACTAGTATTGCGATCATAATTATTGCGATTACAAACATTGCGATCACTAAGTATTGCGATCACTTGTATTGCGATCACAAACATTGCGATCACTAGTATTGCGATCACAAACATTGCAATCACTAAGTATTGTGATCACTAAGCATTGCGATCACTAATATTCTGATCACTTACATTGCGATCACTCACATTCCGATGACTATTCCGATGACTATTCTGATGGATTAAAGATTTTTTCAAAAAAAAATTTTGAAATTTTTTAACAAACTCGTGTGTTTTTTGGTCTAGGAGAATTTTTTGGTTTTTGAAGACAATTTTTAAGTGATTTCAACACTTCTTCTCTTCAACAACAATCACTATAACATCTACTTAAGATCCATATTCACTTCATCATTTCATAGAATTTCGAGATGGATTCTACTGTAGAATATCGTGTGACGAACAACAACATCATGGTGGCGGGCAACAAAGAGAGACCACCAATGCTTGTGGCCGGACGATATGATCAATGGCAATCTCGTTTTCTATGTTATCTTGACACAAAACCTAACGGTGATGCTTTAAGGCAATGCATTTTTTATGGACCCTATAAACTCGCAATGATAAAAGTTCCTGCACAACCAGCCACAGACACAACTGAAGAACAACCAGCTTATGAACGTGATGAAAAGAGAAACAATCTCACACCAAAGAACCATGCTTGGTTTGATGCAAAGAAGGAAGCAATCTACCTAATTCTCAGTGGCTTAGGAGATGATATTTACTCCATGGTTGATGCATGCCCTACTGCTAAAGAAATGTGGACGGCTATTGAAAGATTGCAACAAGGTGAATCACTTAACAAACAAGACATGAAAACTAAGATGTTTTGGAACTTTGGAAAGTATACATAAAAGGATGGGGGAATCAATTGATTCTTATTATTCCCGATTCTACAAAATGATGAATGACATGACCCGAAACAACTTGCAAGTTTCACCATGCAAGTCAATGTCCAGTTTCTACAGCAACTTCAACCAGAGTGGACACGGTTTGTTACCTTGGTGAAACAACAAGAAACGTTAGACGAAGTTTCATATCACACGCTCTTTGATATTTTGAAACAATTTCAAAATGAGGCAAATGAACTTCGAGCTGAACGTGTTGTAAAGGTTTCAAATCCACTTGCTTTGGTGTCTACCACTCAACATTACCCAGATTATCATTGTCGTGCTCCAAAGACTTACTCTACTCAATCATCATCACCATGATAATCCACTGTTTCTAAGTCACATGCTCCAACACGATCTCGAGGCAAAGAAGTTACAAGAGCACCATCACCCACATCTAAGCAATCATCCAAAGAAGACAGTGATGAAGAACTAGCTCAAAAGGATAGGTAACTCAAGCAACAAATGTCTTTCATTATGAAACAATACAGGAAAATCTATAAACCCACCAACAACAACCTCAGAACATCATCTAACATGAGGAACAACTATGCTTAAAGTCCTCCAAAGTATGATCGACAACCCGCAAAGTATGATAATCAGAGGGTTTCTATCGTTGTTGGAAATAGGGAAACTGTTGGTACTCAAGTTGTGCAACAAACTGAGATTCAGTGTTTTAACTGCCAAGGTTATGGGCATTTGGCTAGGGAATGCAGGCAGCCAAAGAGGGTCAAAGATTATGGTTAACATAAGGAAAAGATGCTGCTATGCAAGAAAATGGAAGCTGGGATCAAGCTATCAGCTGAGGAAGGAGAAATGCTTGACGACACCGATGATGAACTCTCTGACCAAGAACTCGAGGCACATTATTCATACATGGCAAAAATTCATGAGGTCTTTAACGTCACTGAATATGACAATGGTCCTATCTTTGATACCGAGCCAATTGATAAGGTACAACATGATGATGAATATAATGTGTTTGGTGATACACATGAGCATAGTGATCTACCAACAACAATTACTGACACGTGTATGATGGAAACGGTTGATAGCAATACCACACCCGATTCATCAGACATGTGCAATAATGAGTCTGAGGATGATCAACATGCTAATGAGTATGATGACGAGGAGCGTGTCGCGCTTGCTAATTTAATTGCTAGTTTACAAAAAGATATCAATGAAAATAGAAAGATTCAAAAGCAATTAAAGAAGGCAAACGCAGCGCTCACTTAAAACTTTGAAGAAAGCAAAGCCGCTCTTATAAAATCTAGTGAGACAATTGATAGTTATAGGGCTGAGCTTCTTCAAAAGACCAAAGAGCTTGAGGGGTGCAAAAGTCGTGTTATTAACGTTAAAAAGGACGATTTTGAAAATAAATACAACGAAGCTCTTGCTTTGTTAACTAAAGAAAAATGTCAATTTAATGTTTTATTAAGTGATGAACGTCAAAAAACGTACCTTGCCACAACAAAAGTTAATGAACTTGAACAGAGGCTTCCTATGAATACCACCGATTCTGCTAAAATTCTTGACGAAAAGAAACAAGAGGTTGAAAACTTAAAACAAGATTTCAAAAATAGACAAGGCAAAGATACTAAAAAAGTAAAGGATCTCGAAGAACAAGTCGATTTTTTGAAAAAAGTTGTTTATAAAACGCATGACTCTATTCAAACCGTTAGAATGATAGCATCTCGGTCGTTTTTCAAGGGTCAACCTAGCTTTGCAATCCCCAAGTACCTCGAACAAGCTCAAGCTGCTAACCCTCACTTATATCTTGATGAGTCTGAATGGACCGATCATGATTGCCCAGTAGCTAGCCTCGATAATGAAGAGACGTCCCTTTGGGATGAGGAGAGTAGATCACCAGTTAATAAAGATTTTGTGACATCATATAATTATGCTTATGAAAACAGTCTTTATTGTCTTTTCAATCCACAAAAACAGAAGTCTCGTGAGGAATTATTTCTTGAATGCAAACAACGAAGAATTCAATGGAAGAAAATTTTTGCCACTAAGAAATAAAATGTTTTTAAATATATTAACTATTTTCCTCTTGATGCTTCTAAAAGCAAAAGTATAAAAACACTTGGTTTTCTTAAACACCACATTTATAATGTTCAATCAATTGTTGAAAGCGATTGGGAAAAACGTCAAAAGGATAAGTGGAAAACAGAAATTCCTCACGACATAACTGTGCTTGTGAAAGAACTTTTAATACCAAATACGAAGATAATAAAAGAACATGTTCTTGAGTTTGAGAAATTAATTCGGTCTGAAATGTTTGATGATTTATGTTGAGTCTCTTGAAAACGAAATTGAGGAACTTCAAAATGACAAATCGGATTTTTCAAACGAATATGATCTACTCTTAGAAGAATGTCTCTCCAAAGATATTTTCTGTGTTACTCTTCAATCTTGTACTGATATCGATGAATATTCTGATGTTGCATGCAAATATCTTGATAAGATCAAAGAATGTGAGCGTCTTGAACTTGAGCTTTCGAAAAGAAAATGTTGATAAAAAGGCTTTTGAGTTACTTCAACACAAAACTAATTTCCTTCAAAAACATTGTCATTCTCTTGAACTTGCTTTGCAAAAAGACATCGTAAGTTTTCTGCATGATAATAAATTGAAAGAAAAACTTTCCCAAATGTGTCAAGAAATGAATGAAAAGAGTTTGGAAATTAAAGAGTTGAAAGCTCAGTTACAAGACAGGGAAATAGCGATAGCAGAGTTGAAGAAACTCGTTGCTAAGATGGGTCGGAAAATTGTGGAACCTAGTGTTAAGAAACCTGTTGTAAGACAACCCAATGCGCACAAAGTGACTAGACCCTCTGTCCTGGGAAAACCATCTATTTTCTCTAATTCTGCATTTGCAAAACCTGCGTTTTCCCCCAAGACGGATGGGAAGGATAGGTTACCACAGAATATTCCCAAAACACATATTCGATCACAAAGCATTAAGAACACAAATGTGATTAAACTAGGATGTGTAGATTGGCAACTAAACCCACACACAACAAAGAAAGTCAATCACCTCAAACTTCTAGAAACACTAATAGACGTGTGTCTTTTACTACAGGAGTAGTCCCCACTGCTATTGTTAGCCGGCCTCAGCTTAAGAGCACTCGCATGAATGAAAAGTTTTGGCAAAACAAAAGTCAAGGGAAGATGAAGAAAGTATAAGACCACCCTAGGAATTTTAATGTTTCTAAGAATAAAACGTTTGTAATCGCGTGTAATGACGATTTGAATGATTTGACTTTGAATGCTTTGAATGTTAAGTTTGTTTGTGTGAAATGTGGAAAGTGTGCTAATGCTAATCATGCTATGTATGTTTTGAATGATGTCAAAAGTGTAGATACTAGAACTAAGAAGCAAACAGCGATGTCTATTAGTTCTAGAAAACCCAAACGCAAAGTGAACCATTCTGGTGCAAACCCCCCTAAGATAAATATTGCATCAGACTCCACCACTAAGAACTCTAGAAGCAGAATTAGGGAATTATATGAGTCTGCAAGCAAGTCTTGGAAATGGTGGTTTTCTAATCAATGTCCTCCGGGATATAAATGGATGCCTAAGGTTAGGACTAAAAATGTGACAACGAGCGTTAGTGTTCCTTTAAGTGAAACTAATGATTCGGATATCACAACTAACATGGAATCCAATTTAGCAAATGCTCCATCGTGTTCTAATTCTTCTGAAGGTGATCGAGATAATTCTCTTCATGCTGGACTCCAGATGTACGAAGCACATGACGGGGAATCTCAAGCTTCTAATTAACTTCGTGGAGAAGTTCCTGGGTACGGTCCGATTCGGAAATGATCAATTTGCACCGATCCTAGGATATGGAGACTTGGTTCAGGGGAATATCATAATCAAAAGGGTTTACTACGTTGAAGGGCTCAATCACAATCTTTTCTCGGTTGGTTAATTCTGTGATGCAGATTTGGAGGTTGCTTTTAGAAAGAAGACATATTTTGTTCGTGATTATGATGGGAATGACTTACTTACCGGAACACGGGGTACTGATCTCTACACTATTTCACTACAAGACTCCACATCTTCAACTCCAATCTGTTTCATGGCTAAAGCTTCAACGACTCAAGCTTGGTTATGGCATCAACGTTTATCTCATCTTAACTTTGATACCATCAACTTGCTTTCCAAGAAAGATATTGTGTGAGGCCTTCCTAACTTGAAATTCATCAAAGATCATCTTTGTTCTTCTTGTGAGCTTTGTAAAGCTAAACGGAGTAGTTTCAAGACAAAGACTACACCAAGCTCTAAAGGACGGTTAGATCTTCTTCATATAGATCTGTGTGGCCCCTTGCGTGTTCAAACCATCAATGGGAAGAAATATGTTATGGTAATTGTTGATGACTACTTAAGGTACACGTGGACTCTCTTCTTAAGGTCCAAGGATGAAACACCTGAGGTTCTCATTAACTTCCTTAAGCTGATACAACGTGGTCTTCAAGCTTAAGTAAAAGTGGTACGTACTGACAGAGGCACATAATTCTTGAATTCAACTCTGAAGAATTATTTTGAAGCCGAAGGGATTGAACATGAAACATCTATTGCTCGAACACCTGAACAAAACGGAGTTGTTGAAAGACGAAATCGTACTTTAGTTGAGGCTGCTCGAACATTATTATCTGCTTCAAAACTACCATTATCTTTTGGGTCGAAGCCGTGTCAACCGCATACTACACATAAAACTGATCCTTAATTATCCCAAGACACGAAAAGGCACCATATCACATAATTAATGATCGCAAACCTTCACTCAAACACCTTCATGTTTTTTGATGTACGTGTTACATTATTCGAGATGGTGAAAATCTGGACAAGATGAAAGAGAAAGGTGATGCATGCATTCTAGTGGGATATGCAAATCAGTCTAAGGGATACAGAGTATACAACAAGAGAACAAAATTGATAGTCGAAAGTATTCATATTAGATTCGATGAATTGCAAGAAATGGTACTTGAACAAAGTAGCTTAAGTCCCGATCCACAACGACAAAAGAATTATGTGCACAACCACACGGAACTCGGAACTCAAGACCACAGCAATGAACTGTCACACCCCACCATGGCGGAATATGGGGCGCGACGTATGGATATCATCACAACATGGCGTGTCTATAGAGATAACTATATGAAATAACAAATGTCATAAAATGGAGACACAAAGTCATGACAATATCTCATCAGACTCAGGAGTCTAGGTAAGTAGGTAACAGTCCTACCGCTTACCCAAGACAAACAAATAACATAACCAAACAAATATATGTGTGCCACAGTATCACTTATTAAAAGAACAAATAAAAACTAAGATGGAAACGGGGATTCTCCTTCTATATGCATTCCTAAGCTTCTCCAATCCTAGCCACTTATGTTCTCATGCTTAACCATACTATCACCTGAAAGAGACACTAAAACACGTCAACATAAAGTTGGTGAGAGTCATAGGTTTAGACTCCAAGGCTAAATCAATTACAAGCTGTGAATAACAACCATTAACACAATAACATATGGACAATGTGCTACAATTATGTATTAACAACTAGCATGCAAGATCAATCATTCCAAACCAAAATCCAAGGCTCCTACCTTGCCAAACAACATGGTACCATAGATGATCACACTATGTACCTATCCCAAGGCCACTACCTTGTCAAACCACAAGGCCGCTACCTTGTCAAACCTCAAGGCCACTACCTTGTCAAACCTCAAGGCCACTACCTTGTCAAACCACAATAACTAAGACGGCACGTGTCCCCCGATCCAAATCATACACAATCAAAAATCACATAGCAGTTAATCACATAATGTACACACAAGTCAATCTCAAATCACAAACACATTCACATCATCAATTTAGAAAATAACACAACACAGTGTCTCTTCCATCCCATCTGGAAGTCAAAATCAATAGTAAACATGGGACTATGAAACTCACCTGATAGCTTTTTCACAAGTCCTCGCACTAGCAACAAGCTAACAAACCAAAAACACGAAATCAATACACGAACCAATCACTAAGATGGCTCATCAACCTATGATGGACATCTAGTCTATTCCCGTATAATTACCTCATTGCAAAGCTCTAATCACCCCATTACCCTTCCTTAACAAGTCCCTAACTTGGTTAAGTTTAATAGCTATCCCGTTCATAATTTTACACAAAACAGTCCCAGTTTTAGGTCTCAAAACTTTAAGTCAAACGTCCACTTAAACATACCCATGATTTCTATAAAAGGAATATTCACACTTTTATACATGTTAGCTAAAACCTCCCACCTTCCCTAACCTTAAAGCTACTGTTAAAGCCCAGATATATGTGTATATATTGCTACCTATCCAGAATTCACTAATTTTAAACGTATGAAAAGTTCATTACCATTAGAGGGTCTTACCCTAAACCAAAATCTTATCTCAAGTGCAGATCCTTACTACAATATATAAACCATCTCTCATGTTCTTGAGAAGATCCCAATGCAACCCTAAGTACCCCAAACAACCCAAAACTTAAAAAGAAAACAGGCTGAATTCAAAACTGTTTTGACCTCCGACTGTTGTAACCTGTTTTTGACCCACTTCCCGACCTCCAATTTAGTTCTCGTTTCTTGATTTAGAAATCCAACTCAATTACCTATCCAAGGCTAGTTTGATCTCATCTTGAATGTTCCTAGAACTCGAGATATGATCAAAACAATAGACTCAAAATTCTGCCCAGTTTTTAAAAACGGGTTTTAAACAAATTGATCTAATTAATAACCTATAACCCTTCTAATACAAGCCCTATATTATATGATCATCATATAATGATTAATACATCATTAATCTACTGTTTTTATATAAACCCTAACCCTTAATCCATCATAAGAATGATTAATTAAACATAAAAACAATTTAATTAAAAAGGTTAATAAGGTTTTTACCTTAAATCAATGGAAGATGAAGAAAACCTAATTTTTTTGAAGAACCCTAATTCTCCTCTATGAAACCCACGAATTTTTCTTTGTCCCCAGGGATTTATGTTTTTTTTTATTTATTAGATAACCTTATATAGTGTGTACATAAAATCCTAGTCCAAGTATAACACCCAACTTTCCTTTTTTTCCCTTTTTCCCTTTTTCTCTTTCTGTGGTGCGTCTAAACCGACCCAAACACCCAATAAATTCGTTTTTTTATTTTTATTATTTAATATTATGTTAATAATATTACCTTAATTTTCCTTAATTTATTTCAGCTCCTAAAGCTTCCAAAACCTCAAAACCGTAAAAGTAGTCAAATTTACGCGTTTTACCGTAAAAGACGTAAAATATACACTTTTATAAAAAAATCTCAAATTTTGAAATAAACTTTATAACTAAGTCCTAAATGACTTAAAACCATCCCGAAAAATATTCATATGGATAATTACCTCACCCGAGACCTCTAAATGATAAACCGTAAATCCTAAAAAAAGTACTACTACTATAATACTTATACGTATACATAAACACCACAATATCACCATTTTCATTTCATAGTCACCACTTGTGAGCTCATGAACATGAAATAACCGTTCCTCGATTTACTTATGAGTACTCTATACTCATAAACGATAACCACACCAACCTCGTTCACACAAAATAAACACGTAAACATAAAATTCAAGTAAGCACACATAAAATAACCTAAAAGTAAGACCAAGTGACAAACCCAAAACCACGGTTGTCACATGAACCGTCAAGTTCAAAGTTGGTTCCTGAACATGTTCCAAGAGCAGATATGACAGTGGACACGACACTTGAAGAGTTGGAAATGTTATATGGACCAATGTTTGATGAATATTTCACGGGGGAGAAACATGTTGTATCAAAGTCTTCCGCTGTCACTCATGATAAGAATGATGATACCGATCATCGTCAACAAAAGGATACAACTTCATCTACTTTAACACGGGTTGCTGCATATTTACCTCCTCAGAATATCACTTCAACAATAGATCCTACAACATCCACAACTACTGTCATTTCTCCAGAGAACACAAATCAAGCAGACGATGCATTATCTGACAATGACGATTTTCACAACCCATTCGGTACACCGGTACACGAAACTGGAGAGTCTTCTACTCGCCATGTTGATCCGTCAAATATGCATACATTCTACCAACGACATCCTTCAACACATCATTGGACCCGATAACATCCTTTGGTTCAAGTAATTGGAAACCCTTCACAGCCTGTTCCTACAAGACGACAACTAGCCACCGATGGTGATGTTTGTATGTTCGCACTCGCCGTGAGTTCAGCTGAACCGAAAAACATCAAAGAAGCCATGGCTTATCATGCTTGGATTGAGTCGATGACGGATGAACTTCAACAATTTGAAAGACTTAAAGTCTGGGAACTTGTTGACACACCATACGATGTGATTCCATTAAATCTTCGTTGGATCTGGAAAAACAAGATGGATGAAGAAAACACGATCATCAAGAACAAAGCTAGGCTAGTGGCTAAGGGGTATGGCCAGAAAGAGGGAATTCATTTTGACAAATCATTTGCACCAGTTGCTCGTATGGAAGCGGTCAGTATTTTCCTTGCTTATGTTGCACATAAGGGATTCACCGTTTATCAAATGGACGTGAAGACAACATTTCTTAACAGTCCTTTAAAGGAAGAAGTCTATGTCACGCAGCCAGAAGGATTCGTTAATCCTCGTTTTCCTAACAAGGTGTATCGTCTCCACAAAGTACTTTATGGACTCAAGCAAGCTCCAAGGGAGTGGTACGATGAGCTCTCGAAATTTCTGGTATCCAAAGGTTTCTCAAAAGGTTCCATTGATCTAACTTTGTTTACTTATAAATATGGAGATGACATTTTACTTGTGCAGATTTATGTTGATGACATTATTTTCGGGTCTACAAACCCAAAACTTTCAATATGGTTTGAAAAAGTCATGCACAGTAAATTTGAAATGTCAATGATGGGCGAACTAAAATTCTTTCTAGGAATTCAAGTTCACCAATCCCCAAGTGGTATCTTTATAAACCAAGCTAAGTATTGTCAAGAAATAATCAAAAAGCATGGTATGACTTCATGTGACCTCGTTGGGACACCTTTGTTAGGACCTCTGTAATAGACATTTGTAATAGATATGCTAGGGGGTATGTAGTTCCTCCTGGTCCTAGTAGTAATAGGAGCAACACGTGCTCCTGGTCTAGTAGAAAGTCAAACATTATTATTCTGAGTAGTTTGTTAGGATATGCATGAGATATGTTAGGAAAAGATATGCATAACAGAAGTTACACGTTTTGGTTTAATGTAGTATTAGGGTTTGATAGGTGTGTAAACACCCATCCTTTTACCACTTATTTCTGGCGAAAACGAGACCAAAACGCGTATTTAATATCATTTGTTTAGAATTATGCGTGGTTTTTGTGTTTATTGTGTTTTCAGAGTTAACCGGATGAATATTGAAGAAAACATGGGATTGCATGGGTTTTATGGAAGAAAAAGACTCAAGACGAAGTCTGTTGTCCAAGAGATGCAAAAGATTTGAAGTCACTGGGCCTATTTGAAGAGTTATCGAAGAAAAGGACCAAAGACGGAAGATTTACATATGTCGAAGGAACTCAAGTTTATTAAACGAAGAAATTAAAAGACAAGTTGAATTTAATCGTCGACAAATCCCGAATCATAATCGAAAACGTCGACTTTTCTGAAAAGACGAGAAGACAAGAAGAAAAGGAGAAAGCCCACTTCACCAACCAACCACTAGCCTATAAATAGAAAACCCCTCACACTTTTTGTGCTAGTTTTTTCATTTTCCAGTTCTTTCTTTTTTTATTTCGTAGGGAAGAAGCCAACACCACTAAGGTGTTGGTGATTTTTATTTTTGTTTTCACAAATCTTGTAGTTTTAATCTTTTCCTTTGATTGTCTAAACCTTAATCATTTAATATAAGCCTTCCATTAATCTTGTTCATCTTCATCTTTTTGATTTAAAGTTAGAGTTCTTATTTGGTTGATTTGATCTTTAAAGTTGTTGGGTTTTATGTTTTTATTGTTGGGATTTGTTGTTTATGGTTAGTAGATGATTAGTGGTTAAATTGGGTTAAGTTTTGGTTAAAAACTTGGTGGATTTTGGCTAAAAATCGTGTTCTTATATTGCTACTGTTCTTCGTCTTCATCATTTTACCAGGTTCCGAATCAGTCCATTTGAAAAAGTTCTGAATGAGTGTGTATTTTAAAAGTCCCGAATGAGTGCTTTTCTTTTTGAAGTTCTGATCCAGATTTTTGCTAAAAGTTCCGAACCAACTTTGAAAGTTCCGAACCAGATTTCATTGAAAAGTTCCGAACCAGTTTCTTGCCAAAAGTTCCGAACCAGATTTCATTGAAAAGTTCTGAACCAGTTTCTTGCCAAAAGTTCCGAACCAGTTTCTTGCCAAAAGTTCCGAACTAGATTTTTATTTAAAAGTTCCGAACCAGATTTCAGCTAAAAGTTCTAAACCAGATGTTTTTTGAAAGTTCCGAATCTGATTTTTCTGAAAGTTCCGAATGAAGGGTTTTATTTGTTCCAAATCAGTTTGTTCCGAATCAGTTATATTCCGAATCAGTATTAAGTGGTAATTTACTGTTTACTGTTTTATTGTTTAATTTTTAATTAAAGCTTTATTTTATTGACTGTTTGGGTTTAAGTTTTTATCATTTTACGCTTTTAATCCTTTTAGTAGAATAGAAAACCCAAACCCCCTATTTGTCACCAAGAACAATCTTTCCACTTTGAGCTGTGATCAATTCGAGAAGATTCCGAGACATTAAATCTGAACCATAGCAAACCTTTGCATTAAATGGCGCCGCTGCCGGCTCTTCTCGTTAAGATTAACAGTTTTTTTGTGAGAACTTGGATTTTGGGATCCGTTCGCCGTGAACGTTACTTTTTCATAAAAAATTTCAAAAACCCTAAAAAATATAAAATTTTCAAAAATACAAAAAAAAATTAAAAAAAAACCATAAAAACCAAAAATATTTCTTGTTTGCTTTGTTAGTTCTTTTGCAGGTGCATGCGTACACGATCAACGTCTTATCAAGAGCCCGAGCCTCTCGAAGACTTAGACATGGCCGGTGTACACAACAACAACAATAACCCACCTCAAAACAATAACAACAACAATGAACCTCTACCAGACAATCGCCCGATGATTGAACTTTTGCAAGCACATGTAGACGGCAACAATGATCCAATTGTCATACCCGCGATTGCAGCCAACAACTTTGAGCTCAAATCCAGCTTTATTCAGATGGTCTCAGCTCAACCATTCTTGGGGCGTACCATTGATGATCCACATGACCACATCAAGAGATTCCTACAACTCACGAATACGGTCAAATTCAATGGTGTCCACAAGAGGTAATCCGTTTACAACTTTTTCCTTTCTCCTTAGAGGGACAAGCCCGACATTGGCTTGCAAAGGAACCGCCACAAAGTATTCTGACGTGGACGGATTTGGAGACCAAGTTTATAAACTACTTTTTCCCACCCTCTCGTACTACCGCTTTGCGGAATGAAACCATTATTTTTGAACAAAAGTACGATGAGACTTTTAGTGAATCTTGGGACCGTTTTAAAGACCTTTTAAGAAAGTGCCCACAACATGGTTTTACCAAAGTGCACCAAATTAATACTTTTTATAATGGTTTAAGCATGAATGACCAAGATTCACTAAATAGTGCCTCGGGGGTAATATTTTGGTTAAGACTTCTAATGCCGCTTGGGATATTATTGAGAATAAGTCTCGTGTGCAAACCAAGAGTGTTCGGACCAATGCCGCTAGTGCTAGTACTAGTGACAACGACAAGAGACTTGACAAAATTACGTCGCTTCTTGAATCGCTTGCTACCCAAACCGCTAGCAACACCAACAGCATCAACGCTAAAAATGCTCAGGTCAATGCTGTCAGCCAACCATGTGAAATATGCGGGGGTCCTCACTCTTACACCACTTGTACCACCACCCAAGACTATCCTTCTAAGAATGTTAATGCAGCATACGGTACCTATCCTCCGGCCGCTTATCAAGCTCGTCCTCAAGGAGACCGCAACTTTCTTAGGTACCGCTCAAACAACTTTCTCTCACCGCCCGGTTTTCCTCCTAACAACCTAAACCAACAACAAAACCTCAATCGCCCTCCTCAACAACAATCTCGTGCACCATACCAACCACCTCAAAGACAAACATATCCACCTCAAAGAAACAACCAAGTTTACCAACAACCTGCTTATCAACCACCCGCCTACAATGCTCCTCCCAACCAACCCACCGCATTACACCAAGATATTGGAACCTATATGAGGACTAATGATGTGATCGTGGACAATCTTCAGCGGGAAGTGCTCAACTTGAAAGCAGACATGGTGAAACAAGGGAACGATCTTCGAGCTGATATGCGAAACACTTTGGCAAGTCAAACGAATGACTTAAGGAACATGATGGCTGGTTTCTTCCAAGGTAATCAATCCTCTTCTTCGGGTACTCTTCCGAGTAACACCGTTGCGAATCCAAGAGGGGAGATGAAAGCAATCACCACTCGCAGTGGCAAAGGTACCCAGGAACCCGAGCTTCCTATACCTCCACTGGTGATTGTGACTAAGGAAAACGAGTCACCTTCTCCTATTCCTCAACCTTCTATTTCCCCAATTCCTCCACCTCTTACTTCTACCCCTCCTCCACCCAAGGATGTGAGTGATCCTTCGATCCCAAAGCCTTCCTCTTCTTCCGATATACCTTATCCCTCAAGGTTGAGGAAAGAGAAGCTCAAAAGCAAGGATGATATTCAAGTTTCAAACTTTCTCAAAATGTTTAAACAATTGAATTTCAACATCTCCTTCGCTGAGGCTCTCGCTCACATGCCTAAATATGCGAAAATGTTCAAAGATCTTCTTAGCGACAAGGAGAAGCTTCTTGATATTGCTAATACCCAACTTAACGAGAATTGCTCTGCAGTGCTCTTAAGGAAATTGCCAACCAAGCTTGGTGATCCGGGTCGTTTCTTAATCCCTTGTAACTTCCCGGGAGTAGAGAATTGCATGGCCCTAGCCGATCTAGGTGCCAATATTAATTTAATGCCTCTAAGCGTTTTGAAGCAATTATCTCTCCCTGAGCTAGTCCCCACCAAAATGACTTTGGAATTAGCTAACCGTACGGTTGCTTATCTAGTGGGGATAGCCGAAGACGTTTTTGTAGGAGTCGACAAATTCACTTTTCCTGCCGATTTTGTCGTGGTCGACTACGATATGGACCCTCGTGTGCCATTAATTGTTGGTCGTCCATTCTTGAGGACCGGTCGCACTCTCATCGATGTTGAAGCGGGTGAGCTTATCATGAGAGTGGGTGACGATAAAATCGTTTACAACATGGGAAAGCTTTCTAAATAGCCTTATTCATACGAGAGTGTTAATTGTATCGACGTTCTTGATGAGGCTTGTGAAGAACACTTTATTGATGCTTGTAAAAGTGTTCCTACCTCTCTTCCCAATGTTGAGACCGTTTCCTCTATTGATTCATCACTATCTCTATTTGGAGAAAGTGATTTCCTTTGGAAAGATTTGGAAGCCATCATGGGAGATGTGAACTTAGAACTTGACGATTCTCCCACCGATTGGGATGAAGACATTCGTCTCATTGAGAATCTTCTCAAAGAGGACCATATTTCTCCACCATCTCCCAAGGCTATTGCTATCGATGAACCGACTTTGAATACGCCTCGCATCGAAAATCCTCCGGATTTAGAACTTAAGGAGTTGCCGCCCCATCTCGAGTACGTGTTCCTTAAAGATAAGAAGAAGTCGCCCGTCATCATTGCTAAGGACTTGAAAGAAGAAGAGAAATCTCGACTCATCGTCGTGCTTAAAGATCATAAGAAGGCAATTGCTTGGAAAATTTCCGATATCCGCGGAATTGATCCAAACTTTTGTACTCACAAGATTCTCATGGAAGATGACTTTAAACACACAATCCAGAGCCAAAGAAGGGTTAATCCTCGTATTCATGACGTCATCAAACAAGAGGTTATCAAACTTCTAGATGCCGGCTTGATTTACCCTATTTCGGATTCGCCTTGGGTAAGTCCCGTCCATTGTGTGCCCAAGAAGGGCGGAATAACCGTTGTTCCCAATGAACACAACGAGTTGATTCCCACTCGTCTCGTTACTGGGTGGAGAGTTTGTATCGACTATCGCAAACTCAATGATGCCACGAGAAAAGATCACTTTCCTCTTACTTTCATGGATCAAATGCTCGAACGTCTAGCGGGTAATGACTATTACTGCTTCTTAGACGGTTTCTCCGGGTATTTTCAAATTCCCATCGATCCCAAAGACCAAGAAAAGACCACATTCACTTGTCCCTACGGAACATTTGCTTACAAACGCATGCCTTTTGGTTTATGCAATGCTCCTGGGACGTTCCAAAGGTGTATGATGGCTATCTTCCATGACATGGTTGAAGAAACTATGGAAGTCTTCATGGATAATTTCTCAGTTTATGGTGATTCTTTCTCTGCTTGCCTTGCCAATTTAGAACGTATGCTTAAGCGGTGTGAAGACACTCGCCTTGTTCTTAATTGGTAAAAATGCCATTTCATGGTAAAAGAGGGCATCGTGCTAGGACACAAAATCTCCAAAGCCGGTCTTGAAGTGGACCGTGCTAAAGTCGATGTTATTGCTAAATTGCCTCAACCTTCAACCATGAAGGGTGTGAGAAGTTTCCTTGGTCATGCGGGCTTCTACCGTCGCTTTATCAAATATTTTTCTAAAATCGCTCGCCCGATGACCCACCTCTTGGAAAAAGATACTCCTTTTATCTTTTCCAACGAGTGTATTGAAGCCTTCAACCTTCTTAAGGATAAGCTAACTAAGGTACCCGTGTTGGTTACCCCTAATTGGGAGCTACCTTTCGAGATGATGTGCGATGCTAGCGACTTTGCTATTGGAGCGGTTTTGGGCCAAAGAGTGAACAAACACTTCCAACCGATCCATTACGCTAGCAAGACAATGACTGGGGCTCAATTGCATTACACGACAACCGAAAAAGAGCTTTTAGATGTTGTCTATGCCTTTGAAAAGTTCCGCCCCTATCTTGTCCTTTCCACCACAATCGTTTATACCGATCATTCCGCGTTGAAGTACTTGTTAACTAAACAAGATTCCAAACCAAGACTTCTTCGCTGGGTTTTGCTACTTCAAGAATTTAAAATCGAAATTCGTGATAAGAAGGGAGCTGAAAACCTAGCCGCGGATCATCTCAGCAGAACTGAGGATCCTTATCAAGGGGAACATCCGAACAAAGAGATCAATGACTTTTTTCCCCTGGAGACCTTAATGTCTATCAATTCAAATCAAGATGAAACCCCGTGGTTTGCGGACATTGCAAACTACTTGGCGGGTGGAATTCTCATTGACGGGTTAACATCCCATCAAAAGAAAAAGTTCTTCAAAGACATTAAGACTTACTTTTGGGATGACCCGTATCTATTCAAACAATGTGTTGATTTAATTATTCGCCGATGTGTTGATGGACCGGCAGCTTTAGACATTCTCGAAGCTTGCCACAAAGGACCCACCGGTGGTCACTTTGGTCCCAACTACACCGCCAAAAAAGTGTTTGACTCGGGATTTTATTGGCCCACCATTTATCGTGATGCTCACGAGATGGTTAAACATTGTGATGCTTGCCAAAAACAAGGCAAGATCACACATAAATACGAGATGCCTCAGAATTTCATTCAAGAATGTGAAATCTTTGATGTTTGGGGTATCGACATTATGGGGCCATTCCCTTCATCTAAAGGAAACAAATACATCCTTGTAGCCATTGACTACGTTTCTAAATGGGTTGAAGCCAACGCTTTACCCACTAATGACGCAAGGGTGGTTTGTAACTTTTTGAAATCACTATTCGCTAGATTCGGTGTGCCTTGTGCCATTATTAGTGATCGCGGGACTCATTTTTGCAATGATCAATTCGCAAGAGGCATGGCTAAGTATGGTGTCAATCATCGTCTTTCCACCGCTTACCACCCACAAAATAATGGCCAGCCTGAAATCTCTAACCGAGGATTAAAGCGAATTCTTGAAAGAACCGTGGGAGAGCATCGTGCCTCATGGGCCGATAAACTTGATGATGCTCTGTGGGCTTTTCGTACCGCTTACAAGACTCCGATTGGTTGTACACCATATCGTCTCGTGTATGGAAAGGCATGCCACCTCCCCATTGAGTTGGAGTACAAGGCTTACTGGGCCTTGAAGTGGGCTAATTTCGATATCAACAAAGCCGGTGACCTACGTAAGATCCAACTCAATGAGCTGAATGAACTCCGGAATGAGGCTTATGAAAACTCTTTGATCTATAAGGAAAAGACTAAGCTCATTCACGACTCTAAGATTAAGAACCGAGAGTTCCAAGTTGGAGACAAAGTGTTACACTTTAACTCTCGGTTGAAAATCGTTTCGGGCAAGCTGAAATCTCGTTGGTCCGACCCATTCACCATTGCCCAAATTTTTCCATATGGTACTCTCGAGCTCGCTCAACCTAATGGACCTAATTTTAAGGTGAATAGCCAACGAGTGAAGTTGTACTTTGGTGAGGACATCTCTCATGAGATGATTCCATCCCTCATCACATTTCCCATAAACTAATTTTGGGTCGAGTCAGGCTCGTGACTCGGTTATCAAAAACAAGCGCTCCTCGAGAGGCAGCCCGAGTATCTATCCTTTTCCGTTTTAACCTCCTAAGTGTAGGGGGACCTCTATAGGTTGTTTGTGTTTGTGTGGTGATGTGATTACAGGGATGAATGCACTTTTGGAACCTTTGAAGAACCATGCTCCCGTGTTATCCGAAATCCGGTTCTATCTCTCAACTATCGTGATTCAATTTTCTTCATACTCACATTTGAAATTAATCACGTTAGTCATCTCTTCCTTAACTTGATTTAACCAACGTGCACAATGTCATACGTGTAGGGGAGACCTGTCCCACATGCTTAAACATTGAGGACAATGTTTATCTTAAGTGTAGGGGGGACTTCTATCGAAGTTTTAAGTGGACTTTTCCATGATAATGCTTAATGCCTTCATTTAACCGGAAAATCATCTTTTTCAGCATTTTTCAAATTTTTAATTAACTTTGGCCATTTAGTTGTAATTTTTAAATTTTTATCGTTGCTTTCATATGTATATTTCCCGCAATAAAGTCAAAAATATTAATAAAGTGGTGTAGCTAGTTTAGAAGTCTTTGACATATTAGGCCCGTTGCGATTATTTTGACTCAACCCGAATAGACTTATCCAAGTTTATTCTAGCTAGTATCCTTAACCATGTAGACCTTAATTAGTTTATTAGGCTAAGCATCCACGAGTCTCATTACTTGAGATTTTAAATTGTGGAGAACGAGAAATGATAGAGTCAATTATAAGTCGGTATTCTTGCACAAGCTCACTTGGTGTGATTATCTGCCTATTCTCCCATCACTTGCTAATAATTTATCTGCAATAAGTAAGGTCGTACGATTTGAAAAGTTACTTAGCTTCTAGCCCAAGATCGTTTAAAAGTTGCTCGGTAATGATAAGAGTTCATAGCCAAGGCATAACTTATGAAGCGGGGCGCGAAGATTGGCGAGTCCGAAAAGGCCCTAACAAGGCATGAGGATTCAATCTTATTGCTAAAGATCCAAGTTGATGTGAAAAGCATTATTCCCAAAATTAATATGAAGGATCAAGACTCACGACGAAAAGCAATCAACTCCCATAAAGATCATGGAGAAGTCTATCCGAAAAGACCCTAACAAGGTATGAGGATAAATAGATCCAAGTCCAAAAAGGAGGCGGATCGTTGTATCTCAAAATCCCAATTAGCGATTGAAGAAATAATCATGAAGTCGTGGTCAACAAAGTTGGAGTATCCCTCAAAAGTCTCCAAGTGAAGAAACTCTACTAACGAAGAGAAGACCATTATCTCAAGAACGTCTCTCGAAGATATGAAGTATGAAGTACATGCCAAATATCGGCCCGAGAAAGGTCTCAAATCGTGAAGCGAGTTATGCCAAGATATGAACTTTTTGATATCCCGAGAAGCAGTTTTAAGAGATTTTGTCCTTTAGCTAACTATTAATCAAATCGTCCTACTTTGCTTTCAGCCTAAATAAACTATCGCAATAAGTCCAAAATGCATCTTCATGATCATTCTAAGACAAAAATAAATTATAAGAGATACAACTAGGAATAAGGGAGTTTAAGCATATAATTAAGCCAAGTGTGTAAGTGTTTGATTTGCTAACTTATAATAACAATGATCTCGTTTTTAAGCTTAGTTTGGGGAACGTAAAACTTGAGGGTGATAAATCTTCGCAGCACCAAAGCCCTAATGTAAGTCCTTTATCTCTTTGCAAGTTATTTCTATATAGCTATTTTCAAGTGAAAATGGTTTTCTATCCTTTTGTTTACTTTAAAGTTTTAATTTCTCTTAGTACTTTAATTTTTGTTTAGTAGTATGTTAATAAGGCCAAGGTTGATTGATTATGAGAAAAGTATAAAATTGCTTTATCACTAAGCATTGCATGAGGGCATGGCAATGGTTAAGTGTAGGAGATTTGATAGGTGTGTAAACACCCATCCTTTTACCACTTATTTCTGGCTAAAACGAGACCAAAACGCGTATTTAATATCATTTGTTTGTAATTATGCGTGGTTTTTGTGTTTATTGTGTTTTCAGAGTTAACCGGATGAATATTGAAGAAACCATGGGATTGCACGGGTTTTATGGAAGAAAAAGACTCAAGACGAAGTCTATCGTCCAAGAGATGCAAAAGATTTGAAGTCACTGGGCCTATTTGAAGAGTTATCGAAGAAAAGGACCAAAGACGGAAGATTTACATATGTCGAAGGAACTCAAGTTTATTAAACAAAGAAATTAAAAGACAAGTTGAATTTAATCGTCGACAAATCCCGAATCAGAATCGAAAACGTCGACTTTTCTGAAAAGACGAGAAGACAAGAAGAAAGGGAGAAAGCCCACTTCACCAACCAACCACTAGCCTATAAATAGAAAACCCCTCACACTTTTTGTGCTAGTTTTTTCATTTTCCAGTTCTTTCTTTTTTTGTTTCGTAGGGAAGAAGCCAACACCACTAAGGTGTTGGTGATTTTTATTTTTGTTTTCACAAATCTTATAGTTTTAATCTTTTCCTTTGATTGTCTAAACCTTAATCATTTAATATAAGCCTTCCATTAATCTTGTTCATCTTCATCTTTTTGATTTAAAGTTAGAGTTCTTATTTGGTTGATTTGATCTTCAAGAGTTGTTGGGTTTTATGTTTTTATTGTTGGGATTTGTTGTTTATGGTTAGTAGATGATTAGTGGTTAAATTGGGTTAAGTTTTGGTTAAAAACTTGGTGGATTTTGGCTAAAAATCGTGTTCTTATATTGCTACTGTTCTTCGTCTTCATCATTTTACCAGGTTCCGAATCAGTCCATTGGAAAAAGTTCCGAATGAGTGTGTATTTTAATAGTACCGAATGAGTGCTTTTCTTTTTGAAGTTCCGATCCAGATTTTTGCTAAAAGTTCCGAACCAACTTTGAAAGTTCCGAACCAGATTTCATTGAAAAGTTCCGAACCAGTTTCTTGCCAAAAGTTCCGAACCAGTTTCTTGCCAAAAGTTCCGAACCAGATTTCATTGAAAAGTTCCGAACCAGTTTCTTGCCAAAAGTTCCGAACCAGTTTCTTGCCAAAATTTCCGAACCAGATTTTTATTTAAAAGTTCCGAACCAGATTTCAGCTAAAAGTTCCGAACCAGATGTTTTTTGAAAGTTCCGAATCTGATTTTTCGGAAAGTTCCGAATGAAGGGTTTTATTTGTTCCAAATTAGTTTGTTCCGAATCAGTTATATTCCAAATCAGTATTAAGTGGTAATTTACTGTTTACTGTTTTATTGTTTAATTTTTAATTAAAGCTTTATTTTATTGACTGTTTGGGTTTAAGTTTTTATCATTTTACGCTTTTAATCCTTTTAGTAGAATAGAAAACCCAAACCCCCTATTTGTCACCAAGAACAATTTTTCCACTTTGAGCTGTGATCAATTCGAGAAGATTCCGAGACATTAAATCTGAACCATAGCAAACCTTTGTATCAGGGTTTCCTTGTAGTATAAAAGGAACCATTGGCAGAAGGGTCAGACACACCTTGATCAAAAATTATTCATTTGATATTAATAGTAGAATCCTTAGTAAGGATCAAGTTATTTAGTTATTCTGTTTCTTCTTGTTCATAGTATTTGTACTCCGCACTTATACTGAGTGTTTCATCTAGAGTCTCTTTGTGAACAGACTTGTGATTACAGAAGTCGTTCACCATCCTTAACAGTCTGCAAGATCCATATCTAGTGGACCCAACAAGTGGTATCAGAGCCTGGGAGAGTCTCTGCTCAAGAAGAATCAATTTTTATTTTTACTAACATCATTGTTTAATCATGTTTGCTTCTAGTTCTACTGAAACAGGAGAAGCAAGCATCTCTAAAACACAGCAACCTTAGCAAATCGTTGCTACTGTTTCCAATACAAATGGAAAATTCCCACTCTTGAAGAAGGATGAGTATGATAGCTGGGCCATGAAGATGGAATGTTGGATCACCAATACTGATCTAGACCTTTAGAAGATTGTCCAGAATGGCAACAGCAAGAAAACTACTAGTAGAGACAAGAATAGTAATATCACCATTCTCGATCCTAAAACTCATGAAGAAATTACCGCTGTTCAGAAGGAAATCAAAGCAAAAACTTGTTGGGAATCTAAACTTGTTAGATTCCCTGATCATAGATTTAAACATAATTAGGCTGTTAGATAGTCCCTTGCCTATGCCTAGGAGGCAAGCAAGTTTCGCAAGACTCACAGAGATCCAAGTCTCTGTGAGCAACCTCAGAGGAGTCCATGTCAGAGACATTGTCAAGGATGTCAAAGATTACTTGAAGACATACTCATTGGCTGTGATGGATAACAGCCAAGATGTATCAGGGACTCTGAGGGGTTGAGGGCTAACAGGGGTGGCAATACCCTGTTAACACTCAGCACACTTTGGACATGCCATTTGTGTGTTCGAGACTATGAAGAAAAAGGAAACTGTTTTGACAACTGTTTCCTTAAAGCATAATGGAAGACTACCAAGAATAGAAGAACATCATGTGACTGATGTGGGAACTTGTGAAAGCTTGTGTAGTCACCATCAAGTACTATTTAGGTCAATCTCGTAACACTATAAATACGATGTGTATCCATGCATTAATGTTTAACACTTTGAGATATTCATAACATTATTGCATAGAACTTAGTGAATCAAACAGCTACAACTGTATTCATAAGTTAGGGTTTATAGTTGTTCAAAGTGTGCACAACACATTGTCATCAAACGGTGTTATCCATAACACTTGTAATTCTTTATTATACAATAATAAGATTACGTTTGAAAAGTAATACCTTGTGTTGATTAAGTTAAGATTAGGGTTTCTAGCATTGATTAGGGACTTTCAATTGGTATTAGAGCGGTGTTTGATATTAAAACCTTCAAGAAACATCGTTCTCAGTTTTATAATCAAGATCCACCATGCCAGAAACTTCTAACCCACCACAATCACCTTCCACAACACCATCTTCACCAAGACTCAACCCTCCTGCCAATGACAATGATCTACCCCAACTTCTTGACTCAAGAGGTGGATCACACGTCACAAGTGTACCAGTCTTTGATGAAGAAGATTTTGCCAGTTGGAAGAGTCAATTTCTTGTGTATCTCGATGGACTTGAACCTTTTCTTCTAGAAATTTTAGTAAATGGTCCTTATATTCCCATGGCGCTTACATCCATTGAAGAAAACCCTCTTCCCAAACCTCTCAAACAATGGACTCCAGCTGATAGAAAATTGGCAAACCAAGATAAACGTCTCAAAAGCATCATAATATCATGTCTTCCCAAACATATCATGAAGTCTGTCATTCAGTGTCCCACAGCCAAACAAATGTGGACAGACCTCATCCTTGGCCATGAAGGACCCTCTAAAACAAGAGAGACAAAGATTCAGGCACTCAGACTTCAGTTCAATGCCTTCAAGTCACTTGAAGGTGAAAAGGTTCAGCAAACCTATACAAGGCTGAAGATTCTTCTCAATGACCTAGCAATGAATGACGTCACTATTGGTCAAGCTGAGATCAATGCCACATTTGTCAACAGCCTTCCAAGAAAGTGGCTGAGTATGAATCAGACTCAAAGAGCTAACAACTCAATCAAAAATGACACCCTTGCTCAGCTTTATGGAAAGTATAATTATGAAGAAGGGCTGATTGATACTATTTACAAGTCAGAGACTGAAAGATTTGTGGTCCAAGGAGCATCTTCTAAAGCCTTGATCTCTGCAACACATCCTCATGACAGCGATTATGATGTTGAAGAAGACACCCGCAGCAGCCAAGAGTTCTTGACAGACCTTAATGCAGAATTTCATGAAAGAGCCTTGCTAGCCAACCAAAGAAGATTCTTCAAAAGATCAGGAAGAATTGGATCAGCTAGTAAACCAACTGACAGGTCAAAAGAAACTTGTTTTGCCTGTGGAAAGCTTGGACATTTCCAAAAAGACTGTCCTTCCACCAAGACATCCTCACCCTCTTATCTATCATCTTCATCCAAACCTTACAAGTTCAAACAACATAACAACTCATCTCACCAATCCAATTCATCAGACACTGAGAAGAAGGATTACAAAAACAAGTACAAGGCACTTAAAGCTGAGTTAGAACAAATGAACTTGAAGCTTGAAGCTCTGTCCAAGAAGAAGGGTGGTGATAAAAAGACAGAGAAAGGGTTGGTCGCTGAAGCTTATGATTGGAATGATGAGCCACTGACTTCAGATGAAGAAGATACCACCAGAGTCAGGGCTTTCATGGCGATAGCTGAGGATGAACCAGCTGTTGGAAAAGGTGATGCAAGATCAGGACAATGGGTTGACATCACAATGAAAAAGGTACACAGGCTTTTGTCTATGTCTGATAGTGATGAACGTAAGCATGTCCTTGATTACACCATTGTTGATTTACACTTTGTTGAGGAACAAAGAAAGAACCTACTTGATAAGTTTCACTCTGTTAAATTTGAATTGCTAAATGCTAAATCTGAATGTGAAACTCTCAGGCGGGTTAATTTAGAGAAAATATCCCTGGAAAATGAAGTAGCTAGATTGACCTTGAAAAACATTGCTTTAAATGATCAAGTCTCTGAATTAAACAAGGTTATTGAAAAATGGTTGTGTGTTAGGTTCACTATAGATCAATTGCTTAATGATGAAGTGCTTGTTGACATTAAAGGGGATATATCTGCTAAGAAAAATAAGCTGAGAATTCTCACCAAACCCAAAGACATTGTCTTCAAATCTACAGAGACAATTCATATGTCAGATACCACTTTGACTAATGACCCTGTCTCTGAAGATGTGGCTGAGTTACCACCTTTGACCAAACTCTCTGGAGTTGAACCTAGCAGTTCCTCTCGATCTGCTAAGGGTGAACTTAGAACAGATATTGAGAAACCTCCAGCTAAAGTTTTTCATGTGCCTGCTAAAATAACTGGTAAACAAGTAGCTTTTAAGCCTGTTGCTACTAAAGCTGTGAATAAGGTTGACCCTACCACTGAAGATCGCCTGTTGTCTCTTATGAAAGAAGTAGAACTCTTGAAACAACACATTAAGCCTTCCGCTGAATGCTCTACTTCACATGAACCTAAGTCAGTCCTAGGTGAACCCAAAGGGGAAAGGTTAATCAAACCTTATTGCAATGTATGTAAAAACTCTCACCACATGACTTAAGATCATGACAGACACATGGCAGCTAAAAGAGCTCAGACACCCTCTAGGGATAGACCACAGAGTTCCAAAAGACAACAGGGAAATTACAAACCTTATCATCCCTATAAATTCTGTGGGTTCACAGACCATCACTCAGACGAGTGTGCTGACTTCCCTGGGTGTGATATCTGTGGAAGTTATAACCATGAAACAGTGAATTGTCCCTCCCATCGCCAGAAGTTCTACAGGAACACAAGAGTTGCTAATCAGCAATTCAGGGAACCCACTGGAAAGTGGGTTCACCATAGGAACTAACATGTTTCTATGTATCTGTGCAGAAATATCTCAAGGAATCGGTATGGTATCTAGACAGTGGCTGTTCTAGACACATGACAGGGATTCAACAATACCTGCACAGATACTCAAAGGAGCCAGGTCCTAAAGTGGTGTTTGGAGATAACTCTTCAGGTGAGACAGAAGGATATGGCTCAGTGAACTGCAATGGGATTACATTTACCAGGGTTGCATATGTGAATGGTCTTAAACACAATCTTATTAGCATCAGCCAATTGTGCGATGCTGACTATAAGGTTTTGTTTACTAAGACTCAGGGAACCATATTCAACAAAAACAATGATGTTGTGCTTATTGCACCTAGAAGAAGAGATGTTTATGTCATCAACATGGCTGTTTGCTCTGAAGACAGCTCAAATTGTTTTCTTGCTAAAGCCTCTGAAAGTGTCAATTGGTTGTGGCACAAAAGACTGTCTCATCTCAACTTCAAGAACATCAACAAGATAGCCACTCAAAACCTGGTTGCTGGTCTTCCTTCAGTAATGTTTTCTAAAGACAAGACTTGTTCTACCGGTGTCAAAGGAAAGCATCACAGGTCTTCATTCAAGACTAGGCAATCATTCTCTATTGACAAGTGCTTACATCTCCTTCACATGGATTTGTTTGGGCCAGTCAAACCTCAGACCATTAATCACAACAAATACACCTTGGTCATAGTTGATGAATTTTCAAGATACACATGGGTGTTCTTCCTCAGAAGGAAAAGTGATGCAGCTAAAACCATCATGTCCTTCATCAGACAGGTTGAAAATATGAATGATGTTAGAGTCAAAGCTCTAAGAAGTAATAATGGTACTGAATTCAAGAATCATCAACTTGAATCTTTTTGTGATGAAAAAGGGATTTCACAGAACTTCTCTTTAGCTGGCACCCCTGAACAAAATGGTGTGGCTGAAAAAAGAAACAGGACTTTGATTGAAGTAGCCAGAATTATGTTGAATGGTGCAGCCTTACCAAAGCAATTTTGGGGAGAAGCTGTTCACACTGCCTGCTACACACAAAACAGATCAATCATTGTCAAAAGACATGGTAAAACTTCCTATGAAGTTTTCAGAAAACGATCTCCAGTTGTCAGCTATTTTCATGTGTTTAGATGCCCTGTGTTAATTTATAACTACAGGGATAAACTTGGAAAGTTCGATGAAAAGGCTGATGATGGTTTCTTCTTGGGATACTCTCCATCAGCCAAAGCCTTCAGAGTATTCAACATCAGAAGACAAGAAGTAGAAGAAACCTTCCATGTTAGATTCAATGAAGATGATGAAGTCATACAGAGAATTGTTATACCTGCTGTCTTTTCAAAAGCAGAACAGGAGTAGAGGGTGATGAAATTGATTTTAATGAAAATGTATCTTTCCTAAGTGATGAGTTCATAGAACCAAGACCTACCAGTCATCATCACTCCAACACTCTCACTCCTTATGTCCCTGCCTTTGACCCTCTGTCTACTCACAACATAGAAGTTCCTACCTCTCAGGAACTTGATGAAGAAGAACCACAAACCTCTGGTAGTCCTTCTCCTTCTAATGCTATTGATGACTCACCAATTCTTCAAATCCCTGAAGACTCTCCTGCTGATAATGAAGTTGTACCTCTTGATATGGCTGAAGAAGACTCTGACACTGAAGTAGTCTTTGAAGAAAGCCCTCCTAGTCAGCAGGATGAAACTTAAATTGTACCAGCTGTGCCCACAGGTGTTCCTGTCCTTGAGTCCCTAGCTCCTCAAAATAAGTGGTCAAGAGATCAACACATTCTTCTTGTCAACATTATTGGGGAACCTAATGCAGGGGTCACAACTAGACAGCGAATCCATGACTCTGAGTCTGCCTCAGCCAATGAATGTCTCTTTGCTGAGTTTCTCTCACAAATTGAACCTAAAAGAGTAGCTGAGGCTCTGGTAGAAGAAGGATGGGTAGCTGCTATGCAAGAAAAAATCAATCAGTTCAAAAGGAACAAAGTATGAACACTAGTGCCAGCTCCACCTGGAAAGAATATCACAGGCACTAGATGGATCTATAGAAATAAGATGGATGAAATTGGGAACATCATCAGAAACAAGGCCAGACTGGTGGCACAGGGGTTTTCTCAGACTGAAGGAATTGATTATAATGAAACATTTGCTCTAGTTGCAAGACTTGAAGCCATCAGAATCTTCCTTGCTTTTGCTGCCTATATGAACATCACTGTGTATCAGATGGATGTAAAGAGTGCATTCCTCAATGGTGATTTGGCTGAGGAAGTGTATGTTGCACAACCTGAAGGAGTTGAGAACAGCGAGTTTCCCAACCATGTGTACAGACTTCACAAGGCCATGTATGGGCTGAAACAAGCTCCAAGAGCATGGTATGAAACTCTTTCCAATTTCTTAACTGAAAATAAATTTGTCAGGGGTTCTATTGATAAAACACTCTTTACCTTCAAGGATAAGAGTGATTTCATCATTGTGCAGATTTATGTGGATGATATCATCTTTGGGTCAACGAATGTCAATCTTAGTAAACGTTTTGCTAAATTAATGACCAACAAATATGAGATGAGTATGATGGGTGAATTAACTTACTTTTTGGGCTTTCAAATTAAACAATGTCCTAAGGGAATTTCAATTTGTCAAGAAAAGTATGTTAAGGATTTACTTAAAAAATATGACTTAGCTGATTGTGCATCAATGAAATGCCCCATGCTTCCACCCAACAACTTGGGCCCTGATGAGTCAGGGGTCTCTGTTAATGAGACTTTATATAGAGGCATGATAGGGTCACTCATGTATCTAACAGCTAGTCGTCCTGATATCCAATTCTCCATATGTCTCTGTGCAAGGTACCAAGATAACCCAAAAGAATCCCATCTAGTGGCTGTTACAAAAATTTTCAGGTATCTCAAAGGAACACCATCCCTAAGCCTATGGTATCCAAAGGAATCAGGCTTTGATCTCAAGGCCTATTCAGATTCAGATTATGATGGATGCTGTATTGACAGGAAAAGCACTTCAGGCAGCTGTCAAATCCTAGGAGGAAAATTGGTTGGATGGAGTGCTAAGAAGCAAAACTCCGTGGCTATGTCTTCAGCTGAAGTAGAATATGTCGCTGCAGCCAGCTGTTGTGCTCAGGTGCTCTGGATGAAAAGTCAATTGGTTGACTATGTAATTTTGTATGACAAAGTGCCAATCTTTTGTGACAACACCAGCGCCTTTGCCATATCCAACAACCCTGTTCTTCACTCTCGTACCAAACACATTGATATCAGGTATCATTTTATCAGGGATCATATAATGAAGGGAGATATTGAGCTGCATTTTGTTCCTACAGAGCTGCAACTAGCTGATATCTTTACAAAGCCTTTGGCTAAACCTTCGTTCAACAGGCTAGTTGCTGAGCTAGGGATGCTCAATATCTCAAAGCCTGTGGCTTGATATTAAATGTGTTCATTAAATGATTGATTCTATATTAAATGTTTTTCACATGAAACTAGGTAGTTACTTTCCAAGTAAATGCTAAAAACATTCTCAAATATTTAATCATTTATTTTTCGAATAACGAGGAGACAAATAAGTTTTGAAAGGTCAAGGGACCCACTTGAGCAGTCATTTTCTCACTTTGCATTTAATGCGGTTGAATAACTGTTTACATAGTTTGAATATATATATTGTCTCTCTTCTCTTCTCACCCACCACCATTCTCATTTCTCAAATCTATTTCTCTCTCTAAGTTCTTCTCTCTCTTAACCCATCCTCCATTTTCTTTCACCTTCGACCTTAAATCCATGGCGTTTTCAGTTCCCAAAGCAGCAAATGTTAACTTCGAGATCAACGAAAGCATCCTCGCCTCCAACAACGCCATTGGATGGATAAAGGCTCCTAATAGCACCTACTCAGATCTGGTTAACTTCATGCAAAATTGTGACCTAAGTGAAGCCTTCACCAAATCCCCATCCACCTTTTACCAAGAATACCTTAGGGAATTCTGGTACTCTGCTGAAGTGGTAGATGACACAATAACTTTTAGCCTTTCATGCAATGAACACCCATTCGCTTTCTCCCTTAAAGATTTCTCGAGTGTGGCTGGATTGAAACATGGAGATGAATGCCTTAAGGTTGTTGATAAAAAGGCTGTCAAAGAAGCCCTGGCCACACTTAAACCCTGCCATGATGTAAACCCTGCCCTTACACCAGCTGAGGTCCTCTCAAAATCTCCTTTGAAGATTAAGTACTTCACTCCCATGTGGCGTGTCCTCTTCACCCACATTGTTAAATCCCTGGGAGGAATGCAGGGATCCCAAGATCAGATGTCCTTCAACCATCAAGCTATTGCATATGGGCTGATCTGGGGAGCTGATGTTGATGTTGGAAGCATTCTCTTCTCCAACCTTGTAGAACAGCTGAAGGGAAGAAATCAAGTCAGAGAAAAGAATATCTGCTATGTTCGCTTCCTGTCTCTGATCTTTGAAAGTCGGTTGGGCGACAACTACCACAACTCTGCATTGACTGTTCTGAAGCCCTACCGCATCACAGGTGCCATCCACAAAGAAATAGGAGCTGAAGATGTCCATGTCACCTCTCATATGATGAACGTGGCCAACAAACTACCAACAGCTGAGAAGTCCTTGCTCCCTTCTTCTGAGAAGGTGAATACTTCTAGTGTGTCTGGCAAGTCTAAGTCTTTGACCTCTGGGCAGCACACTACCAAGTCCAAGGCTTCTTCTGGCCAACAGCCTAAGAAGAAGAAAATCCCCTCTTCTTCCCACACCAAAGCTGTTACTAAGGCCAAGGGAAAGAAGACTGACACCTCATCTGTTCCAGATACTCTTGTGGAATCAGATACTTCTGCTGACCAACAACAGGGGTCTAGTGTCTCAAAGTCAGCTGAGACGATAGGAAACCAGTCTAATCCAGCTGATATCTCACAGGTAATCAGTGTACATTTTTAGAGGTTCACAAGCAGCCACTCTCAATTGTCTGTAGGAGAGAGTGGTGAAGTTAGGGTAATCCTCGACCCATAGAAGTCTGTCCATGCACTTAGAACTCCTTAAGACTTCTGTACACCCTGTCTTTGCACCAGGGAATGATTCATTTGTGTTTATAAAGCACCCCGATGACCCTTCACCCTCTAGACAGTATTCAGGCTAACAACAACCTGAATACACTTATGTCTCAACCTTGATTAGCTGTACTTCACACAGCCTCTTGGTTCCCTCCTTAAAAGAATACCAAAGGATTTATCCTTTTCAGGGGGAGCTGAATCATCACCCGCAGCTTTCCTAGGGGCAGCGTCACAGGCGACCTTTAACCACATATGTTTAACTCTTAAAAGAGTCCCAAAGGTTTCTTAACCTTTTGGGGGGGGCTGAATGATCACCCTCAGCTTTCCTAGGGGCAGCGAATGGAGATCCATAAACAACATATGTTTCACAATCAAAAGAGACCCAAAGGTTTTAACCTTTTGGGGGGGCTGAATAATCACACTCAGCTTTCCTAGGGGCAGCGAATGGCGATCATTAACCATATTTTTTTCACACTTAAAAGAATCCCAAGGATTTATCCTTTGGAGTGGCTGAGTAATCACCCTCAGCCTCTCTGGGACATCGAAATGGCGACCATTCCCCTTATCTTTTTCCCTGTTACTAATTAAAACAGTTTGCAGGCTGAAATTGTACAGCCAGTCACTGAATCTCAGGAACAACAAGAGAAGGAGGCTGATACAATGACTCAAGATCAACCTCATAACGATGAGCACCTGCTTAATACTGATGAAGAAATGCTATCGTTAGAGGATGATGTCTCTAATCTAGAGTCAATGCCTGAAGATGAAATCCCTGAAGGGATGGTTGTGGAGGAGGATGAAGAAGATGAGGAAGATCAGCAATCTATCTCTCCTCCCAAAGAAATAGCTGTGTCCACACCAGCTGGCAATAAGACTCCTCCTCCCAAGGACGCTGTTGTTACTCCAAACTCTGCTACCTCAACAACAACAGTCTTCCAACGCCCAGCCTATGATCCAACAGCGGAGTTTCTCATGTTTGATCATCCAGCCCAGACTAACTTTGATCTTTTACCAAGGGGGGATGATTATGCTCAACAAAGCCTCAACATCAAAAATCTTCAGCCTGTTCATCACCAATCTGACATTGAACGATTATCAAGGAAGTTGGATGTGATCAAGTCTGAAATGCACAACTTCACTGTTACATTCCCTGGAATCATACAAAAGGTTGTGGCTGAGGCGGTTACTGAACCAATCAAGGATGGTGCAAGGAAAGGTGTAGCACAGGGACTTAGTCATCTTTCCACAAGAATGAAGGATGTCATTGACTCAGAGGTCCATGCCTTACTTCATGAGCATGAGCTAACTATGCACAAACAATTTGAAGCTGTTCACAACAGGGAATACCGTCATGCAAACTTCATTGTCAGTCGAGTTCAGGCCAACACTAATGCAAATGGCAACCTTCTGCTGAAGATTGCCAGGGCTTCAAGGAAAAGGCAACGTGCTATGGCTGCCTCTGTTGAACAGATTGCAAGGCATTTTCAGACACGTTCATCCAAACGTCTACGTAGCCAGGATGAACGTGAGGGGGAGAAAGAAACAACACTCAACCTTGCATCTGCTAAACAAGGCTCATCATCAGCTGACAACACCATTACACCTGTTCCTCTCCAAGTCATCACACCTATCAACATACCTGATGATGAGGATAACACTCAGGGGGAGCAACAGAATCAAGATGGAGCTGACTCATCAAAGTCCCTTGCTTTGGTTAACACCAGCAAGCCTGGGGATGATGATGAACCAGCTGCCAAGAAGCTAAAGTTCACTGTTAGCTCCCTTCCCAAAGCAATTCAAACTCAGGCTCAGACAGCATTTATCAGAAGAGCTGATGTTTTGAAAAACATAAGTGTGGAGTCCTCTGTCTTGAAGAAAGGAAAGGAGATAGTTTTGGTTGACACAGACACCAAACTCAAGAAGATAGCTGCGATGCTAGAGACAGGAGGATCCACCATAGATCTTTCCCAATTCTCAACCTTTACACCTTCCAATAAGATTCCTTTAACCCCTGAAGAAATAGAGAAACAGGCTGAGGAATTCAAGAGATTAAATGAACTCAAGACAGCCAAAGAATTGAATGAAGCTACTCTAAGGAAGATGACTCCACCTGAAAGAGAAAAGCAAAAACGAAGGTTGAGGGAAATGGAAACAAAACGCGCTGAGGCACTAAGGAAAGTCAAAGCTGACTATGATGTCTGCGTTAACAACAGATATGCACCTGGCAAGATAACCAAGTTCAAATACACCATTCATAAATCCACAAACACCCCACAGATGATCTTATGGAGGGATAACCAACAGGTAAATATGAATGTGTTTGACAACTTCAGGCTAAAGACACTTGGGTTATCTGAATGGTTCGAACTTGAAGCCTTAGCTGCCAAAAGAACTAGACAGGCCAATTTTCTACTACTTAAGACTATTAAGGCCAAGTTTACCTGGATCAAAGAAACAGCTGCCAAACTCAAGATTGATCCCCCACCACAGATTTTTAAACAAGAACCCCCAAAGACTGGCAACAAAAGAAAAAGAATTTCTCAACTTGTTAAAGAAACTTTTGTTGCAGATGATGTTCAAGTGGATGGCATGCACAGGGATTTGATCCTACCCAATGGTATAGTTGGCCCTGTTGATGGTCAAACATACACAGAGCCTGAAAGAGGAATGTCATTCATGAACAGGGCTTGCCAGTATGCATTTCAAAGAGAAGATGAGTTGTGCTTAGCTTCAAAAATTCAGCTACTTTGTCACAAGAAGTCACTCAAGATCAACACAGAGTATTCCAAGAAGTTTGCAAAGACTTTGCGGGAAGAATTAGATAACATATTGGACTTGGCTGAAGCTGAAAAAAGGATTAAAAATGATGACTATTGAAGATGTTCACAGCCCAATTTTACCTTTACCTTTTATTTTACTTATGTAATGTACTTGTAATTTTCTTTAAGTATTAATAAAATCATGAGGTATGTTTGTTTAGATCTGTTATGAGTAAGAAGAAGCTGTTAACTCACTTACCTTAACTTAGTTAGAACTAGCATTATTTTTGTTTAAATAGGGGGAGATTGTTGGGAATCTAAACTTGTTAGATTCCCTGATCATAGATTAAAACATAATTAGGCTGTTAGATAGTCCCTTGCTTGTGCCTAGGAGGCAGGCAAGTTTCGCAAGACTCACAGAGATCCAAGTCTCTGTGAGCAACCTCAAAGGAGTCCATGTCAGAGACATTGTCAAGGAAGTCAAAGATTACTTGAAGACATACTCATTGGCTGTGATGGATAACAGCCAAGATGTATCAGGGACTCTGAGGGGTTGAGGGTTAACAGGGGTGGCAATACCCTGTTAACACTCAACACACTTTGGACATGCCATTTGTGTGTTCGAGACTATGAAGAAAAAGGAAACTGTTTTCACAACTGTTTCCTTAAAGCATAATGGAAGACTACCAAGAATAGAAGAACATCATGTGACTGATGTGGGAACTTGTGAAAGCTTGTGTAGTCACCATCAAGTACTATTTAGGTCAATCTCGTAACACTATAAATAGGATGTGTATCCATGCATTAATGTTTAACACTTTGAGATATTCATAACATTATTGCATAGAACTTAGTGAATCAAACAGCTATGAATGTATTCATAAGTTAGGGTTTATAGTTGTTCAAAGTGTGCACAACACATTGTCATCAAACGGTGTTATCCATAACACTTGTAATTCTTTATTATACAATAATAAGATTACGTTTGAAAAGTAATACCTTGTGTTGATTAAGTTAAGATTTGGTGTCTGTTGACTCTATGGTTAACTAGAATGATCATCAGACTGCTACCTTGGAATCAGCTGAAGCTTCTACTAATGTATTTGCTATGATTGTTGGGAATCTATCTGATGCTGAGGAAGCAGAAGAATTTGCTCTTATGGGAATCTCGCCTCAGGTACAAAATTTCCCTCTTGGTTGTCATGATAAATACTCAGAAATATTGACTAAATACAATGAACTTAATGAGCAAAATGACAAATATTTTCTAGAAGTTCAAGCATATAAGAGTTCTTTAAAAACATTGGAACAACAAAAGAGGTGGCTTCAAGATACTCAACGTGAATATGAGGATAAAATTAGAATTCTAAGCATTGATTTAGAAAACACCACTAACATGCTTACATATACTGAAAAACTAAACAATGACAGCATTAAGGCTACGCAAGACATGCAAGAAAAATTGGATGCTACACTTTTACGATTTGAAAAATGGCAAAAAGCACCCAAAAATCTTTCAAATTTAATTGATAGTAGCATGTCTGGTAGGACTAAGAGAGGTTTAGGCTTTGATATATATATTGATTCAGAAGATGTATTTGATTTATCTTTTTCAAGTGTCTTTAATCCTGACAAGGAGGAGGAGGGAAAACCTAGTTACAATAGGTTTAAACCAGCTGCAGCAATGCATGCTATTCCTCCACCTCTTACGGGAACTTTTATGCCCATTTCTAGGCATACTGACTTGGATGGATCACAGATGCATGAGTCTCCAAAAAGCTCTACTAATACTAATGACTTTGTCTCTTGTACTTTCAGTGACAAGGCCAGTGACTATGCATCATGTGGTTCAAATAAAGAGTCAAGACCTTCAAGTTCCAAGACAAATGACCCTGCTGCTACTAGTGCTAGGATGAGTGATGAGAGAGTTGCTTCTACTTCCACTGTTTCTAGTTCTAGCTTATTGAGTCCTAGGAGTGTTAATTTTCCTAGAATTGGTTGTAATAAATTAAGCAGTGTTAAACAACGTCATTTGAATAAAAGGTCTTTTAAAACATGCTTTGTTTGTGGTAGTGAATTTCATTTGATTAAGGATTATGATTTTTATGATCAAACTCCTTCTGTTTATCAAGCTTATCCTGCTCCTGGTCCACCAGGAGTTGCTCCTTTTTCTTCTAGAAGACTAGACCCATGTGCCCAATCTTATTCTTCTTCTAGAAGGACCTCTCCTTCAACTTCTAATCTTTGGAGAAGCAATGGTTATACCTATAATAGACCAACCAGTAACTATTTTCGGAACTTTAATCATAATTATGCTTTTAATTTAGACCAAATGTATTTTGGGTTGGGAAATTTGGGTATTGTTGTTAAGCCCTCAGCAGGTTGTTCTTGGTCACAAAATAACACCCATACGATGAACAGGCAACCCAAGAACAACAGTGGATCTCATCAATCTTCTTGGCTATCTTCTAAAGATCCTCAAGGCAGACTCAAGCCTGAAAGTTCTGGGTCCCCTTAAGACACTAACTTTTGCATATGACTTTTCTCTTGTTGTAGATTACTCCATACCAAGATCCTTCTCTTGGAATAGTTGACAGTGGATGCTCTAGGAGCATGACAGGAAATAAAGGACTTTTATCTAACTTTGTACCATTTCAAGGCGGAAAGGTCTACTTCGGAGGTGGTGAAGGAAGGATCTCTAGCAAAGGAACTATTCAGACACCTAACCTTAATTTTGAGCAGGTCTACTATGTGGAAGCACTTCAACACTTCAACTTGATATCTGTCTCTCAGATTTGTGACAAGAAGCAGTTTGTCCTCTTTACGGATACTGAAGCACTGGTGTTATCCAAAGACTTTAAGCTACCGGATGACTCCCAAGTTCTACTTAAAATCCCTAGAAGACACAATGTCTATAGTATCAAGCTGAAAGAAGTTAATCCTACTGGTCAACTAGCTTGTTTAGTTGCCAAAGCATCAGAAGATGAAGCCACCAAATGGCATAGAAGGATGGGACATGTAAACTTCAAGACCATTCACAAACTGGCGAATATGAACTTGGTCTCTGGTTTACCTCCCAAAACTTTCAGAAACGACATCAATTGCCTTGCGTGCAGCAAAGGCAAACAACACAAAGCATCCTTCAAGGCCATTACTGCTCTCAGCCTCATAACTGAACCATTTCAACTACTACACATGGATTTATTTGGTCCTACCTCTATCAGGAGCATTGACCATAAACAATACTATAAAACCCGCATGCTTTTACCATGAATAGTACCCTTATGATCGTACGTACATGATTAGAACTTTCCTTTTATAGCACGCTTACGATTCATGAGCAAGATTTACAAGTATTATGTACGTGTTATAACACGATAATCATTTAATACGTATTAAGACATGATAGTTATTTCAATAATAATTATAATCACGAACATACGAACATGAAATCATGAACGTAAAGAATCACGAGCTTAATATTATGTATTTACGTATATTTATTACGATTATGAATAAATATAATACGACACGAACGATAACTAAATAAATCATGTAAAACACGAACACGAGAACAAGTATAATATTAGACACGAGAAAACATATGGGTTACCCCATGTGGGCCCATCTACCTGCGGCTAGAACACAAGGAAAGGGCCAAGCCCATTTTAATTTTTACTAAAACAAGAAAAGGGAAAAGATAAGTTTCATTATAACAAAAATTAGAAAAAAAAAGAAAACCCTAAATCTCTCTTTTGTCTCTCCTTGGCCGCCGGGTATAGAACACCAAAGAGGGGTGTGTTTGTGATTTTTGGTGATTGATTTCTTGCAAGAGTGTTAGTGTTATCATTCTCCTTTGTTTCACGTAATCGGTAAATCCTTAAACCCATTTTCTTTATGTTTATTTAAATCAAGAACACATGAAATCATGGTTTATTAAAAACAAGTAATTAACATGTTAATAAATCATGGGGGTAAATTAATTATGGTTTAAGGAGTGTTTGTTTTGGGCCAATGCAAGAAACCGAGACCATAGGGTCTCGGCTTGTTTTGTTTCGCACCAACCGAGACCTCAAGGTCTCGGTGTGGTGTTGTGTGTCTCGGCCGCAGGAGAGAAGGGAACCCCGACCTTGGTCGGGGTGTATGTTGGTGTTCGGTCGGGTCTCGGCAGAAACAAGGACCACCACCGGCTTAATCGGTGGCTATATATGGAAAGTAGGGGGAACTTTAGCCGCGGCAACAGGGGGAACACCGTCTAGCCGGTGGGAACTTTTGCTAGCCGGTGGCTAGCCAAGACCAAGGGTGCGTTTGTTGACCGGTTCACGGGTCCGGTTCATGGGTTAAAACGGTCTGGTTCACGACATGTTTATATTAAAACACGGGTTCGGTTCATGGGTTGTTTTTGCAAGTTAATTATTTTACAAGGTTAATTATTTTTACAAGATTAAATTAAATTAATTAAAACATGTACATGATTAATTTAATTTATACATGACTTAGGTTATTAATATTATTAATAATACATGGATTTTAACCTAAGTAATTATCGTTTTATTTAGACTATATAATTTATTAATTATTAAAATCATGACTTATAGTTAATTAATTTTCACGACTTAGTTTATATTAATATATAATTTAATACATGTTTTAACCTAAGTATTTTTACTTTTATTTAATTAAATCATGTTATATTTAATTAAATACTTTAACCTATAGTTTATTTAATTTACATGAAATAATTAATAAACTATACTATATATTACATGACTTAGAATATAAATCAGTAAACGACTTAAACTTATATTATTAGTTTAATAATCCAGCTTATTTCTATTTATGGAAACTTTCTATTTTTACAAACTTATTTAATTAAGGCAGATAATCTATTTATGGAAACTTTCTTTTTTTAGAAACTTACCTATTTTAAGCAGTAAATCTATTTTTGGAAAATTTCTATTTTTGGAAACTTTCTATTTTTGGAAACTTTCTATTTTTGGAAACTTTCTATTTTTAGGAAACCTGCTATTTTTAGAAAGTTACTTATTATTAGACAACAAGTATAATAATACAAGAAATACAAGAATTACTTAAACAGAATAGACAGAATACATGATAAACGCAGTATAAAGCTTAAATCAGTAAAACATGACATGAACATATAAAACAAGCTAAGATATGATATAAAACCAGTTACGTACTCAGTAATCAGATACTTATACACGTATGTATTTATGTAGCATTAGTGATACCGAAGTAGGACTCTCTTCCGTTCGTCTTCTTCGTTCACTGGACACAAGGTACGGATTCTTCGTCCTTTTAGTATGGACATTCTTCCTTATTAGGATTCCCCGTATGCAGCCAACTGTTTTCCCCAGTATATGTTTTATATGTTTTTGAATTGCTTATGTTTAATTAGATACCTAAAGCCATATACATGCATGACCAGTTTCACCTAGTTATGAAGGTACCATAACCATAACACTAGAGGCACCAGTGTTATGACTCCACCACGACGAGTGATAGCTCGTGGCGTCCCTTCAGTTTTTGGCCATATTATTATTATTATCATGTGGGGCGTATGGGTGCATCCTAGTTTACATGTTTTCAGTAGATTATTCAGGTGAATGTGGTGTGTGCCTTGCATCCTTCACAAGGAGCTGATCCCTCCTACCCAACCAGTATATTGAATTAGAGGCATCCCTTCTAATTTGCATGACGAGGTCACCCCTCTAAGTATTCATGCACGTGGATATTTCATGACCTATATTGGCTAATGGTAAACATGTTAAACAGTTTTTATAAGATAAACATAAGGCTTTTCAAACTAAAAAACCAGTTTTCTAAGATATACCAGGTTATTTAGGACTTAGTCTTTTCCGCTGCTCTATGCTTATATGCTTATACTATTCATGCTTTATTTGTATATCCGTGCACTGAGCGTTATGCTCAGCCGTTTTTCCTTTCATGTTCCCAAAACGGCAGGTACTCAGGGACGCTCGTAGACTTTAAGCGTACGTGCATATGGATTGGAAGCTTCCTAGCCTTCATTACTTTATGCATTTCTTATTACTTTGATACTCATTTCCATGGACATTGTTTAGTTCTTTTCATTTACAGTACTTATGTTTGTGTGTGATGAATTCTACTTTTGGGGTACCGATGTTTGTGTCCGGTATTTCCTTTATGGTCATGAGATGTTTTAAACATTTATCCTTGTATGCTTTGATGACACGCCATAATCACGCGTGACATTCCATTTATCAAAATGGGATGTTACAAATACTGTCTTGTGGTAACTGATGGGTATAGCAGGTTCACGTGGGTTTTCTTTTTGGTTGCTAAAAGTGAGACCTACTCGGTTCTCAAAGACTTCATAACACTTATTGTGAATCAGCTGTCCAAGAAGGTGAAATGTATCTGATGTGACAATGGAACAGAATTCAAAAATGTAGACCTTATAGCACTTTGCAATTCCAAAGGTATCAAAAGAGATTATAGTGCTGCCATGACTCCTCAACAGAATGGTGTTGTAGAAAGGAAGAACATGACTCTAATAGATGTTGCAAGAACCATGCTTGCAGATTCCAAGCTTCCAACTATGTTTTGGACAGAAGCTGTCAACACTGCCAGTTATGTGTTGAATAGGGTTTCAATTACCAATCCGTATAAGAAGACTCCCTATGAGCTACTAACAGCCAAAGTCCCCAGCATTGCTCATTTGAAGCCATTTGGTTGTGCTGTCACCATTCTGAATACTAGTGACTATTTGGGGAAATTTGATGGCAAGGCAGATGAAGGCTACATTGTGGGATATTAATACTTCGCTTTTGGCTAGGTATAAAATCTTATCGTCCGAATCCTTTCGAATTGAAAACCGGTCTAAAGTGCGACTCAATCGTCTTTTGGTAATTCAAGAGAATGGTTTGGTTTGTTTGTCTATTTTAAACTATTAGCAAGTAATTAAAGTGTCGTTGAGTAAAATGGAAGAATAAAGATTAAAGCTAGAATGACAAGTAAAAATAAAAGCTTGTAAACTTAAAGGTGACAATGGAAAACTACTAGCACACTAGATAAAACTAACACTTGGAAAAACTTTCTAAAAAAAATAAGAACTTAGTGGAAAAGTACTAAAAGAAAGTAAGATCGGAATGCACCAAAACAAATCAATCGGAATAAGTTAAAACAAACCCAGATCGGAATGTGGAGATGAAGCACACAATCGGAATATGGGAATGGGTCAGATCGGAGTGTGCACAAAAAATGATATCAATCGGAATGTAGGGGAATGAAACCAATCGGAATAACAAGGAAAAGGGCAATCGGAATATAAGCTAAAAGTCCCAATCGGAATACTAAACGAAAACCAAATCGGAATGCGCAATTACCTAATCCGATCACTCGATCGGAATACTTGAGGGTGCAGATCGGAAAAATGTAAACCCTTTTCCGATTGGACTCAATCGGAAAGAGGGGTGGCTGCTCGGAAAGTCTCGGTCGGAAAGGGTCAATCGGAAAGGGGTTTATACCCTTTCCGAAAATGGTGGAATACGGTTAAGCTAGGTAATAAGCTAACTTTAATAACCTAATACCCGAAACTTAACAATCCAAATACTTAACCGAATCAAATAAGCACTTAACTCAACTTATTCGACTCGAAAATAAGCAACTTTTTTGGATCAAACAATAAAAACATAAACTTTTTAAGGAAGATTTTTATAAAGTAAATAAGCTAATCATAAAAATAAGCCAATAAGCACAAAAGTCTTAAAGCTTAATCAAATGAAAACTTATGAAATGATCAAAAGATTAACTTTTTAAGCACGAAATCATTAAGAACAACACGGATCTATTGATAATCGCACCAAAATCAATCTTAAATCAAAGAAAAGTAGAATGAGATTAAGGATAAAAAGCTTAAAATGAACTTGATTAATAAAAATAAAAAATACAAAGTGTTTAATCTTGAAAGATTAAGAAAGAAGATGAAATTTAGTGAGAGAAAGTTTAAGACTTTCTCTCTCTAAAACTAGAGAAAACTAAGAAAAATTAAAACTAGCTAAAACTATCTAACTCTCCTCCTAATGACTATTAGGAGGGTATTTATAGGGAAGGTGGAAGGAGTGCATGTGTTGCATCTTCTTGCTTGCTTTCTTCACGTTTTCTCGACTCGACTTTAATTCTTTGTCTTTGTCGTCTCGGGATTTGAACTTGTCTTTTTAATTTTCTTCTTCTATTAGACTTAAGTTCTTCGACTTCGTTAAACTTCCGTCTTTAGCCTTTTTCTTCGATAAATCTTCAGAATAGGCCTTGGACTTCCGTTCTTTTTGCACTCTTGATCTTTTGACTTCGTCTTTTCCCGTTTTCTTCGATAAAATCCCGTGAAAGCCCGTGTTTTCTTCCTTTTTCATATTTTGGTCCTAAAACACAATAAAAACACAAACCACGCATAATTCCGACTTTTACGACATAAATCACACGTTTTGGTCTTGTTATTACTGGAAATAAGTGGTAAAAGGATAAGTGTTTTCACACTTATTAAATCCCCTACACTTGACCATTGCAGTGCCCTCATGCAATGCATTATGTTTAAAGCACGGTTTACATTTTCCATCATAAATAACCCACGTTGGCCTTTATTAATTACTAATCATAAAAGATAGAATTAAGTAAAGAAATTAAAAACTTACATTGGGTTTTGGCAGCCATAAACATTTATCATCCTCAAGTTTCACGTTCCCCATACCAAGCTTAAAAACGAGATCATTGTTATTATAAGTTAGCAAACTATCACGAACTCATGTGGGCCAATTACTCACTTAGACTCCCTTATTCCTAGGTGTATCTCTTATATTTTATTTTTATCTTGAATGATCACGAGGATGCATTGTTGACTTATTTCGATAGTTATTTAGGCCGAAAATAAAGTGAACAATTTAATCAATAGTTAGCTAAAGGACCAAATCTTTTAAAACTGCTTCTCGGGACCTCATAAAGTTCATATCTTGGCATAACTCGCTTCACGATTTGAGACCTTTCTCGGACCGATATTTGGCAGCGACTTCATACTTCGAATCTTGAGAGACGTTCTTGAAATAATGGTCTTCTCTTCATAATAGGAATTTCTTCACTTGAAGTTTTGAGAGATTCTTCATCTTTGGACCACGACTTCTTCATTTTTCTCCAATCTTTATTTTGGACTTTGATATACAACGATCCGCCTCCTTTTAGGACTTGGATCTATTTATCCTCATACCTTGTTAGGGTCTTTTCGGATAGACTTCTCCATGACTTTTGGGGAGTTCTTGCTTTTCGTCGTGTGTCTCGATCCTTCATATTGATTTTCGATAAATGATTCTTCACATCACTTTTGGATCTTTAGCAACAAAATGTAGCCCTCATGCCTTGTTAGGGCCTTTTCGGACTCGCCAATCTTCGCATCCCGCTTCAATAAGTTATGCCTTGGCTATGAACTCTAATCCGTACCGAGCAACTTTTAAACGATCTGGGGCTAGAAGCTAAGTAACCTTTTAAATCGTACAACCTTATTTATTGCAGATAAATTTATTAACAAGCGGAGGCAGAATAGGCTTATAATTAACTCACATAAATTCACGAAAGAATACCAAACTTATAATTGGCTCTATCATCTCTCGTTCTCTACAGTTTAAAATCTCAAGGAATGAGACTCGTGGATGCTTAGCCTATTAAATCAAAGTTTTGGGTTTTTGAGTCGCCTATAGGATCTTGCAAATTCTTAGACTTTTTCAAGTTTAGAAATCGCATTTTAAAGTTCCCTTGATAAACGACTCTCTAGGATCAATTATAGGAACTTGCGAAAAGTTCCTGTTCTTAACCCGTGAGAGTTAAGACTTTCGCGTTTTATAGCTCCCTATATAAAAGCCTAGCAAAACTTGACTTTAACACGTTAAGGATACTAGCTAGAGTAAACTTAGGTAAGTAAACTCGGGTTGAGTCAAAATGTTCACGACTAAGAACAATCTAAAATCACTTATTTATTCTAGCAAGGAAAGAAAATAAACATAACGAAGGAAAATACAACTATACAACTAGGCCAAAATAGATTAAAAATTTTGAAAAATGTCGAAAAATCAAATTTTCCGGTTAAACTGAGGACAAATTCATGGAAAAGACCACTTACTTCAACAGAAGTCCCCCCTACACTTGAGATAAACATTGTCCTCAATGTTTAAGCATGTGGGAGTAAAGTCCCCTACACTTATGACATTGTGCACTTTAGTCCTTTTCATTTACAGTACTTATGTTTGTGTGTGATGAATTCTACTTTTGGGGTACCGATGTTTGTGTCCGGTATTTCCTTTATGGTCATGAGATGTTTTAAACATTTATCCTTGTATGCTTTGATGACACGCCATAATCAGGCGTGACATTCCATTTATCAAAATGGGATGTTACAAATACTGTCTTGTGGTAACTGATGGGTATAGCAGGTTCACGTGGGTTTTCTTTCTGGCTGCTAAAAGTGAGACCTACTCGGTTCTCAAAGACTTCATAACACTTATTGTGAATCAGCTGTCCAAGAAGGTGAAATGTATCTGATGTGACAATGGAACAGAATTCAAAAATGTAGACCTTATAGCACTTTGCAATTCCAAAGGTATCAAAAGAGATTATAGTGCTGCCATGACTCCTCAACAGAATGGTGTTGTAGAAAGGAAGAACATGACTCTAATAGATGTTGCAAGAACCATGCTTGCAGATTCCAAGCTTCCAACTATGTTTTGGACACAAGCTGTCAACACTGCCAGTTATGTGTTGAATAGGGTTTCAATTACCAATCCGTATAAGAAGACTCCCTATGAGCTACTAACAGCCAAAGTCCCCAGCATTGCTCATTTGAAGCCATTTGGTTGTGCTGTCACCATTCTGAATACTAGTGACTATTTGGGGAAATTTGATGGCAAGGCAGATGAAGGCTACATTGTGGGATATTAATACTTCGCTTTTGGCTAGGTATAAAATCTTATCGTCCGAATCCTTTCGAATTGAAAACCGGTCTAAAGTGCGACTCAATCGTCTTTTGGTAATTCAAGAGAATGGTTTGGTTTGTTTGTCTATTTTAAACTATTAGCAAGTAATTAAAGTGTCGTTGAGTAAAATGGAAGAATAAAGATTAAAGCTAGAATGACAAGTAAAAATAAAATCTTGTAAACTTAAAGGTGACAATGGAAAACTACTAGAACACTAAATAAAACTAACACTTGGAAAAACTTTCTAAAAAAAATAAGAACTTAGTGGAAAAGTACTAAAAGAAAGTAAGATCGGAATGCACCAAAACAAATCAATCGGAATAAGTTAAAACAAACCCAGATCGGAATGTGGAGATGAAGCACACAATCGGAATATGGGAATGGGTCAGATCGGAATGTGCACAAAAAATGATATCAATCGGAATGTAGGGGAATGAAACCAATCGGAATAACAAGGAAAAGGGCAATCGGAATATAAGCTAAAAGTCCCAATCGGAATACTAAACGAAAACAAAATCGGAATGCGCAATTACCTAATCCGATCACTCGATCGGAATACTTGAGGGTGCAGATCGGAAAAATGTAAACCCTTTTCCGATTGGACTCAATCGGAAAGAGGGGTGGCTGCTCGGAAAGTCTCGGTCGGAAAGGGTCAATCGGAAAGGGGTTTATACCCTTTCCGAAAATGGTGGAATACGGTTAAGCTAGGTAATAAGCTAACTTTAATAACCTAATACCCGAAACTTAACAATCCAAATACTTAACCGAATCAAATAAGCACTTAACTCAACTTATTCGACTCGAAAATAAGCAACTTTTTTGGATCAAACAATAAAAACATAAACTTTTTAAGGAAGATTTTTATAAATTAAATAAGCTAATCATAAAAATAAGCCAATAAGCACAAAAGTCTTAAAGCTTAATCAAATGAAAACTTATGTAATGATCAAAAGATTAACTTTTTAAGCACGAAATCATTAAGAACAACACGGATCTATTGATAATCGCACCAAAATCAATCTTAAATCAAAGAAAAGTAGAATGAGATTAAGGATAAAAAGCTTAAAATGAACTTGATTAATAAAAATAAAAAATACAAAGTGTTTAATCTTGAAAGATTAAGAAAGAAGATGAAATTTAGTGAGAGAAAGTTTAAGACTTTCTCTCTCTAAAACTAGAGAAAACTAAGAAAAATTAAAACTAGCTAAAACTATCTAACTCTCCTCCTAATGACTATTAGGAGGGTATTTATAGGGAAGGTGGAAGGAGTGCATGTGTTGCATCTTCTTGCTTGCTTTCTTCACGTTTTCTCGACTCGACTTTAATTCTTTGTCTTTGTCGTCTCGGGATTTGAACTTGTCTTTTTAATTTTCTTCTTCTATTAGACTTAAGTTCTTCGACTTCGTTAAACTTCCGTCTTTAGCCTTTTTCTTTGATAAATCTTCAGAATAGGCCTTGGACTTCCGTTCTTTTTGCACTCTTGATCTTTTGACTTCGTCTTTTCCCGTTTTCTTCGATAAAATCCCGTGAAAGCCCGTGTTTTCTTCCTTTTTCATATTTTGGTCCTAAAACACAATAAAAACACAAACCACGCATAATTCCGACTTTTACGACATAAATCACACGTTTTGGTCTTGTTATTACTGGAAATAAGTGGTAAAAGGATAAGTGTTTTCACACTTATTAAATCCCCTACACTTGACCATTGCAATGCCCTCATGCAATGCATTATGTTTAAAGCACGGTTTACATTTTCCATCATAAATAACCCACGTTGGCCTTTATTAATTACTAATCATAAAAGATAGAATTAAGTAAAGAAATTAAAAACTTACATTGGGTTTTGGCAGCCATGAACATTTATCATCCTCAAGTTTCACGTTCCCCATACCAAGCTTAAAAACGAGATCATTGTTATTATAAGTTAGCAAACTATCACGAACTCATGTGGGCCAATTACTCACTTAGACTCCCTTATTCCTAGGTGTATCTCTTATATTTTATTTTTATCTTGAATGATCACGAGGATGCATTGTTGACTTATTTCGATAGTTATTTAGGCCGAAAATAAAGTGAACAATTTAATCAATAGTTAGCTAAAGGACCAAATCTTTTAAAACTGCTTCTCGGGACCTCATAAAGTTCATATCTTGGCATAACTCGCTTCACGATTTGAGACCTTTCTTGGACCGATATTTGGCAGCAACTTCATACTTCGAATCTTGAGAGACGTTCTTGAAATAATGGTCTTCTCTTCATAATAGGAATTTCTTCACTTGAAGTTTTGAGAGATTCTTCATCTTTGGACCACGACTTCTTCATTTTTCTCCAATCTTTATTTTGGACTTTGATATACAACGATCCGCCTCCTTTTAGGACTTGGATCTATTTATCCTCATACCTTGTTAGGGTCTTTTCGGATAGACTTCTCCATGACTTTTGGGGAGTTCTTGCTCTTCTTCGTGTGTCTCGATCCTTCATATTGATTTTCGATAAATGATTCTTCACATCACTTTTGGATCTTTAGCAACAAAATGTAGCCCTCATGCCTTGTTAGGGCCTTTTCGGACTCGCCAATCTTCGCATCCCGCTTCAATAAGTTATGCCTTGGCTATGAACTCTAATCCGTACCGAGCAACTTTTAAACGATCTGGGGCTAGAAGCTAAGTAACCTTTTAAATCGTACAACCTTATTTATTGCAGATAAATTTATTAACAAGCGGAGGCAGAATAGGCTTATAATTAACTCACATAAATTCACGAAAGAATACCAAACTTATAATTGGCTCTATCATCTCTCGTTCTCTACAGTTTAAAATCTCAAGGAATGAGACTCGTGGATGCTTAGCCTATTAAATCAAAGTTTTGGGTTTTTGAGTCGCCTATAGGATCTTGCAAATTCTTAGACTTTTTCAAGTTTAGAAATCGCATTTTAAAGTTCCCTTGATAAACGACTCTCTAGGATCAATTATAGGAACTTGCGAAAAGTTCCTGTTCTTAACCCGTGAGAGTTAAGACTTTCGCGTTTTATAGCTCCCTATATAAAAGCCTAGCAAAACTTGACTTTAACACGTTAAGGATACTAGCTAGAGTAAACTTAGGTAAGTAAACTCGGGTTGAGTCAAAATGTTCACGACTAAGAACAATCTAAAATCACTTATTTATTCTAGCAAGGAAAGAAAATAAACATAACGAAGGAAAATACAACTATACAACTAGGCCAAAATAGATTAAAAATTTTGAAAAATGTCGAAAAATCAAATTTTCCGGTTAAACTGAGGACAAATTCATGGAAAAGACCACTTACTTCAACAGAAGTCCCCCTACACTTGAGATAAACATTGTCCTCAATGTTTAAGCATGTGGGAGTAAAGTCCCCTACACTTATGACATTGTGCACTTTGTTTAAATCTTGCTAAGGAGAGGACAACTAAAGTGAATTCAATGTGAACATATAAAATATGAAATATTGAATCACAAGAGTTTAGGATAGAACCGGGAAGATGGGAAACACGGTATCACAGTTCGTCAAAAGTCATCAAGATGCTCTCTGAAGCTTTAATCCCTGCACAGCAGAAGAAACAAGACAACAAACATATGCGGGGCTCCCCCTACACTTATTATGAAAGCAGTAAAGTATAGAACACGGGTTGCCTCCCGAGAAGCGCTTGTTTTTTATTACCGAGTCATGAGCCTGACTCGACCCAATTTTAGTTCATGGGGAACGTGGTGAGGGATGGAATCATCTCCTGGGAGATGTCCTCACCAAAGTACAGCTTCAGACGCTGGCCATTCACCTTGAAATTGGGCCCATTCGGCTGAGAAAGCTCAATGGTCCCATATGGAAAGACGTTGGCGACGGTGAATGGACCAGACCAGCGGCTCTTCAACTTGCCAGAGAAGATCTTCAACCGAGAGTTAAAGAGTAAGACGTGATCACCAACGTGGAACTCTCGGTTCTTGATTTTTGCGTCATGAATGATCTTCGTCTTCTCCTTGTAGATCAGCGAGTTCTCATAAGCTTCATTCCTTAGTTCGTTGAGCTCGTTGAGTTGAATCTTGCGATGATCACCGGCTTTGTTGATGTCGAAGTTAGCCCACTTCAAGGCCCAGTGCGCCTTATGTTCCAGCTCGATGGGTAGGTGGCATGCTTTCCCGTACACAAGACGATAAGGTGTACAACCGATCGGGGTCTTGTAAGCAGTACGGAAAGCCCACAGAGCATCATCTAACTTATCGGCCCACGCGGCGCGATGCTCTCCCACAGTACGCTCCAAAATTCTCTTCAAGCCACGGTTGGATATCTCGGCTTGCCCATTGGTTTGGGGATGATAAGCGGTGGAAAGACGGTGAGTGACACCATACTTTGCCATGACTCTTGCAAATTGATCGTTGCAAAAATGAGTCCCGCGGTCACTGATGATAGCACGAGGAACGCCAAATCGAGCAAAAAGCTGCTTCAAAAAGTTCACAACCACCCTCGCATCATTCGTAGGAAGAGCCTTAGCTTCAACCCATTTAGAAACGTAGTCGACGGCGACGAGGATGTACTTGTTCCCTTTGGATGATGGAAATGGCCCCATAAAGTCGATGCCCCATACATCAAAGATTTCACATTCCTGTATGAAAGTTTGAGGCATCTCATCCTTATGTGTGATCTTGCCTTGACGTTGGCAAGCATCACAATGCTTAACCATTTCGTGAGCGTCACGATAAATGGTGGGCCAGTAGAATCCAGAATCAAACACTTTCTTACCGGTGTAGTTGGGACCAAAGTGACCACCGGTAGGTCCTTTGTGGCAAGCTTGGAGGATGTCAAAAGCTGCCGGTCCGTCAACACAACGACGAATGATCAGATCAGCACATTGTTTGAATAGAAAAGGGTCATCCCAAAAGTAAGTCTTAACATCATTCAAGAACTTCTTCTTTTGTTGGGATGTTAACCCTTTGATGAGAATACCACCCGCTAAGTAGTTTGCAATGTCCGCAAACCACGGGGTGTCATCAAGATTGAGGTTTATAGACATTAAGGTCTCAAGGGGGAAAGAGTCAATGATCTCTTTGTTCGGATGATCCCCCTGATATGGATCCTCAAGTCGACTCAGATGATCCGCAGCCAGGCTTTCGGCTCCCTTCTTGTCACGAATTTCAATGTTGAATTCTTGAAGGAGCAAAACCCAGCGAAGAAGTCTTGGCTTATAATCATGCTTTGTCATCAAGTACTTCAATGCGGAATGGTCCGTGTATACGATGGTGGGGGATAAAACAAGATAGGGGCGAAATTTCTCAAAAGCATAGACAACAGCTAAAAGCTCTTTTTCGGTTGTTGTATAATGCAATTGAGCCCCCGTCATTGTTTTGCTAGCGTAGTGGATTGGTTGGAAGTGTTTATTCACTCGTTGGCCCAAAACCGCACCAATAGCAAAGTCGCTAGCATCGCACATCAATTCAAAAGGCAGCTCCCAATTAGGGGTAACCAAGACCGGTGCCTTAGTTAGCTTATCCTTAAGGAGATTGAAGGCTTCAAGACACTCTTTAGAAAAGATAAAAGGAGTATCTTTTTCCAAGAGGTGGGTCATCGGGCGAGCGATTTTAGAGAAATCCTGAATGAATCAACGATAGAAGCCCGCATGACCCAGAAAACTTCTCACACCCTTCACGGTTGAAGGTGGAGGTAACTTGGCTATGACATCTACTTTAGCACGGTCAACTTCAAGACCGGCTTTTGAAATTTTGTGTCCTAGCACAATGCCTTCTTGTACCATAAAATGGCATTTTTCCCAATTCAGAACAAGGCGAGTGTCTTCGCACCGCTTAAGCATACGTTCCAAATTGGCTAGGCAAGAAGAGAAGGAATCCCCAAAGACCGAGAAATCATCCATGAAGACTTCCATGGTTTGCTCAACCATGTCATGGAAGATAGCCAACATGCACCTTTGGAAAGTCCCAGGGGCATTGCATAAGCCAAAAGGCATTCGTTTATAAGCAAATGTGCCATAGGGATAAGTGAAGGTTGTCTTCTCTTGATCTTGGGGATCGATGGGTATTTGGAAATAACCCGAGAAACCATCAAGAAAGCAGTAATATTCATTACCCGCTAGACGTTCAAGCATTTGGTCCATAAAAGGTATAGGGAAATGATCCTTTCTCGTGGCATCATTGAGTTTGCGGTAGTCTATACAAACTCTCCACCCAGTAACGAGACGGGTAGGAATTAACTCGTTGTTTGCATTGGGCACAACGGTAATTCCACCTTTCTTAGGCACACAATGGACTGGACTAACCCATGGTGAATCTGAAATAGGGTAAATCATACCCGCATCAAGAAGTTTGATAACCTCTTTTTTGATGACTTCATGGATTTTAGGATTCACCCTTCGTTGGCTTTGAATTGTGGGCTTAAAGTCGTCCTCCATGAGAATTTTATGTGTGCATAAGTGAGGATCAATTCCACGGATGTCGGAGATTTTCCAAGCAATAGCTCTTTTATGCTTCTTCAACACGGCGATAAGTCGGTGTTTTTCGTCTTCTTTCAGATCCTTCGCGATGATGACCGGTAACTTCTCGTTGTCGTCCAGGAAAACGTACTCAAGATGAGGAGGTAGGTCCTTAAGCTCAAGAGTAAGAGGATCCTCAATAGATGGTGAAACTAACGATGGATCATCATTAGTCACCTTTTTAGGAGCAGGAGGAGAGAACGGGTCCTCATGGAGAAGTCTCTCAATAGTACGAATGTCTTCATCCCAATTGGTGGACAAATTATCATACTTAATATCGAGAGGACCCAAGCTAGCTTCGAAATCATCCAAGTCACTTTCTCCAAAAGGAGTCAATGCCGGAGCAATTGAGGCAACGGTCTCAACATTGGGTAGAGAAGAAAGAGTACTTTTGCAAGCATCATGAAAATGTTCTTCACAAGCCTCATCGAGAGCATCAATAGCATTAACACTCTCATACGAATAGGGTTGCTTAGAAATCTTACCCATGTTGAAGACAATTTTATCATCACCAACTCTCATGATTATTTCGCCCGCGGCTACATCAATGAGAGTGCGACCGGTCCTCAGGAATGGACGTCCAACGATTAATGGAACACGGGGATCCATCTCGTAGTCAACGACGACAAAATCCGCCGGGAAAGTGAATTTGTCAACGGCAACAAAGACATCTTCGGCTATCCCCACTGGATAAGCAACCGTACGGTTGGCTAATTCCAAAGTCATTTTGGTGGGGACTAGCTCGGGGAGAGATAATTGCTTCCAAACACTTAAAGGCATTAAGTTTATACTGGCACCTAGATCGGCTAGGGCCATGCAATTCTCTACTCCCGGGAAGTTGCAAGGAATCAAGAAGCGACCCGGATCACCAAGTTTGGTGGGCAATTTCCTTAAGAGCACTGCGGAGCAGTTCTCGTTAAGTTGGGTCTGAGCAATGTCAAGAAGCTTTTCCTTATCACTTAGAAGATCTTTAAACATCTTAGCGTATTTAGGCATGTGAGCGAGAGCCTCGGCAAAGGAGATGTTAAAATTCAATTGTTTAAATATTTTTAGAAAGTTTGAAACCTGAATATCATCCTTGCTCTTTTGCTTCTCTTTCCTCAACCTTGAAGGGTAAGGTATATTGGATGAAGAAGAAGGCTTTAAGGGAATAGGATCACTCACAACCACGGGTGGTGGGGAAATGGGGATAGAAGGTGAAGGAGGTGGGGAAAGTTGCTCTTTTTCCTTGTTTACAATCACGGGTGGAGGTGTAGGAAGCTCGGGTTCCATATAACCTTTTCCACTACGAGTGGTGATTGCTTTCATCTCCCCTCTTGGATTCGCAACGGTATTACTCGGAAGAGTACCCGAGGAAGAGGGTTGATTACTTTGGATGAGCGAACCAATCATATCACGAAGGTGAACCGCTTGATTATTAAAAGAGTTTTGCATGTTTGCATTAATTTCATTGCTGTGTTTGGCCATGTCATTCCTCAGCTCGGCTCGAATATCGCTCCTTTGTTTCACCATGTCATTCTTCAAGTTGACAAATTGACTCTGAAGATTCGTCACCATCTCACGATTAGTCTTCATGAACGTCTCGACGTCTTGGTTTACTGCCATCGGTTGATTGAGAGGTGGAGCTTGGTAAGCTTGAGAATTTCCTTGAGTTGGGTATGGGTTTCTTTGGGATTGATATTGATTTTGAGCATGAGGTTGGGATTGGTTGTTACGGTTATAGCTTTGTTGTTGGTTTTGGTTTGCAGGAGGGAAACCGGGAGGAGCAAGATAATTGTTGGAACGATAACTTAGCAAGCCACGGTCTCCTTGAGGGCGGGCTTGATAGCTTCCCGTGGGATAAGTGCCATAAGCTGCGTTAACGTTTTTAGAAAAATTAGCTTGGGTAGAAGGACAATCATTGTAAGAATGAGTGCCACCACATGTGTCACAAGAAATAGCCACGGCTTTAGCTTGTTGAAAGTTGTTTGTGGCTATGGACATGAAATCTTTGTGCATCATTGCAATTTGTCGGGTAAGTTCGGATATCTCGGGATTGGAGGTAGTAGAAGAAACATTGACTCTCTGATTAGATCTGGAGGATGCGGATGAATCCCAATTCTTGTGGTGAGTAGTCATGTTTTCAATCAACTCTCGACACTCCTCCGGTCTCCTTTTCATAAAAGTACCACCGGCGGCGGCATTGATCGTGTCACGATCACGAAAAGTGAGACCATTATAGAAGGTGTCAGTGAGAGTGACGGGGAGCATATTGTGATTAGGACAGCGGTCGATCAAATCATTGTATCATTCCCAAGCATCGAAAAGTGATTCATCATTCTCTTGCATAAATCCACTGATTTGGTTACGAAGGCTAGTTACCATGGATGGGGGAAAGTAGCGCGATAAAAAGCGTTGAGTCATGTCATTCCACGTATGAATAGAATTCTTAGGAAGACGGTCAAACCATTTTTCAGCATCGTGAGAAAGCGAGTGTGGAAAAAGTTGGAGGCGAAGGTCATCCATAGAAACACCGTAGCACTTCTTGCTTTGAGTCATGGTAATGAATTTGTCGAGGTGTTTGTTGGCATCATCATCTGGAATTCCACGAAATGGGTTCGTTTGTACTTGTTGGATCATGTGATGCTTCAACGAAAACTCTTGAGCCGTGACGTGCATTGGCGCAATCGGGCCTCCGCGTCCGTTCATGGTGGGTTGACACAATTCCTCCATGGTTCGTAAATCAGGTAAGAGGACATTGTTGTTGTTGTTGTTGTTGTTGTTGTTGTTATTCAAATTGGGTTGAGGTGGGTGATTATTGTTGTTATTAACACCAGCCATATCTAAATCTTCACGAGTCTCGGGCTCAGAATAGTTCGAAGATCTAGTACGCATACACCTGCAGAAGAAAAATATACACAAAGAATATCTATATAATCTTTTTGGTGCAAAACCTTTGGAAAAGAATTGCTTTTTATGATTTTTTTTATTGTTTTTGTATTTTTGAAGAGTTTTATATTTTTTATGGATTTTTGAAAATTTTTAAAGCAAGGAAAATAACGTTCAAAGAACGGATCCCAAAATTCAATGCGTCTCTCACTAAAAATTGTTTATCGTAACGAAAAGAGCTGGCAGCGGCGCCATTTAATACTTCGCTTTTGGCTAGGTATAAAATCTTATCGTCCGAACCCTTTCGAATTGAAAACCGGTCTAAAGTGCGACTCAATCGTCTTTTGGTAATTCAAGAGAATGGTTTGGTTTGTTTGTCTATTTTAAACTATTAGCAAGTAATTAAAGTGTCGTTGAGTAAAATGGAAGAATAAAGATTAAAGCTAGAATGACAAGTAAAAATAAAAGCTTGTAAACTTAAAGGTGACAATGGAAAACTACTAGCACACTAAATAAAACTAACACTTGGAAAAACTTTCTAAAAAAAATAAGAACTTAGTGGAAAAGTACTAAAAGAAAGTAAGATCGGAATGCACCAAAACAACTCAATCGGAATAAGTTAAAACAAACCCAGATCGGAATGTGGAGATGAAGCACACAATCGGAATATGGGAATGGGTCAGATCGGAATGTGCACAAAAAATGATATCAATCGGAATGTAGGGGAATGAAACCAATCGGAATAACAAGGAAAAGGGCAATCGGAATATAAGCTAAAAGTCCCAATCGGAATACTAAACGAAGAACCAAATCGGAATGCGCAATTACCTAATCCGATCACTCGATCGGAATACTTGAGGGTGCAGATCGGAAAAATGTAAACCCTTTTCCGATTGGACTCAATCCAAAAGAGGGGTGGCTGCTCGGAAAGTCTCGGTCGGAAAGGGTCAATCGGAAAGGGGTTTATACCCTTTCCGAAAATGGTGGTTACGGTTAAGCTAGGTAATAAGCTAACTTTAATAACCTAATACCCGAAACTTAACAATCCAAATACTTAACCGAATCAAATAAGCACTTAACTCAACTTATTCGACTCGAAAATAAGCAACTTTTTTGGATCAAACAATAAAAACATAAACTTTTTAAGGAAGATTTTTATAAAGTAAATAAGCTAATCATAAAAATAAGCCAATAAGCACAAAAGTCTTAAAGCTTAATCAAATGAAAACTTATGAAATGATCAAAAGATTAACTTTTTAAGCACGAAATCATTAAGAACAACACGGATCTATTGATAATCGCACCAAAATCAATCTTAAAACAAAGAAAAGTAGAATGAGATTAAGGATAAAAAGCTTAAAATGAACTTGATTAATAAAAATAAAAAATACAAAGTGTTTAATCTTGAAAGATTAAGAAAGAAGATGAAATTTAGTGAGAGAAAGTTTAAGACTTTGTCTCTCTAAAACTAGAGAAAACTAAGAAAAATTAAAACTAGCTAAAACTATCTAACTCTCCTCCTAATGACTATTAGGAGGGTATTTATAGGGAAGGTGGAAGGAGTGCATGTGTTGCATCTTCTTGCTTGCTTTCTTCACGTTTTCTCGACTCGACTTTAATTCTTTATCTTTGTCGTCTCGGGATTTGAACTTGTCTTTTTAATTTTCTTCTTCTATTAGACTTAAGTTCTTCGACTTCGTTAAACTTCCGTCTTTAGCCTTTTTCTTCGATAAATCTTCAGAATAGGCCTTGGACTTCCGTTCTTTTTGCACTCTTGATCTTTTGACTTCGTCTTTTCTCGCGTTCTTCGATAAAAGCCCGTGAAAGCCCGTGTTTTCTTCCTTTTTCATATTTTGGTCCTAAAACACAATAAAAACATAAACCACGCATAATTCCGACTTTTATGACATAAATCACACGTTTTGGTCTTGTTATTACTGGAAATAAGTGGTAAAAGGATAAGTGTTTTCACACTTATTAGATATTCAGCTCACTCTCGAGCTTATCGTGTCTATAATCTCCATGCCAAGCGTGTCATTAAAACTATTAATATCAGGTACTTTGAGGAGAAGACAAACATCCAAGGCAAAGGTCCTGAATGGTATTTTGATCTTGATTATCTTAGTGACACACTGGGATATTTTCGTCTCAAAACTAACCAAGATGCAGGTCCACAAGTGTTTGCAACTTCTAGTGCAGGTGCTCATTCTAGCTTTTCGGACTCAGATGAGGATGATGACATTTTTGTTGTTCCATCCTATTCCACCACAGTCTCTCCTAACACCAATGCTACTCCTATTGATGCCTCTCCATCAGACATTGTGGACTCACAAGGAGCTCTTGACACATTGCTCAAGCAACAACAAGATTCCACTACAGCAGCTACTCAAGGAGGCTTTGAGTTTCCCTTGAGTACTCATGTTGTATCAGTTACTCCTAGTGATCCTAATGTTACTCCTAGTGCAAGTTTAACACCTATTGGTCGTCCGGTTAGTGATCCTGCTTCCACAACTAGGTTCTCTGGTCCTTCTGACTTGGGAAACTATCAAAAGAAGACTTCTACTAAGCTGGATGATATTCATAAGCAACCAATAGATGGCATTTTCAACTCTGCCTCATATGATGCTGACATTGTTGGGGATCTTAAGAACTTGGCACCAGAAGTGGATGTAGCTCCTATTCCTGTTCAGCAGATCAATAAAGACCACCCTACTACTCAAATCATTGGAGATCCTGGTTCTACTGTCAAGACTCGTCGCATGCATAAGAAAGCAACGTCTGATCATCATGCTCTTGTGAGCTACATTGAAGACCAAAATCACAATAATCACACAGAATTTCTTCACTGTTTGTTTGCTTGTTTTCTTTCACAGATGGAACCTAGGTCAGTCTCACATGCTCTTGAGGATCAAAGTTGGGTGGAGGCCATGCAGGAGGAGATGCAGCAGTTCTTGTTTCAGAATGTTTGGATCCTAGTTGACTTACCAGATGGAAAGACAGCAATTGGTACCAAAACGATTCTCAAAAACAAGAAAGATGCAAGGGGTATTGTGGTGAGAAATAAGGCTAGGCTGGTTGCACAAGGTCACACACAACTTGAAGGAATTGACTATACTGAAGTCTTTGCTCCTGTTTCTAGGATTGAGGCCATTCGTCTGTTTTTGGCTTTTGCTTCTTATGTTGGCTTTACGGTTTTTCAGATGGATGTCAAGAGTGCGTTTCTTTATGGCAAGATTGATGAGGAAGTTTATGTCACTCAACCTAAGGGCTTTGTGGATCCACTACATCCAAAGAAAATCTACAAGGTGGTCAAAGCTCTATATGGTCTTCATCAGGATCCTAGAGCTTGGTATGAGCGTCTATCCACTTTCTTGTTGAAACACGGCTACAGAAGAGGCACTATTGACAAAACACTGTTCCTTAAAAGGAATGCCAAGGACATCATCCTGGTTCAAGTGTATGTGGATGATATTATCTTCGGTTCTACTAGGAAGGAATGGTGTGATGAGTTTGAACAGCTGATGCAAGGGGAATTTCAGATGAGTGCAATGGGAGAACAAACATTTTTCCTTGGTCTTCAAGTCAAGCAGCAGTCGGATGATATCTTCATAAGTCAAGACAAGTATGTTCATGAGATCATTCAGAAGTTTGATGTGGAACCTCTTAGACCAGCAGCAACACCTTATGAAGTCACTAAAGTCAAACTCAAGAATGAGGCAGATCCTCTGGTAAATGTTCACATGTACAGGTCAATGATTGGCTCACTCATGTATTTGACTGCATCACGCCCGGACATTATGTTTGCAGTAAGTGCTTGTTCTAGACATCAGGTGGCTCCAACCGTATCTAACTTGAATGCAGTCAAGAAAATCTTCAAGTATATCAAGGCACAACCCAAGTTAGGCTTGTGGTATCCAAGGCAATCACCTTTTGTTCTTGAAGCCTATAATGATAGTGACTATGCAGGTACCAATAATGATAGGAAATCTACTACTAGTGGTTGTCAGTTTTTGGGTCAAAGACTAATCTCATGGCAATGTAAGAAACAGACAATAGTAGCTACCTCTTCAACAGAAGCTGAATACGTAGCTGCTGCTAGTTGCTATGGACAAGTCTTGTTGATACAAAATCAGATGCTGGATTATGGGTTCAACTTCATGAACACCAAAATTTTCATCGACAATCAAAGTACTATCTGCATTGTGAAGAATCCTGTCTTTCATCAACGAACCAAGCATATTGAAATTAGGCACCATTTTATAAGGGATGCCAATGAGAAGAAGCTGATACAGGTTCTTAAATTTCATACGGATGATAATGTTGCTGACTTATTGACTAAAGCCTTTGATGGTCCGAGATTCAACCACTTGGTGGTTCACATTGGAATGGTCAATCCTTGATGCCTAGGATTGAGGGGAGGCTAAGCCTAAGGGGAGGCTTATTGTACATATTTCCTTGTACAGTCTTACATATGGTAGATTCTAACAACAATTTTCATGGGTATTTGCGGTGTGTGCAACTTCTAGTGGAAGATTTTGGTTACTCCTAGTGGTAGTCTTCTGCTCCTAGTGGGTACAAACCCTTATACTTCACTTATGGTTGGCTTCTAGTGTCGATTTTGGGTCATTGTTCACTTCATTGACTTTCGTTGACCACTTGGTACTCCTAGTGTTGACCTTTACGCGTTTTGACTTTCAGTCAACGCGAGTTACTTCTGGTGTACATATTTTTGGTTATCTTTGGTAACTGGGATTTGCAAATGATGGTTTAAGGGGCAAGTGGTTACTCTTACATTAATGACTTAATTTTGAAAGGGCAACCCCCATAATTAGGGGTCAATGAACAGTTTTATGACCATTATTTATGGTCAAATCACTCATTTGACTCAATCATCCCAACCTTACACACACACATACGCTCCTACCCTTCATCCTCTTCAATAAATCATCTTCCACTACTTCAATCATCAACAATGGCCACACTCCAGTACAAACCCGATCATAACAAGGTGGCCTATCTTGGCGAAGGTCCTAAAAGAGAAGAGTTCACAGACATCCTGGAATACATTGAAGCTTCCAATCTAAGGTATGCGCTTACTATTTGCCTCACTGTGTATGATACTGTTATACATCAGTTTTGGGAAACTGCCAACCTCGTTGATGTTTTGGGTCGCCCATTAGAGCTCCATGCTACCATAGATGGTCGCTCCTATATGGTGTCTGAGGCATCCATTAGATCTGCCCTTCATCTCTAGGATGAAGATGACATTGTCTCTATTCCCAATTCAGAGGTTTAGATGGTATGGCTGCTATAGGTTATAATCATGGTGGGGAGTTTAACTTCCAGAAGAATAGATTTGCCCCTCAATGGAAGCTACTGGTTCACTTCTTGATTCATTGTTTGAGTCCAAAGTCTGGGAGTTGGGATGCGTTTCCCATCCCCCTTGCTACTGGTTTGATTTGTCTTGCTCAGGGGCGTACTTTTAACTTTTCTTGTTACTTGTTTGATGGCATGATTGGTAACCTTAGTGATACTGGCTCTAGGAAGAAGTTCTTGATGTACCCTAGGTTTTTGCAGCAGGTTCTTATGTGCCTACCTAGGAATAGGGAGGAATATGTGACCCCAAAGCTTACTTCCAAGGTGTATGCAAATATGGCACTTGGATATAAGGGTCCTGTGAGGCCTCTTACTGATGATATGTTGGGCCTTGCCCAAGGGGATCCCAATGTGATTCCTCCGGCTGATGAAGCCGAGGAGAAACTTCCATTGGACAATGATCCTATGGAGGAGGAGCACCCTGCTACTGGTGTGCCTCATGTGGAGGTTGAGGATCCAGCTAGAGAGGTGGTAGTAGAAATGCCATCTACCTCACAGGCTTCCCCCTCATCTCGCCCACATGAGTCCCCATTTGCTGATACTCCCCCTCCTAGCCCAGCTCCGCACTCTGCTGAGAAGCCTTCTAGCTCTCATGCTCATATGCATGACCCATATGTTGCTTCTGGTCCCAATGATGCATCCCCCAAGCCAAGTCCTCTTGGTGGAGAAGCTGAGGAACCTTTTACTCTAACTTCTTTGCTAGCTCTTATGCACAGGTATTATGCGAGGATTGTTTCGTTGGAAGATGACCTCAATCAGCACCGCAAGCTCACACGGGACTTCGTGCTTCCATTGGCGAACAGGGTTAAAGCATTGGAGTCACATCTGAAGCGCCAAAGGAAGAAAGTTGTGCTTTCTGATTCTGATGAAGATGTTGAGGAGGATGGGCTGACTATTTTGGCCAGGGCTGCCTTTGCTGATAAGCCGAGTGATGACTTGCCTGCTCCTCCTAGTCCTTCATGCATTCCTAATGCTGCTGCGGATCCTAAGCCAATGGATGACTCTGCTGGTCCTTCTGCTGGTCCTTATGTTGGTCCTTCTCATGATCCCAAAGGAAGCCCCTATGACTGATGCACCCTCTCCTCCCAGGAAGCTAACTCGCAGACAATTAGAGGAAGAGAGATTGGGGGAAGAGGCTGTTCAGCGATTACAAGAGGAGCTTGACCAACAAGCCAAGGCTGAGGATGAAGCTCTGCAACAGCAAAGACGTGAGCACTTGAGGCACAACGCCATGCATTGGGATGACAATGACTGGATGAAGGTGCTTACCATCCTTACTTCCGACTACTCTCAGTTGACTGATTTGTTAGGTGCAGATGTGATTCAAGGAAATTGTGTTCAACGGGCAATGGCTTTGATGCGTAAACAACAGTTATCTCTTGCTGCCGAACTTTGTGAACAACGCCGTAACAAACCTTTGTCACGTACTGAGGAAAGAAGGTTGATGTAGCAATATGTTAAGAATCAATCGGCTGCTTATTATCAGACTGGATGGACATGGGAAAGGGTGAGGAGGCTGTCCTTTGATGAGCTTAAAGATCTTTACACAAAGATGATCAAGCGTCAAAATACACCTGTCCCTGAATATGCCATATATCGCCCACCTCCTCGTCTTGTCCTCACTTCTAAGCCTGCTGCTACTCCCACCTCTTCGTCGGATGTTCACAAGGTTGCTTCTGGGGTTCCATCTTCTAGTGCTCCTTCTACTGCTGTTCCCACCACCACCAGCACTTCAAATGTTGATCCCCCACACTCTCATGATGATACTCCCACCACCAATGAAGCTACTACCACTCCTGCTACAAATCCCACTCCTGTTACTAGTACTGTGAAGCCAACACCAACACCGGTGACTGAACCACTTCCTACCTCATCAGCTGGTGTAGCTAATTCTGATCCTATGGTTGTTGAGGACTTTGTTCCTACTGCTGATGTCCAGGTCAAGGATGAGTCTTCTTCTGATGTCCCCACACCTCGTCGTTCTATTAGAAAGAAGAAGGCTCGTCGTGGTAAGTCTGTCCCATTTGAGAAGAGAGATCCTGCCAATCTCATTGATGCTGCTTCTGATAGTGAGACTGAGTTGCACCTTAGAAAGGGTGTGATTGTAGCTTGGGAAGTTCGGCCATCCCCCATTTCTCGTGGTACCTTTACTCACAAGATTACATCTAGTTATTGCTACACCCGATATGTCTCTGGATTGCAGAATATTTTATCATGGGTGGAGCATCGTGATCTTATGTTGTTGTATGGTTTGGTGGATGCTGAGATTCCTGAGTCTCCGAGTGAGTTTCCTAACTGGCCTGGGTTGACTATTTGGGGTGATTTGAAGCTGATGTTGGATTCCCCTCCTAATTCTCCCCATGCTGGTGTATGTAAGGATCAACCTCGATGGGTGATAAGGAGGTGGAAGTTGTATGCTGGTTGTGGTGTTCATGTGTTAGAACTTGAGTCTGGTGCCGTCTTGTTTATGCTTACTGATATGGAGTATCCATTGACCATTGCTACCATGTAAGCTATGCTGGAATTTCATCTGCTGGTGTCTAATGCTCCTTCGGGTAATGAGTCTGCCATGGCCACTACCTTAGTTGAAGGTATTCAAGCCCGGCTGCATGTAGACAAGGTTGCAGCTTCTGGTATGTGATTGGTTTGTTTCTTCTATCCTTGTGTTTTACTTACATTCTTTTCACCAATATGTACAGTGATTGGTGACTCACATTTTACTTTAGTTAGTTAATAAAAAAAACTTTTATATAATATTTGCTTATACTTTAAACATGTGATGGAATTTCAAAACTTGTACATAATATAATATCTGCTTATACTTTTCCATCATGACATTGTTTTCAACTTGGCATTTTCACACTTGGGCTATTTTGTGAGGTACTTCTGGTGTTGGACCTAGTCCACACAACAAATGGTGCTCAGCTCACCATGTCTTGCAGACGAGAAAGAGTTGATTCACCATGAGGGTACGGCTCTGGTGTGATTATCAAATCCGTTGATGGTTGCCAGGTTACCTAAAACTGGATGGTTTTCACTTGCCTTGGTCCTAGACTGAAAAGTGGCTAGTCCAGGGGGTACGGCTCTTGGTAAAGATCTATATCAAATCCGTTGATAGTTGTAATAGCTTGCTCAAAGCTATAGGGTTTTCAGCTCACCGATGCTTAATTGCTAAGAGTTGGCTAGTCCGGAAGGGTATGGCTTCTGCTAAAGACATATCAAATCCGTTGACGGCTGTGATGATTTGCCCAAAATCATTAGGGTACCCCCACTCACCATTGATTTACGTTCTAAGAGTTGGGTTGGGTTCTGGTCTCCCAGTGTGATGCTTATTCCACCACAAAGACTAGCTAGCCCAAGAGCGAGCAACTACTTGGTAAAGGCTCATCAAATCTGCTCATGTTGCTGTCAAGATTCAACAAGGTGCAGATCTGTTTCAAGCTTTCAAGAAGCTTCTAGGTGTTACTCTTTGCAGCAGTCTTTGTGTTGTTCATGTTGATGGTTATTTTGCTGCTGTTTGTGTTGTTGTTTCAATCCTCAAGCTGTTTTGCAAGATTTACCAAGAAAATTGAACTCAACAAGTCATTCAAGTTTATGGGAGGATTGTTAGGACCTCTGTAATAGACATTTGTAATAGATATGCTAGGGGGTATGTAGTTCCTCCTGGTCCTAGTAGTAGTAGGAGCAACACGTGCTCCTGGTCTAGTAGAAAGTCAAACATTATTATTCTGAGTAGTTTGTTAGGATATGCATGAGATATGTTAGGAAAGGATATGCATATCAGAAGTTACACGTTTTGGTTTAATGTAGTATTAGGGTTTCCTTCTAGTATAAAAGGAATCATTGGCAGAAGGGTTAGACACACCTTGATCAAACATTATTCATCTGATATTAGTAGTAGAAATCCTTAGTAAGGATCAAGTTATTTAGTTATTTTGTTTCTTCTTGTTCATAGTATTTGTATTCCGCACTTATACTGAGTGTTTCATCTAGAGTCTCTCTATGAACAGACTTGTGATTACAAAAGTCGTTCACCATCCTTAACAGGCTGCAAGATCCATATCTAGTGGACCCAACAACCTTTATCAACCACATTCCTAGATGCTGACTTGGAGGGAAATGCTATAGATCAAACGAGATATCGTTCCATGATCGGATCCCTCATGTACTTGACAACAAACAGACCCGATATTTCACATGCTACATGTTATTGTGGACGATATCAAGCACGACCTACTGAAAAGCACCTCAAGGAGGTTAAACGGATCTTTCGGTACCTTAAGAATACCCTTCATTTGGGACTCTGGTATCTGAGGGAAACCGGTTTCTTTCTAACGGCCTATTTGGATTCTGATCATGCAGGGTGTCTTGATGTACGAAAAAGTACTTCTGGTGGTGCACAATTTCTAGGTCAAGATAAGCTTGTGGGATGGTCTTCCAAGAAGCGGATTGCACGTCATTGTCATCAGCCGAAGCGGAGTATGTGTCTCTATCTGCGTGTTATGCTCAAGTTCTTTAGATGAGAACACTATTCACAGATTATGGCTTCCACTTTGATAAAGTACCTATGTACTGTGACTCAAAGTCGGTCATAGCCATCTCCTGCAATCCGGTACAGCATTCCCACACGAAGCACATTGATGTCAGATACCACTTCATAAAGGAACAAGTTGAAAGAGGTATTGTTGAACTATACTTTGTTGGAACGGATTACCAATTAGCCGACTTGTTTACAAAAGCTTTGTCGAAAGATAGGTTTGAGTACCTCGTTAGGCAAATTGGTATGAGATGTTTGACTCCAGCAGACCTGGAGATTCAGGCAATGATGCCTGCTTGATTTATCTATTAAACATCTACTTGTAAATATCTTTGAAAAAGCAAAATACAAAAATATAAAACATATAAAAACAAAAACACAAAATTAAAAATCTTTCAAAATCCAAAAATATTCTTCTCGACATGTCTTTTAGTATCAATAATATGGACGTGCCTAGAAATGTCGCTCAATAACGACACGGGTGTGTACATAAAGCTCGAATGAAAGTTGTAAATATTTTTTAAAACATGTCATTTTTATCTTTCAATAAAGGAAAATGTCTATTTTGGACAATTTTTCCAACAACAAGTAGAGCAATCTATCTTGGGTTGAGCTTGTCACAAAACATTCAACCTTTTGAGCTCAACACGATGGCTTGTAATCACTTTCAGATTGCAACCCGGATTTATATTCACGGGGGAGTGTACGATTTAGTGCGCTTACCCTCAGCAAAAGAAGTTAAATCTTCTTACACTTGAGTGGATTTGTCAAGACATTCAAAGTCTATGAACTCAAGTTTATGCTTTAGAAAAACCTTTTCGCCAAAAAGAAATAGTTTTTCAAAAAGCGTTGAACACAATTTTTTCAAGATTTTTTCAATGATTATTCAAAATCTTTCAAAAATTGTGTGTGCAACAACTCCTATCCTCAAAAAGTGAAATGTGGATCACATCCTCACAGTGACAATTCAATTGGATCAATTTTTGAGGGGAGCGTTCCAAACAACTACATGCTACTTTGACACATTCTTCTCCCGAATATTTTCAAGACTATTTTTCAAAATAATTATTAATCAAATATGGTATCTCTAATATCAAAAGATTTTATATATTAGCGATAGGGGAGAAAATGTGATTAAAATATGATCTTATATAAAACTCAATCACTTTAACTCTTACCTACATGTGCAAAACACTTTCGATTATCGATGCACATGTGAAGGGGGGCATTTCTGAAACGACAAAACTATCAAGGTGTTAAATGTTTTTCAAACACCTTGTTAGACATTTGAAGTGGTTTTTATGGTTATGATCAAATACCCACAACATCTTTAATCCACGACGTTATTGGTGTCCAAAGGGTGGTTAGGTTTAAGTCTTATGATCCAACCAGAACCGGAGGGATCTTCCCAGGGACAATCCAATAGATTATTAGAAGTCCTTAGGAAAGATGGAGTAGAATGTGAATGTAGCTGAATGCCGACTAAGTACTGATGATAGCACTATAACAATCACAACGAGGGCTATTAATGATGTCTTGGTAAGCATTGAAGGGGTTGAGGAATGAAAAATAAATGTAAGGATAAAGGGTGTAAAGAAATTATCCCTCCATACAACTAAGGCAAAAACCGGGTCAACACATCATGAGGACAAACTCATCATGGACCCAGTGATGTAATGCACAACCCTTTCCTAGCTACTCAGGCTTCTCTCAAAAGAAGTTTGTTTTATTGTCACGGAGAACAACATGACTTCTATTAGCTTTCTCATTCCGAGATAGTTGATATTGAATAGGTGGCATCTGCTCCAGCCTCCGACCACTAAAAGTGCACAAATCGAGTCTAGATCCTAGAGATCGATCAAATCTCGTTAGGACACGCGGAATGACGATAAAGAGAGTCCTACGCTATATCCTTGCGATATTGCTAGAACACTCAGAGTGATACTACTCAGTATTCACAATGATGAGTGGAAATCCTCCTAGTGTTAACATCAAACAGCACTGCGATAGGTCATATGTAAGATTCTTTATGAATTGAACATGTGTAAAACTAAAAAGCAACAGTGGTTTGATTCTGAATTGATTCAAACTCGTTTCAGGTTTCTACGCAATATCTTGCTAGAACATTCAGAGTGATATTCTTTAATATTCACAGTGACGAATGGAAATCCTTCTAGCGTCAACCTCAAACAGCGCTACGGTAGATGACTTGTAAGATTCTTATGAATCAAGCTTGTGTCAACTGGAAAGCAACAATGGTAAGATTCTTTATGAATCACACTTGTTCCAGGAATTTGATTTGACGACTTTAATCAAGCGGATATTTATCCAATTGATTCACTCTTTATGTTCGAAGTCTTGCTTTGAGACGGTCGAGTAAAGAGAACGGCTAGTACAGCCGTGAAACCCTGTCAAGGAGGTTCTTAATTGAATCTACCTATCATAGGTACGGTATTTAATATCGTATAACGATCTTCACCGACCGTAGGTAAAACGCTACCGATTTAGGATGAATGTCAAAGCCATTCAGTCCGTTTCTATGTTTTGTCTCGAGAAGGTGGCGTCAAGGTGTACTCAGCAAAGTCAAAGATTCAAAACCACATACTCATGCCTAAAGACATATTCAACAATTAATAGTGTGAGCATGTGGATGAAGACACAAGATCGCAAGATGGCTAAGACAAGTCAAGGATGATTTGAAGATCTCAAGATTAAAGACAAAGTCGAAAGACAACGACAAAGGCTCAAAGATCAAAGCATGGAGGAAAAAGACTACTATTACACGTTTAAGACTCATTTGTGGAGAGATTAGTAATCTCTACAAATCTCCAAATGACAAAGGATAATGACCTCTCATAAAGGGTAATGACGTCTCATTGGGGGAGATTGTTAGCCTCAAAATATTGAGTCAAACAAGAATGCTCGGTCATATGTTTATTATGTATCGTATTTTAGAACGTTGTAATAGGTAGTAGATTAGTCGTGTTATACGGGCTTAACTTTAAGCTAAAGTTCATTCATAAGTAACCAAAGCCCAAAAGGAAAGCCCGGCCTATTAGAATATAGTCCATAATCAAGCCCGCATGTGGGTGGACTATATATACTCTTCCTAGCATGTTAGGAAGGGTGTTGGTCATTTTCATTATTCACTCTCTAATCTAATCCTCCAAAAGTTCCAACCATTCTCTCTCTTTTCTCTCTCTACTTTCTCTCTCTAGAATTCATCTATCTTCTACCTTTCTTTTTGTTGATCCCAAACTCAGATCTTAAACCTTAGCTTGTTTAAGGGTTGTGATAAAAATAATGAATTCCAACTAACACTAGAGAAACTGTGCAATACATAAAGTAATCAAACAAGATGCGGAATATAATGTTTAGCACAAGAACAAGTGTTTAAATCAAACATTGAACTTTAATATATCAAAAATATACGAATACCCAATAGTGGTATTAGGGTTATACAACCTTAAAGTATGAAATGAAATGAACAGAGAAAGATGTCTTTTACATGACAACCTAGTGAGTCCTTTTATAGCACAAGGACTCACGTACAAGATCACTACTAACAAACTAGGAAACTATCTTGGAGTAGTAACTGAAACACGTCATAATCTCTTCCAAGTTTATCTTAGTAGCAGGGTCTTTGACTTCCAGCAGGGGGACCAATCCCCCTGCCTTTGTTATTCAGCAGGGGGAACTTACTCTAGCATGGGAAACTTTGACCAACCAGCAGGGGGAACTAATACTCATATATTTATTCCCAACAATCCTCCCCTAAACTTGTGCTTTAGCCTAAATACAAGTTTCTGAATAAATGCTAGTTGATGAGGATGCTTACAAAGTTCCAGGCCAAAGTTGACTATGAATTAATCTTACCAAATCATAAGAAACAGGTTCTTTAGCATCCACAATTAAATCAGCTTGTGCCAGCTTCTTCAAAGTCTCTTGAGTGAAAGGATAATAACGATGATTAAGCAAATAAACACTTACACCTTCCATGGCTACCTCATAAACCCCAGAATTGGTAAACAGCTTCCAATATAACATCTTTGCCCCCATTCACTGCATCAAAGATATGATCAAACAACTCGTGCTCATACATCATGTGCATGCAGTCCCAAATCACCTAGTCTTTCTCTACACCATCCAAAGTAGGAGGATTTGCAGCAAATGTCTTTTTTAAAATCTTTCATAGATCATCTAAGTCTTCCCTGTCTAATGTTTGAAATAACAGATCTAGCCTTAGAAAGGTCTGTGCTGTATTGTCAGCTCTTGTAAGCTTCCACCAAGACATTCCTTTGTGCTCATAAACAGCATACTCTACTATGGTGAACTTCTTCCCAAACTCACTTGGTGCAATTTCATCATTCTCTTCCACAATCAAGTGCTGATCTATTTCTTCGTTGGAAGGATGTTGAGTTTCCTTAGTGACTGTACCAATCTTTTCCATCCTTTTTAACCTCTTGGCTGCTCTCTGTGAATTGAGAACAGATCTTTCAACTGCTGGAAAAGTTGCACCTGCTTGGGATGACGCACCTGCTTGTAATGATGCACCTGCTTGTGTTGTTTCCACTGCCACTCCTTCAGCCTTTCTTTTTCTGGACTCCCTAGCTTTCTGTATCATCTCATCTTTCCTCTTGAGATACTCAACCTCTTCAGGAGTACATATGCCTATGAAGTCATCCACATTTGTCTCCCTTAGTACTGGCCTAGCTGCTCTCTCTATCTCCTCAAAAGTCATGTCTTTGAAGTAAGCATCAGTCCACCTCTTGTGTCTTTTAACCATAACCTTGTAATGTGCCAGCCTCCGCTTCTCAGACCTCAAATACTTTTCCTTCTAAATCTGACTCATTCTTCTTTCTAGATAATCCTTTTGAAAATTGAATACCAAAAGAATCAGTTCATATCTTTCTTCCAAAGGAGCATTCACCAACTCCTTGTCCCATTGCTCTAGAAATTCTTGAACATGAGGTGCCCTGTCATCCAGTTCTCTATGCATGATTTCAACCTGTTTAAGCATTTCTCTGGGCCTCATTTGTTTCATTCTCTGTTCTTGCATGTGTAGCTCTTCTTCTTGAATTCTAAGAGCTACCTATTCATCATGTTCCTCTTGAGCCCTTAATTGTTCAGGCGTTTTGTGTTTGTACTTCCTCTTGGGCTATTCAATCATCTTCCCCTTTCCTTTGTCTTTTGGATCCACTACTGGTTTTACTTTGGGTGCAGCTTCTCCAATCTTTATCCCCTTCTGAGTTGGTTGCCTTATGTTCTTCCTAACAAATGTTTGAGTAATAGGTTTAGCAGGGGAAGGACTTACAACAGGGGGATCAATAGTAGCAGGGGAAACTTTTGTAGAAGCAGGGGCTTCTTTTTGAGATATTCAACAAGGCTTGGGCAATATCTTTTGTGGCACTCCCCTTATCACTCCCTTTCTCATCACTTGCCACTTTTTCTTGTCCTAGATCCTGACCACTAGGAAATGCATACCACAGAGTAGACTCATCTGTTTGAGGAACTTCCTCCCCTTTGGAAGCATCCTCATCTGTAGAAACAATAAGCTTTGGTCTTCTCCTCCCCTCAAGTGTAGCAAGTCTGGTCTCCAAATTATTGATAACCAGACCTTGCTTTTTGACAGTTTGTACTAGTTGTGCATTTTGCTCTATCAAGCTAATGCACATATTCGTCAATTCCAAGATGGATAGTGGTTTCATTCTGCTCTCAACTCTAGGAGGAGATTGCTCCCCTCTTTGAGTATCACTGAGTGAGGGAGAGGACTTACTTATGGTGTCACCCTTTCCCCTTTCTGTCAATGTTGCCAATTCCCAGAAGACTAATGTTCCTGCTTATCCCTTGGGGATGAGACAATAGTGGCAGCCAAATACCCAATGTGCTCCAACCTTTTGGAGACTCTCCTCTCTGCTCCTAGTAAAGGTTTACCAGGCAAGGGAGACCTAGCAAACCTGGTTTTGGTTCTTCTTTCTTGTTGTGGCTTGGCAGGGGAAGTTGACTGGCAGGGGTATCCAAGCAGGGGCATCAACAAGAGGGGTTTGGGCTGCTCTTGGTTTGGAAGCAGCTTTTCTTGTGATCTGATCCATCATGATTGGTGTAAGGGGAACTACCCTGCCAGAATATTGTATGGTAGGTGCTGCAAGAGTGGTGAATAGTTTGATTGTATGGGGGTTAGCTTCAAAATAGTCCTTGTGACGAATTTTACCAAGTTGCCTCATATCCAACAAAATTTCAACAAACCTTGGATACATACAAAATTTTGAATGACTTGTAACATTTTTTACTATACCTTCAAAATCATTTGAGAAAAACAATATTTTCTCCCTGTTGCCAAGCAAATCAGGGCGGAAGCAACTTGACTCCCAAATTCATTAAAAGTTGTAGTTTTTGATGATAAGCATTGCAAAATAGTGTGAATTAAAAACTTCCAATGGGGTGCAAACTGACCTTTAGCAAATTTACATTTTTGATCAGCAGAAACGTTGTACCCCAAGTTTGTAAGACCCTCAAATATTTCAGCCTTTTTGAAAGCAACCACCCCACCCTCATCATCCAAGACTAATTTGTCTCGAATGGAGGCAAGTGTAACCACCTTGGGATGGCCATCAACCAGGCTTTTAATTGTTACCTCTCCATCTACTGTTTCAATCTTAGCATTAGACCAAAACTGTTGGATGTGTGTGAAACTAGGATTTTTAGTCCTTTTTAATGCAATGAATGTTCGTTTTTCCTCGATTCGACTCAAATTTGATTTCCGGTTTAACATTTCAACTTAACTTTGTTTTTGGTAAAATCTATTTTTGGTTTTTTTTAAGCTAACTTAAATCAACTAATTAAAAGAAAACTATTTTAATTGACTATTTAAACTATTAATTTGAAAATAAAATTTATCTAATTAATAAAACTTAAACACTTTTAATTAAAATCTATTTTTAAACAAAACTTAATAAATTGAAATCTAATTTTAAAACTAAATTTGAAAAACTTAAAATAAAAGTAGATTAAGTAAAAGTAAATTTAAACTAATGAAAACTTATAAAGAAAGTAAATAAAATATTTTTTTTATCTTTTTATATTTTTGAGAAGTAAATAAAAACTGAATTTAAAATAAACTAATTTAAAACTTTTTAATTAAAATTAAAATAAAACTTAACTATTGAGTTAAACTAAATTAACGAAATCTTCCACTAATTGTAACCCTATATTAATGAACTAAGGTGGAATTAAACACAAAAAGGGTGCAGCTAAGTTGGTTAGGACGAATGGTTGTGAAACGAGGGGTCTGGGGTTCGATTCTCACCCCAGACAGAATTTGTCAAAAATTTTAACTATTTTTTTGGAACTATTAATTTGGACAGAATAATACCTCAGACCAATTGGGTCTGAGATAAGCAGTAAAAACAATTGAAAAGCACAGATAGCAAAAGAAAGAAACAGATAGCAATCCAAATCAAAGCAGACTGAATAAAAAGAAAATGATAACAAATAAACCAAATAAGCAGTGACAATAAGCAATTCCTAAATACCCAATAAGCTGAATCTAATAATCTAGCTAAACGAAAAATAAGCTAAAACAAATAAAGCTGATAACAAATAAGCTACTAATCAATAAGCTCCTAAAAACAGATATAAGCTACTACGAAACCCAAAATCAGATTCTATTAAGCAGAACGAAAACTATCAAATTAACCAACTAAACAGGATAGTAAACGAAAACCAAATAAGCTACTAGTAACACGCATAATCAAATTTAGCAAATAAGTAAACATCAAATTCCCAATAATAACAAGATAATAAACAGATTTAAAATATCAATTAAACTCAACATAAACTCTATATATAAAAAAAGCAGATAATTCAAGCAGTCCAAACACCAAATAGATGATTAAAACTTAAGCATAAAATTATAAATAAGAAGCTTAGAACCTTTTGTAGAAATCCATTGGGAAGAAGACAAGGCGCTGAGCCGTCTTATTAACCGAAAATAAACGAACCACACCACCTTATATTCAACCTTCGAACATCAATACCAGGCCTCGAACCAAACAATAGTAAACCGAACAGTAACCTTTTTTTTGTTTATTATTTTCCAGTGGGGAAAATAATATTACTTTCTTTATTTTTATTTTTTTTTTATATCATAACACTAATGAGAACAGTTCTAGAAACAATAATTTAGATTAAAATAAATCGAACTTGCAGGAAAATAAATGGAGAGACGAAATTAACTTAAACTATTTTTCATTAATTAAAAAGAGATATTACAAAACTGAAATTGAAAGAGATTACAAGATTAAAACCCTAAATCTATTTTACTGAAAAATTAAATAAAGAAAAAGTGCAAAAATTACATGATAGAGGGGGGTTTTTATAGGAGAACCCCCAGAAACCCTAATCTTGGCTTCGTTTGTAAGCAATCAATCTCAATCGTTGATTTGATCATTCATCTTCTCTTTCTTCAATTTTCTTGATCATACGGCTGAAAACAGCCCTTGTAGCCACGGATTGCCATGCTGTCACTTTGTTGTGCTAGTTGTGTTTCTTCCTTGGTGAAGTGGCATGATTTGATTGGTGAAAAGGGTTTTGGTGAGGTGGATGAGCCAATCACATCTAAGGATATGGCTATGTAAGATCAAGGATGAGGACCACTGATGAGTGTTTGGTGCGATTTTTATGGGGAATTAATCCAAACACGTGTGAATCACACGTTTGGATTAAAAGCCCTAATTTTTACTCATGATTTTTTACTGATCCGAAAATTAGGGTTTGGAAGGAGATGGTTGCGTTTTTCATTTGGAGAAGAAAGGTGGGTGAGAGTACCTCGTTTGTAACGAGTGAAAATGAGGGGTGAGGGTAATAAATCTGTTTATTTATTTGGGTTGTGGGTAAGTGGAATTACACGTGGGAAGTGAATGGCTAAAAGGTTTGACTGGGGTGAAAGTTGACACGTGGGGGAAGTGAGGGATTGGGTAAAGGATATTTGTGTGTGAGTTAAATAACTTGTGAGGGTTGTATTGGTTGTTGACTGAAGTTGACCAAGCAAAACTTCTCACATAAAACCGACTATTTTTTCTTTCTTTGTCACTGGGCTTAGCCCAATCCATCTTTCCAATAAAATTTAACCCGTGATTTTATATTGTAAAAATGGGCTTTTTTGGCTTTTGATCCGAAAGTGAATAAATGTTTTCCAATTTTTGGCTTTTGGGCCCAATATCCATATGTGGGACCCACTTGGCCCGTTTTCTCGATAAATGATGAAATCCGCTAAAGTCGAGCTTGATTTCGACTTTCTTGATCATTTCTTCAAAATTAAGTCGACTTTGTCGGTTTTCGTGATCTTCGGCACATTTTGGTCTTTTGACTTTGTCGTTGTTTCTTTTTGGACTTTTCTTCAACATTTGACCGTGAAATCCCGTGTTTTCTCTTCTTTTGATCATTTGTACCTATTTAACACACAAAACACAAAACCACGCGTAATTCCGATATTTATGATATAAAACACATGATTAGGTCTTGTTTTTCCTTGATTTTAGTGGCAAAAGGATAAGTGTTTACACACTTATTAAATCCCCTACACTTGACCATTGCAATGACCCCATGCAATGCATAGTTTTAAAGCATTAAGTTACATTTTTCTCATAATCAATCCATAATGGCCTTTATTACTATTATTACTTACTACTTCGACGAAAAGATAAAACTTAATAAAGAGACAAAAGTTATAATCATTTATTAACTTGGAAATTATTCGATGGAAGAAACTCGTAAAGAAATCTAAGACTTGGATTAGGGCTTTGGTGTCATGAATATTAATCACCCTCAAGTTTCACGTTCCCCATACCAAGCTTAAAAACGAGATCATTGTTACTACAAGTTAGCACAACTAACACTTACTCATGTGGTTTAGTTAATCACTTAGACCCCCTTATTCCTACGGTGTATCTCTTGTATTTTATTTTTGTCTTGCATGATCACGAGGATGCATTTTTGACTTATTTTGATAATTAATTAAGGCCGAAAATAAAGTGGGACGATTTAATCAATAGGTAGCTAAAGGACAAAATCTTTTAAAACTGCTTCTCGAAACCTCAAAAAGTTCATATCTTGGCATAACTCGTTTCACGATTTGAGACCTTTCTCGGACCGATATTTGGCTTGTACTTCAAACTTCAAATCTTGAGAGACGATCTTGAAATTATGGTCTTCTCTTCATTTTGGTATACATCTTCATAAGGAGTGAAAGATGCTTCAAACGTTGACCACGACTTCTTCATTTATCCTCTTATTTATTTAGGATTTTGATATACAACGATCCGCCTCCTTTTCGGACTTGGATCTATTTATCCTCATACCTTGTTAGGGTCTTTTTGGATAGACTTCTCCATGATCTTTAGGGAGTAATTGCTTCTCGTCGTGTGTCTTGATCCTTCATATTGATTTGGATTAATGATCTTCACATCATCTTAGGATCTTTAGCAAAAAGTGAATCCTCATGCCTTGTGAGGGCCTTTTTGGACTCGGGTATCCTCATGCCTTGTTAGGGCCTTTTTGGATAAGCCAATCTTCGCGTCCCGTTTCAATAAGTTATGCCTTGGCTATGAACTCTAAATAATACCGAGCAACTTTTAAACGATCTTGTGCTAGAAGCTAAGTAACCTTTTAAATCGTACAACCTTATTTATTGCAAATATATTTATTAACAAGTGATGGGAGAAAAAGCTCATAACTAACTCACATAAGTTAACGGAAGAATACCAAACTTATAATTAACTCTATCATCTCTTGTTCTCCACAATTTAAAATCTCAAGTAATGAGACTCGTGGATGCTTAGCCTAATAAACTAATTAAGGTTCATATGGTTAAGGATACTAGCTAGAGTAAACTAGGATAAGTAAACTTGGGTTGAGTCAAAATATTCACGACGGGCCTAATATATCAAAGATATCTAAACTTGTTAAAACCATTTTATTTATTTATTTATTTTTTTTAACTTTATTCTTGAAATGGAAATTATTACGATGCGATAATAAAAGGAAAGAAATTAAATAAAAATACTACTATGCCAAAATAGATCAAAAATTAGAAAAATGTTGAAAATTTTTTAAATTTTCCGGTTAAATGGGGTCAAATTCATGGAAAAGCCCACTAAAATTCGATAGAAGTCCCCCCCTACACTTAATATAAACATTGTCCTCAATGTTTAAGCATGTGGGAGAATAAACTCCCCTACACTTAGGACATTGAGTACGTTGTTTAAAATCGAGCTAAGGAAGGGATAACTAAAGTGATTACATTTATTTGTTTTATTTATATACAAGATTGAATCACAATAGCAAAAACTTATCGAAGGAACCGGGTACACGGGTAACACGGGAACACGGGTCTCGTCAAAAGTACCAAAAGTGGATCATTTAAGCACATGTCCCTGCACAATCACAACACACAAAACAAACAACCTACACGGCTCCCCCCTACACTTGTTGTAGAAAATAGATAAAAGGTAAAAAGATAGATCATCGGGTTGCCTCCCGAGAAGCGCTTGTTTTTGTTAACCGAGTCACGAGCCTGACTCGGCCCCGAATTAAATAGTCCATGAGGAAGCCTCGAATGTAATACCGAGATCAAAGATTTTGTCCTCGGTCCCGGAGGAACATAGTAAATGAGAGGCAGGAGGATAAGTCATGAAAGGGAGAAAAGTCCGCTCAACATACGAGAAGTATGTGAGGTCATGATCCACGGGAGGTGGGGTGGGTAAAGGAGACAAATTGTCATCCCCCAAAGACATAGGATGGTCACTATTCGGCAAAGCCGTAAAGGTATCAATCAAAGAATGGTCAATGTCACCTCCCGGGTCAAAGCATTCATCCTCATGAACGTGAATCTCTTCGATTTCTTCATCATAGATAGGCTCGTCAAACAAAGGTTTGTCGTTCCCCTCATTGAGGATTTTAGAAATTCTCTCGAAGAGATCACGATCAAGTACGAAACCATCATTCATTTGTGGGATTTGTTGATAAGTTAAATCCTCACGAATGTGGTAAACGTAATTCTCATTAGAGGAGTGATTATTAGGTAACTCCTTGAAAATTGGATGTGTGGTCATGTGAGTTGGTTCGTCATTATTATTAAAAATAAGACGTTCCAACTCATCAAGTTCGGCCTCGATATTAGAAAAATCGTCCTCACTTGTAGGTGAAAGTGGAGGTAAAAGAGCTAGCTCTCGGTCGATAATTTCCTTAATCTCGGGCTCGAAGACGAAATCATCATACTCACCACATATAGAACTCTTATTGGAAGAATTAATTTTCGCATTTGGATTTGTGAGTATGTGATCATGGACTAGCGGAATGACCGTGTCCGTAAGCTCAGCAAAAGTCGGCACATCATAAACTTCATCAAAGAATTTGTCGAGCCCAAAATCACTAATCTCACTCGATGTATCAAAATCCTTAGATGCATTCGGGATATTGAGAGAAGGAAATATAATTGCACTAGGACATTGAGCACAAAGATCATTCCAAGAAATAGTATTCTCATCGTCATCATCATCATAATAGTAAGAACGCACAAGAGGAGGAGTAGAAACACTAAGAGTAGATACTTGCTCTTGTTGTCTTTCGTCATGCAAGCTCATTTTGAGTTGTTTTAAGCTTTCTAGAATTTCATCCAAACTAATGCTTTGTTCCTTAAAAGAAGGTTGATGAACGACGGAGTTTTGTGGGGGTTCAAAATTTTGAAAACCGAAATTATAGAACGGATGTGGCTCATAATTCATCGGTTGACAATAAGAAGTATCGTGAGGGCCCCCACAATGATTGCAACACGGGTATTGAGAAAAACCCGGTGCATGTTGAGGATAGGGATTGTCATAGACGAGTGGAGGGGAGAAATTTGTGTAAGAGGAGAAGTACGAATTTCTAGAATTGCACAATGGACAAAATCTAAATTGTGTATTGTCGATATCGGAACCACACTTCGTACAAGTACACCATGGACATATTGGAATACCAAGCCATGGTCTCCCACACCGAACGCAAGACAAATCCATGAAGAATTATAAATAAGAGGGGTTGAGAAAAAGAATTAAACACAATAGAGGATAAAGAAGAATATTTTTGTATTTTTTTTAAAAAAATATATATATATAAGAAAAATCGAAAGAAATCGAACTAAAAATTAACACTAATACGTAATATTTTTGGTGTAATACTTTCAGGAAAAAGTATTACTTTTGTATTTTTTTTAATTTTTTTGTTGCAATTCTTAGGAAAGAAATTGCTTTTGTGATTTTTTTTTCATTTTTTTGTATTTTTAAATTTTTGATTTTTTTGTATTTTTGATTTTGTTGCAAGAAACATAACGTTCAAAGGATGAACGGATCCCAAAATCCAAACGTCTTCACGAAAAAATCGTCAATCGTACGAGCGAAGCGGCAGCGGCGCCAATTTGAAACTAGGATTTTTAGTCCTTTTTAATGCAATGAATGTTCGTTTTTCCTCGATTCGACTCGAATTTGATTTCCGGTTTAACGTTTCAACTTAACTTTGTTTTTGGTAAAATCAATTTTTGGTATTTTTTTTAAGCTAACTTAAATCAACTAATTAAAAGAAAACAATTTTAATTGACTATTTAAACTATTAATTTGAAAATAAAATTTATCTAATTAATAAAACTTAAACACTTTTAATTAAAATCTATTTTTAAACAAAACTTAATAAATTGAAATCTAATTTTAAAACTAAATTTGAAAAACTTAAAATAAAAGTAGATTAAATAAAAGTAAATTTAAACTAATGAAAACTTATAAAGAAAGTAAATAAAATATTTTTTTTATCTTTTTATATTTTTGAGAAGTAAATAAAAACTGAATTTAAAATAAACTAATTTAAAACTTTTTAATTAAAATTAAAATAAAAATTAACTATTGAGTTAAACTAAATTAACGAAATATGCCACTAATTGTAACCCTATATTAATGAACTAAGGTGGAATTAAACACAAAAAGGGTGCAGCTAAGTTGGTTGGGATGAATGGTTGTGAAACGAGGGGTCTGGGGATCGATTCTCACCCCAGACAGAATTTGTCAAAATTTTTAACTATTTTTTTGGAACTATTAATTTGGACAGAATAATACCTCAGACCAATTGGGTCTGAGATAAGCAGTAAAAACAATTGAAAAGCACAGATAGCAAAAGAAAGAAACAGATAGCAATCCAAATCAAAGCAGACTGAATAAAAAGAAAATGATAACAAATAAACCAAATAAGCAGTGACAATAAGCAATTCCTAAATACCCAATAAGTTGAATCTAATAATCTAGCTAAACGAAAAATAAGCTAAAACAAATAAAGCTGATAACAGATAAGCTACTAATCAATAAGCTCCTAAAAACAGATATAAGCTACTACGAAACCCAAAATCAGATTCTATTAAGCAGAACGAAAACTATCAGATTAACCAACTAAACAGGATAGTAAACGAAAACCAAATAAGCTACTAGTAACACGCATAATCAAATTCAGCAAATAAGTAAACATCAAATTCCCAATAATAACAAGATAATAAACAGATTTAAAATATCAATTAAACTCAACAGAAACTCTATATATAAAAAAAGCAGATAATTCAAGCAGTCCAAACACCAAATAAATGATTAAAACTTAAGCATAAAATTATAAATAAGAAGCTTAGAACCTTTTGTAGAAATCCATTGGGAAGAAGACAAGGCGCTGAGCCGTCTTATTAACCGAAAATAAACGAACCACACCACCTTATATTCAACCTTCGAACATCAATACCAGGCCTCGAACCAAACAGTAGTAAACCGAACAGTAACCTTTTTTTTGTTTATTATTTTCCAGTGGGGAAAATAATATTACTTTCTTTATTTTTTTTTATTTTTTTTTATTTTTTTATATCATATCACTAATGAGAACAGTTCCAGAAACAATAATTTAGATTAAAATAAATCGAACTTGCAGGAAAATAAATGGAGAGACGAAATTAACTTAAACTATTTTTCATTAATTAAAAAGAGATATTACAAAACTGAAATTGAAAGAGATTACAAGATTAAAACCCTAAATCTATTTTACTGAAAAATTAAATAAAGAAAAAGTGCACAAATTACATGATAGAGGGGGGTTTTATAGGAGAACCCCTAGAAACCCTAATCTTGGCTTCGTTTGTAAGCAATCAATCTCAATCGTTGATTTGATCATTCATCTTCTCTTTCTTCAATTTTCTTGATCATACGGCTGAAAACAGCCCTTGTAGCCACGGATTGCCATGCTGTCACTTTGTTGTGCTAGTTGTGTTTCTTCCTTGGTGAAGTGGCATGATTTGATTGGTGAAAAGGGTTTTGGTGAGGTGGATGAGCCAATCACATCCAAGGATATGACCATGTAGGATCAAGGATGAGGACCACTGGTGAGTGTTTGGTGCGATTTTTATGGGGAATTAATCCAAACACGTGTGAATCACACGTTTGGATTAAAAGCCCTAATTTTTACTCATGATTTTTTTACTGATCCGAAAATTAGGGTTTGGAAGGAGATGGTTGCGTTTTTCATTTGGAGAAGAAAGGTGGGTGAGAGTACCTCGTTCGTAACGAGTGAAAATGAGGGGTGAGGGTAATAAATCTGTTTATTTATTTGGGTTGTGGGTAAGTGGAATTACATGTGGGAAGTGAATGGGTAAAAGGTTTGACTGGGGTGAAAGTTGACACGTGGGGGAAGTGAGGGATTGGGTAAAGGATATTTGTGTGTGAGTTAAATAACTTGTGAGGGTTGTATTGGTTGTTGACCAAAGTTGACCAAACAAAACTTCTCACATAAAACCGACTATTTTTTCTTTCTTTGTCACTGGGCTTAGCCCAATCCATCTTTCCAATAAAATTTAACCCGTGATTTTATATTGTAAAAATGGGCTTTTGGGCTTTTGATCCGAAAGTGAATAAATGTTTTCAGATTTTTGGCTTTTGGGCCAAATATCCATATGTGGGACCCACTTGGCCCGTTTTCTCGATAAATGATGAAATCCGCTAAAGTCGAGCTCGATTTCGACTTTCTTGATCATTTCTTCAAAATTAAGTCGACTTTGTCGGTTTTCGTGATCTTCGGCACATTTTGGTCTTTTGACTTTGTCGTTGTTTCTTTTTGGACTTTTCTTCAACATTTGACCGTGAAATCCCGTGTTTTCTCTTCTTTTGATCATTTGTACCTATTTAACACACAAAACACAAAACCACGCGTAATTCCGATATTTATGATATAAAACACATGATTAGGTCTTGTTTTTCCTTGATTTTAGTGGCAAAAGGATAAGTGTTTACACACTTATTAGTGTGAGGTGTAGATTCTAGGATTGATGACAAGAGCTAACCTGAAATAGCAAGATTTTAGGTAAGCAACAACATCAGTGAATTCAGCAGGCTCTTGGGATAAAAGAGCAATCTGATTATGGTTAGCAGCAATTTTAAGAGTCATGGAAGACATTTTTAAGAGTAAAAAGGTTTATGTTTGTGAAAAATTAGTGGGATTTTGATGGAGAAAGAAGAATAAATTGAGTATTTAGTTTCCTTGTTTTATGATATCTTTTATTTTAATTTTCTTATTTTGTGGTATGTTTTATTTATTTTTCTGATTTTGTGTTTCCTGGGAAGAATATTGTTATCTTTTTTCCCAAGTTTAGTTTTTCTATATAATTAGGACTTTTTGTATTGAATTATTATGAAGTTATCAATAAAAAAAATAGACTTTTAGTCTTTGTTAATTGACTTGAATCCAGGTTAGGGTTTATTGTTCAATTTTATCTTAATAATCGGGTATTCGTTTGAATCAACGATTGTTGGAAGAGTTGTTTCTGGTATTCTTTGTGAATCAACAGATTCAATTATCTATCCTAGTTTTTCCGCTAGATCAGTTGGTATCAGAGCCAGGTATGTTTTATTTATTTTTCTGATTTTGTGTTTCCTGGGAAGAATATTGTTATCTTTTTTCCCAAGTTTAGTTTTTCTATATAATTAGGACTTTTTGTATTGAATTATTATGAAGTTATCAATAAAAAAAATTAGACTTTTAGTCTTTGTTAATTGACTTGAATCCAGGTTAGGGTTTATTGTTCAATTTTCTCTTAATAATCGGGTATTCGTTGAATCAACGATTGTTGGAGCTTGCCTGATTGTCGGTATTCTTTTGAATCAACGATAGTTAGAAGGATTGTGTCTGGCATTCTTTGGAATCAACAGATTCAATTTATCTATCCTAGTTTTTCGCTACATCAGTTGGTATCAAGAGCCGAAGTTCCTGATTAAGATGTTAGAATATCCGTTTTTTGAGGTTGATGGTTCATCTTTTGATGAATGGGAAGATTATGGTGCGGCTAGTAATGATTATGATGGACCTCCCATATTTGATGAATATGAAGAACAACCGATGCTAGTTTATGATAAAAATATTGAAGATGTCATTGAGGAAAAAGAAGGATTTACGAAGAAAAAAGAATTTGATATGAAAGAAGACAACATTGAAGACATTGTGGTTGTGGTTAATAGTCTTTGTTCTACAATGATCCAAACTATCATGGTCGACAAGTTGGGTTTAAAGACGATCAAGGTTCGAGGTCGATTCATTTTAAAGAAAGGAAATTTAATGGAAGGGATACAAATTTGGATTCTATGCGTACAAAGGACGAGTGAGACAAACTCGAGGATGAGTTTTTTGAAGTGAGGGAGAATGATGGAGAAAGAAGAATAAATTGAGTATTTAGTTTCCTTGTTTTATGATATCTTTTATTTTAATTTTCTTATTTTGTGGTATGTTTTATTTATTTTTCTGATTTTGTGTTTCCTGGGAAGAATATTGTTATCTTTTTTCCCAAGTTTAGTTTTTCTATATAATTAGGACTTTTTGTATTGATTTATTATGAAGTTATCAATAAAAAAAATTAGACTTTTAGTCTTCGTTAATTGACTTGAATCCAGGTTAGGGTTTATTGTTCAATTTTCTCTTAATAATCGGGTATTCGTTGAATCAACGATTGTTGGAGCTCGCCTGATTGTCGGTATTCTTTTGAATCAACGATAGTTGGAAGGATTGTGTCTGGCATTCTTTGGAATCAACGGATTCAATTTATCTATCCTAGTTTTTCGCTACATCATATTTGATCGAAAGAGTGAGTTAGGCCTGCTGGTTAAGGGAATTGAGTTTATATAGGCGAATAGAAGAGCTGTGATTGGACCAAATTATCAATTTGCAAAAATATCAGAAAGAAATCTTGATAAGAAAGTAATTTATTTGAAATAATAATAAAAAGGTTACCAATCAGCAAAGAAAGCACCTTAAATATCTTTTGAAAAGAATAAAATATTCCCTAACCAAAAAGTTAGCAAACAGGCCCAACAGCTATAATCAGGGCAACGGTATTATCGGTCAACGGTCAGACAGGGGAATGTTTTGCAAAGCAAGGGAAAGTTGTATAAGCAGGGGTATCAAAAATTAAAACAGGGGAAACTTTCCTAAGGGTATTAGACTTAACCTGAATAGAGCAATGCCAAACAGCTCTGCGCTAATGCACACCCTTGTAAAAACAAGTTAGATACATAGAAACTCAAGAGTCCTCCATTCAACAAGATTCCAAACAGACAAAGTTAACATATAAGCAATCCTGCACCTGGTCAACCCGATAAAATAAGCATACCCTAGACTCCATCCCTACCACTTCCTTGCTATGGTTATTTGGTCTTGGGAATATGCACTAAAAATCTTAAATTAGGCAGCAAGCTGCTCAATAAAGAGTTTTAAGTACACATTACAGTGCCTCAAGGTTTCAGAACTTTAACAGGCTTTGTAGCAAGTCTTCATTATCCCAAACCCCTACTCACCAGTGGATATGATCTAGAGTCATACATGAGTATCCTAAGGATGCCCTAAGTCCTAAAGGTGTGACCTAACCTCCCCTGAAACATAGAGCATATACCTAATCCTCCCATAATATAGTATGCTTCATTAGGATCTCTGCATTGTTAGTCTAAAAACCACATATAACCACTTTAAAAAGAACAAACCCAACTTAAGAGAAAAACTCTTAGCAGGGAAAAATTCCTCGGCAGGGGGATGAACCCCAGTAGAGGAATCTTTGTTCAAAAGCAGTGGAATGAAGAATAATGGAAAAGTGACTAACATATGTACAACAACAACAATAATACAATCCTGAATACACAAGACAAATTAGACATCGATTTTTAGGGAGTGATCATTCCAATACTTGCAACCAAGTACTGAAACCTCCCTACATCAAAAGCTTTTGTCAAAAGATCAGCAACATTAACACTCTGTTCCCGAGTTTATAGTTTAGAGTGAAAAGGAAAGATTTGGGATGAAAATAAAAAAATTTGTGTTCTTGAGTTTTTTAAGAGAGTAGTGGAAAGTAAAGGAGAGTAAATTACACCAAATTTACTCTCCAAATCTTCTTCCCAAATTGGGATGTAATGGAGTGAAGTTGATTTTTAAAGAGTTTTTTTTTGCTTACTTCCTCCTCCTTTCTTCTCAACTCAGGAACATAAAATAAAAAATTATTTCATATCTCTTTCATCTTTACTTCTCTCCTTTTTCTCCTCTCCATCTCTCTTCTTTCCTTTTTATACTCGGGAACAGAGCGTAAGTTCTGTATCAGTTGCCTCTGGGACAATCAATCCTTTTTCAAAACAATCTTTAATGAAATGATGTCTGATTTCAATGTGTTTAGTCTTGCTATGAAAAACAGGATTTTTAATAATGCAAATGGTGTTGTTATTGTCAATGAATGTCTTTGTTTTAAGAAAATTGTAACCATAATCGAGCAGCTGGTTCTGAACCCATAGAACTTGTCCACAACATGCAGCAGCTGCTACATATTCAGCTTCAGTTGTGGATGTGGCCAGAATAGTCTGCTTTTTACACTGCCAAGATATAAGCCTGCTTCCCAAAAATTGACATCCACCTGTTGCAGACTTCCTATCATTGTTGTCACCAGCATAATCACTATCTGAATAGGACACTAGCTCAAATGGTGACTCTTTGGGATACCAAAGTCCTAAAGTTGGATAACACTTCAGATACCTAAAGATTATTTTCACAGCAAAAAGATGACACTCTATGGGTGTCACTTGGTATCTTGCACATAAACAGACTGCAAACATGATGTCAGGTCTTGAAGCTGTAAGGTACATGAGAGATCCAATCATGGACCTATAGTTCCTGACATCAATAGGCTTCCATGGGCCATCTTTTCCCCAAGAATACTCCTTATCCATGGGAGTGGAGACTTTCTTTCCTTCACACATTCCAAACTTCTTCACAATTTCAGCAACATACTTGTCTTGTGAGATAAAGATCCCATCTTTCCTCTGCTGAACTTGTAACCCCAAGAAGAAGTTGATTTCACCCATTGCACTCATTTTAAATTTATCTTGCATCAACTTGGCAAACTCTTTGCTAAGCAGAGAGTTTGTGGATCCAAAGATGATGTCATCCACATATACTTGCACCAAAAGAAAGTCACCCTTCTATTTCTTAATAAACAGGGTCTGGTCAATTTTCCCTTGTTGAAGCCATTTTCCAACAGGTATTTAGAGAGAGTTCCATACCAGGCCCTAGGAGCTTGATGAAGTCCATACATATCTTTCTTCACCTTGTAGACCTTGTCTGGGTGTTCTGGATCTTCAAACCCTAGAGGTTGCATCACATAAACTTCTTCTTCAATGGTGCCATATAAAAAAGCACTCTTCACATCCATTTGATATACTATGAAGTATATGAATGAAGCATAAGCCAGAAATAATCTAATGGCTTCAATTCTGGCAACTGGAGCAAAGACCTCTTCATAATCAATACCTTCTTCGTGAGTATATCCCTGTGCTACCAATCTTTCTTTGTTTCGGACTACAATGCCTCTCTCATACTTTTTGTTCCTGAGCACCCACTTTGTCCCAATGGGTCTTGCCCATTTTAGACAATCTACCAGAATCCGTACCTCTTGGATGTCAAATTGCAAGAGTTCTTCTTGCATGGTAAAAAGGCAAAATCTTTTTAATCTATTTTTCGTTCCACAAATCGACTCGAATTGATTTCCGGTTAACGTAAGATTTAATTTGTTTTTGTTAAATAAAACTTGTGGTATTTTAAACTAAAATCTATTTAATAATAAAAACTTTTTAATCTTATTTAAAAATCTAATTTAAACTAATTTAATAAAAACTATTTTGAAAACTTAAACAAAATTTAAAACTAAATTGATGAAAAAAATAAAAAGACTTTTAATGAAAACTATTTTTAAATCTATTTTTTAAACAAAACTATATTAATTGAAAACTACTTTTAAACAAAAACTAAATTTTAAATCGACTAAGATAAAAAACTAAAATTTAGTAACAAAACAATTTAAAATTTATAAAAGTAATTAAAAAATATTTTTTTCTTTTTATTTTTTTTATTTATTTAAACTAAACTTAATAAAACGGAATTTATGTAAAACCTTCTAATTAAATTTAACAATACTAAAACTTTGTATTTAATAAAACTGCCAAATCTGAAAAACCTATATTAATTAATTGATGAAGAAAAAAACATAAATGAGGAACTAGCACAATTAGTTAAGGTATATGTCTGCTGAGCGCCAGGTCAGGGGTTCGAGTCCCCTGACAGACAAATTTTGTTATTATATTTTTGGATTTTATCTTTTTGGAAATGAAAAAAAAAACAAGCAGACTAATTGAGTCTGCTATAACGAAATAAGCACAGAAAATCAGCAAACAAAAGACAATAAACCAAATAAGCAGACTAACTATAAATAAGCTGATAAAGCTGAAATATTTAAAACAAAGCAGATTTAAAGGTAACACTAAATCAACAAATCAACAAATCATAAGCAGTTTTGAACTTAACTAAATAAAACAAAAGCAGACTAAGCGACTAATCAGATTAAATAACACAACAAAATCAAATAAAATTAAACAGAAATAAGCAGTGACAGCTAATCAAATAAGCAAAGGACCTAATAAGCAATAAACTAAAAATAAAACTGATAATCAAAAACAGATCCGAACTTAAAAACACAAGCAGATAAAACATATATCTATTAATCAAAAATAACATAAGCAGATTCTAACAGCTAAAAAACCAAACAAAAGCAGATAATCAAACAAACATAAGCAGATATACTAAATAAACATACCCGAATTAAAATAAACTACAACTGATAAAAATTAAAAAGAAATCAAACCTGATGGAGATACCGTTGCGAAGAACGATGGCGCTGTGCCTCCTTTTGAACCGAAACAAACACCACCTTGAACATCAACTTATCACCACCAAGTAGTACCAACGAACCAAAAAAACATCTCGAACCAAGTAGTACCAACGAACAGTAACTTTAAATAAATCTCCCAGTGGGGAAGATTTAATTCACACTTTCTTTTTATTTATTTATTTATTTTTTTATATATTTTATTTAATCGAATAAAAAATCAACAGTAATATAAAAAGAGAAAGCAGATTATAAAAACTTGACAGAAAATATAAATTGAGACGAAATTAAACTGAAATAACTTTTCATTAATATTAATAAAATTACATTAACTGAAAATGAAAAAATACAATATTAAATCTAAAAACTAATTTTGCAGAAAATTAAATAAAAGAAAAAGTGCTCATAAATTACATCTTTGATGGGGGTTTTTATATGCAAAACCCCAAAACCTTCTTGAATCTTCTTCATGAAGTTAATAAATCTGAGCCGCTCTTTTTCTTTTCTCTTTCTTCTTCAATTGATCAACGGTGGAAAATGATCCTCGCATCACACGGATCACCAAAGTGGCATATTTGTGCTTCTTGTGTTTGTTTAGTGTTGAGATGGCAAATAGGGATTGGTGGATTGATTGTGGTGAAGTGTATCCTCAATCAAAACAAGAAAATAAGCCACGTCGGATTAAATTGAGGACCACCAGTGTGGTGTTGCACCCGATTTTCTTGGGGATTTAATTGGTAAACGTATGAATCACACATTTTGGTAAAAACCCCCCAAATTTCTTTGGTTATTTTTGGTGATGGGTAAATTTAGGGTTTGGGGTAAATAAGGTGGCTGCGTGTGTTAGGGAGGAGACGAAAGAGGGTGTGGGTTTTTTTTGTTTTCTTGGTTGTATCGATAGTCAATAAAGGGTGGGGGTAAATTATTTATTTTATGTGTGTGTGGGAGGAAGTAGTTATACACGTGTGTTGTGTTGACCGGGTTTATTCCACAAGCTTTGACCAGCCAAACTTTTCTTAGTTTGTTTAATCTTGTAACTGTCCCATGTTTTGTTCACAAATGGGCTTGGCCCAATAAAGAAAACACTCATCCGTATTTTCAATGTATTTGGGCCATATGGGCTTTTTCAAGTCACACAAGCAAATTTAAACTTTCAAATGGGCTTTTGAGCCCATTAACCCGAATGTGGGACCCACTTGTCCCGAAATCTTCGTAAATGATTAAAATCCACTAAAACGAGCTCGATTTCGGTTTCCTTGTTCTTTTTCTATAAACTCGTGTTGGTTTCGCCGGTTTTCGTGAACTTGGGCACACTATTGGTCTTTTGACTTTGTCTTCGTCTTTTCTTCAACATTTGACCGTGAAATCCCATGTTTTCTCTTCTTTAGATCATTTGTACCTATTTAACACAAAAACACAAAACCACGCGTAATTCTGACATTTACGATATAAAGCACATGATTAGGTCTTGTTTTTCCTTGATTTTAGTGGCAAAAGGATAAGTGTTTACACACTTATTAAATCCCCTACACTTGACCATTGCAATGACCCCATGCAATGCATTATTTTAAAGCATAAAGTTACATTTTTCTCATAATTAATCCATCTCGGCCTTTATTATTATTACGACGAAAAGATAAAAAATTTGAAGGAAACAAAAGTTATAACAATTTATTAACTTTAAAATTATTCGATGGAAGAAACTCGTAAAGAAATCTAAGACTTAGATTAGGGCTTTGGTGTTATGAATATTAATCACCCTCAAGTTTCACGTTCCCCATACCAAGCTTAAAAACGAGATCATTGTTTACCATAAGTTCTCAAGTTAAAACCACTTATATAAGATAATTGTGTAAAACTCTTTCTCCAATTCCTACATTGTATCTCTAGATTTTATTGATTGTCATTCACCCGTAGGCTTATTTGACTTATTTGATAATTATTATTCCAAAAATGAAGGCCAAACGGTGCAAACCCGACACTCAAAACTTAACCTCCTCCTCAAAAACGTTGTCACTAAAGTAAGCCCACATCAAGGATGATTTAACACGATTTAGGGAATAAATTCTCGGACCCAAAATTTGGCCAAATAGTACTACTTATTAATTATTCCTCCAAAGTCATGTAGACTTTATGTGGAGTTTAGCAAGTTCACATCATATACCCTTAGGCTCTTTAAGATGTAAAAATGCTCCCCGTCTATTGTCCACGCCCTAAGGCTCTTTGAACGATAAACGAGGGAATTGATTTTTTGATCAATTTTTATTCAACACTTACCATGCCATACACCCTAAGGCTCTAATGACAAGGTTCGTGCTACATGCCCCACACCCTAAGGCTCCTTGAGGTCATGTTTTAATCTTATTCTTTTTTATTTATGATATATATAGTAGGCCAAATTCGTGGTCCCATGGTCTGAATACCTCCTACTTAGTGGTTATGAGCCACCTTAGTCGGAAGTCCACAACGCTGGCACCCTTAATGTGTTCATGCTTTAATTACAAGGAGATTAAAGATTTGGATAAGAGTTAAGATATTGAATCTACACCGCAAAAATCCTCATTTATTAAGCAATTAAATATACAAGCGGGAAGAAAGAGCCACAAAAACTCATATAAGCAAAAATTAACCCTTAAACTTATTATCAACTCTATCATCTCTCGTTCTCCACAATTTAAAATCTCAAGGAACGAGACTCGTGGATGCTTAGCCTAATAAACCAATTGAGGTCCATATGGTTAAGGATACTAGCTAGAGTAAACTCGGATAAGTAAATGAAATCGTGTATAATGCAGTTCGTTTTTCTCAGTTCTTGTCTAATTGAAAGTCCTAACAATTTTGGGGTTTTAACTGTTTTTGGTTGTATATAATTTTTTGGATATTCTATTTGCTAATTCAAACAACACGTAAAAATAATGGAAAATATTAATCTACTTATACGTAAAACAAATTGTCAAATACCACATTTTTATTCAATTAAGGACAAGGTACTATTAAGCAAAGCACAAGTAACCAACTAACAAATTTAACAAGAAAATGTAACTAATTCAACAATCTAACAAATTTACCAAATTTAAAAAATTTAACCAACTAGAAAATATAACAAATTTCAACAAAATCACAACTAACTATTTAACCGAATCTAACAAACTTTTTAGCAAAATTTTAACTATTTTTTTCAATTTTCTTTTTCTAACTAATTTTCTAAAAGTCAAATTCTATAAAAAAAATTCAAAGATACAGTTTTTAAATTCCTAATCCCATTAACAGCTTTAAATGAGATCTAGCTAATTCGGCTTTTATAAGACTTTGACAGCTTTTATTATCTCGTACTTAAAACAGTTCTAACAGAATTCGCATTTAACCCGAATTTAACTCACTCTGACTTTAAATTTGTTAAGTTCTGAATTTAAGAAATTTAGGCCAATTAATGCTCACATATGACTGCATGCAAGAAATGGTAAAAACTTTCACTTCAACAATTTCACTATTAAACTCTCGAATTAAAAAAACTAAGTGAATCTTTTAAAAAACAATCCCAAATGAATACAGTATCCTATCAGTAACAGAGATAACAAACACTATTCCTAGCAACAAACAGATTACTACTTATTTTGCAATACAAGCCTACACTATTATAGTAGATGCAAATCTACAGCCTAATCAAGCTAACTGAACAAATTAGTACACATAAAAAAAACAGGTAGCAACTGAATGTAAGCTAGAGAATGCAAGGAAACTTAAATTCGTGCTTAACCATTCCAACCGTCGTTCAGTCCGTTGATGGCGAAGCTTAGCGCTGAGCTAGCTTTTAACTATCACCACCGTCGAATGTAAACCGAAAACTGATATCGAATTCGTCCTTTTGAACTAATCTCGAACCAATCTAGTTAACTCGAACTAGAATTAAAACGCAGCTACACTGGTTCTCTTGGCTACTAAAACTCTTATCCAACTTCAACGGTTTTGCTGCTAGATTCTATTCCTCAAGTACTAAGAATCCGTTGTGTGCGAATTCATTGCGACTAGAACACTAGATCATATTCAGTGACTTCAATGTACCAAACAGTTCCCACTATCTTCTAATCAACTTCTTCAAATCGAGACAAACTGTTACAATCTTGCACTTCGATAAAACTGTAACAGCCTTCAAATTCGTTCTTTATTTATCAACGAAATAGCTACACTTTAGGAAATCTTGTTCCACGCCATGAAAATCATCAACATCAGTGTATAAGTGGTTAAACTCGAACTGGTTCCAATGCGTAAACTGAATCTCTACACTACACCCTATCTACCATTTCATCGAATCCTCTACAAACATGTACTACTATCATAACTTCCATCTTCATCAACAAAACGACTCTAAAAGCAGATAACGCCATGAATATAGAAAGTGATGAGGTTAAACAGTATTTGAAAGGGAATGAGAATGAGATTTTATTACTTTTGAATGTGAGTACAAAATGATAGTAACTGTTAACTCCTAACTCATAACCGAATCATAACAGCTACAAACTAACTATTGTGTGTTACTATGTGTAAACACACATACAAAATGAGAGGGAAAGATTTTTGAACGTAAAGTAGAGGGAAATTTATCTACTGTGTGTTTTTACACACTAAAACTACACGTTAAAATGAAAGAAGAATGCATGTATTTATAAGCTGAATAAGAAGGTGATGAGGTGTTTTGTCCAACCAAAATATGCCACGTGGAAAGAATTTATTGGCCAATGCATGTGTTGATCCGGATTAAAACAACCGTGAAATGTGATTGAATGAAAGTTGTTTATTGGGATTCGTAACTTGTTCATTAAATGGGGTGGAGTAATGGGATAGAATAATAAAAGTTGTTGTAAGTTTTTAGTTGAGCCAATGATTGGCTGTTAAGGGATTAAATTGGGATTCGGTTGGAGTGTGTCATCCATTAATTCTTGCCCATTTAATACTTCATTAATTCGTCCCATTATGCTTCCTTCATTTAATCTCCCATAATTGCTGAAGTTGTTTGATCCGTGTGAGGGTATAAGCTACTCTCTGATTGGCCACAAGATGTGAACTTGGATCAACTCACTTTAGGCTTTGGTAAAAAAAGGCCCTTGTGATTAGCAGTTTGTCTTTTGAGCTTGAATCTTCATAAACTTTGTCATTTCTGATCCTTTTAGCTTCAGTCTTGAACATAAATGATCCTTTGACTTGATGAATTGACTTTTGACCAGGTTTGACTTTGATCTCGACTCTTCCAAAATTGCACTTTAAGTCCCTCAACTTTTGAATGTTGTCAAGATAGGTCCTTTGTCTTCTCATGGCTTGTCATCTTTGATCCTTCTTTATCCTTTTTCATCCAAATAAGCTCTATTTCATCTTGTTTGCTTGAAAATGTATCTTTCTTACCTATTTATACAAAAACACAAAACATACCACATAATTCCGCTTTATAGCACAAAAGTTAGGTATTTTCCTTGTGTTTTAGGGTGATTTGTTGATTAATTGATATGAGTTTTTGCTCATATCAAATCCCTTACACTTGAACATTGTCATGTCCTCATGCAATAATATATATTTTAAAGCACAAATTTACATTCTCCTCATAATTAATCCACCTTGGCCATATGGAATGCATCTACACTACTCTAAACTACATGATGCATGATTTTGACTTTTAACAATGCAATGAACAAAATACAATTCTATTTATATCTTTTTTTTGAATTTTCTTGAAATAGTTTTGATGGAAATAACTCATAAAGAATTCAATGACTTTGATTAGGGCTTTTGTACCATGAACATTTATCACCCTCAAGTTTCACTTTCCCCATACCAAGCTTAAAAAATGGGATCATTGTATTCACAAGTAAAAAAATGCATCAACTTATTCATGACAATTAAATGTGGAACCGGTTATTATTTGAGCAAATTGCGTGTGGGCAAATTTGTCATTATTTGAAGCGTGAAATATAAAAAATGTAAAATCCAAAAATAAGGAAGCACGGTTTTAATCCTAAGTAATCCTCTCATCCATTACTTGAAAAACCGCTCACAATTGATACAAATCCGTTTCAAGAGTAATAAGTCATTCGCCTTATGTGTAAAATGCTCATTTCATGCTTTCATAAGTAGCTACACACTCGCTAAGGAAAGAAAAATAAAACTCACGCAATAATTTACATCCGCCATCTTTTTGAGACTTTGGATCTTCAACCACGCAACCCGTCAAGGTAATATTGGATTGGAGCAATCTATTGAATCCCCGCAACCCGTCAAGGTAATATTGGAACTCAATAGTCACTATAATTAACACCACACTGCCCCTCTTGGGAGTCTTGTATATATATTTTTTTTCTTTTTTTTTCTTTTCTTTTTATTTTTTCTAGCCACTCATTTTTTTTTGTAAGCCGCTCTTATTTTCCTTTATTCCTCACAAAGAAAGTAGAAAAGAATAAAAGGAGAAACACCCGCTAAATATTGAGCATGACATAAGTCTAGTACACATAAAACGTTCTAACTTTGAATCTTAAGACGTACTCATACCAACCATGAATGATTAGACAAAAATGCATAAGAGATTACAAATCAATTAAAACCGTTCTTGATTATTTATTAACAATTATATACATGCAAAGAAAATAGAGGTAAAGAAGAGAAGGGTTTAACCACAAGTAATTATCATGAAGTTTATCTAGCCCTTTTATACTTGCTTCAACTCTATCATTTCCCATTCTCCACAAATTTAAAATCTCAAATAATGAAATTGGTGGATGCTTAGCCTAATAGACCAATAAAGGACTACATGGTTAAGGATACTAGCTAGAGAGTGCTAAGATAAGCAAACTCGGGTTGAGTCAAAATATCCATGGCGGGCCTAATATGTCAAAGAAATCTAAATTTGTTAAAACCATGTTTTATTATATTTTTTTCTTTTTATATATTTTTTATGAAAAATAAAAGAAGAAATATATACAATGCAAATGTGATATGCAAATGAAAAATGTATGATGCAAAAATTATGAATGCATATTTTTGGTGGCCAAAGTAGATCAAAAATTTGAAGAATATTTGAAAATCCAATTTTCCATATTATCATGTAAGACAATGACAAGTTTTAGGTAAGGTCACTTCGATAGAAGACCCCCCTACACTTAAGATAAACATTGTCCTCAATATTTAAGAGCATGGAAGTATAAAAACTTCCCCTACACTTATGACAATGAATAGACTTTGCTTAACCCAAGTTAAGGAAAGGACAACTATTAGTGAAATCATGTTTAAGCACAAGGTGTCAATGAAAAATCACAATAGTAACGAAGTGGACCGGATACAAGGGCCTCCTCCATAAGCGCCAAAGCATGAAATGAGTGAGCAACCCTACAAACAACATGAAGACAAAAGAAGGCACCCCCCTACACTTATCTCCAAGTCTATTCCTTTATTTCTAACCTACAACACTCTAAACCTAGTTATACGATGCTTGAGTTAATGAGTCTCTAGCTCGACTCATCCCACACTTAAAAGTGTCTAAAACCTATCATGGAGAAGAAAAAAATTTTGCCCCTTTTTAAGAAAAGTCTCCATGATGAGGTAAAACAAGTTTTCAATGATCAAAACTCCATAAATATCCCCCATGATCAAATACATAATTACCATCCCACTTATAACACAATTCAACAACTAACTTCCCAAGCAATGGTGAAAAGAGTGAGGTGTTGTTCTCCAAAATGGTTTCCCATATGTTCTTCACAAGGTGATAGGGTAAAACTCTCAAATCTTTCACAAGTTTTCCTTTTGTTGCATCAGGCGGATACTGAGATGGTTTAGCAAGCTCTATGCCAGGATCAAAAATCCGTTCCTTGATGGGAAAACAACAAGTGTTGGTTGCCTTAGAAGATTCTCCTTTGTAGTTCACATGGTGAGAGAAAGGTTGTGAAGGCATGGGTAACAACAAGCTCTTGGAAGGAACCATCATGACTTGTTTTCCTTTATCACTTTGAAAGGTTGAGATGGGCAAGGAAGAAGGTAAAGGGTCTTCATGCAATAGAGATTCTAAATAGAGTATGTCCCCCTCCTCATCAAGATATCCAAGAGTATACTCAAAAGGTATATCCACCTCTAAAAACTCATCAATCTCATCAATGATAGAATCCTCCTCATCACCATAAACATCATAGATAGGTCTATCAAAGATTGGTGATTCCTCAAAACCCAAAGAAGTATGATCTTCAACAAATGGAGAATCACAAGTAGAAATCTCATCATCACTATAGTCATCATATATTGGTGTATCACAAAGAAGAGATTCTTCATCACTAAAGTCCGCATGAATATCATCATTATTATGGAAAAATGGATTGTCATATGGAGTGTCACCAAAGTTTAGCTCTTGAGGTTCATGAAAATCCAAGGATGAAGTAATGGAAGCTATGGTCTCAACATATGGAGGATCATAATTACCACTTGTGCAAGCTTCATGAAAATATTCACCACAAACTTCATCAAGGATATCAACTTGATTTACCTCCTTATCAATAACATCAATATGCTTCACGGTATCGGGTTCATTGGATTTCTTAGACAACTTCCCCATGTTAAACACAACTCTTTCATCTCCTACCCGCATTATGAGTTCACCTTCCGCCACATCTATTAGAGTTTGACCCGTTCTCAAAAATGGCCTAGCAACAATCAAAGGAACTCTCGGATCCATATCATAATCAACTACCATAAAATCCGCGGGAAAAGTAAATCTATCAACCCCAACAAAAACATCCTTCGCAATTCCCACCGGATAAGCTATAGTACGGTTGGCCAACTCAAGAGTCATCTTAGTAGGAGTGAGCTCGGGAAGTGAAAGTCTCTTCCAAACCGATAATGGCATAAGATTTATGCTTGCTCCTAAATCCGCTAAAGCCATACAATTTTCCACCCCGAGAAATTGCAAGGAATCAAAAACCTCCCCGGATCTCCAAGCTTAGTAGGCAACTTCTTAAGCAAAACCGCGGAGCAATTTTCATTCAAAGAAGCATTAGGCAAATCCACCAATCTCTCCTTGTTAGAAAGTAAGTCCTTAATCATCTTATCAAACTTAGGCATATTGGCTAAAGCTTCCGCAAAGGATATATTGATGTTAAGTTGCTTGAACATCCTCAAAAAGTTTGAAACTTGGATATCATCCTTGTTCTTAAGCTTTTCTTTTCTCAATCTTGATGGATAAGGAAGACTTGGTTTTGGTTGTGGTTGAGTAGTTGATGAAGGATTTTCCTTATTGAGTGTTTCATGAGTAGGTGTTGAAATGGGAGAAATGGGAGCATTTTGAGGTGGTGAAGTAGAAGTAGAAGACTTGTCACATGGTGGAACAAAAGGAGGTGTAGGAGGTGAAGGATCCTTTGTTGACTTTCCACTCCTTGTTGTAATAGCATTGACATTTGCCCTTGGATTTGTTTGTGTGTTTGAAGGTAAAGCCCCTTGTGGTCTTTGATTTAATGCCATTAAAAACCTATTGGTTTGTTCCTCCATTGTACGTTTCATTTGGTCATTCATTTTCTTCTCAATAGCTTGGAACCTCCTTTCATTCTCTTGATTCATTTTCTACAAGAAATCCATTGTGTTATAATCTTGTGACACATTTCCTTGAAAACCTTGGGGTTGGAAAGGTAGAGGTTGAGCATTAAATCCTTGATTTTGTGGATAAAAGTTATTTGCTTGAGGTTGAAATTGATTGGGTGCCTTGTAGTTATTTCCTTGATAAGGTGGTCTTTGCCCTTGATTCCTTGGTAAAATTTAAGGAGGATTTTGTTGAATTTGGGTGGGTGGTTGGGGTGGGAATCCCGGTGGAGTAAGGTAGTTTTGGGACTTGTAAGAAAGGTTATTTGGATTGATATTTGGCTTGAAGTGTTCACGATGTTCCTCTTGGTAAGCATAGCATTCCCCTTGATAAACTTGCACCTGATCACATTGTTCATAAGAATGGGGACCTCCACAAGTTACATAAGAAAGGGTAATGGAATTCACATTATTTGAAGAGTTGTTCAATGAAGCGGTCTTAAGGGCTTGAACTATCTCTTGAGTCATTTCTTGTTGACCTTGTTTGACTTGTTGAAGGATCTCTTGGTGATATTTAAGGAATTGGTTATCACAAGGTGTTTGAGAAGTGTTTTGGATAACATGAACCCTTTCTTCAAATTGATTGTTTGTTTGAACCATTGCTTTAGTCTCAATGATGTCCAAGGCCTCTTGCATGGATTTAAGAAGAATATTCCCTCTCGCAGAAGCATTGAGTGAATCTTGGTGGTAATATTTAAGGCCAGTATAAAAAGTATTGATTTGGTGAACATCATCCAATCCATGGTTAGGGCATCGTCTCAATAACTCTCTATACTCTTCCCAAGCATCACTAAAGGATTGACTAGGTTTTTGTTGAAAGCCTATAATTAAGTTTCTCAAGGCCATGGTCTTAGATGGAGGAAAGAACTTGTTCAAAAACTTAGTGGTGAAACCATCCCATGTGGTGATACTATTGGGTGGTTGGGTGTCTAACCAATGCTTAGCTTGTCCCTCAAGTGAAAATGGCACTAACATCAACTTAATAGCATCATGTGGAACTCCATTGTGCTTAATGGTATTGCAAAGAGCAAGGAATCTCTTAAGGTGATCATGAGGATCATCATTCTTGTTACCATAGAAAGGTGTTTGTGAAACAAAGTTAATCATATCCGTTTTTAGCTCAAATGAATTTGCGGGAATATCGGGTATCTTGATAGCATTAGCATATCCATGAACATTGGTTTGCATACGTTCCATCAAAGAGCGATTATCAATAGCCATGGCTTCTTGTGGTGGAGGAGTCAAAGCACGATTCTCGTGATCGGCTTGATGGACGGTGGTGGTCTTACTCTTTCTCTTTTTCTTCCTTTTCGGAGGAAGAGGTTGTACACCAATCGGTATTTGTGCACGCCCGCGAGTGAGCATGCAACTCAATACGAGGAATGAGAGAGAAGCTCTCGTGTGACTTTGAAGAGAAATGGATTATCCTCTTCGAGTTTCAATATTAAATATCCACAAGAAAATAACAATATACGTATGTACTACTTGGGTGCAAGACCCCCAATGAAGCCCTCCTTCTTAGAATATTCACAAGTGAACGGGGGGTTAGGTGGCGCGAAGCACTTAAGTACCTATTGACCCTTAGATGGCATTTTATAGCACATCGCCTTTCTATTCACTTAAATGTTCGTATTCTTCGAATTGTTGCTTATTGAGAGTATTTATCTATTCTTGCTTTATTTTGTTTGATCGATACACGTGTCAAGGACCGGAACGCCCCTCAACACGGTGTATTGCCTTGGCAATACTTATGGAGAATATGTAGATTGGTTGTTCTTATACGTATACGTATTTACTTATAATAATATATGGAAAATATTTTTGTATTTATGAGTTTTTTAAGAGAAAATACTATATGTACATAAAAACCGAGAGAATCCAATAATATATATTTTTGGGTGCAATCTCTTAGGAAAAAGATTGCTTTTTAGATTTTTTAATTTTTTTTGGTCAATTCTTTAGGAAAAGAATTGTTTTGTTAATTTTTTAGTTTTTATATATTTATATTTTTGATTTTTTTTTTTTGTTTTTGATTTATGATACGTAAAAATAACGTTCACAAGGTGAACGGATCCCAAAAGCCAATGAAAACCGTCAATCGATAGTCTCTCGTAAAGTCAAAGAACCGGCAGCGGCGCCATTTGAAATCCTGTATAATGCAGTTCGTTTTTCTCAGTTCTTGCTAATTGAAAGTCCAATCAATATCGGGTTTTTAACTGTTTTTGGTTGTTAATCTTTTTTGGATATTCTATTTGCTAATTCAACAAAGCCTTGCAAAATTGAAAAATATTACCTACTTATATGTAAAACATCGTGCAAATACCAAGTTTTTATTCAAGTAAGATTCAAAATGTAAATTTTAAAACTAAAAGGACTGAAAATGTAAATTCTATGAAATATAAATGCTCAAAATGTAAGGTCTAACAAGTATAAGGACTGAAAGTGTAAAACAACAAACTATAAGGATCAAATATGAAAACTATGTAACAAACTAACCAATTAGTAACAAATTCCAAAACTGCTAACTAAATTCTAACAAATTTCAAACTGAAAGGACTTAATTGTGAAAACCCTAAAAAGATGCAAACTTAGCCAGGTTTAGAAACTGTTTAAAATAAGAAGGACTAGATTGCAAATTTTGAAACTTTTTAAGCCAAAACGTGTTTACAAGACAAATAAGCTCGTTTGAGCTTATTACTGAACTAAATTCAGTCAAACCAATTTCAAAACACTTAGAAATCAAAATAAGCTAGGTCTATAAAAGGAAACTTGCTGAAAATGTCAAATAAGCAAATAAGCACTTCACAATAAGCACAAAATAAGCTCTAGGACAATTTGAACATGCACAACTGGATTTTTGTGCTTAAACTGATTAATGAGCTCAAATGATGAACGGGAAATCAAGTCATATCAAATTTCATCAAGTAATAAGCTGGGAAATTGAAATAAGCTGAAAATGGCTTATGTTGACCAAGCGTTGACCAGAATTTTTGACAAAAAGCTGAAACTCTCAAATATCAACCAATACCATCTATTAAAGTGGATTTGTGAAAGAAAATTGCTTGGTTAATGAATAGAATCAAAAGATCTGAAATTGCAGTTTTCATTTACAGAAACATTGCTTATCTCAACTGTTCAGATTTTTGCTTATTTCTATTTGCTGAATGGAAACTGTACAAAATGCTTATAGGATATGAAACTTCATATATTGAACTACAATTGAGAACTGGTTTGGCAAGATTTCATCAACAAACAAGCAAATGCCAACTAAATGAAAATGACAACTTTTTAAAGCAAAACTGAATGAAAATGACCCAATCCTTTTTCTTGCCAATTGCCTTTTTGAACTGCAAGTTGACTTGAAAATTACTCAGTATGACTTTTTATCACCTAATGACTAAAAATGAACATTTACTTATCAGAATCCAACACTTGAAAATCAAAACTTGTGTAAACCCAAACACTCCTTTATCAGTTCTTAATGAAAATTTTCAAAGACTTTTTGATTTTGAGATAGGACTGAATGAAAACCTGTAGCAAATCAGACTTAGTGATCAAAATGAAATGTTTGAAGGCTATTTGCAAGTAATGAACACTACTAGAACTCAATCAAAGTAGAAGGCTAAAAATGACTGAAAAAGGCTATAAGCTAGATCACAATCCAAAGTAATAAGCAGATAAGTAAAGCTAAAGCTACTAACAAGTCCACAATCAAACAACAACCAAGCTAAACAGATTTTATCATGCAATCAACAAGATTTAAACTAGAATTAAAGCATGCAATTGACAAATTGAGTGGAATCAAAATCAAAAAGCTTTAGAACCATGTGAAGAAACCATTGGGAAGTAGAGGAGTGATGTACTCTCTATCCTAGTGCTAACCACCACCTTAGCACTAGATCAACAATCTACAATCAACAAAACTGCTACAAATCAACAAGGAACATCTCCATGGCATGAATTCATCTCATAAGCTATGGATTTGAACTGAATTCAACAAACAGCTACAATTCTTCCTCCAAAGTTAGTTATGATCAATGTATGATCATAACAAACTTCAAACAGCAACACAAGTATCAATGGAATGCAGGTATGAACAGTAATGATGAAGATAGAATTTGGCGGGAAATGAAGAATTTGAATTTTATTAATAGAATTCAGTTACAAAGTTGGTTAAAAGGGTTCTAACTAACTAACTAACTCAAGAGTGTGTCAAACTCTTGAGTAGTTTAGCTAAGAAAGGAAAAAGTTGAGAGAAAATGTAAATGTGTGTGTTTTTCACACTTACAACTAACTCATTACAAATGAAGACCTAAACTGCTATTTATAGACTTGAGAAAGAAGTTTGTTGGTGTTGGTGACGTGTTGAGACCAATCCCATCACTCCACGTGGCATAATTCTGCTAAGTTCATCTTGAAAGTATGAACATGAATTGGGGCTTTTTGATTGAGTTGATTTGATGTTAATTGGTGATGACCAATGTGTTCATCTCACAAAAATAAGCGCTTTTGATGTTTATAACTCTTCATGAAATCCATTATAGCTTAAGAACGATCCTGGGAATTTTTGGCCGTTTGAAACTGACACGTGTCAAGCTCTGAATGGTTGAAACAAGTGCACACGGATTGCACTGTTCAGATCTTGTCATTAATGAAGGCGGCTGAGTGGGAAATAAATGCTGATTATTTGGCAATCCATGTTTACTCTTTCCTGGCTTCTCATTGGTCTAAACATGTACACATGGATTGAACTTGTAATAATTTCCAAGAATGGCAGATTTAGTCCCTAGACTTTGGCAGATTGCACTTAAAGGCTTGTAACTTCATTTCTTTGGAACTTTTAGTCCTTCAAACTACATTTTTTAGCAGAATTGGTCCTTTGACTGAGTTGACTTGAAAGTTGACCTTGTTTGACTATGATCTTGACTTTTTACAATATTTACACTTTGGTCCTTCATCTTTGGCAGTTTGTCAAGATAGGTCCTTGTACTTCAAAGTCTTGTCACTTTTGATCCTTCTTTGTCTTTTTCATCAATTTAAGCTTGATTATCCCTTGTTTGCTTGAAAATGTATCCTTTTACCTACACAAGTGTACACAAACACAAACATACCACATAACACTGTTTTTGCAAGATAATTTGGTATTTTGCTTCATGTTTTAGGGTTATTTGTTGATAAATTGATATAAGTTTTAGCTCATATCAAATCCCCTACACTTGAACATTGTCATGTCCTCATGCAATCCTATATATTTTTAAAGCACAAATTTACATTTTCCTCATAATTAATCCACCTTGGCCATATGGAATGCATCTACACTACTCTAAACTACATGATGCATGATTTTGACTTTTAACAATGCAATGAACAAAATACAACTCTATCTATATCTTTTTGATTTTTCTTGAAATGGTTTTGATGGAAATAACTCATAAAGAATTCAATGGCTTAGATTAGGGCTTGGGTACCATGGACATTTATCACCCTCAAGTTTCACTTTCCCCATACCAAGCTTAAAAATGGGATCATTGCATTCACAAGTAAAAAGTGCATCAACTTATTCATGACAATTAAATGTGGAACCGGTTATTATTTGAGCAAATTGCTTGTGGGCAAATTTGTCATTTATTCAAATGTGAAATATAAGAAGTGTAAAATCCAAAAATAAAGAAGCACGGATTTAATCCTAAGTAATCCACTCATCCATTACTTGAAAAACCGCTCACAATTAATACAAGTCCGTTTCAAGAGTAATAAGTCATTCGCCTTATGTGTAAAATCCTCATGTCATGCTTTCATAAGTAGCTACACACTCGCTAAGGAAAGAAAAATAAAACTCACGTAATAATTTACATCCGCCATCTTTTTGAGACTTTGAATCTTCAACCCCGCAACCCGTCAAGGTAATACTGGATTGGAGCAATCTATTGAATCCCCGTAACCCGTCAAGGTAATATTGGAACTCAATAGTCACTATAATTAACACCACACTGCCCCTCTTGGGAGTCTTGTATAATTATTTTTTTTCTTTTTTTTTCTTTTTCTTTTTCTTTTTCTTTTTCTTTTTAGCCACTCATTTTTCTTTATAAGCCGCTCTTATTTTTCTTTATTCCTCACAAAGAAAGTAGAAAATAATAAAAAGAAAAACACCCGCTAAATATTGAGCATGACATAAGTCTTGTACACATAAAACGTTCTAACTTAGAATCTTAAAACGTACTCATACCAACCATGAATGATTAGACAAAAATGCATAAGAGATTACAAACCAATTAAAACCGTTCTTGATTATTTATTAACAATTATATACATGCGAAGAAAATAGAGGTTAAGAAGAGAAGGGTTTAGCCACAAATAATTATCATGAAGTTTGTCTAGCCCATTTACACTTGCTTCAACTCTATCATTTCCCATTCTCCACAAATTTAAAATTTCAAATAATGAGATTGGTGGATGCTTAGCCTAATAGACCAATGAAGGACTACATGGTTAAGGATACTAGCTAGAGAGTGCTAAAATAAGCAAACTCGGGTTGAGTCAAAATATCCATGGCGAGCCTAATATGTCAAAGAAGTCTAAACTTGTTAAACCATGTTTTATTTTATTTTTTTTCTTTTTATATATTTTTGATGAAAAATGAAAGAAGAGATATATACAATGCAAATGTGTTATGCAAAATGATTGATGCAAAAATTATGAATGCATATTTTTGGTGGCCAAAGTAGATCAAAAATTTGAAAAATGTTGAAAATCCAATTTTCCATGTTATCATGCAAGACAATGACAAGTTCTAGGTAAGGTCACTTCGATAGAAGACCCCCCTACACTTAAGCTAAACATTGTCCTCAATGTTTAAGAGCATGGAAGTATAAAAACTTCCCCTACACTTATGACAATGAATAGACTTTGCTTAACCCAAGTTAAGGAAAGGACAACTATTAGTGAAATCATGTTTAAGCACAATGTGTCAATGAAAAATCACTATAGTAACGAAGTGAACCGGATACAAGGGCCTCCTCCATAAGCTCCAAAGCATGAGATGAGTGAGCAACCCTACAAACAATCATGAAGACAAAATAAGGTCTCCCCTACACTTATCTCCAAGTCTATACTTTTATTTCTAACCTATAACACTCTAAACCTAGTTATACGATGCTTGAGTTAATGAGTCTCTAGCTCGACTCGTCCCTCAATGAATTAATTCATGGGGAAAATGGGGATCTCTTGGACCATTTCAACGGAAATGTCCTCCCCAAAGTAATGCTTACCACGGTGACCATTCACTTTAAAATTTGGACCATCGGGTTGTGACAACTCAATAGTTCCATATGGAAACACTTGAGCAATAGTGAATGGACCGGACCATCTCGACTTAAGCTTGCCCGCAAAAAGTTTCAATCTTGAGTTAAAGAGGAGAACCGGCTCTCCAACTTTGAACTCACGATTCTTGATCTTAGCATCATGCAATTTCTTAGTCTTTTCCTTGTAAAGCAAAGAATTTTCATAGGCATTGGCTCTCAATTCATCCATCTCATTGAGTTGATCTTTCCTATGGGAACCGGCTTGGTTTAAATCAAAGTTAGCCCATTTGAGAGCCCAAGATGCCTTGTGTTCTAACTCAAATGGGAGGTGGCACGCTTTTCCATAGACAAGCCTATAAGGAGTACAACCAATTGGTGTTTTAAAAGCCATCCTAAACGCCCACAAAGCATCATCAAGCTTATCCGACCAAGAAGCTCGATGCTCTCCCACCGTTCTCTCTAGAATTCTCTTCAAACCACGATTTGTGACCTCGGTTTGACCATTTGTTTGAGGGTGATACGCGGTAGAAAGTCTATGATTAACTCCATATTTCTTCATAACTCTCGTGAATTGATCATTACAAAAGTGCGTACCACGATCACTTATGATGGCCCGAGGTACACCAAATCTAGCAAACAATTGTTTCAAAAACTTCACAACAACTCTAGCATCATTGGTAGGTAAGGCTTTAGCCTCCACCCATTTGGACACATAATCCACCGCTACAAGTATATACTTGTTTCCCTTAGAGGATGGAAAAGGTCCCATGAAATCAATGCCCCACACATCAAATATCTCACACTCTTGGATAAAATTTTGTGGCATCTCATCACGTTGCGTAATTTTTCCTTGTCTTTGACACACATCACAAAATTTCACCATTTCATGGGCATCTTTGTAAATGGAAGGCCAATAGTAACCCGAATCAAAGACTTTCTTGGCGGTATAGTTAGGCCCAAAATGTCCACCCGTAGGTCCTTTATGACACGCTTCTAAGATCTTAAATGCCTCGGGCCCATCTACACACCGTCTAATGATTTGGTCCGCACATTGCCTAAAAAGATATGGATCATCCCAAAAGTAGTACTTAACTTCCTTAAGAAACTTCTTCTTTTGTTGATAAGTAAGACCCTCAATAAGCACATTGCCCACAAGATAGTTTGCGATATCCGCAAACTAAGGAGTGACATCCTCTTGGGAAGAGATAGACATGAGCTCCTCTAATGGAAAAGATTCATTGATTTCTTGATGTGGTAAATCTCCTTGAAAAGGATGCTCAAGTCTACTCAAGTGATCCGCCGCTAAATTCTCGGCCCCTTTCTTATCACGAATTTCTATCTTAAACTCTTGAAGCAACAAAAACCATCTCAAAAGCCTAGGCTTAGCATCTTGTTTTTTCATAAGATACTTGAGAGCGGAATGATCCGTATACACTATGGTTTTGGAAAGCACAAGATATGGTCTAAACTTCTCAAAAGCATATACTATAGCAAGCAACTCTTTTTCCGTGGTAGTGTAATGAAGTTGTGCACCGGTCATGGTTTTACTCGCATAGTGTATAGGTTGAAAATGCTTATTAACTCTTTGTCCTAAGACGTCCCCCACCGCATAATCACTAGCGTCACACATAAGCTCAAAAGGTAATTCCCAATTTGGAGAAACCAAAACGGGAGCCTTAGTCAATTTTTCCTTAAGAGTCTCAAAAGAGTCCAAACAATCAGTTCTTGTCTAATTGAAAGTCCTAACAATTTCGGGTTTTTAACTGTTTTTGGTTGTATATATTTTTTTGGATATTCTATTTGCTAATTCAAACAACACGTAAAAAAATGGAAAATATTAATCTACTTATACGTAAAACAAATTGTCAAATACCACATTTTTATTCAATTAAGGACAAGGTACTATTAAGCAAAGCACAAGTAACCAACTAACAAATTTAACAAGAAAATGTAACTAATTCAACAATCTAACAAATTTACCAAATTTAACAAATTTAACCAACTAGAAAATATAACAAATTTCAACAAAATCACAACTAACTATTTAACCGAATCTAACAAACTTTTTAGCAAAATTTTAACAATTTTTTTTCAATTTTCTTTTTCTAACTAATTTTCTAAAAGTCAAATTCTATAAAAAAAATTCAAAGGTACAGTTTTTAAATTCCTAATCCCATTAACAGCTTTAAATGAGATCTAGCTAATTCGGCTTTTATAAGACTTTGACAGCTTTTATTATCTCGTACTTAAAATAGTTCTAACAGAATTCGCATTTAACCCGAATTTAACTCACTCTGACTTTAAATTTGTTAAGTTCTGAATTTAAGAAATTTAGGCCAATTAATGCTCACATATGACTGCATGCAAGAAATGGTAAAAACTTTCACTTCAACAATTTCACTATTAAACTCTCGAATTAAAAAAAACTAAGTGAATCTTTTAAAAAACAATCCCAAATGAATACAGTATCCTATCAGTAACAGAGAAACAAACACTATTCCTAGCAACAAACAGATTACTACTTATTTTGCAATACAAACCTACACTATTATAGTAGATGCAAATCTACAGCCTAATCAAGCTAACTGAACAAATTAGTACACATAAAAAAACAGGTAGCAACTGAATGTAAGCTAGAGAATGCAAGGAAACTTAAATTCGTGCTTAACCATTCCATCTGTCGTTTAGTCCGTTGATGGCGAAGCTTAGCGCTGAGCTAGCTTTAAACTATCACCACCGTCGAATGTAAACCGAAAACTGATATCGAATTCGTCCTTTTGAACTAATCTCGAACCAATCTAGTTAACTCGAACTAGAATTAAAACGCAGCTACACTGGTTCTCTTGGCTACTAAAACTCTTATCCAACTTCAACGGTTTTGCTGCTAGATTCTATTCCTCAAGTACTAAGAATCCATTGTGTGCGAATTCATTACGACTAGAACACTAGATCATATTCAGTGACTTCAATGTACCAAACAGTTCCTACTATCTTCTAATCAACTTCTTCAAATCGAGACAAACTGTTACAATCTTGCACTTCGATAAAACTGTAACAGCCTTCAAATTCGTTCTTTATTTATCAACGAAACAACTACACTTTAGGAAATCTTGTTCCACGCCATGAAAATCATCAACATCAGTGTATAAGTGGTTAAACTCGAACTGGTTCCAATGCGTAAACTGAATCTCTACACTACACCCTATCTACCATCTCATCGAATCCTCTACAAACATGTACTACTATCATAACTTCCATCTTCATCAACAAAACGACTCTAAAAGCAAATAACGCCATGAATATAGAAAGTGATGAGGTTGAATAGTATTTGAAAGGGAATGAGAATGAGATTTTATTACTTTTGAATGTGAGTACAAAATGATAGTAACTGTTAACTCCTAACTCATAACCGAATCATAACAGCTACAAACTAACTATTGTATGTTACTATGTGTAAACACACATACAAAATGAGAGGGAAAGATTTTTTAACATAAAGTAGAGGGAAATTTATCTACTGTGTGTTTTTACACACTAAAACTACACGTTAAAATGAAAGAAGAATGCATGTATTTATAAGCTGAATAAGAAGGTGATGAGGTGTTTTGTCCAACCAAAATATGCCACGTGGAAAGAATTTATTGGCCAATGCATGTGTTGATCCGGATTAAAACAACCGTGAAATGTGATTGAATGAAAGGTGTTTAATGGGATTCGTAACTTGTTCATTAAATGGGGTGAGTAATGGGATAGAATAATAAAAGTTGCTGTAAGTTTTTAGTTGAGCCAATGATTGGCTGTTAAGGGATTAAATTGGGATTCGGTTGGAGTGTGTCATCCATTAATTCTTGCCCATTTAATACTTCATTAATTCGTCCTATTATGCTGCCTTCATTTAATCTCCCATAATTGCTGAAGTTGTTTGATCCGTGTGAGGGTATAAGCTACTCTCTGATTGGCCACAAGATGTGAACTTGGATCAACTCACTTTAGGCTTTGGTAAAAAAAAAGGCCCTTGTGATTAGCAGTTTTGTCTTTTGAGCTTGAATCTTCATAAACTTTGTCATTTCTGATCCTTTTAGCTTCAATCTTGAACATAAATGATCCTTTGACTTGATGAATTGACTTTTGACCAAGTTTGACTTTGATCTCGACTCTTCCAAAATTGCACTTTAAGTCCCTCAACTTTTGAATGTTGTCAAGATAGGTCCTTTGTCTTCTCATGGCTTGTCATCTTTGATCCTTCTTTATCCTTTTTCATCCAAATAAGCTTGATTTCATCTTGTTTGCTTGAAAATGTATCTTTCTTACCTATTTATACAAAAACACAAAACATACCACATAATTCCGCTTTATATCACAAAAGTTAGGTATTTTCCTTGTGTTTTAGGGTGATTTGTTGATTAATTGATATGAGTTTTTGCTCATATCAGTAAACTCGGGTTGAGTCAAAATATTCACGACGGGCCTAATATATCAAAGATATCTAAACTTGTTAAAACCATTTTATTCATTTATTTATTTTTGACTTTATTCTTGAAATGGAAATTATTAATACGATGCGAAGATAAAAGGAAAGAAATTAAATGAAAATACTACTAGGCCAAAATAGATCAAAAAATTAAAAAATGTTGAAAAAAATTTAAATTTTCCGGTAAAATGGGGTCAAATTCATGGAAAAGCCCACTAAAATTTCGATAGAAATCCCCCCTACACTTAATATAAACATTGTCCTCAATGTTTAAGCATGTGGGAGAATAAACTCCCCTACACTTAGGACATTGAGTACTTTGTTTAAAATCGAGTTAAGGAAGAGATAACTAAAGTGATTACATTTATTCACGTTTTATTTATATACAAGATTGAATCACAATAGCAAAAACTTATCGAAGGAACCGGGTACACGGGAACACGGGTCGTGTCAAAAGCACCAAAAGTGGATCATTAAGCACATGTCCCTGCACACAACACAACACAAAGAACCTACTTGGCTCCCCCTACACTTATTGGTGAAAATGGGTGAAGGTGAAAAAGGGTGGAAAAAGGTAAAAATCTAACCTAGTTAAACGATGCTTGAGTTATTTATCACGAGTCTCTAGCTCGACTCGAATTCCCGAATGTCATCATTCAAATGGGAAAATCATGGAAAAATCGAGATTTCCAAGGGAGGAAAATCTCTCCATGATAAAGGTGAAACACAGTCATAAAGGCATACCCCATAAAAATCCACCTGGGTCAAACACATAATTTCCATCACAAAAGGAAATAAACCCCGAGGTGGTAAAATCACGCAAGTCAAAGAAGAGTGGGGTATCCTTAGGCAAAAGTCTCTCATAAGGAAGGGTAAGGTGATTTGGCAATGAAAGCACAAAAGTCTCTATTCCGGGATGAAACACCGATTCTTTAACGGGAAAATAGCAAGAGGTGTTGATATTTAAGCTCAAAATATCATCAAAATCCAAAGTGAGAAGGTCATCCTATTCCAAACTCGATGTGAAAACATAAGTATCGTCGGAGTCATAGGAAACCTCTTCCTCATGAGGAAAATATGTATTTAGAAAGATATCTAAATCCTCCTCAAATGGAATAACCTCTAAAGTCGGAATGATCTCTAAGAGTGGAAGATCCTCCTCGAAAGTCATGACTTCTAAAATTGGGGTATAAAAGTCAAAAGGAGTCTCCATAGAAGAATCACTCATAGGGATATGAGGTGCATTAAGATCATGGGGTGGGTCATCAAATTTAATGAGATCACTTAAGGAAGTGTCATCATCGTAAGTATCAAAGATTGGTTCATCATAAATAGGTGGGTCAAAAGTGGGTGGGTCAAAAGTGGGTGGGTCAAAAGACGGGTCGTCTAAACCGAAGATAGTGTGATCACTTGAAGAAATGTCATCACTATAGGTGTCGTAAATAGGAGTATCAAAAATATGAGGCTCTAAGGGAAGGGATGAATTTATCACAAAATCATTTTGATTAGACTTTTCAATTCCAAAAGGATTAATAAAAATCTCTTCATTATCATAATTAAGAACATCAATCATATTGACCGACTCTTTTCCATTTGATTTTGTTGCGATTTTGCCATTTTAAAAACTTGTTGTTCATCCCGAACCCTAAGAATTAACTCCCCTTCGGCCACATCAACTAAGGCTCTTCCGGATCGTAAGAATGGTCTACCAAGTATTAACGGAATACGAGGATCCATCTCATAGTTGACGACGACAAAATCCACGGGAAAAGTGAATGTACCAACTCGAACAAAAACATCTTCGGCAATACCAACGGGGTATGCGAGAGTTCGATTAGCTAACTCGAGAGTCATGCGAGTCGGTACAAGGTCGGGTAATGATAATTGTTTCCAAACCGAAAGTGGCATAAGATTGATGCTAGCGCCGAGATCCGCTAAAGCCATACAATCATCGATTTGAGGAAACGAGCAAGGTAACACGAATCGTCAGGGATCTCCTAGCTTTTCGGGAAGCTCTTTGAGAAGAATCGCGGAACAATTCTCATTTAAACGGGTGTTCACGAGCTCAACCATTTTTTCTTTCTTATTAAGCAAATCTTTAAACATTTTGACAAATTTTGGCATTTGAGCAAGTGCTTCGATAAGACTTATATTAACATTGACGTTGGAAATCATTTTCAAAAAGTTGGAGACATGAACGTCATCTTTGGTGAGCACTTTAGCCTTGTCTAACCTAGAAGGATAAGGGATATTAGGCTTAGACTTTGAAGGTTGAGAAGGAGAAGGAATCGCTTCTTGAACAATCGTAGGGATAGGCTCATTAGGCAATGGAGCACTAGGACTAGGAGTGGTAGTGGGAGGAATCACCGAAGGGGGAGTAGGATTACTCATTATGACCTCCGGGCCTTGTCTCTCCTTTATGGGCGAAGAGATGGAAGGTCCCACTAAAGTGGCTCCACTTCGAGTAGTGATAGCACTCACATTAGCACGAGGGTTAATCTTGGTATTGGATGGTAAGGCACCTTGGGGTCTAAGGGCTTGAATCATTGTCAAAAATTTCTTATCGTTTGATTCTTGCATCTCTCTCATAATTCGCTCATGGTCGGTCAATTTTTGTTGAACCAAGTCCATTTGAGGATTATGTATGTTCATTTGATTAAACCCTTGATTAGGAAAACCTTGGTTTTGATATTGAGGTTGAAAACCGTTGTTATTATGAAAACCTTGGTTATTATTTTGAAACCCTTGATTTTGACCATTAAAATTTCCTTGATTTGCATTCCCTTGAAAATTACCCATTTGAGGACCTTGGTTCCTATTTTGGTTTTGGGTATTTTGGGCGGGTGGGGGTGGTCTTTGTGGTGCTACAAATCCCGGGGGAGCCAAATAATTAGTACTCTTGTAAGACAAATGGTTAACATCAACATTAGGTTTAAATTGAACCCTTTTATTAGCATTAAAAGCACAAACTTGTTGTTGTTGATTATTTTAAACCTTGTCACAATTGAAATATGAATGTGGTCCACCACAAGTCTCACACATTTCACAAGTTTCTTTCATGGCATTAACTTGACCATTGAGGGTTTCGGTTTTAAGAGCAAGTAATTCAATAAGCGACGTAAGCTTATCAATTCTCTTATCATTCTCACTAGAACTAGCACTTGCCATAGTAGCCCTAACACTCTTGGTTTGCACTTTAGCCTTGTTTTCAATTATGGCCCAAGCCTCGTTCATTGATTTCACAAGAATATTGCCCCCCGCGGCACTATTAAGTGAGTCTTGGTCATTTAGAGTTAAACCATTGTAAAACGTATTAATTTGATGCACTTTAGTGAAACCGTGTTGTGGACATTTTCTCAAAAGCTCTTTAAATCGATCACAAGACTCACTAAACGTTTCCCCATATTGTTGCTCAAAGGTGATGATCTTATTCCTTAAAGAAGTGGTCCGTGATGGTGGGAAAAAGTAGTTAATGAACTTGGTCTCTAAGTCGATCCATGTAGTGATACTTTGGGGTAGTTCCTTATCAAGCCAATTCCGGGCTTGTCCCTCAAGGAAAAAAGGAAAGAGTTGTAAACGAATAGCCTCTTGTGGCACCCCATTGTATTTCACCGTATTAGTCAAATGGATAAATCTCTTGATATGAGCATGGGGGTCATCTTGGGAACGGCCCAAAAATGGTGTAGCGGAAACCATTTTAATTAAATCCGATTTGAGTTCAAAATTATTTGCTCCAATTGCGGGGACAACGATAGCGTCATTGTTTCCCTCAACGTGTGATTGCAAAATCTCGAGCATAGGTCGGTTATCCGTTTCCATTGTATTGTCGAAAGCACGATTCTCGGGATCGGCTTGAGTGACGGTCTTTTTGTTTTTCTTCTTCTTCTTCTTTTTGGAAGAATTAGAAGTGTTTGGTACACCAATCGGTATGTATGTATGCGCGCGAGTGCGCATACAATTAAAACTTTAGGAATGAGGTAGGAGACCTCGGTCGACTTTGAGAGGAAAAGGATTTTCCCTCTCGAGGTGCAATGTGAAAAAGCTACAAAAATATATACTTAATACTAATTGAGTTGGCAAACCAATAATAGGTTGTCCCTCTCAATATACGCACAAGCAAGCGGGGAAACGAGATGGCACAAAGCACTTAAAAACCTTTTTCCTTAGACGGCCTTTTATAGCGCGTCGCCTTATACCCACCTTATAGTTTGTATATATCGAGTTCAAACGTCTTACTAGTATTTATCTATTTTGCCTTTTTTTCTCGTTATGGATGCGAATACAATAGTTAGGTGATGAAATCCCAACTAAGGCTTATTTGAAAAGTAGGTAATTTTATTGTGCTACGTAATATACTATAGTAAAAGAAAAATCTTTTTGTATTTTTTTAGAAAAATATATATTCACAATAAAAATCGAAAGAAATCGAACTAAGAAAAATAACACTAATACGTAATATTTTTGGTGTAATACTTTTAGGAAAAAGTATTACTTTTGATTTTTTTAATTTTTTTGGTGCAAATCTTAGGAAAGAATTTGCTTTTTGTGATTTTTTTTGTATTTTTAAGTTTTTGATTTTTTGTATTTTTGATTTTGTGCAAGAAAATTAACGTTCAAAATGAACGGATCCCAAAATCCAAACGTCTCATGAAATCGTCAATCGTAACGAGCGAAGCGGCAGCGGCGCCATTTTAAAAAGTCAAAATCCTTTTAATCTATTTTTCGTTCCACAAATCGACTCGAATAGATTTCCAGTTAACGTAAGATTTAATTTGTTTTTGGTAAATAAAACTTGTGGTATTTTAAACTAAAATCTATCTAATAACAAAAACTTTTTAATCTTATTTAAAAATATAATTTAAACTAATTTAAATAAAAACTATTTTGAAAACTTAAACAAAATTTAAAACTAAATTGATGAAAAAAATAAAAAGACTTTTAATGAAAACTATTTTTAAATCTATTTTTTAAACAAAACTATATTAATTGAAAACTACTTTTAAACAAAAACTAAATTTTAAATCGACTAAGATAAAAACTAAAATTTAGTAACAAAACAATTTAAAATTTATAAAAGTAATTAAAAAATATTTTTTTTCTTTTTTTTATTTAAACTAAACTTAATAAAACAGAATTTATGTAAAACCTTCTAATTAAATTTAACAATACTATTGTATTTAATAAAACTGCCAAATCTGAAAAACCTATATTAATTAATTGATGAAGAAATAAACATAAATGAGGAACGAGCACAATTGGTTAAGGTGTATGTCTGCTGAGCGCGAGGTCAGGGGTTCGAGTCCCTTGACAGACAAATTTTGTTATTATATTTTTGGATTTTATCTTTTTGGAAATGAAAAAAAACAAGCAGACTAATTGAGTCTGCTATAACGAAATAAGCACGGGAAATCAGCAAACAAAAGACAATAAACCAAATAAGCAGACTAACTATAAATAAGCTGATAAAGCTGAAATATCTAAAACAAAGCAGATTTAAAGGTAACACTAAATCAACAAATCAACAAATCATAAGCAGTTTTGAACTTAACTAAATAAAACAAAAGCAGACTAAGCGACTAATCAGATTAAATAACACAACAAAATCAAATAAAATTAAACAAAAATAAGCAGTGACAGCTAATCAAATAAGCAAAGAACCTAATAAGCAATAAACTAAAAATAAAACTGATAATCAAAAACAGATCCGAACTTAAAAACACAAGCAGATAAAACATATATCTATTAATCAAAAATAACATAAGCAGATTCTAACAGCTAAAAAACCAAACAAAAGCAGATAATCAAACAAACATAAGCAGATATACTAAATAAACATACCCGAATTAAAATAAACTACAACAGATAAAAATTAAAAAGAAATCAAACCTGATGGAGATACCGTTGCGACGAAGGATGGCGCTGTGCCTCCTTTTGAACCGAAACAAACACCACCTTGAACATCAACTTATCACCACCAAGTAGTACCAACGAACCAAAAAAACATCTCGAACCAAGTAGTACCAACGAACAGTAACTTTAAATAAATCTCCCAGTGGGGAAGATTTAATTCACACTTTCTTTTTTTTATTTTTATTTTTATATATATTTTATTTAATCGAATAAAAAAATCAACAGTAATATAAAAAGAGAAAGCAGATTATAAAAACTTGACAGAAAATATAAATTGAAACGAAATTAAACTGAAATAACTTTTCATTAATATTAATAAAATTACATTAACTGAAAATGAAAAAATACAATATTAAATCTAAAAACTAATTTTGCAGAAAATTAAATAAAAGAAAAAGTGCTCATAAATTACATCTTTGATGGGGGTTTTTATATGCAAAACCCCAAAACCTTCTTGAATCTTCTTCATGAAGTTAATAAATCTGAGCCGTTGTTTTTCTTTTCTCTTTCTTCTTCAATTGATCAACGGTGGAAAATGATCCTCGCATCACACGGATCACCAAAGTGGCAGATTTGTGCTTCTTATGTTTGTTTAGTACTGAGATGGCAAATAGGGATTGGTGGATTGATTGTGGTGAAGTGTATCCTCTAATCAAAACAAGAAAATAAGCCACGTCAGATTAAATTGAGGACCACCAGTGTGGTGTTGCACCCGATTTTCTTGGGGATTTAATTGGTAAACGTGTGAATCACACGTTTTAGTGAAAACCGCCAAATTTCGTTGGTTATTTTTGGTGATGGGTAAATTTAGGGTTTGGGGTAAATAAGGTGGCTGCGTGTGTTGGGGAGGAGAAGAAAGAGGGTGTGGGTTTTTTTTTTGTTTTCTTGGTTGTATCGATAGTCAATAAAGGGTAGGGGTAAATTATTTATTTTAAGTGTGTGTGGGAGGAAGTAGTTATACACGTGTGTTGTGTTGACCGGGTTTATTCCACAAGCTTTGACCAGCCAAACTTTTCTTAGTTTGTTTAATCTTGTAACCGTCCCATGTTTTGTTCACAAATGGGCTTGGCCCAATAAAGAAAACACTCATCCGTATTTTGAATGTATTTGGGCCATATGGGGTTTTTCAAGTTACACGAGCAAATTTAAACTTTCAAATGGGCTTTTGAGCCCATTAACCCGAATTGGGACCCACTTGTCTCGAAATCTTCGTAAATGATTAAATCTACTATAACGAGCTCGATTTCGGTTTCCTTGTTCTTTTTCTTTAAACTCGTGTTGGTTTCGCCGGTTTTCGTGAACTTGGGCACACTATTGGTCTTTTGACTTTGTCTTCGTCTTTTCTTCAATATTTGATCGTGAAATCCCGTTTTTTCTCTTCTTTAGATCATTTGTACCTATTTAATACAAAAACACAAAACCACGCATAATTCCGACATTTACGATATAAAGCACATGATTAGGTCTTGTTTTTCCTTGATTTTAGTGGCAAAAGGATAAGTGTTTACATACTTATTACATGGCTTCAACCCAGCTTGGATCATTGAGAGCCGAAAAAATCTTCTTTGGCTCTTCTTGTGACAAAAAGGCAGTAAACAGACAGCATTGCATATTTTCTTTGTTAAACTTCATAGTAATATTGGCAATGAAGCTGTGTCCTTTGCTGAATACCTTGTTTGTCTGGGAGTATCAAGATCACCTATGATTTGGGATTGGGGATGATCTTTATTGATTCTGTAGGTAGGGTGCATGCTCATGATTACCTCTGTTTCATCCTTTTCCAAATCAGGATCTATAGTACTATCTTGATTGGGAAAGAAATCCTCAAAAGAGCTTCCAAATGATACTGCATGACTGAGGGATGGATGCTGGTGAGCTGAATGCAGCTCTGAATAACTTGGACCTCCATTCCTAATTATTCTGCTTCCACTGCTAGATAAAGTGATTGGTGAAGATGAGGAAATAAGTGGGGATTCTCTTTCTTCATCATTTACATCATTGGCAACTGGTTCTTTAACAGCAGGGGAACCATTTGGTCTAGCAGGGGAATCCTGGATTCCACAGCTTTCAGCCATTCTATTGCTTTTAGGAGTTGACTTAGCAGGGGAAGGGATTGACTGCTCCTTCCTTTGAGATGTGTCATCTTCATCTGTTTTAGTAGCAGCATCATCAATGGGAAACAATGAGGGTACAGTCATGTACCTTATTGGTGACTTCTCCAAAGCAGTTGGTTCTTTTGTACCTGAAATGTTAGTATTCTGCAAAGCAACAGGCACATAATTCATTGATCTAGAAAGTACTTCAATGTCAAAGAACCAATCAGGACCTGTTTGTACATCTTCAGGCTTGTCTTCAAGAAAATATACATGGAGATTTTCTGTCACTTTGCTTGTCTTCTTGTTAAAAACCCTATATCCCTTGTTGTTTAATGAATAACCTATAAAGTACCCATCATCCCCCTTTTCATTGAATTTACCTAAATTGTCAATTATGTTCAGAATGATCACATGACATCCAAATGGTCTGAAAAAGTCAATCAAAGGGGGTCTGCCATTGAAAAACTGATAAGGGGTCTTGTTGTGTGCCTTTACCACCAAGGCCCTGTTTTGAACATAACACGTAGTGGCTACAGCTTCATCCCAAAAGATAACTGGAAGCTTGGAATCAGACAGCATAGTCCTTGCAGCTTCAATAAGTGTCATGTTTCTTCTTTCTACAACTCTATTTTGTTGAGGTGTTCTTGCTATACTGTATTCCCTCCTTATTCCTTTGTTTGTGCAGAAAGTGTCTAGCTTCTTGTTTCTGAACTCACCACCATTGTCTGGTCGAATGGTCACCACCTTCATACTTTTAGAAAGTTCAATCTGATTAATAAAACCTATGAGTACATCTGTTGTGTCACTCTTTTCAAATAGGAAGAATGTCCATGTAAACCTTGAAAAATCATCAGTAATCACTAGGAAGTACCATTTCTTTATTATGCTTGCCATAGAAGTAGGACCAAACAGGTCCATGTGCCGCAATTCCAATGGCTTGGTGGTGGACAGACTTGTTTTTTACTTGCAAGAGGCTCTATGTTGCTTTCCTTTCAAGAAAGCAACACAAGTATGATCATTGGCAAAGGACTTGGAAGGAAGACCATGAACAAGATTAAATTTTACTAGCTTGTTCATGTTCTTGAAGTTAAGATGACTAAGTCTTCTATGCCATTTCTTGCATTCATCAACTGATGTTTTGGCAATGAAACAGTTTTCATTGTCTTGAAGAGTAATGTCCTTTAAATCAATGGTGTACATGTTCTTCTGTCTTAGGGTTCTGAGCACAATAGGAGTGTCTAGTGGCAAAACAAACTCCTTTCCTAAAACAAGACATTCAGTATCAGTAAAAAGGACAAAATTCTTGTTATCAGTCATCTGGGACATACTGAAAAGATTGTACTTGAGCTCTTTCACCAAGTAAACATTATCAAATGTCATTCTAGTAGTGATAATAGTCCCTTTTGCTGTGATTGTACCATGCCCATCTCCAAAAGAAACACCATCATTGTCATGCAAGGGAACAAAGTTAGACAGATAGGATTTATGTCCAGTCATACTCCTTGAACATCCACTATCCCAATAGGCTTTATCATTCTTGGTCTGCTTTGTCACCTGCAAAAAGAAAAACAATTTAGTTTCTCTTGGGGACCCAAGCCATTACTGACTTGGATCTACCTCGTGTATCAATGTAAGATAACTTGTCAAAGACTAGAGATACACCATTGGATTGAGTACCCCTTTTGGGTACCCAGACCCAATGAGCTGAGGCTTTCATAGCTTTTCCCCATCTTCCCATGTTTCTAGAGGGCAAAACTTTGCCAGCAGGGGATACCCTAGACTTAGCAGGGAAATCCCTATGCTTAACAGAGGGAACACATCTTTTGTTTTGGCCTCTATTGGCGTGTTGGTAGGGTCTAGAGGCAGATTTATATACAGTATGAGGTTTTGGTTTAGTCACATAAGAACTAGATTTGGGTAATGCATCATTCACCTTTCTTAGTGCAGGAACTACATACTTTTAAAACACCTTATTTCTCAAAGCAGGGGCAACATACTTAGCAAGGGAAAAGGATTTTGCCCATACATTTAATAGAATGGCTTTTGGTTGTATTTCCTTTAAAGGATTTGCAGCCACCATTTCCATTGGTGCTTGACAGTCTTGATAAATGTGATCAAAACTGCCACATGTGAAACAAGGTTTGGTATTTTTCACAAAGTCCTCTCCTAATTGATGAGACTTTTGGTTGTTCCAATTCCTCTGATTACCTCTAATGGGTCTATATATACCAGCATATTTAACAGTAGTCTTAGGGGGTTTTGGTCCTGATTCAGATCTGCTAGAGGTTCTAGATAACCTACTTTTAGAACTGGGATCACTTCCAAACAATCCTTCTCTTGAAAAGAGAACAGGGTTATCTATTTTCCACTGTTTTAAAGTAATTTTTTATTTTTCAAAATCCCTAACAGCACTAGTTTTCACTAGAGGTTCTTCTATTTCTAGATTCTTTGGTATGTAGGCATTTAAGTCAAACTCAATGTCTTCCTGCTTTTTGAAACAAGAAAGACCAGTCCAAGACAGATCTTTCCTAGGCATGTGAGCATGTATATTAGCAGGTGGTGGTGGAATGGTAGCATGTTTATTTTTTACACCAAAACCTGTTTTGTCCCTTGGAGACTGCCCAATTTCAACTGCCTTAGTTAGATCTTTAGAAGCTTTCCAAAAATTTCAACAGTTTGTTCATCTATCTTTTTGTTAGATCTAAAAACTTCTAACTCAGCAGTTAATTCCTTAATGGAATCATCTTTTTCTCTAGCATCTCTTTCTAAAATGCCAATATGATCTCTATAATCATTTTCTCTCTGTTTATATTCTCTTATGGTGGACTCGAACTGTTCTAGAACACGTTTATAGTTATCTAAATCATTATCACAGTTAATGTAATCAACTTTTAAGTTTCTTATTTGATCATTCAATGACTCAGTATTTTTTCTACAAGCTTTGGTACAATATGAATCATCATATACCTCATTGTTTGAACTAGAAGTTGACATGGCCATAAAAGCAAACTCTTCCTCTTTCTCTTCAGCAACTAGGGCTTGATTCCTTTCAACACTCTCTGTCATAGCACTCTAGTCCCATCCACCTGCTCCATCTATCCCTTGCATGGCTACCATAGCCTTAGCACCAGAATCATCATCCCTGCTTTCCTTCCAATAGGTGCTTCCATTCTTTGGTCCTCTGCACTCTCTAGCAAAGTGACCTTTCTTGCCACAGTTGTAGCATTCCACCTTTGATTTGTCATCATCAGGATTGATAGAAATCTTATTTCCATGCTTCTTGTAAAATCTGTTGGCTCTCATTCTGAGTAGAGCCATGTTCCACTTGAATTGGTGGGGATGGTTCCTGATGACTTAATCTCATTGACCACTGGCTCAAAACCTTTCAGGTTATTGAAGATGTCATCAATGTTCTTATCATCAATGTCATCTCTATTTTGCCAAATGGCTTTGTAAACAAACCATTCTTTCTGAAGGTTGTTGAGGAATCTTGTATTCACATGTTCCCCTGACACTTCTATGTCAAAGAACTCCAGTTGAGCAACCATATCTTGAAGCCTATTGTAGATAGCACCAATTCTTCATCACCATTTGCTTTGAAAGAAGTAAATTGGTCAAGCATCTGATACTTTTTCTTCTTCTTTGTGGCTTCATTCCCTCCAAATGTGTTGCCTATTGCTTCCCAAAGTTCCTTAGCAGTCTTGTACTTCCTGAACCTTAGCTGATGTCTATCAGGTAGAGCCAACAGCAAAGAACTGTGAGCTCTGACATCATGCCTTCTTGCTAGTATCTCCTTGTCAGCAAGAGCAGCAGATTTCTTTTTGTTGTCACCTTTGGAGCTTTCACCACCATCCTCTCCCTTATCTTTTTCTTCAAATGCTATTTTTTTGGTTAATTGATCACCAAACTTTATGATCTCCCATAGAACATAGTGTTCCATCTTGAGATATTGTTGAATCCTGAATTCCCATAGTTCAAAAATTTCAGGATCCAGAATAGGTAGTTTGAGAGAGTTGTTGTTGTTTGAGGATGAGTGAGAATATGAGGGCATGGTTGATGATGGTTGTAAGAGATGTTTTGTTCTTGGTTCAATCAAAGTTTCTCAACAAGCTCTGATACCACTTGTTGATCCCAAACTCAGATCTTAAACCTTAGCTTGTTTAAGGGTTGTGATAGAAAGAATGAATTCCAACTAACACTAGAGAAACTTTGCAATACACAAAGTAACCAAACAAGATGCAAAATATAATGTTTAGCACAAAACAAGTGTTTAAATCAAACGTTGAACTTTAATATATAAAAAATATACGAATACCCAATAGTGGTATTAGGGTTATACAACCTTAAAGTATGAAATGAAATGAACAGAGAAAGATGTCTTTTACATGACAACCAAGTGAGTCCTTTTATAGCACAAGGACTCACGTACAAGATCACTACTAACAAACTAGGAAACTATCTTGGAGTAGTAACTAAAACGCGTCATAATCTCTTCCAAGTTTATCTTAGTAGCAGGGTCTTTGACTTCCAGCAGGGGGATCAATCCCCATGCCTTTGTTATTCAACAGGGGAAACTTACTCTAGCAGGGGAAACTCTGACCAACCAGCAGGGGGAACTAATACTCATATATTTATTCCCAACACTTTCTTGTTTAATCATCATAATATATATGGGACAACAACTAAGAAATACATGATAAAACATGAAACAATAAAACAAGTCAAGAACAAGTAACATAAGTCAAGAACAAGTAAAGTAAACTAAGAATCAGCAAGTTATACATGAACATACAACTCATTCACGTCCTTTATTATGTAGCACTCGTGAAGTCGGAGTAGTTATTTTCCGCCTTTCATCTTCTTTCGTTACTGGACATAAGGTACGGACATTCCGTCCTTCAGTAATGACATTCTCTTTCTATGCATGATTAGGATTCCCCGTTTGCTGCCATCTGTTTTCCCTAGTAGTTTACATGTCATAAAACTTTTCAGTATTTACTATGCTATCATTTTAAATTGCATGAGTTATATACATGCATGACCATGTCCACCTAGTTATGGAGGTACCATAACCATGACACTTGAGGCACCGGTGTCATGACTCTTCCGCGATGAGAGTGATTTCTCGCAGCATCCCTTTCAGTCTTTTGGCCATCATTATTATTATCATGTGGGCGTATGGGTACATCCTAGTACATGCTTTGCATGTTTACACGGTGACTGTGGTCTGTGCTCTACTTCCGTCACACTGGAGCTGATCTCTCCACCCAGACTTCTATAATTAGAGGTCACCCCTCTAATTGCATGACGAGGTCACCCCTCCATGTATTCATGCACGTTGATACCTTTCATAACCTATATGAGCTCTTTGGCATTTAAATTACATTTTTCATATATAAACATAAGAATTTTTAGATATAAACCAGTTTATAAAACATGTTCCGGGTTTTCTATGACTTACACATATTCCGCTGCATTTCCTACTTTATTTATGTTTCAGTTATTCATACCATGTCATTATATCCGTTCACTGGGCGTATTGCTCAATCGTATTTTCTTTCCATGTCCCATACGGCAGGTACACAGGGACGAACTTGAGAAACTGGGGTACGTGCATAGGATGGAAGCTACCTTAGACTTCTTTTCCTTTTGCATTTCATATACTTATGTTTGCTTGGACAATGTTTAGTCCTTTTCTACATTATTTACTTTATGCATGTGTGAGCTTACATTTGGGGACTGATGTTTGATTTTGGTTTTCCTTTATGGTCATTTATGTTTTTAGACATTTACCTTGCATGCTTTGATGAAACGCCATAATTATCATGTAACCGTCTACTTATCAAAGTGGGGTGTTACACCTATAGTATGCTCATACCAACCATTAGTCTATCAATGGTATACTACGATAGCTTCCCATCGTTTCTTCCCTTGCCATAATCCTTCATAAAGCATTCCATATCTATTAGGCTAACTTTTACGCAAAAACCTCCGATTCTATCGCATCCATACGCAATCCTTCCAACTTCCCAACTACGTGACTTCTCATTCTGCTTAGAATATAGGATGAATTAGTCCGCCTATCGACTGTCACCCAACTCTCATCGTACTTATTCCTCGATCCCACTATGTATCCCCTATACCATCTTCGTCCTTACACCGCCCTTTCTAAGCTACTCCTATCTATGTAGGAAGTATAGCCTATCTCCATTCTCTCCGTATGATTGTCCAAGCCACGCAACATAAATGTTGGCGCCTTCTCTGCTTAAGACAACTCAACTCGTTCAACTTACATCCTTCGTCCAAACCCTCCTAACATGTCCTCCATATAGCTAAATTTTATCTCAGCATCACTTTCTTCCTCTTGTTCCATGTCTCATGAACTACACTTGCCTTTCCCAGATGGTACTTGGCCTTGCAATTTTCCTTCCTCACTTAACTCCACCCATCAGCTTTGCCAGATGTTCAATCAAGAGGATTGAATATGTGTTGGGGACGTTCATGATCCGTATAGATCATTCTCTACGTCTCGTACGCCAAATGCCTCTAGCATTCTAGGCAGATCTAACAATCCAGCTCCACTAACTAAGTCTTATCTAGTTCTTCCAAATCTTCAGTTCATACAACATATAAACAATTGCCTCTCTCTGTCGTCCTCGCAACCATCATAATCCTTGCCCCACGTATCATCGTGATTTGCGGATTTTGTCCAGTCTCTTCGATAATGCCAAGATCGAATCATTATCCCATCCACCTCTTCAGCCTCTAGAACGCTTCCTCATCCTTCTTCACTTCGCCCCTTGCCGGTTCCATGATATGCCATCACCTATAACTACCTACTCGAAATTCTCACGTATAAGTCCCTTTTTCCTCCTTGCTCATCGCACTCCACCATCGGCTTCAGAATCTTAACGGCTTATCACGACATACAAGTTCAGTCCGTCGTTCTGCTACCAATCCAATTCCATGATTACTTCAACCTCCATGCCTTAAAGGGATTATATCTACAGTGAACTTAGAATTTCCTAACTCTAAGCTACGGATTCAGGAATTTCACCTACCTCTTCTTGCTTATCATCCGTTGTCGAAATTACGTTATCCTAGTTCTACTACCCTAAAACTCATACTAACAATGCATAATTCAGAAAATATAAAGCTATCATCAGTCCTAGGAGAAAAGAGAATATAGTGGCAGGAAATTTGTTAGAAAAATACATACCCGACTCCCTATGTGTGTCTTGCGCTTCCTCTACTCCAGTTACATAGAAAAATCTTCTTCCAACACGGTACCCAATGATCTCATCACCTTGATTTCCTTCTAGAGCCAACTGGTTTCTGGCTTGTCCTGGTGCTCTTTCCAACCTTGGGTGTTTGTCCTTATAGTGTCCCATTTCTCCACACTCGAAACAAGCTCCTATTTCATGTGGCATCCTAGCCGCGGGTGCATATGCTGCATTCAAAATAAGCTTTCGATAATCCCTAATACAATGTCTTAGTGCTTGATAGTTAAAACATACAATGCATGGCTTATTAGGTCCAGGATGCATAGAGCATGTAGAACACTTCGGACTACTACCCGCGTACCCACTATCAGTCATTGACACGACATTGTTTCCATTTCTCCTCTTCTTATTGGCTTCTCAGTTATTTCCGTCTTGTTTTGCTTCCTCTGGCTCCTTGCGCTTTTCTCCAGCCGTACTTAGCTTAACACCCTATGACTGCTTCTTTTGTTAGCACTACAACCGTCAAAATGGCTTGTTGCATTGTGTTTGGCTGCGTAGCCCTAATCATTCCCCTTATTTGGGTTGGTAGTCTGGCGATGTATCGCTTGATCTTGTTCGCTCTGGAGTAACTAATATTCGTTTTTAGTATATCGTTTTCTCCTCGAATCGTGTCGAATTGATTTTACTTTTTATAGAAAAGACTATTTTTTTTTCAAGAATCGTAATTTGGTATTTATACTACTTGGCACGCAAAACGAAAATTAAATCTAATATTATTTTCTAGTATTATGATACGTAAAATTACAAGAATTAATCCAACAAACTTTACTATATGTAACTAACTCTAACTAAAAGGCCTTAATCTCAACCACTAACAGAATTTGGTGAAAAGAAAATGGACTAAAAATGACTTATAGGCTAAACCCACTTGTAAAGAAATGGGCTCATTGACGAATTTAGGATGAAAAAGGAGCTACGGTGCATGAGTTTTATCCAAAATTGTTTCAAAATTATTATTATGAAAATTCAATTAGACTACTAATAGCTCGATAATCGAAAAATCCTAGAAGTGCTTATTCAAACTTTGAAAACGTTATTAAACATTTGAAACAAATGAAATGTTAAATCACATAAAACCAAACTTAGCAGTTAAACTAGTAAACTCAAAATATTGATTTTGTAAATGGTTTGTAATGATAAACTTTTGAAACAAGCTATAACTAAGCCTATTAAACTATGAGAACTTAATAGAAAAAAAAACGTGCTTAAAGAATTATTTGTAGAGAAAATACCAAATGGTAACTCATAGCCTATTGGTAAGATCTATGGTTTCTAATTCAAGTACCAGTGTTCGATTCCTTACAATCTATTTTTTGTATTCTTTTATTTTCTATGACAAGTACACTTACTAAAGCATCTATGGAAAGCTTTTCATACTCGCTAGCTGTGATCTTTAAAAATCAAATTGAATATGTACTAATAGGCCATAGTCCCAATAGGCTGCAAACAGATTATAGTGACCACCCCGTAAACTCAAATCTCTTAATTCCAAACTCTAAAATCAACTCAAGATTGCAGCTTATAATATATAAAAAAGGTCACTGACCTACTGAATGTACGCAGTCTTATTTGGCTTAAAACTTGAGTACCTTATGATTTGCTATTATGAACACTAACACTAAACTTCTACTGATACAGTCCACTTCAAAATCCTACATATTATAGGGTAACTACACTAACACAAACTGAATATTGAATTGCTAAATCATCCTAAGTGCTATTCTGCCCAACACTAGTTTATGTAGAAAATCAAAAATTCAACAACTCTAAATACTTAATGTCAATATGTAGGACAAATCAGCTAAGAAGCAATTAAAAAGAAATCATTTAAAGCATATTGCAAGCGGTGCCTATACTACAAAGTAGAAAAAGTTACACTAATTCGTGCAAAAATGTAAACGGAATTTACGCTGCATCCAGGCCATGTCCGATGATGACGAGCTGGTTGAACGAGACTGATTATCGAAGCTAAACTGAACCGAACGAAACAATCTATGAGCAAAATCTTTAAACCGATGCTCTAATGAAGCAAACTTTTCAGCTTTTCATTATCATCACAAAATTAAGCTCTTGAATGAATAGTTACTACAACGAATATCACTTCGATTCTAAAAACCATAACGAGACCACTAATCCATCTATAAATTCCTCATATAACGAACCAACAGAAATTCGGAACAGAAACTCTTAAGCTACGAGATCGATGCATAATCTCATTTGAGCTTATGACAGAATAAGCTAGCTTAAAACAGAAGTAAGAGTAAAGTAATGAAATTAAAAAACTTTAAGATTTATTAATGGCAGAAAATAAGAGTTTGTTACAACTGAAAAATAGAAAACAGTTACAGAATTTGATTAACTAACTAATACTCGAGAGAACTATGTGATAATACACCTAAAACTAGTTGCTTACAAATGAAGCAATTTTACAAGAATTTATAGAGAGAAAAGATGAAGTGATGATGTAGCAAATCCAATCACTGTCTTTCACGTGTCTTTAATGGTTCTTGAATCTTCTTCAGAAATTAGGGGTTTCTTTTTTATAGACTTTGAGTCTAACTGGTTCACTCCATCTTGTAGAGATTGAAAAGATGAACACTTTTGCTCTTTTGATATTTTCTTGAATCTTCCTTAATCTTTCTCGAATTGGCTTAAAAAACATGAAGGGAATAATGAATAATCCGTTGGTTTAATTTTCTTTTTTTCTCTCTCTTGGTGTGTTGAGGAAGATGAGTTATTTATGCCAGGGATAATGTTTTTTTTATTAATAGTAAGTTAACTTCATTTTAGTCTTTCCTTTTTATTTTCTTTTACAATTTGTAATTCTAAACTTTTTACTTTTATAAAATGCACTTGAAAACCTTAGTCTTTGTAAATTTGGCAACTTTAGTCCTTGAGTGCTTGGTTTTGTCTTTTCTTCGTATTTTGTCAGATAAATCCCGAGAAAACGCGTATTTTAATATTCGTTTTTAGTATATCTTTTCTCCTCGAATAGTGTCGAATTGATTTACGTTTTATCGAAAAGACTTTATTTGTTTTTGGTTCAAGAATCGTAATTTGGTATTTATACTACTTGGCATGCAAAGCGAAAATTAAATCTGTTATTATTTTCTAGTATTATGATACGTAAAATTACAAGAATTAATTCAACAAACTTTACTATATGTAACTAACTCTAACTAAAAGGCCTTAATCTCAACCACTAACAAAATTTGGTGAAAAGAAAATGGACTAAAAATGACTTATAGGTTAAACCCACTTGTAAAGAAATGGGGTCATAGACGAATTTAGGATGAAAAATGAGCTACGGTGCATGAATTTTATCCAAAATTGTTTCAAAATGATTATTATGAAAATTCAATTAGACTACTAATAGCTCAATAATCGAAAAATCCTAGAAGTGCTTATTCAAACTTTGAAAACGTTATAAAACATTTGAAACAAATGAAATGCTAAATCACATAAAACCAAACTTAGCAGTTAAACTAATAAACTTGAAATATTGATTTTGTAAATGGTTTAAAATGATAAACTTTTGAAACAATCTAAACTGAGCCTGTTAAACTATGAGAACTTAATAGAAAAAAAACGTGCTTAATGAATTATTTGTAGCGAAAATACCAAATGGTAACTCATAGCCTATTGGGAAGATCTATGGTTTCTAATTCAAGTACAAGTGTTTGATTCCTTACAATCTATTTTTTTATTCTTTTATTTTCTATGACAAGTACACTTACTAAAGCATCTATGGAAAGCTTTTCATACCCGCTAGCTGTGATCTTTAAAAATCAAATTGAATATGTACTAATAGGCCATAGTCCCAATATGTCACACCCCACCATGGCGGAATATGGGGCGCGACGTATGGATATCATCACAACATGGCGTGTCTATAGAGATAACTATATGAAATAAGAAATGTCATAAAATGGTGACACAAAAGTCATGACAATATCTCAACAAATGCAGGAGTCTAGGTAAGTAGGTAACAGTTCTACCTCTTACCCAAGACAATCAAATATCACAAACAAAACAAACATATAGGTGCCAACAATATCACTCATTCACAACGCATAAAAACAAACTAAGAAGGAACGGGGATCTCCTTCTATATGCAATCCTAAGCTCTCTAATACTTCGCTTTTGGCTAGGTATAAAATATTATCGTCCGAAGTCTTTTCGAATTGAAAACCGGTCTAAAGTGCGACTCAATCGTCTTTTGGTGAATCAAAGGTTTGGTTGATTTGTTTTAAACTAATTGCAAGTAATTAAAGTGTCATTAAGTAAAATGGAAGTTAACAGATTAAATTGGATGACGAGTAAAAATAAATGCATAAAACTTTAAAGGTGACAATGGAAAAATGCTAACTCACTAAATTAAACTAACACTTGGAAAATTTTCAGAAAAATAAAAGGTACTATATGAAAGTGATATCGAAACAAAACCAAACGAGCCAAAAGTGCCCTGATCGGAATGTTTTCCGACCAGTTGATCGGAATGCTGATGAAATGGGTCAATCGGAATACGTAGCAATGAAACCAATCGGAATAGCGAGAAATAAGGCAATCTGAATATGAACTCCAAGTACCAATCGGAATATACAACAAACGATACCGTCGGAATGTTTGCAAATGACCAATCGGAAATGGTAAAGTGCCCGTCGGAATAAAGATCCAATCGGAAAGGAGAAGATGGGCACCAATCGGAAAGGCAAAGCCCTCTTCCGATTGGGATCAATCGGAATGTGGAGTAGGGGTCCGGTCGGAATAGAGGACCAATCGGAAAGGGAAGTTAACCAACTCTCCTAAAATTGAGGAAACGGTTATGGTGGTGTACCGGTCGGAAAGCCAATCGGAAAAGGGAGTTTAAACCCTTTTCGAAATCTATGGAAATGGGGAAAAGCAAGGCAATAAGCTAAGTAATAAGCTAACACCAAAACTTATCAATCCAAATATGTAACCGAATCAAATAAGCACTTTAATCAACTTATCTAACTCGAAATCAAGCAACTTTGTAAATCAAACCATAAAAACATAAACTTTTTAATAAAACTTTTTAATAAGAAAAATAAGATAATCATAAAAATAAGCCAATAAGCACAAAAGTCTTAAAGCTTAATCAAATGAAAACTTATAAAATGATCAAAAGATTAACTTTTTAGCATGAAATCAATTAGAACAACACGGATCACATGATAATCATACCCAAAATCAATCTTAAATCAAAGAAAAGTAGAATGAGATTAAGAGATAAAAGCTTAAAATAGAACTTGATTAATAAAAATAAGCAATACAAAGAGTTAATCTTGAAAGATTAAAAGTAAAAGATGAACTAGTGAGAGAAAGTTTAAGACTTTCTCTCTCTAAAAACTAAAAAGTAAAAATTAACTAAAAACTCTAACTCTCTAACCCCCCTCCTAATGACCATTAGGAGGGTATTTATAGGGAAGGTGGAAGGATTGCATGTGTTGCATCTTCTTCCTTGCTTTCTTCACGTTTTCTCGACTCGACTTTAATTCTTCGTCTTTGTCGTCTCGGGATTTGAACTTGTCTTTTAATTTTCTTCTTCTATTAGACTTAAGTTCTTCGACTTCGTTAAACTTCCGTCTTTTGACTTTTTCTTCGATAAATCTTCAGAATAGGTCTCGGACTTCCGTTCTTTTTGCACTCTTGATCTTTTGACTTCGTCTTTTTCCCGTTTTCTTCAGTAAAAGCCCGTGAAAGCCCGTGTTTTCTTCCTTTTTCATACTTTGGTCCTAAAACACAATAAAAACACAAACCACGCATAATTCCGACTTTTACGACATAAATCACACGTTTTGGTCTTGTTATTATTGGAAATAAGTGGTAAAAGGATAAGTGTTTTCACACTTATTACTCTCCAATTCTTAGCCACTTAAGTTCTCATGCCTACCCATAGCATCACCTGAAAGAGACACTAAAACACGTCAACATAAAGTTGGTGAGATTCATAGGTTTAGACTCCAACGCCAAATCAGTTATAAGCTGTGAATAACAACCATCAACACAATAACATATGGACAATGTGTTACAAGTATGCATTAACAACTAACATTCAAGATCAATCATTCCAAACCAAATCCAAATCCAAATCCAAATCCAAGGCTCCCAGCCTTACCAAACACCATGGTATCATAGATGATCACACTATGTACCTATCCCAAGGCCCCGCCTTGTCACTATCCATTGTTCCATAGATGATCACACTATGTACCTCTCCAATCCAAATCATACACAAACAAGAATTACATAGCAGTTAATCACATAATGTACATACAAGTCCATCTCAAACCTTAAAAACATTCACAGCATGAATGTATAAATAACTCAACACAGTGTCTCTTCCATCCCATCTGGAAGTCAAAATCAATAGTAAACATGGGACTATGAAACTCACCTGATTGCTTCTTCACAAGTCCTCGCACTAGCAACAAGCTAACAAACCAAAAACACGCAATCAATACATGGACCAATCACTAAGATGGCTCATCAACCTATGATGGACATCTAGCCTATTCCCATATAAATACCTCATTGATAAGATCTAATCACCTCATTACCCTTCCATAACAAGTCCTTAACTTTGTTAAGTTTAATAACTATCTCGTTCATATTTTACACAAAACAGTCCCAATTTTAGGTCTCCAACTTTAAGTCAAACGTCCGCTTAAACATACCCATGGTTTCTATAAAAGGAATATTCATACCTTTACATATGTTAGCTAACACCTCCCACTTGCCCCAACCTTAAAGCTACTGTTAAGACCCCGATATATATATATATATATATATATATATATATATATATATATATATATATATATATATATATATATATATATATATATATATATATATATATATATATATATATATATATATATACATATATATATATATATATATATATATATATATATATATATATATATATATATATATACATATATATATATATATATATATATATATATATATATATATATATATATATACTTTTGTCATTCCAGTTTTACTAATTTTAAACATACAAAAGTTTTGTTACAATTAAGGAGTCTTACCCTAAACCAAAACCTTAGCCCAAGTGCAGATACTTACTACAATATATAAACCATCTCTCATGTTCGTTAGAAGATCCCAATGCAACCCTAAGTACCCCAAACAACTCAAAACTTAAAAAGAAAACAGGCTGAATTCAAAACTGTTTTGACCTCCGACTGTTGAAACCTGTTTTTGACCCACTTCCCGACCTCCAATTTAGTTCTCGTTTCTTGCATTGGAAATCCACTTCGATTACCTTTTCAGAGATACTTGGATTGCAAAATAAGAGTTTATAGAACTCCCGATATGATCAAAACAACTGACTCAAAATTCTGCCCAGTTTTTAAAAACGGGTTTAACTAAATTAACCTCCTTAATTAACCCTAATCCCACTAATTACAAGCCCTAATTTATGTAATCATTATGAACTCATTATTATAACATTAATTTACTGTTTTTAAATTAAACCACAACCTAAATCCATCATAAGATGATGTACACATGATTAAAAACAAATTAAATGAAAAGGGATTAAAGGTTTTTACCTTAAAATTAATGAAAGATGAAATTTTTAAAGAAACCCTAAATCCTCCATTGATGAACTCACGTGTGTTTTTTTTGTTTCCAGGGATTATGAAGTGTTTTGATGGTAAAAATCCTTATATGTTTATTTGTTACCCAATCCTAGCCCAACCCAAACACTTTCCCCTATTTTCCTTTTTCCCCTTCTTTGGTGCGTCTAAACCGACCCAAACACCCCTTAAATTCGGTTTTTTTTAATTATTTAATATTATGTTATTAATATTACCTTAATTTTCCTTAATTTATTTCAGCTCCTAAAGCTTCCTAAACCACAAAGTCGTAAAACTAGTCAAATTTACGCGTTTTACCGTAAAAGACGTAAAATATACACTTTAAAAAAAAATCTCAAATTTTGAAATAAACTTTATAACTAAGTCCTTAATGACTTAAAACCATCCCGAAAAATATCCATATGACTAATTACCTCATCCGAGACCTCCAAATGCTAAACCGTAAATCGTAAAAATACGATTTTCTATAATACATATACGTATACTTAAAACCACCAAATAACACCCTCTCACTTCATAGTCACTACCATGTGAACTCATGAACATGAAACCATCACACATCGTTTCATTCACAAGGTACCCCGTACCGGAAACGATATCCAAACCACAATCTATACACACCAATAAGCACATAAACACGTAAAGACACGTAACTAGCACAAAATAAAACTAAGTGACGAACCTCAAAACCAGGGTTGTCACATCACTCCCTCCTAATAGAAATCTCGTCCCGAGATTTACTCCTTAGGATCAAACACACAAACAACAAATCACACGAGGATACTTGTTCTAAATGAACTCCTCTCATTTCCACGTGAACTTTAGTTCAAGTTTCAAAATACCACATATACAAACCAAAAATAATTAAACTCATTGCCAAACTCTTGACCTCACAGTCAATAAATCTCACAAATGACTCTTTGATAAAACAAAGACTCTTATTAACACAAATCCCGAATAACCGTACATGCACAATGCATTCTCAAACAACCTTTACCAATCTCAATACATGAAATGTATCATGTATACAACTCATTTCCCCCAGGTAATTCTATGCTCATAAGCTAATGGTCCGATCTTTCCAAAGATCATAAATGGACCTACCAAACTCTACATCAACTCTTCCATTTTACCAAAACATACCACCCGTTACTATGGGTGAAACTTCATACATAACTCTGTCACTAACTCTAGTGGTTTCCTCCTTTCTATATAGCATCCCTTGTTGCACTCATCCTTTCCACAAACATCACTACCACATTAGTAGCCTCTTTTACCAATTCTAGTCCACAATGGGGACATCTCACCCTATCCTTTCACATAGTGCCTCAAATGGCATTTATCGACTTCTAGTATGATAACTATCGTTATATGAAAACTCAGCCATTGCTAAAGAGTTTTCTAACTCCCTCTAAATCAATCACCCATGCCCTCAGTGTAACTCCTAAGGTTGTACAAATATCTCACTTGTCTATCCTTTTCCCATTTAGCTGGATATACTCACATCCAATCATGTTCATCAACTCCCTTCAGTCCGTACTCCAAACTACTTAAAAATTCCAATTTCCTTACAAAGTGACCTACGACGGTCTTTCACATATCCATTAGTTCTTCCCTTGCCATAATCCTTCATAAGGCACTCCATACATATTAGGCTAACCTTTACGCAAAACCCTTGATTCCATCACATCCGTACGTAATTCTTCCAACTTCCCAACTACGTGACTTCTCATTCCTCTTGAAATAGGTGATAAATTAGTCAGTCTATCGAATATCACCCAACTCTCATCGTACTTAATCCTCCAACGCATTATGTATCCCTTCCACCAACTTCGTCCTTACATCGCCCCTTTCTAAGCTACTCCTATCTATGTAGGAAGTATAGTCTACGTCCCTTTCTCCATATCATTGTCCAAGCCACGCAACATACATGTTGACGCGTTCTCTGCTTTAGACAACTCAACTCGTGCAACCTACATCTTTCATCCAAACCATCCTAATACGTCATCCATATAGTTCAAGTTCTTCTCAGCTCCACTTCATTCTTCTTATTCCATGTTTCATCAACCATGCTTGCCTTTCCCATATGGTACTTGGCCATGCAATTTTCTTTCGTCACTTAACTCCACCCACCACCTTTGCCAAATGTTCAATCAAGGTGATTGAATATGTGTTGGAGACATTCATGATCCGTATAGATCATTCTCTACGTCTCGTACCCCAAATGCCTCTAGCATTCTAGGCAGATATAACAATCCAGCTCCACTAACTAAGTCTATCCAGTTCTTCCAAATCTTCAGTTCCTGCAACGTATAAGCAATCGCCTTTCTTTGTCGTCCTCGTACGCGTCCAAATCCTTGCTCCACGTATCGTCATGCTTCGCGAATTCATTCAGTCCTTCCGATAATGCCAAGATCGGCTCATTATCCAATCCACTTCTTCAGCCTCCAAAATGCTTCCTCATCCTTCTTCACTTCGCCCCTTGCTGGTTCCATGATATGCCATCATCTCTAAGTACTCATCATGGTAAACTTAATACTAAAACTCACACTCGAAAATTTCACGTATAACTCCACTCCAAAACCAACACAAAATTCGCCTCACTCTCCTTCTCAGATTTGAGTAGATCAAGATGTCTTCGATGCTCCCGATGACAACTCGTTTATACACGTTCATGCACACTTGGTTCATTGACACCATGAAAACTGCTAGTGCTTTGACGAAGCCAAATGCATAATCGTAAACCCAAAGCGTTCATACAACATCCTTAGTAGTTTCAACTATGTCCTCCTTGCACCCTCTCTTAGCGGCAATACGAATAAATTCCTACCCCGTTCTACTTGCAAAATTCTACACGCATTTTAAAAGACCAATGCTTCCTCTCATCAGCCCACTCAACCGCTTTCCACATCTAATCTACTACTAAGCAACTCAACTTTTACCTTGCATCTGTTGCAATTTCCATCAACTCTTGTTCTTGAAATCATTCCATCATCAATTTCCTTGGAAAGGCACTAACTACAACTCCTCTCACTTCTCCTATTTGCTCTATTCATGGTTCTATCTCAAAATAATAGGCAAACCTACTAAATTTCAGGAAATTTTTAGAAAACATACATGCCTTACGAACAATATCCCCTTCCAACACTCTCTATGGCACGTTACTTGTGCCAATATCCATACATTTCACAGATCTCTATTCATCTCCCTTGGCACTCCTAATAGACCTCATGACCATATTAGTTCGTCTACGAACCTCTTTCCTCCCCACTAAGGGTATTTCGACCGTTCTCTCATGGTCACCTACTTAAGCGTGTAGGCGCGACCAAGTCTTTCATATGACTACTTCAACGCTCCCAAACAATACGAAACCAAAACTACATCCTGAATCCACCAGATACGATCAACGAATCAAACCAACGGATAACTAACGACATTTCACGTGCACCAGTTAAATCAAGTCAAAAACCATGAGACTCAAAAGAAAACTCAACCCAAAACGTGTATCAATTCAAAATGACCCACGACAACGAAAATAATCCAAGAAACACCCAATGGCAACCAAAACATATTACACCCCGCGACATATTATTTAAACCGTGCAAAAGATCGACTTTTCCAAAAGAATATATATCTCTTTTTTTTCTTTTTTCAGGAAATTAATTATTACCTCCCACATCTATGTGACTCAAACAATCTACAAACAACCCTCTTGACGAACTCAAAACTCAACTCAAAAACTAGGTATCCCGTGCATCCCAAATCATAAAAATAACTACTATTCAAACTCAACCTTTAACCCGACACTTGTACAATAATTCCGGCCATGATACTGACCTCCCATGACTATACTTTCTGAATATTTGAAAAGTACGTTCCGATTACATAATTTTTGGCTTTTGAATCACTCAAAAAGCTCTAAAACGAACAAGTTATGACCAAATTAGTTTTATACTAGTTGTTTTAAAAAAACTAAAGAATAGACTTAGTGATTAATGTACCCCTTTTAAATGACAGATATAATTGTATGTGAAATCTTCATAAACTCAATTTAACCTTGTATTAATAATTATAAATGACGTGAATCGGTTAAACCCAATTATATAAACTATGTAAGTAGAAAGAAATTTTACTTCGCTTTATTTTAAAGAAAGTCTTTTAGAATTTGAAATAAATAAGTGTTGATTAAAAGAAATCTTATGTTACATCTTGTTTCAAACACGACTCCAACACCTTACCCTTATTTTACCGAATACAACCAACTATCTAACCCTATAATAGATTTCCAAGTCCCCCTTTTTCTCAATATATACCGACGAAAAGAAATGTAAGACCCAACACCAAGAGATTTCATTATTTCAAAAGGAATCCCAAGTTATTCCAACAGACTTAAACCAAGAACACCATTTTAAAACTTACACTTGAAATACGAAACTCAAAGAATACGCTACAAGACACACTTCAAAAGATTCAAAACTTCGTTGAAACTCCACCAAACTCGAGCTCTAATAAATTGTTTAAACACAAGAGAGTACTAGGTACGTTCAAGTTATAATAACTACTGAACGACCGTACATCATAACATAACATCTATTAGTATATATACATCCGCATATGTATACCTATCGAATCTCCCAAACATACTCGTTATCATACATGTCAAGTCAATCAATCGCTTTATACGCTCGTTTTTCCATACGAGTAATCACCATCTCACCGTGCCACAACAAGGCATAAAGCCCACCTCCAAAACCAAACCATATCGTGTGACCCCAAAATCACACAACACAACTATAACCCAAAACATATAACACCAAAAAGAATAATAGTCATATCATAGACAGCCATTACATAAACCCATATATTATACGTATCCCCAAATTCTACATCTCATCATATACAAGCATGTACTACCCTCTTTCATGCAATCATACTTGAGAACCCATTGAAGTTGTGGTACTTGTATAACTATGTTGGCCACCATACTTATACAATTACCCTTTCCCCAATGCACTCTCTCCTATGATGACACTTATAAGAATCAATACAACACATAACACATAAATCCCTCTATCACATAAGCTCATAACCACATAACCAATAAGGTCCAAAACTCCATCTATAAAAATAACATAATAAAACTCTTGGAATACAGAAATCCATAGTCTAGCTAAAACAGCCTAGACTAAATCCAAAACAAAAACATATATAGTTATAAGTCATGTCGCCCGTAAGAGTGGAAACAGCTTAAAACCCTTCATATCCACCTACTCCTAATAACTCGCACCACCACATAATTCTTAGAGAACATGAATTTAACATCAAAAGAAAATAATATCTCTCGGGTACATAAAATAACCCAACAAAAGATAGAAACTACCATGTACCAAATTACGTACTATAGTGTACAATTTAGGCAAAATACAACAATGACTAGCATGGATGATTATGGTTCGACCTTCACTAGTCACAACCCGAAAAGAAAATAACATGTGGCTAAGTATGAACTTACTACTGTTCAATTCATACTAGTCAAAACATCGCAATAAATAACATCCAAACACATCAATTATATAAAATGCACACATACTCCTATGACGCCTATATGCAGGGACCCTTAAGCTATAGACTAGGCTACGCGACTAGGCAACCTAATTCTCTATAACCATTGTCTCTGATACCATTCTGTCACACCCCACCATGGCAGAATATAGGGCATAGTCCCAATATGTCACATCCCACCATGGCGGAATATGGGGCGCGACGTATGGATATCATCACAACATGGCGTGTCTATAGAGATAACTATATGAAATAAGAAATGTCATAAAATGGTGACACAAAAGTCATGACAATATCTCAACAAATGAAGGAGTCTAGTTAAGTAGGTAACAGTCCTACCTCTTACCCAAGACAATCAAATATCACAAACAAAACAAACATATAGGTGCCAACAATATCACTCATTTACAACGCATAAAAACAAACTAAGAAGGAACGGGGATCTCCTTCTATATGCAATCCTAAGCTCTCCAATTCCTAGCCACTTAAGTTCTCATGCCTACCCATAGCATCACCTGAAAGAGACACTAAAACACGTCAACATAAAGTTGGTGAGAGTCATAGGTTTAGACTCCAACGCCAAATCAGTTATAAGCTGTGAATAACAACCATCAACACAATAACATATGGACAATGTGTTACAATTATGCATTAACAACTAACATTCAAGATCAATCATTCCAAACCAAATCCAAATCCAAATCCAAATCCAAGGCTCCCAGCCTTACCAAACACCATGGTACCATAGATGATCACACTATGTACCTATCCCAAGGCCCCGCCTTGTCACTATCCATTGGTCCCAAGATGATCACACTGTGTACCTCTCCAATCCAAATCATACAAAAACAAGAATCACATAGTAGTTAATCACATAATGTACACACAAGTCCATCTCAAACCTTAAAAACATTCACAACATCAATTTATAAATAACTCAACACAGTGTCTCTTCCATCCCATCTGGAAGTCAAAATCAATAGTAAACATGGGACTATGAAACTCACCTGATTGCTTCTTCACAAGTCCTCGCACTAGCAACAAGCTAACAAACCAAAAACACGCAATCAATACATGAACCAATCACTAAGATGGCTCATCAACCTATGATGGACATTTAGCCTATTCCCATATAAATACCTCATTGATAAGCTCTAATCACCTCATTACCCTTCCATAACAAGTCCTTAACTTGGTTAAGTTTAATAACTATCCCGTTCATATTTTACACAAAACAGTCCCAATTTTAGGTCTCCAACTTTAAGTCAAACGTCCACTTAAACATACCCATGGTTTCTGTAAAAGGAATATTCATACCTTTACATATGTTAGCTAACACCTCCCACTTGCCCCAACCTTAAAGCTACTGTTAAGTCCCCGATATATATATATACTTTTGTCATTCCAGTTTTACTGATTTTAAACATACAAAAAGTTTGTTACAATTAGGGAGTCTTACCCTAAACCACAACCTTAGCCCAAGTGCAGATACTTACTACAATATATAAACCATCTCTCATGTTCGTTAGAAAATCCCAATGCAACCCTAAGTACCCCAAACAACTCAAAACTTAAAAAGAAAACAGGCTGAATTCAAAACTGTTTTGACCTCTGACTGTTGTAACCTGTTTTTGACCCACTTCCCGACCTCCAATTTAGTTATCGTTTCTTGCATTGGAAAGCCACTTCAATTACCTTTTCAGGGATACTTGGATCGCAAAATAAGAGTTTATAGAACTCCCGATATGATCAAAACAATTGACTCAAAATTCTGTCCAATTTTTAAAAACGAGTTTAACTAAATTAACCTCATTAATTAACCCTAATCCCACTAATTACAAGCCCTAATTTATGTAATCATTATGAACTCATTATTATAACATTAATTTACTGTTTTTAAATTAAACCCTAACCTAAATCTATCATAAGATGATGTACACATGATTAAAAACAAATTAAATGAAAAGGGATTAAAGGTTTTTACCTTAAAATTAATGAAAGATGAAATTTTTAAAGAAACCCTAAATCCTCCATTGATGAACTCACGTGTGTTTTTTTTGTTTCCAGGGATTATGAAGTGTTTTGATGGTAAAAATCCTTATATGTTTATTTGTTACCCAATCCTAGCCCAACCCAAACACTTTCCCCTATTTTCCTTTTCCCCCTTCTTCTTTGGTGCGTCTAAACCGACCCAAACACCCCTTAAATTCGTTTTTTTTTATTTTTATTATTTAATATTATGTTATTAATATTACCTTAATTTTCCTTAATTTATTTCAGCTCCTAAAGCTTCCAAAACCACAAAACCGTAAAACTAGTCAAATTTACGCGTTTTACCGTAAAAGACGTAAAATATACACTTTTAAAAAAATATCGAATTTTGAAATAAACTTTATAACTAAGTCCTAAATGACTTAAAACCATCCTGAAAAATATCCATATGACTAATTACCTCATCCGAGACCTCCAAATGCTAAACCGTAAATCGTAAAAATACGATTTTCTATAATACATATACGTATACTTAAAACCACCAAATAACACCATCTCACTTCATAGTCACTACCATGTGAACTCATGAACATGAAATCATCACACATCGTTTCATTCACAAGGTACCTCGTACCGGAAACGATATCCAAACCACAATCTATACACACCAATAAGCACATAAACACGTAAAGACACGTAACTAGCACAAAATAAAACTAAGTGACGAACCTCAAAACCAGGATGTCACACAATAGGCTGCAAACAGATTATAGTGACCACCCCGTAAACTCAGATCTCTTAATTCCAAACTCTAAAATCAACTCAAGATTGCAGCTTATAATATACAAAAAGGTCACTGACCTACTGAATGTATGCAGTCTTATTTGGCTTAAAACTTGAGTACCTTATGATTTGCTATTATGAGCACTAACACTAAACTTCTATTGATACAGTCCACTTAAAAATCCTACATATTATAGGGCAACTACACTAACACAAACTGAATATTGAATTGCTAAATCATCCTAAGTCCTATTCTGCCCAACACTAGTTTATGTAGAAAATCAAAAATTCAACAAATCTAAATACTTGAATTCAAACTGTAGGACAAATCAGCTAAGAAGCAATTAAAAAGAAATCATTTCCTATACTACAAAGCAGGAAAACAAATTACACTAATTCATGCAGAAATGTAAACGAAATTTACGATGCATCCAGGCCATGTCCGCTGATGACGATCTGGTTGAACGAGACTGATTATCAAAGCTAAACTGAACCGAACGAAACAATCTATGGGCTAACTCTTTAAACCAATGCTCTAATGAAGCAAAATTTTCAGCTTTTCATTATCATCAAAAAATTAAGCTCTCGAATGAACAGTAACTACAACGAATATCACTTCGATTCTAACAACTGTAACAAGACCACTAATCTATCTATAAATTCCTCATATAACGAACCAACAGAAATTTAGAACAGGACTCTTAAGCTACGAGATCGATGCATAAGCTCATTTGAACTTATGACAGAATAAGCTAGCTTAAAACAGAAGTAAGAGTAAAGTAATGAAATTAAAAAGCTTTGAGATTTATTAATGGTAGAAAATTAGAGTTTATTACAACTAATAAACAAAAAACGGTTACAGAATTTGACTAACTAACTAAGAGAGAACTATGTGATAATACACCTAAAACTAGTTGCTTACAAATGAAGCCATTTTACAAGAATTTATAGAGAGAAAAGATGAAGTGATGATGTTACTAATCCAAGAAATGTCTTCCACAAGTCTTCAATGATTCTTGAATCTTCTTCAGAAATTGGGGGTTTCTTTGTGATAGGTGTGAAAACACCCATCCTTTTACCACTTATTTCTTGCTAAAACAAGACCAAAACGCGTATTTAATGTCATTTGTTTGGAATTATGCGTGGTTTGTGTGTTTGTTGTGTTTTCAGAGCCAACCGGATAAATATTAAAGAAAACATGGGATTGCACGGGTTTTATCGAGGAAAAAGACGAAAAGACGAAGTCTATAGTCCAAGAGATGCAAAAGATTTGAAGTCAATGGGCCTATTTGAAGATTTATCGAAGAAAAGGACCAAAGATGGAAGATTTACATATGTCGAAGAAACTCAAGTCTATTAAATGAAGAAATTAAAAGACGAGTTGAATTTATTCGTCGACAAATCCCGAATCGAAATCAAAAACGTCAACTTTTCTGAAAAGACGAGAAGACAAAAAGAAAGGGAGAAAGCCCACTCACCAACCAAGGAGGAAGCCTATAAATACTCCTCCCATTCACAATTTTCCACTAGTTTTTCATTCTGTTACATTTTTCCTATTTCGTAGGAAGAACCATCTCCCTTAAGGAGATTGGTGGTTTTTCATTTCCTTTGATTTCTTCCAATCTTGTAAGTTTAATCTTTCCATTTTGTTTGTTGAATCTTAATCATCAATACAAGTTTACATTTAATCTTTCTATCATCTTGTTCTTCATCTCTTTGTGATTCAAAGTTCTTAAGTTTCATTTTATTGGTTTGATCATAAAAAGTAAGTGGGTTTTATGTTTTTGTTGTTTTGGATTGATGTTTATCATTGGTAAATGATTAGTGGTTAAATTGGTTTAAGTTTTGATTAAAAACTTGGTGGATTTTGTGTTAAATTCGTGTTTCAGACATCCCCTGTTCTTCACACCTTCACTTGCCCAGATTCCGGATAAAGGGTTTGTGATTTTATTGTTGGTTCGGAATATCCATTATTCCGGATCAAGGTTTGTGATTTTATTGTTGGTTCGGAATATCCATTATTCCGGATCAAGGTTTGTGATTTTATTGTTGGTTCGGAATATCCATTATTCCGGATCAAGGTTTTGTGAATTTATTCCGGATCAAGTTCTTTGATTCGGAATATCCAATATTCTGGATCAGTGATTTCTTTCAAACATTCCGAATCAACTTGTTCATCCGGAATAATCAATATTCCGGATGAGTAGTTATTCCGAATAAAGGTTCTTTCTAAAAACATTCCGAATCAGTCATTTATTCCGGGTCAGTCATTATTCCGCATCAAGCACATTATTTCGGATCAAAAGTTATTCCGAACGAAGGCTATATTCCGCATGAAGCAAACATTCCGCATGAAGGACATTTATTCCGGATAGAGATTTATTCCGGGTCAAGCATTTATTCCGCATGAAGCAGACATTCCTCATCAAGTGAACATTCCGAATGAAGCAATTTTTCAAGTTATTCCGCATGAGTTGAATTATTCCGAATAAGCTAAATTACCCTGATATTCCGGATCAAGCATTTATTCCGAATAAGCTGTTTTCTCCAAGTTTAGGTATTTTACTGTTTGATTTAAATTCTAGTCTATTTCCAATAATTGATTTTAGTTTAATTTTATTACTTCTTGCACTTATCGTTTTAGTAGTTATAGACCAAAGCTCCCCCTTTTTAGTCACCAAGTACAACAATTCCACTTTTTACCGTGATCGATTCGAGAAGATACCGAGAACGAAACAACGACAAATACAATTGGGTACGAGCAATGCAAAGAAAGATCTTGCAAAAGCAACATTTTTAATCAACTAAAATAACAGTTATTAAAATGGCGCCGCTGCCGGCTCTTTTCGTAAGGATCAACGGTTTCTTGTGAGAAAAATTGGATTTTAGGATCCGTTCTTTCGGGAACATTATTTTCAAGCACAAAAAATTTTCAAAAACCCATAAAAATATAAAATTTTCAAAAATACCTTAAAAAACCTATAAAAACCAAAAAATATTTTCTCTTGCATTTTCTTTTTAGTGTATGTGTACTCGATCAACGTCTTATTCAGAGGCCGAGCCTCTCGAAGATTTAGACATGGCCGGTGTACACAACAACAACAATAATAATCCACCCCTACCCAACAATAATAATCCACCCCACCCAAACATGAATAATCCACCCTTACCCGACCTACGAACCATGGAGGAGCTATGTCAACCCACCATGAACGGACGTGGAGGCCCGATTGCGCCGATGCATATCACGGCTCAGGAGTTTTCGTTGAAGCATCACATGATCCAACAAGTTCAAACTAACCCATTTCGCGGAATTCCGGATGATGATGCCAACAAACACCTCGATAAATTCATTACCATCACCCAAAGCATGGAGTCCCCTGGTGTTTCTATGGATGACCTTCGCCTCCAACTATTTCCCCACTCGCTTTCTCACCATGCCAAAAAATGGTTTGACCGTCTCCCAAAGAATTCTATTCATACTTGGGACGACATGACTCAACGCTTTTTGTCGCGCTACTTCCCATCATCCATGGTCAGGAGCCTTCGTAACCAAATTAGTGGATTCATGCAAGACAATGATGAATCGCTCTTTGATGCTTGGGAACGATACAATGATTTGATCGACCGCTGTCCAAATCACAACATGCTCCCCGTCACTCTCATTGATACTTTCTAGAATGGTCTCACTTTTCGTGATCGTGACACGATCAACGCCGCCGCCGGTGGTACTTTTATGAAAAGGAGACCGGAGGAGTGTAGAGAGTTGATTGAAAACATGACTACTCACCACAAGAATTGGGATTCATCCGCATCCTCAAGATCTAATCAGAGAGTCAAAGTTTCTTCTACTACTTCCAATCCCGAGATAACCGAACTTACCCGACAAATCGCGGATATGCGCAAGGATTTCATGACCATGGCCACAAACCACTTTCAACAAGCTAAAGCCGTTTCTATTTCTTGTGACACATGTGGTGGTCCTCATTCCTACAATGATTGTCCTTCTACTCAAGGCAATTTTACTGAAGACGTTAACGCGGCATATGGTACTTATCCCACGGGAGGCTATCAAGCTCGTCCTCAAGGAGACCGTAGTTTGCTAAGTTATCGTTCAAACAACTATCTTGCTCCACCCGGTTTTTCTCCTCCAAACCAAAACCAACAACAAAGCTATAACCGAACAACCAATCCCAACCTCGTGCTAACAATCAATATCAATCCCAAAGAAACCCATACCCACCTCAAGGAAATTCTCAAGCTTACCAAGATCCACCTCTCAATCCATTGATGGCATTGAATCCAGACGTCGAGACGTTCATGAGGACTAATAGAGAAATGGTGACGAATCTTCAGAGTCAAGTCGTCAACTTGAAGGGAGAAATGGTGAAACAAGGGAACGATATTCGAGCCGAGCTAAGGAATGACATGGCAAAACAAAGCAATGAAATTCGTGCAGTCATGAGAGACTCTTTCAGCACTCAAGCGGTTAACATTCGTGGTATGATCGGGTCTCTCTTCCAAGGTAATCAACCCTCTTCTTCGGGTACTCTTCCGAGTAACACTGTTGCGAATCCAAGAGGGGAGATGAAAGCAATCACCACTCGTAGTGGAAAAGGTTATACGGAACCCGAGCTTCCTACACCTCCACCCGTGATTGTGAACAAGGAAAAAGAGCAACTTTCCTCACCTCCTTCGCCTTCTATCCCCATTCCCCCACCACCCGTGGTTGTGAGTGATCCTACTCCCCTATATCCTTCCTCTTCATCCGATATACCTTATCCTTCAAGGTTGAGGAAAGAGAAGAAAAAGAGCAAGGATGATATTCAAGTTTCAAACTTTCTAAAAATGTTAAAACAATTGAATTTTAACATCTCCTTTGCCGAGGCTCTCGCTCACATGCCTAAATATGCGAAGATGTTTAAAGATCTTCTTAGTGACAAGGAGAAGCTTCTTGACATTGCTCAGACCCAACTTAATGAGAATTGCTCCGCCGTTCTCTTAAGGAAATTTCCCACCAAACTTGGTGATCCGGGTCGCTTCTTGATTCCTTGCAACTTCCCGGGAGTAGAGAATTGCATGGCCCTAGCCGATCTAAGTGCCAGTATAAACTTAATGCCTTTAAGTGTTTGGAAGCAATTATCTCTCCCCGAGCTAGTCCCCACCAAAATGACTTTGGAATTAGCCAACCGTAAGGTTGCTTATCCAGTGGGGATAGCCGAAGACGTCTTCGTTGGCGTTGACAAATTCACCTTCCCGGCGGATTTTGTTGTCGTTGACTACGAGATGGATCCTCGTGTTCCATTAATCGTTGGACGTCCCTTCTTGAGGACCGGTCGCACTCTCATTGATGTAGCCGCGGGCGAAATAATCATGAGAGTTGGTGACGATAAAATTGTCTTCAACATGGGTAAGATTTCTAAGCAACCTTATTCATATGAGAGTGTTAATGCTATTGATGTTCTCGACGAGGCTTGTGAAGAACATTTTCATGATGCTTGCAAAAGTAATCTCTCTTCTCTACCCAATGTTGAGACCGTTGCCTCAATTGCTCCGTCATTTACTCCTTTTGGAGAAAGTGACTTGGATGATTTCGAAGCTAGCTTGGGTCCTCTCGATCTTAAGTATGATGATTCTTCCACCGATTGGGATGAAGACATTCGTACTATTGAGAAACTTCTTAATGAAGACCCGTTTTCTCCTCCTTCTCCTAAAGAGGTGACTAATGATGATCCATCGTTAGTTACACCATCTATTGAGGATCCTCCTACTCTTGAGCTTAAGGACCTACCTCCTCATCTCGAGTATGTTTTCCTTGAAGACAACAAGAAGTTACCGGTCATCATCGCGAAGGACCTAAAAGAAGAAGAAAAATCCCGACTTATCGCCGTGTTGAAGAAACATAAAAGAGCTATCGCTTGGAAAATCTCTGATATTCGTGGAATTGATCCTCACTTTCGCACACATAAAATTCTCATGGAGGACGACTTTAAGCCCACAATTCAAAGCCAACGAAGGGTGAATCCTAAAATCCATGAGGTTATTAAAAAAGAGGTTATCAAACTTCTTGATGCGGGCATGATTTATCCTATCTCGGATTCACCATGGGTTAGTCCAGTCCATTGTGTGCCTAAGAAAGGCGGAATCACCGTTGTGCCCAATGCAAACAACGAGTTGATTCCTACACGTCTCGTTACTGGGTGGAGAGTTTGTATAGACTACCGCAAACTCAATGATGCCACGAGAAAGGATCATTTCCCTCTTCCTTTTATGGACCAAATGCTTAAACGTTTAGCGGGTAATGAATATTACTGCTTTCTTGATGGTTTCTTGGGTTATTTCCAAATACCCATCGATCCCCAAGATCAAGAGAAGACAACATTCACTTGTCCCTATGGCACATTTGCCTACAAAAGGATGCCTTTTGGCTTATGTAATGCCCCCCGGGACTTTCCAAAGGTGCATGTTGGCTATCTTCCATGACATGGTTGAGCAAACCATGGAAGTCTTCATGGATGATTTCTCGGTCTTTGGGGATTCCTTCTCTTCTTGCCTTGCCAATTTGGAACGTATGCTTAAGCGGTGCGAAGACACTCGCCTTGTTCTGAATTGGGAAAAATGCCATTTTATGGTAAAAGAAGGCATTGTGCTAGGACACAAAATCTCTAAAGCCGGTCTTGAAGTCGACCGTGCTAAAGTGGATGTCATAGCCAAATTACCTCCACCTTCAACCGTGAAGGGTGTGAGAAGTTTTCTGGGTCATGCGGGCTTCTATCGTCGATTCATTCAGGATTTCTCTAAAATCGCTCGCCCGATGACCCACCTCTTGGAAAAAGATACTCCTTTTATCTTTTCTAAAGAGTGTATCGAAGCCTTCAATCTTCTTAAGGATAAGCTAACTAAGACACCGGTCTTGGTTACCCCTAATTAGGAGCTACCCTTTGAATTGATGTGCGATGCTAGCGACTTTGCTATTGGTGCGGTTTTGGGCCAACGAGTCAATAAACACTTCCAACCAATCCACTATGCTAGCAAAACAATGACGGGGGCTCAATTGCATTATACGACAACCGAAAAAGAGCTTTTAGCTGTTGTCTATGCTTTTGAAAAATTTCGCCCCTATCTTGTTTTATCCACCACAATCGTATACACGGACCATTCCGCGTTGAAGTACTTGATGACTAAGCACGACTCTAAGCCAAGACTTCTTCGCTGGGTTTTACTCCTTCAAGAATTCAACATTGAAATTCGCGACAAGAAGGGTGCTGAAAACATAGCCGCGGATCATCTTAGTAGACTTGAGGATCCATATCAAGGGGATCATCTGAACAAAGAGATCAATGACTCTTTTCCCCTTGAGACCTTAATGTCTATTAATCTCAATCTGGATGACACCCCGTGGTTTGCCGACATTGCAAACTACTTAGCGGGTGGTGTTCTCATAAAAGGGTTAACATCCCAACAAAAGAAGAAGTTCTTGAGTGATGTTAAGAATTACTTTTGGGATGACACTTTTCTATTCAAACAATGCGCTGACTTGATTATTCGCTGATGTGTTGATGGACCGGCAGCTTTAGACATTCTCGAGGCTTGCCATAAAGGACCCACCGGTGGTCACTTCGGTCCCAACTACACCGCCAAAAAAGTGTTTGACTCGGGATTCTATTGGCCCACCATTTATCGTGATGCTCACGAGATGGTTAAACATTGTGATGCTTGCCAAAAACAAGGCAAGATCACACATAAAGATGAGATGCCTCAAAATTTCATACAAGAATGTGAAATCTTTGATGTATGGGGCATCGATTTTATGGGGCCATTCTCTTCTTCTAAAGGCAACAAATACATCCTTATCGCTGTTGACTACGTTTCCAAATGGGTTGAAGCTAAAGATTTACCCACTAACAACGCAAGGGTGGTTTGTAATTTCTTGAAACAACTGTTTGCTCGATTCGGTGTTCCTCGTGCTATAATTAGTGACCGCGGGACTCATTTTTGCAATGATCAATTTGCAAGAGTCATGGCTAAGTACGGTGTCAATCACCGTCTTTCCACAGCTTACCATCCTCAAACCAATGGTCAAGCCGAGATATCCAACCGTGGATTGAAGCGAATTTTGGAACGTACTGTGGGAGAGCATCGTGCCTCGTGGGCCGATAAACTTGATGATGCTCTGTGGGCTTTCCGTACCGCCTATATGACACTGATTGGTTGTACACCTTACCGTCTTGTGTACGGGAAAGCATGCCACCTCCCCATCGAGCTGGAACATAAGGCATACTGGGCCTTGAAGTGGGCTAACTTCGACATCAACAAAGTCGGTGATCTTCGCAAGATTCAACTCAACGAGCTACATGAATTGAGGAATGAAGCTTCCGAGAACTCATTGATCTACAAGGAGAAGACCAAGATTATCCACGATGCTAAAATCAAGAACCGAGAGTTCCACGTTGGTGATCAAGTCTTACTTTTTAACTCTCGGTTGAAGATCTTCTCAGGTAAGTTGAAGAGCCGCTGGTCTGGTCCTTTCACCATCGCCAATGTTTTCCCTATGGCACCATTGAGCTTTCTCAGCCAAATGGGCCCAACTTTAAGGTGAATGGCCAGCGTTTGAAATTGTACTTTGGTGAGGACATCTCTCATGAGATGATTCCATCCCTCACCACGTTTCCCTTGAATTAGTTCGGGACCGAGTCAGGCTCGTGACTCGGTTAACAAAAACAAGCGCTCCTCGGGAGGCAACCCGAGTATCTATCCCCCTTTCCCGTTTTTCATCCTAAGTGTAGGGGAGCTATATAGGTTGCTTGTGTTTGTATGGTGATGTGATTACAGGGATAAGTGCACTCTTGGAATCCTTGAAGAACCGTGCTCCCATGTTATCCGCAAATCCGGTTCTATCCCTCAACTATCGTGATTCAATATTCTTCATACTCACATTTGAAATTGATCACTTTAGTCGTCTCTTCTTTAGCTTGATTTAACCAACGTGCACAATGTCATAAGTGTAGGGGAGACTTTTCCCACATGCTTAAACATTGAGTACAATGTTTATCTTAAGTGTAGGGGGACTTCTATCGAAGTTTTAAGTGGACTTTTCCATGAAAATGCCTTCATTTAACCGGAAAATCATCTTTTTCAGCATTTTTCAAAATTTTAATTAACTTTGGCCATTTAGTCGTAATTTTTAAATTTTTATCGTTGCTTTCATATGTATATATCCCGCAATAAAGTCAAAAATATTAATAAAGTGGTGTAGCTAGTTTTGAAATCATTGACATATTAGGCCCGTTGCGATTATTTTGACTCAACCCGAATAGACTTGTCCAAGTTTATTCTAGCTAGTATCCTTAACCATGTAGACCTTAATTGGTTTATTAGGCTAAGCATCCACGAGTCTCATTACTTGAAATTTTAAATTGTGGAGGACGAGAAATGATAGAGTCAATTATAAGTCGGTATTCTTGCACAAGCACACTTGGTGTGATTATTTGCCTATTCTCCCATCACTTGCTAATAATTTATCTGCAATAAGTAAGGTCGTACGATTTGAAAAGTTACTTAGCTTCTAGCCCAAGATCGTTTAAAAGTTGCTTGGTAATGATAAGAGTTTATAGCCAAGGCATAACTTATGAAGCGGGGCGCGAAGATTGGCGAGTCCGAAAAGGCCCTAACAAGGCATGAGGATTCAATCTTATTGCTAAAGATCCAAGGTGATGTGAAAAGAATTATTCCCAAAATCAATATGAAGGATCAAGACTCACGACGAAAAGCAATCAACTCCCATAAAGATCATGGAGAAGTCTATCCGAAAAGACCCTAACAAGGTATGAGGATAAATAGATCCAAGTCCGAAAAGGAGGCGGATCGTTGTATCTCAAAATCCCAATTAGCGATTGAAGAAATAATGATGAAGTCGTGGTCAACAAAGTTGGAGTACCCCTCAAAAATACTCCAAGTGAAGAACTCTATTAACGAAGAGAAGACCATTATCTCAAGAACGTCTCTTAAGATATGAAGTATGAAGTACATGCCAAATATCGGCCCGAGAAAGGTCTCAAATCGTGAAGCAAGTTATGCCAAGATATGAACTTTTTGATATCCCGAGAAGTAGTTTTAAGAGATTTTGTCCTTTAGCTAACTATTGATCAAATCGTCCTACTTTGCTTTCAGCCTAAATAAACTATCGAAATAAGTCCAAAAATGCATCTTCATGATCATTCTAAGACAAGAAAATAAAATATAAGAGATACACCTAGGAATAAGGAGTTTAGGCATATAATTAAGCCATGTGTGTAAGTGTTTGAATTGCTAACTTATAATAACAATGATCTCGATTTTAAGCTTAGTTTGGGGAACGTGAAACTTGAGGGTGATAAATCTTCGCAGCACCAAAGCCCTAATGTAAGTCCGTGATCTCTTTGCAAGTTATTTCCATATAGCTATTTTCAAGTGAAAATGGTTTCTATCCTTTTGTTTCCTTTAAAGGTTTAATTTCTCTTAGTATTTAAATTTTTGTTTAGTAGTATTTTAATAAGGCCAAGGTTGATTGATTATGGGAAAGGTGTAAATTTGCTTTATCACTAAGCATTGCATGAGGGCATGGCAATGGTTAAGTGTAGGGGATTTGATAGGTGTGAAAACACCCATCCTTTTACCACTTATTTCTTGCTAAAACAAGACCAAAACGCGTATTTAATGGCATTTGTTTGGAATTATGCGTGGTTTGTGTGTTTGTTGTGTTTTTAGAGCCAACCAGATAAATATTAAAGAAAACATGGGATTGCACGGGTTTTATCGAGGAAAAAGACGAAAAGACGAAGTCTATAGTCCAAGAGATGCAAAAGATTTGAAGTCAATGGGCCTATTTGAAGATTTATCGAAGAAAAGGACCAAAGATGGAAGATTTACATATGTCGAAGAAACTCAAGTCTATTAAATGAAGAAATTAAAAGACGAGTTGAATTTATTCGTCGACAAATCCTGAATCGAAATCAAAAACGTCAACTTTTCTGAAAAGACGAGAAGACAAAAAGAAAGGGAGAAAGCCCACTCACCAACCAAGGAGGAAGCCTATAAATACTCCTCCCATTCACAACTTTACACTAGTTTTTCATTCTATTACATTTTCCTATTTCGTAGGAAGAACCATCTCCCTTAAGGAGATTGGTGGTTTTTCATTTCCTTTGATTTCTTCCAATCTTGTAAGTTTAATCTTTCCATTTTGTTTGTTAAATCTTAATCATCAATACAAGTTTACATTTAATCTTTCTATCATCTTGTTCTTCATCTCTTTGTGATTCAAAGTTCTTAAAATTGGTTTGATCATAAAAAGTAAGTGGGTTTTATGTTTTTGTTGTTTTGGATTGATGTTTATCATTGGTAAATGATTAGTGGTTAAATTGATTTAAGTTTTGATTAAAAACTTGGTTGATTTTGTGTTAAATTCGTGTTTCAGACATCCCCTGTTCTTCGCACCTTCACTTGCCCAGATTCCGGATAAAGGGTTTGTGATTTTATTGTTGGTTCGGAATATCCATTATTCCGGATCAAGGTTTGTGATTTTATTGTTGGTTCGGAATAACCATTATTCCGGATCAAGGTTTGTGATTTTATTGTTGGTTCGGAATATCCATTATTTCGGATCAAGGTTTTGTGATTTTGTTGTTTATTCGGAATATCGATTATTCCGGATCAAGGTTTTGTGAATTTATTCCGGATCAAGTTCTTTGGTTCGGAATACCCAATATTCCGGATCAGTGATTTCTTTCAAACATTCCGAATCAACTTGTTCATCCGGAATAATCAATATTCCGGATGAGTAGTTATTCCGAATAAAGGTTCTTTCTAAAAACATTCTGAATCAGTCATTTATTCTGGGTCAGTCATTATTCCGCATCAAGCACATTATTCCGGATCAAAAGTTATTCCGAACGAAGGCCATATTCCGCATGAAGCAAACATTCCCCATGAAGGACATTTATTCCGGATAGAGATTTATTCCGAGTCAAGCATTTTTTCCGCATGAAGCAGACATTCCGCATCAAGTGAACATTCCGAATGAAGCAATTTTTCAAGTTATTCCGCATGAGTTGAATTATTCCGAATAAGCTAAATTTCCCTGATATTCCGGATCAAGCATTTATTCCGAATAAGTTGTTTTCTCCAAGTTTAGGTATTTTACTGTTTGATTTAAATTATAGTTTATTTCCAGTAATTGCTTTTAGTTTAATTTTATTACTTCCTGCACTTATCGTTTTAGTATAGTTATAGACCAAAGCTCCCCCTTTTTAGTCACCAAGTACAACAATTCCACTTTTTACCGTGATCGATTCGAGAAGATACCGAGAACGAAACAACGACAAATACAATTGGGTACGAGCAATGCAAAGAAAGATCTTGCAAAAGCAACATTTTTAATCAACTAAAATAACAGTTATTACTTTGTTATAGACTTTGAGTCTAATTGGTTCACCCCATCTTGTATAGATTGAAAAGATGAACACTTTTGCTCTTTGATATTTGCTTGAATCTTCCTTAATCTTTCTCGAATTGGCTTGAATAACTTGAAGGGAATAATGAATAAACCGTTGGTTTATTTTTCCTTTTTTCTCTCTCTTAGTGTGTTGAGGAGGACGAGTTATTTATGCCAAGGATACTGTTTTCTTTTTTTTATTTGTTTTGATTAATAGTAAGTTAACTTCATTTTAGTCCTTCCTTTTTATTTTCTTTTACAATTTTTAATTCTAAACTTTTTACTTTTATCAAATGCACTTGAAATCCTTAGTCTTTATAAATATGGCAACTTTAGTCCTTGAATGCTTGGTTTTGTCTTTTCTTCGTCTTTTGTCAGACAAATCCCAAGAAAACGCGTATTTATTCCCTTTGTACCTGTTTTGCCTGCAAATACTTAAAAACACGAAACACGCGTAATTATGACAATATTAAGCATAATTTGATATATTTTGCTTCGTTTTAAGTGTTTATCGGTTATTAAATGTGAGTTTTTCACACTCATTAGTAACCAAATGTGGCACTAACCTTGCCAACTCATGGAAGCGATTCGTGTACTCTCCATGAGTAGTTCCCTTCATGACATGTCCCCAAAACTCATTCTCCAGCTTCTCCAACTCATTGCTTGAACAAAACTCTTCAATCATGAGGGCTTTTAACTCATCCCAAGTCATTGCATTTGCTGCTACTCTCCCTCTTGCTTGAACTTGAGTAATCCACCAAGTCAAAGCCTTACCCCTAAACGAACCAATTGCATACGTGACCCTTTGTCCTGGCAAGCAGCCGCTCATTTCCATTGCGCTCTTCATCTTCTCAATCCATTGTTTGAGGGCTACTGCATCTCCTTTTCCGTCATACTCTTTCACCCCACAAGACATGAATGCCTAATAGGTACATCTATTGTTATTACCACCTCTCTGACGTTGTTGTTGTTGTTCAGGTTATTAGTCACTTCCTGAATGATAGTCAGTATCAAGTTGGCTAGTTGAGCAGCAATCAATGCAGCCAAGTCGAGATTGCCACCACCGCCACTACCTCTAGTTCCATCTCGGTTGTTCACCATACTAACATAACATACGACATTCGTTAATAACTACTAAATACCCCGCTCAATATGCTAATTACTACATACATATAACTACGACTAGTATACGTAAACAAGCATGCATGAACTCTCTTTCATGAAATTATACTTGAAAGTCCACTGGTGTCGTGGCACATATATAATTATGTAGGCCTCCATAATTATACATGTTCCCTTTCACTAATGTACTCCCTCCTATGATAACACTTATAAGAAATTAATACTACACGTAACACATAAATCCTTCTACTAGCATAAGCACATAACACACAAGCTAAGGTCCAAAACTCCATCTATTAAAATAACATAGTCTAGCTAAAACAGCATAGACATAATCCGAAACACACAAAAATTCGAAAACAATCATATAAAGTCATGCTGCCCGTAAGAGTGGAAAGACAACTTAAACTATCAAAACAATAAATATCGGATCCAGTGGAATTTGTATCCGATTTCTCCTCTTCCTATTTGAATTAAATCTTGCCTATACCAGTTTCCTCCTAACCCTCCTCCATAGTTTCTCCCTATTCCCTTCCTTAGCTGTTATTGTTAACACAATCTTATAAAACCACTTGTTGTTCACTTGCTCCTCAGTCGTGTGCTCTGTAGCCTCACATGGGTGCCACTCATGTGGGATTTCCTTCCTATAGTTTGTACGTCGAACCCTTCCCATTCGCCTAATTCTCGTAACTTCAACCACTACGAATCTCTTAGGAGGCATGACTTAAACATCAAAGTAATTACTATGAATTAGATATGTGGAAATAACTTAACAACTTATATGAATGTACTTCATATAAAACACAGAAATTAACATTTAATCACGTTATGTACCATAATGTACAATGAAAGCGAAATACAACAATGACTAGCGTGGACGACTATGGTTCAACCCGCACTAGTCAAAACTCGAAAAGAAAATAACACGTGGCTAAGTATAAATGACTATGGTTCAATCCATACTAGCCTAAAATACAAGAAAAACAAGTGACTAACTATGAATGACTATGATTCAATCCATACTAGTCAAAACTCAACAAAACATCGCAGTTAAGAATCAATACTATCCAAAAATATACAAATCAAAACTATGCACACATATTCCTATGACGCCTATATGCAGGGACCCTTAAGCTATAGACTAGGCTACTAGACTAGGCAACCTAATTCTCTATAACCATTGTCTCTAATACCATTCTGTCACGCCCCACCTTGGTGGAGTATGGGGCGCAAGCTATGGATATCATCACAACAATAGCGTGTCTATAGAGAGAACTAAATGAATTTGAAATATCATAAAAGGTGACACAATTGTCATGACAATATCTCAACAATGTAGGAGTCTAGGTAAGTAGGTAAAAGTCCCACCTATTACCAAATACAAACAAATAAACAAACATTCAACATATAGGTGTCCAAGTATCACTTATTCAAAAGACAAATAAAACTAAGAGGAAAGGGGTTCCTCCAAATACAGTCCTACGCTTCCAAGTCTACTCACTCCTACTTGCAGGCTTAACTACAAACTCACCTGAAAGAGACACTAAAACACGTCAACAATAATGTTGGTGAGAGTCATAGGTTTAGTGTAACACCCCACTTGGATAAGTGGACCGTTACGTGTATTTATGGTGTGTCATCAAAGCATAAGGTAAATGTCCTAAAACATTAACTGACCATAACGGAAATACCGGAATCAAACATCGGTAATCCAACATAAGCTCAAAACATGAAAAGTAAAATACTAAAAGAAAGGACTAAACAATGTCCAACATGCAATATAAACATGAAGTGCATAAAGTAAAGAAGTCTAGATTGCTTCCGTCCAATGCACATGCTCTCAGAATCTTAAGAGTGTCCTGGTGTACCTGCCGTTAGAACATGAAAGAACTACGGCTGAGCATAACGCTCAGTGAACGGATATAATGCATGATAAGAATATACTGAACTTGAAATAATTAATAATTAGTGAAGCTGAAAGACTGATATGCGGAGTGTGATGAAAACTGTAGAAAATCTAATAAGTCTGATTTATAAATAATAAAACTGCACTGTTATCTGTAAAATCTGAAAACATGCATTTACTATATTTTAATTATCAAGAGCTTATATAGGTCATGTGTTGTAACAACTGTTGCATGAATAACTGGAGGGGTGACCTTATCATGCTGTAGAGGGGTGACCTCATCATGCTATAGAGGGGTGACCTCTAAATAATGTGCTGGGTGGAGGGATCAGCATCAATGTGAAGGATGTAGAGCACACACCACATTCACCTGATAACTGTAAACTGATAAGCCTAAGATGCATCCATACGCCCTGATAGGTGTGAAAACACCCATCCTTTTACCACTTATTTCTTGCTAAAACGAGACCAAAATGCGTATTTAATGTCATTTGTTTGGAATTATGCGTGGTTTGTGTGTTTGTTGTGTTTTCAGAGCCAACCGGATAAATATTGAAGAAAAAATGGGATTGCACGGGTTTTATCGAAGAAAAAGACGAAAAGACGAAGTCTATATTCCAAGAGATGCAAAAGATTTGAAGTCAATGGGCCTATTAGAAGATTTATCGAAGAAAATGACCAAAGATGGAAGATTTACATATGTCGAAGAAACTCAAGTCTATTAAATGAAGAAATTAAAAGACGAGTTGAATTTATTCGTCGCCAAATCCCGAATCGAAATAAAAAACGTCGACTTTTCTGAAAAGACGAGAAGACAAAAAGAACGGGAGAAAGCCCACTCACCAACCAAAGACAAGGCCTATAAATAGACCTTCCCTTCACAAATTTTAGACGAGTTTCTCCTTTCTGTTATTTCTTTTCCTAGTTCGTAGGAACCAACTCCCTTAAGTAGATTGGTGATTTTCATTTTCTTTGATTTCTTCCACAATCTTGTAAGTTTAATCTTTCCATTTTGTTTGTTTGAATCTTAATCATTAATACAAGTTTCCATTTAATCTTTCTTTCTTCTCTTGTTGATTCAAAGTTCTAAAGTTTCATTTTTATTGAGTTTGATCTTCAAAAGTAAGTGGGTTTTGAGTTTTTGTTGTTTTGGATTGATGATTATCAATAGTAAATGATTAGTGGTTAAATTGGTTTAAGTTTTGGTTAAAAACTTGGTGGATTTTGGTTAAATTCGTGGTGTTTGTATTCCCCTGTTCTTCGTTCTTGTTACTGTTTCACATCCCCAGATTCCGAGTGAATTAATTGTTCCGGATCAAGGGTTTGAGCAAATTATTCCGAACCAGCAGTTCATCCGGAATAATCAATATTCCGGATGAGTAGGTAAGTTCCGAATCAAAGTTTTGTTAAATATTCCGAGTCAGTTATTAAAAGTTCCGAATGAAGCTTTTTTGTTTAAAATGTTCCGAATAAAGAAAAGTTCCGAATAAAGTTTTTTTGTTTAAAAGTTCCGAATGAAGCTTTTGTTCTGAATCAGCAAAAGTTCCGAATGAAGCTTAAGTTTCGAATGAGTCACTTTTATTATGGATAAACAAATCTTCCGAATGAGTACTTAGTTTTCAATTATTCCGAGTCAAGCTATTTCTTCCGAATGAACCAAACATTCCGAATGAAGCTATTTCTTCCGAATGAAGCTATTGTTCCGAGTCAAGTGATTTATTCCGAATAAACGATTTGTTCCGAGTCAGTTGATATTCCGAATCAGTGTTCCTTTAATTGTTCCGTATCAAGCATATTCCAATGAAGGAAGTTTTGTTGAATATTCCGGATGAAGAAATTTCAAGATATTCCGGATGAAGGTTTTTGTCTAATATATTGCGAATAAAGGGTACATTCCGAATCAGTGATTTTTCTGAGTTAAGGTACTTTACTGTTTAATTTTAAATTCAAGTTTTATTTTCAGTATTGCTATTAGTTTAATTTTATTACTTCTCGCACTTATCTTTTTAGTAGATATAGATCAAAAGCTCCCCCTTTTTAGTAACCAATTACAACAATTCCACTTTGAACCGTGATCGATTCGAGAAGATACCGAGAACGAAACAACGGCATATATAATTGGGTATGAGCAACACGAAGAAAGATCTTGCAAAAGCTACATTTTTAATCAACTAAATTTCAGTTATTAAAATGGCGCCGCTGCCGGCTCTTTTCGTAAGGATCAACGGTTTCTTATGAGAAAAAATGGATTTTGGGATCCGTTCTTTCGGGAACGTTATTTTCAAGCACAAAAATTTTCAAAAAACCCATAAAAATATAAAATTTTCAAAAATACAAAAACATTAAAAAACCTATAAAAACCAAAAATATTTTCTCTTGCATTTTCTTTTTAGTGTATGCGTACTCGATCAACGTCTTATTCAGAGCCCGAAACTCTCGAAGATTTAGACATGGCCGGTGTACACAACAACAACAATAATAATCCACCCCACAACAACGATAATAATCCACCCCACCCCAACATGAATAATCCACCCTTACCCGACCTACGAACCATGGAGGAGCTATGCCAACCTACGATGAACGGACGTGGAGGCCCGATTGCGCCGATGCATATCACGGCTCAGGAGTTTTCGTTGAAGCATCACATGATCCAACAAGTGCAAACTAACCCATTTCGCGGAATTCCGGATGATGATGCCAACAAACACCTCGACAAATTCATTACCATCGCCCAAAGCATGAAGTCGCCCGGTGTTTCTATGGATGAACTTTGCCTTCAACTATTTCCCTACTCGCTTTCTCACCATGCCGAAAAATGGTTTGACCGTCTCCCAAATAATTCTATTCATACTTGGGTCGACATGACTCAACGCTTTTTGTCGCGCTACTTCCCACCATCCATGGTCACGAGCCTTCGTAGCCAAATTAGTGGATTCATGCAAGACAATGATGAATCGCTCTTTGATGCTTGGGAACGATACAATGATTTGATCGACCGTTATCCAAATCATAACATGCTCCCCGTCACTCTCATTGATACTTTCTACAATGGTCTCACTTTTCGTGATCGTGACACGATCAACGCCACCGCCGGTGGTACTTTTATGAAAAGGAGACCGAAGGAGTGTAGAGAGTTGATTGAAAACATGACTACTCACCACAAGAATTGGGATTCATCTGCATCCTCAAGATCTAATCCGAGAGTCAATGTTTCATCTACTTCTTCCACCACCGACATGTCCGCCATGGAACGTGCTTTTCTTGATATTAGCAAAAGTATGCAAATTTTGGCTTCTAACCAAACTCAACAAGCTAAAGCCGTTGCTATTTCTTGTGACACATGTGGTGGTCCTCATTCCTACAATGATTTTCCTTCCACTCAAGGCAATTTTTATGAAAACGTTAACGCGGCTTACGGTACTTATCCCACGGGAGGCTATCAAGCTCGTCCTCAAGGAGACCGTAGCTTGTTAAGTTATCGTTCAAACAACTATCTTTCTCAACCCGGTTTTCCTCCTCCAAACCAAAACCAACAACAAAGTTATAACCGAAATAACCAATCCCAACCTCGTGCTAACAATCAATATCAATCCCAAAGAAACCCATACCCACCTCAAGGAAATTCTCAAGCTTACCAAGCTCAACCTCTTAATCAACCGATGGCATTGAATTAAGACGTCGAGACGTTCATGAGGACTATTAGAGAGATGGTGGCGAATCTTTAGAGTCAATTCATCAACTTGAAGGGAGAAATGGCGAAACAAGGGAGCGATATTCGAGCCGAGCTAAGGAATGACATGGCGAAACAAAGCAATGATATTCGTGCAGACATGAGAGACTCTTTCAGCACTCAAGCGGATAATATACGTGATATGCTCGGTTCGCTCTTCCAAGGTAATCAACCCTCTTCTTCGGGTACTCTTCCGAGTAACACCATTGCGAATCCAAGAGGGGAGATGAAAGCAATCACCACTCGTAGTGGAAAAGGTTATACGGAACCCGAGCTTCCTACACCTCCACCCGTGATTGTGAACAAGGAAAAAGAGCAACTTTCCTCACCTCCTTTGCCTTCTACCCCCATTCCCCCACCACCCGTGGTTGTGAGTGATCCTACTCCCCTAAAGCCTTCCTCTTCATCCGATATACCTTATCCTTCAAGGTTGAGGAAAGAGAAGCAAAAGAGCAAGGATGATATTCAAGTTTCAAACTTTCTTAAAATGTTTAAACAATTGAGTTTTAACATCTCCTTTGCCGAGGCTCTCGCTCACATGCCTAAATATGCGAAGATGTTTAAAGATCTTCTTAGTAACAAGGAGAAGCTTCTTGACATTGCTCAGACCCAACTTAATGAGAACTGCTCTGCCGTTCTCTTAAGGAAATTGCCCACCAAACTTGGTTGTGGAAACCTTGGTTTCCTCGAATCTTTTAGCTACTAGGAACGAATCTCATTCACTTGATTGAATCAAGGTGGAATAGAATGAAACACGTTTAACAAGGTGTTTAGGCACAAAGAACATGAATTAAAACAAATGGATTGATCATTATATTAATAACAAACAATCACTAGGTGTGTATACATTGAATCCCACACCTAGTCGACACATGCTTTTAGGTTTACATTGTGATTGAAGTTATATGAATAAACCTAATACCCTTGGTTCCTTTTATAGTGTAAGGATTAGGGTTTACAAGAGATAATAACAAATAAACAAGTAAATCTTCTATTTAAATAAACTTATGCAGAATATATCTTGCATGTTTATCTAAATATAAGCTTCCATAAGCTTCTTGTCTACGTTTCTGTCAACTCTTGAATTGCATGTGACAATGCTTAGATTGCACATGACAACTCTTGAGCCATCAACGCTTAGTTTGCTCTTGTCAACGCTTGGATTGCTCTTGACAACGCTTGGACAATATCTTCATGTTTTCTTCGTTTTTGAGTTTCTGCCACATCAACTTTTTGACCCAACAATCTTCCCCTAGTTGATGTCGGCAAAACTCTTTGTGTATCTCTTGTAAGTTGTACATGATCTTCAAATTGCTTCCCCTCAAATGTAGCATGTATGTCTTCCCCTTTTTGTCACATCAACAGGGAAGTAAACAATGTATGCAATCTTTGAAGATTCTCCAAATGTAGGCTCTATGTAATGATCTTGAAGAAAAACAAATATAATATTTTTGATGTAGAAGTAGAATAACCCAACCTTGTGTTCCATGTCTTGTACTATCCACGTAATGAAGAACTTATACCTATTGCAAATTATAAGTAGACCTCGATCCCTTGTCAATATTCTCATCCTTTGTGAGACACTGAGCACGATAATGTAACTCCTTCAAGTGTTATGACAAGTCTTCGTCACCAAACATTTAAAGCACAAACAAGTTACCTTTAAAGTCCATGACTAGAAGTGCACGACTTTAAGATATGATAGAACACAAATTCGCGAAAATCTTCTTCAATCATCAAACTTACCATAAGAATTCTTCCCCTTAAGCCAACACATCTTCATGACGAATTTTAATGAAATAACATCTTCATACCATATGTAAAAGTACTAGATTGGATAACTCTTTCGCAAGGCTATCCCGATTACATACTCTAAAATATCCATCAAATTCTTCACGAATTGTTGCTAACTTACTTAAAAATCATTAATCCCTTTTAAAAATATCCGAGCCATTAATATCAACATGATATTCTAAATAAAAACGGAGATTCCATGTACCTTCGTGTGTAAATTCCTCCTTTTTGTGTGCCAAAATCGTATCAATTTTCCAAACAATAGCTATTCCTTTTGTTGTCCAATATCCTTCACTGTCCAAGATATCAACACTGTATGTTGTCCAATATCGGACAACACTTGTCAGCGTTTGAAAATGTATATATCGGACAACAAGTGTCAGCGCTTCCCAACAGCGCTTAACTTATTCCTGTCAGCGCCAACTTTGTACCTGTCAGCGCCTGGCCATCAGCGTCTCATCCTTGCCTTGTCAGCGTTACACTAACATCTATCAGCGTCTAAATAACACATGTCAGCGGGTAATAGATCTAGGGTTTTATAAACCCTAAATCATGATTTTATGTTAAAACCATAAACTACAGTGAACTTCGACATCGAATAACTTCTTCATGAAAGCTCAGATCGAAGATCCCTTCGTTGAGATCCTAGACACAAGTGTCAAGAACCTACAACGCGAATTTCACGACGATCCAACGGTTAACGAAGGTGAAATCGCGTTTTTACTATTACTGTTCACAGAAAACAGCATATGACCACTGCTGACTTTGACGCTTAATAACTTTTTCTTGGGGATAGATCTCGAAAATCCCTCCAGTGGATATCTATATATATGTGTGTAGAACACACACAAAAAATTTCATGGCGATCCAACGGTTCAATAAAAAGTTATGGCCTTCTGAATACTGCTGCGCACACAAAAACGTCCAGAAAAACCTAGACGGATTTTTCTTCTTTTCACCATACACGAACACCTTGTTGGTCCTAGCATCACGAGCAACCAGGCTCTGATACCAATTGTGGAAGCCTTGGTTTCCTCGAATCTTTTAGCTACTAGGAACGAATCTCATTCACTTGATTGAATCAAGGCGGAATAGAATGAAACACGTTTAACAAGGTGTTTAGGCACAAAGAACATGAATTAAAACAAATGGATTGTTCATTATATTAATAACAAACAATCACTAGGTGTGTATACATTGAATCCCACACCTAGTCGACACATGCTTTTAGGTTTACATTGTGAATGAAGTTATATGAATAAACCTAATACCCTTGGTTCCTTTTATAGTGTAAGGATTAGGGTTTACAAGAGATAATAACAAATAAACAAGTAAATCTTCTATTTAAATAAACTTATGCAGAATATATCTTGCATGTTTATCTAAATAGAAGCTTCCATAAGCTTTTTGTCTACGTTTCTGTCAACTCTTGAATTGCATGTGACAATGCTTAGATTGCACATGACAACTCTTGAGCCATCAACGCTTAGTTTGCTCTTGTCAACGCTTGGATTTCTCTTGACAACGCTTAGACAATATCTTCATGTTTTCTTCGTTTTTGAGTTTCTGCCACATCAACTTTTTGACCCAACAACTTGGTGATCCGGGTCGCTTGTTGATTCCTTGCAACTTCCCGGGAGTAGAGAATTGCATGGCCCTAGCCGATCTAGGTGCCAGTATAAACTTAATGCCTTTAAGTGTTTGGAAGCAATTATCTCTCCCCGAGCTAGTCCCCACCAAAATGACTTTGGAATTAGCCAACCGTACGGTTGCTTATCCAGTAGGGATAGCCGAAGACGTCTTCGTTGGCGTTGACAAATTCACCTTCCCGACGGATTTTGTTGTCGTTGACTACGAGATGGATCCTCGTGTTCCATTAATCGTTGGACTTCCCTTCTTGAGGACCGGTCGCACTCTCATTGATGTAGCCGCGGGCGAAATAATCATGAGAGTTGGTGACGATAAAATTGTCTTCAATATGGGTAATATTTCTAAGCAACCTTATTCATATGAGAGTGTTAATGCTATTGATGTTCTCGATGAGGCTTGTGAAGAACACTTTCATGATGCTTGCAAAAGTACTCTCTCTTCTCTACCCAATGTTGAGACCGTTGCCTCAATTGCTCCGTCATTGACTCCTTTTGGAGAAAGTGACTTGGATGATTTTGAAGCTAGCTTGGGTCCTCTCGATCTTAAGTCTGATGATTCTTCCACCGATTGGGATGAAGACATTCGTACAATTGAGAAACTTCTCAATGAAGACCCGTTTTCTCCTCCTTCTCCTAAAGAGGTGACTAATGATGATCCATCGTTAGTTACACCATCTATTGAGGATCCTCCTCCTCTTGAGCTTAAGGACCTACCTCCTCATCTCGAGTATGTTTTCTTAGAAGGCATTGATCAACTTCCCGTTATCATTTCTAAGGACTTAAAAGCCGCTGAGAAAACTCGTCTCATTGAAGTTCTCAAGAAACATAAAAGAGCTATCGCTTGGAAAATCTCCGATATTCGCGGAATTGATCCTCACTTTTGAACACATAAAATTCTCATGGAGGACGACTTTAAGCCACAATTTAAAGCCAAAGAAGGGTGAATCCTAAGATCCATGACGTTATCAAAAAAGAGGTTATCAAACTTCTTGATGCGGGCATGATTTATCCTATCTCGGATTCACCATGGGTTAGTCCAGTCCATTGTGTGCCTAAGAAAGGCGGAATTACCGTTGTGCCCAATCAAAACAACGAGTTGATTCCTACACGTCTCGTTACTGGGTGGAGAGTTTGTATAGACTACCGCAAACTCAATGATGCCACGAGAAAGGATCATTTCCCTCTTCCATTTACGGACCAAATGCTTGAACGTTTAGCTGGTAATGAATATTACTGCTTTCTAGATGGTTTCTCGGGTTATTTATAAATACCCATCGATCCCCAAGATCAAGAGAAGACAACATTCACTTGTCCCTATGGCACATTTTCCTACAAAAGAATGCCTTTTGGCTTATGCAATGCCCCCGGGACTTTCCAAAGGTGCATGTTGGCTATTTTTCATGACATGGTTGAGCAAACCATGGAAGTCTTCATGGATGATTTCTCGGTCTTTGGGGATTCCTTCTTTTCTTGCCTTGCCAATTTAGAACGTATGCTTAAGCGGTGCGAAGACACTCGCCTTGTTCTCAATTGGGAAAAATTCCATTTTATGGTAAAAGAAGGCATTGTGCTAGGACACAAAATCTCAAAAGCCGGTCTTGAAGTCGACCGTGCTAAAGTAGATGTCATAGCCAAATTACCTCCACCTTCAACCGTGAAGGGTGTGAGAAGTTTTCTGGGTCATGCGGGCTTTTATCGTCGATTCATTCAGGATTTCTCTAAAATCGCTCGCCCGATGACCCACCTCTTGGAAAAAGATACTCCTTTTATCTTTTCTAACGAGTGTATCGAAGCCTTCACTCTTCTTAAGGATAAGCTAACTAAGGCACCGGTCTTGGTTACCCCTAATTGGGAGCTACCTTTTGAGTTGATGTGCGATGCTAACGACTTTGCTATTGGAGCGGTTTTGGGCCAAAGAGTGAATAAACACTTCCAACCAATCCATTATGCTAGCAAGACAATGACGGGGGCTCAATTGCATTATACGACAACCGAAAAAGAGCTTTTAGCTGTTGTCTATGCTTTTGAAAAATTTCGCCCCTATCTTGTTTTATCCACCACAATCGTATACACGGACCATTCCGCGTTGAAGTACTTAATAACTAAGCACGACTCTAAGCCAAGACTTCTTCGCTGGGTTTTACTCCTTCAAGAATTCAACATTGAAATTCGTGACAAGAAGGGAGCCGAAAACCTAGCCGCGGATCATCTAAGTAGACTTGAGGATCCATATCAAGGGGATCATCCGAACAAAGAGATCAATGACTCTTTTCCCCTTGAGACCTTAATGTCTATAAATATCAATCTGGATGACACCCCATGGTTTGCCTACATTGCAAACTACTTAGCGGGTGGTGTTCTCATCAAAGGGTTAACATCCCAACAAAAGAAGAAGTTCTTGAATGATGTTAAGACTTACTTTTGGGATGACCCTTTTCTCTTCAAACAATGCGCTGATTTGATTATTCGCCGATGTGTTGACGGACCGGCAGCTTTAGACATTCTCGAGGCTTGCCACAAAGGACCCACCGGTGGTCACTTTGGTCCTAACTACACCGCCAAAAAAGTGTTTGACTCGGGATTCTATTGGCCTACCATTTATCGTGATGCTCACGAGATGGTTAAACATTGTGATGCTTGCCAAAAACAAGGCAAGATCATACATAAAGATGAGATGCCTCAAAATTTCATACAAGAATGTGAAATCTTTGATGTATGGGGCATCGACTTTATGGGGCCATTCCCTTCTTCTAAAGGAAACAAATACATCCTTGTCGTCGTTGACTACGTTTCCAAATAGGTTGAAGCCAAAGCTTTACCCACTAACAACGCGAGGGTGGTTTGTAATTTCTTGAAACAACTGTTTGCTCGATTCGGTGTTCCTCGTGCTATAATCAGTGACCGCAGGACTTATTTTTGCAATGATCAATTTGCAAGAGTCATGGCTAAGTATGGTGTCAATCACCGTCTTTCCACCGCTTATCATCCTCAAACCAACGGTCAAGCCGAGATATCCAACCGTGGATTGAAGCGAATTTTGGAACGTATTATGGGAGAGCATCGTGCCTCGTGGGCTGATAAACTTGATGATGCTCTGTGGGCTTTCCGTACCGCCTATAAGACACCGATTGGTTGTACACCTTATCGTCTTGTGTACGGGAAAGCATGCCACCTCCCCATCGAGCTAGAACATAAGGCATACTGGGCCTTGAAGTGGGCTAACTTCGACATCAACAAAGCCGGTGATCTTCGTAAGATCCAACTCAACGAGCTACATGAATTAAGGAATGAAGCTTACGAGAACTCATTGATCTACAAGGAGAAGACCAAGATTATCCACGATGCTAGAATTAAGAACCGAGAGTTCCACGTTGGTGATCAAGTCTTACTTTTTTACTCTCGGTTGAAGATCTTCTCGGGCAAGTTGAAGAGCCGCTGGTCTGGTCCATTCACCATCGCCAATGTCTTTCCCTATGGCACCATTGAGCTTTCTCAGCCAAATGGGCCCAATTTTAAGGTGAATGGCCAGCGTCTGAAGTTGTACTTTGGTGAGGACATCTCTCATGAGATGATTCCATCCCTCACCATGTTTCCCATGAATTAGTTCGGGACCGAGTCAGGCTCGTGACTCGGTTAACAAAAACAAGCGCTCCTCGGGAGGCAACCCGAGTTTCTATCCCCCTTTCCCGTTTTTCATCCTAAGTGTAGGGGGAGCTATATAGGTTGCTTGTGTCTGTATGGTGATGTGATTACAGGGATAAGTGCACTCTTGGAATCTTTAAAGAACCGTGCTCCCATGTTATCCGCAAATCCGGTTCTATCTCTCAACTATCGTGATTCAATCTTCTTCATACTCACATTTGAAATTGATCACTTTAGTTGTCTCCTTCTTAACTTGATTTAACCAACGTGCACAATGTCATAAGTGTAGGGGAGACTTTTCCCACATGCTTAAACATTGAGGACAATGTTTATATTAAATGTAGGGGAGACTTCTATCGAAGTTTTAAGTGGACTTTTCCATTAAAGTGCCCTCATTTAACCGGAAAATTAAATTTTTCGACATTTTTCAAAATTTTTAATCTATTTTGGCCTAGTTGTATAGTTGCATTTTCCTTTGTTATGTTTATTTTCTCTCCTTGCTAGAATAAAATTTCAATAAAGTGGTTTTAAATTTTTCAAAGTCGTGAATATTTTAACTCAACCCGAGTTTACTTATCTAAGTTACTCTAGCTAGTATCCTTAACGTGTTTAAGTCAAGTTTTGCTAGGCTTTTTGTCACACCCCACCATGGCGGAATATGGGGCGCGACGTATGGATATCATCACAACAACAGCGTGTCTATAGAGAGAACTAAATGAAATTGAAATATCATAGATGGCGACACAAATGTCGTGACAATATCTCAACAATGCAGGCGTCTAGGTAAGTAGGTAACAGGCCTACCTCTTACCAAAGACATACAAATAAACAAACATCAAACATATAGGTACCACAAAGTTCACTTAATCAAAACACAAAATAAAATCTAAGAGGAAAGGGGATTCCTCCGAATGCAATCCTAGCAGCCTCTATACTCTAGCCACTTCTAACATCATCTTGCACAACTACCTCACCTGAAAATGACACTAAAATCTGTCAACATAAAGTTGGTGAGAACATAGGTTTAAGTTATCTAGAACATCATAAGAAACCTTGACATCCGCTGTAAATAAGTTGAAGAAAAACAATTTATAGTAATGGACCATAATGTGATAATCATGCTACATGCATCCACAACAAAACTCAAGCCAAGTACCAATCACATCTAAAATTCACAAAGCACATTATAACAATCAAGAAGTATCCCGTCACACGCACAAGAACACACACCACACTATCCGGATCTTTCCCACACCACCTGTGGAAGATGAACTATATCCCCGTCGAGATATCTTGCCTCCAAAGAGACGATGCACAAGTACTCAGGACGGATCGTGCCCCACGCTCCACACACATCACAACTGGTCCCATAGACGCCCATACATCTATGTACCAAAGCCAATCACGATCCAAACAAGATTCACATAGCAGAACACGTACCAAAGCACATATGAGAACACATAAGCACGCAAGTCACACAATAACACATTTATGTCCACACATTTTATAACATAGTACTAAATCATGTTAAAGAACATTACAAGTGTCATCTCCATCCCATACTGGAAAAAAAACATTTAAAAACGTAATAAAATGGGACTATGAACTCACCTGATTGCTTCTCCAAAGTCCTTGCTCTTGCCCCAAGCTAATAATCCAAAAACACATAAATCAATACATGAACCAACCTCTAAAATGGTTCATCAACCTATGATGGACATCTAACCTCCTCTCATATAAATACCCCATTTATAACTCTAAACACCCCATTACCCTTCACTAACAAGTCCTTAACTTGGTTAAGTTTAATAGCTATCCCGTTCACAATTTTACACAAAACAGTCCCAGTTTTAGGTCTCAAAACTTTAAGTCAAACGTCCACTTAAGCATACCCATGGTTTCTGTAAAAGGAATATTCATACCCTTACATATGTTGGCTAACACCTTCCACTTTCCCTAACCTTAAAGCTACTGTTAAGGCCTTGATATATATATATATATATATATATATACTTTTGTCATTCCAGTTTTCCTGATTTTAAACGTATGAAAAGTTCATTACCATTAGAGGGTCTTACCCTAAACCACAATCTTAGCCCAAGTGCAGATCCTTATTACAATATATAAACCATCTCTCATGTTCGTGAGAAGATCCCAATGCAACCCTAAGTACCCCAAACAACCCAAAACTTAAAAAGAAAACAGGCTGAATTCAAAACTGTTTTGACCTCCGACTGTTGTAACCTGTTTTTGACCCCCTTCCCAACCTCCAATTTAGTCCTAGTTTCTTGCATTGGAAAGCCACTTCAAATACCTTTTCAGCGGTACGTGGATCGTAAGATAAGAGTTTGTAGAACTCCCAATATGATCAAAACAATTGACTCAAAAATCTGCCCAGTTTTTAAAAACGGGTTTAACAAAATCAACCTCATTAATTAACCCTAATTCCTCTAATTACAAGCCCTAACCCATGTAATCATTATATTATGATTAATACAACATTAATTTATTGTTTATATATAAACCCTAACCCTTAATCCATCATAAGAATGATTAATTAAACATAAAAACAATTAATATGAAAAGGGTTATGAAGATTTTACCTTTTATTTAATGGAAGATGAAGAAAACCTAATTTTATGAAGAACCCTAATTTTCCTCTTCTTTTAGTCGACTATAACTCCAGGGAATAAAAGAAAATTCGTTTGGTTTAGTGTTTGGGGTTCCTTATATAGCCAAAACAATCCTTGTCCAACCCAATTACCACTTACCATAAATCTTTTCCTTTTTCCTTTTTTTTTCTCTTCTAAACCGACCCAAACACCCCTAATTTCGTTTTTTTCTTTATTTTTTTTTCTTTTTATTGTTAATTAATATCTTATTAATATTACCTTAATTTACCTTAATTTATTTCAGCTCCTAAAACTCCCAAAACCTCAAAACCGTAAAACTAGTCAAATTTACGCGTTTTACCGTAAAAGACGTAAAATATACACTTTTAAAAAAAATCTCAAATTCTTAAATAAACTTTATAACTAAGTCCTAAATGACTTAAAACCATCCCGAAAAATATTCTTTTGGATAATTACCTCACCCGAGACCTCTAAACGCTAAACCGTAAATCCTAAAAAAAATACTACTACTATAATACTTATACGTATACGTAAACACCACAATATCACCATTTTCATTTCATAGTCACCACTTGTGAGCTCATGAACATGAAATAACCGTTCATCGATTTACTTATGAGTACTCTATACTCATAAACGATAACCACACCAACCTCGTTCACACAAAATAAACACGTAAACACACAATTCAAGTAAGCACACATAAAATAACCTAAAAGTAAGACCAAGTGACAAACCCAAAATCTAGGGTTGTCACATCACTCCCTCCTAATAGAAATCTCGTCCCGAGATTTACTCCCAAACTCAAACTTATTCTCAGCAAACAAACGAGGATACATATCCTTGATAAAACCTTCACGTTCAAAAGTGAACTCAGTTTACACGAAAATAATCTCAACCAACAACACATGAGCCTTAACCGTCCGCGAGGAAACTTATCAAAACCATAAATCAAAACTCATCAAAATATAACCACGTATAATAAGGTCTAAAGAACTCTCAAATTCCTTCCCAACTCATTTCTATGTTAACCCTCCAAGTGTTCATTACCGAAATATACCCAAAACACGAGTTTAAACCATGTTGTCCGAAAATTAACCTTGAACTCAACACTTGTACAATTAATTCGACCAAGCTACTGACTTCCAATTACGAAACTTTCTGAATATTTGAAAAGTATGTTCCGAGTACATAATTTGAAAAGTATGTTCCGAGTACATAGTTTTAGGCTTTTGAATCACCCAAAAACCTTTAAAAACGAATAAGTTATGACCAAAACGATTTTTCTCAAAATCTGCCTAGGCATTAGCGACAGTTTTTGACAATTAGCGACATATTTTGACAGTTTAGCGACAGTTTCTGCCTACTCCGATTTATACCAAAAAAAAACGATTTTTAAACCCTAAAACCCCCCATTAATTACCAAAACTAGAACCTAATTTATTTTAATTCCAGAAAATTAAAACTCTATTAATTACATGATTTTAACATATTTCACTAAATAAGAACAAAATTTTTAACTTAAGAACAATAACTTTAGGTGATCAAAACCAAAATATTTTAAAATAACCGAGTCATGCTTATATGTTAAAGATTTTATATTCCACCTTATTTGAAACATGATCCCGACACTTCCTTATTTCATCGACTACCAACAACATTTTTTTCAATTTGCAAGTTCTTTTTTTTTACCATGTATAACTCGAAACAAAAGACATCGTTACCCCAAAAAGAAATCTCCACCATCTCAACATCCTTCACGCCAAAAGTACCGTACAAACAAACATGTGAAATGAGGACCCGAGAAATGCGCTACTACAGAAGTTGAACATCTCAAAGAGAAATGCGCTAGCAACCATCCCAAGAATACAACCGGTAAGTAGAAAATAATTTTACATACATAGGCATAAGCGTACATACACTCAAATCCATCCAACATATACTATACAAGCATGTATTAACTCTCTTTCATGCAATCATACTTGAAAGTCCAGTGGTGTTGTGGCACATATATAATTATGTAGGCCTCCATAATTATACATGTTCCCTTTCACCAATGTACTCCCTCCTATGATGACACTTATAAGAAATTAATACTACACATAACACATAATCCAACAACTCACAAGCACATAACCACACAAGATAAGATCCAAAACCCCATGTATTAAAATAACATAGCCAATGCACGAAACACATAAACTCGTAGTCCAGCTGAACCAACGTAGACAAAATTCAAAATGTATAAAGAACATGAAAACATAATTAAACGAAATCCAACAATAACTAGCGTATACGACCATGGTTCCACCCGCACTAATCAAAACTCGTAAAGAAAATAACATGTAGTTAAGTATGAACCATATTAGTTCATAACCTAACAAATACTGCGAAAATAATATTCAAACACATCAACTACTATAAAATGCACACATACTCCTATGACGCTTATATGCAGGGACCCTTAAGCTATAGACTAGGCTACACGACTAGGAAACCTAATTCTCTATAACCATTGTCTCTGATACCATTCTGTCACACCCCACCATGGCGGAATATGGGGCGCGACGTATGGATATCATCACAACAACAGCGTGTCTATAGAGAGAACTAAATGAAATTGAAATATCATAGATGGCGACACAAATGTCGTGACAATATCTCAACAATGCAGGCGTCTAGGTAAGTAGGTAACAAGCCTACCTCTTACCAAAGACATACAAATAAACAAACATCAAACATATAGGTACCACAAAGTTCACTTAATCAAAACACAAAATAAAATCTAAGAGGAAAGGGGATTCCTCCGAATGCAATCCTAGCAGCCTCTATACTCTAGCCACTTCTAACATCATCTTGCACAACTACCTCACCTGAAAATGACACTAAAATCTGTCAACATAAAGTTGGTGAGAACATAGGTTTAAGTTATCTAGAACATCATAAGAAACCTTGACATCCGCTGTAAATAAGTTGAAGAAAAACAATTTATAGTAATGGACCATAATGTGATAATCATGCTACATGCATCCACAACAAAACTCAAGCCAAGTACCAATCACATCTAAAATTCACAAAGCACATTATAACAATCAAGAAGTATCCCGTCACACGCACAAGAACACACACCACACTATCCGGATCTTTCCCACACCACCTGTGGAAGATGAACTATATCCCCGTCGAGATATCTTGCCTCCGAAGAGACGATGCACAAGTACTCAGGACGGATCGTGCCCCATGCTCCACACACATCACAACTGGTCCCATAGACGCCCATACATCTATGTACCAAAGCCAATCACAATCCAAACAAGATTCACATAGCAGAACACGTACCAAAGCACATATGAGAACACATAAGCACGCAAGTCACACAATAACACATTTATGTCCACACATTTTATAACATAGTACTAAATCATGTTAAAGAACATTACAAGTGTCATCTCCATCCCATACTGGAAAAAAAACATTTAAAAACGTAGTAAAATGGGACTATGAACTCACCTGATTGCTTCTCCAAAGTCCTTGCTCTTGCCCCAAGCTAATAATCCAAAAACACATAAATCAATACATGAACCAACCTCTAAAATGGTTCATCAACCTATGATGGACATCTAACCTCCTCTCATATAAATACCCCATTTATAACTCTAAACACCCCATTACCCTTCCCTAACAAGTCCTTAACTTGGTTAAGTTTAATAGCTATCCCGTTCACAATTTTACACAAAACAGTCCCAGTTTTAGGTCTCAAAACTTTAAGTCAAACGTCCACTTAAGCATACCCATGGTTTCTGTAAAAGGAATATTCATACCCTTACATATGTTGGCTAATACCTCCCACTTGCCCTAACCTTAAAGCTACTGTTAAGGCCCTGATATATATATATATATACTTTTGTCATTCCAGTTTTCCTGATTTTAAACGTATGAAAAGTTCATTACCATTAGAGGGTCTTACCCTAAACCACAATCTTAGCCCAAGTGCAGATCCTTATTACAATATATAAACCATCTCTCATGTTCGTGAGAAGATCCCAATGCAACCTTAAGTACCCCAAACAACCCAAAACTTTAAAAGAAAACAGGCTGAATTCAAAACTGTTTTGACCTCCGACTGTTGTAACCTGTTTTTGACCCCCTTCCCAACCTCCAATTTAGTCCTAGTTTCTTGCATTGGAAAGCCACTTCAAATACCTTTTCAGCGGTACGTGGATCGTAAGATAAGAGTTTGTAGAACTCCCAATATGATCAAAACAATTGACTCAAAAATCTGCCCAGTTTTTAAAAACGGGTTTAACAAAATCAACCTCATTAATTAACCCTAATTCCTCTAATTACAAGCCCTAACCCATGTAATCATTATATTATGATTAATACAACATTAATTTACTGTTTATATATAAACCCTAACCCTTAATCCATCATAAGAATGATTAATTAAACATAAAAACAATTAATATGAAAAGGGTTATGAAGATTTTACCTTTTATTTAATGGAAGATGAAGAAAACCTAATTTTATGAAGAACCCTAATTTTACTCTTCTTTTAGTCGACTATAACTCCAGGGAATAAAAGAAAATTCGTTTGGTTTAGTGTTTGGGGTTCCTTATATAGCCAAAACAATCCTTGTCCAACCCAATTACCACTTACCATAAATCTTTTCCTTTTTCCTTTTTTTTTCTCTTCTAAACCGACCCAAACACCCCTAATTTCGTTTTTTTCTTCATTTTTTTTCTTTTTATTGTTAATTAATATCTTATTAATATTACCTTAATTTATCTTAATTTATTTCAGCTCCTAAAACTCCCAAAACCTCAAAACCGTAAAACTAGTCAAATTTACGCGTTTTACCGTAAAAGACGTAAAATATACACTTTTAAAAAAAATCTCAAATTCTTAAATAAACTTTATAACTAAGTCCTAAATGACTTAAAACCATCCCGAAAAATATTCTTTTGGATAATTACCTCACCCGAGACCTCTAAACGCTAAACCGTAAATCCTAAAAAAAATACTACTACTATAATACTTATACGTATACGTAAACACCACAATATCACCATTTTCATTTCATAGTCACCACTTGTGAGCTCATGAACATGAAATAACCGTTCATTGATTTACTTATGAGTACTCTATACTCATAAACGATAACCACACCAACCTCGTTCACACAAAATAAACACGTAAACACACAATTCAAGTAAGCACACATAAAATAACCTAAAAGTAAGACCAAGTGACAAACCCAAAATCTAGGGTTGTCACACTTTTATATAAGGAGCTTTAAAACCCGAAAGTCTTAACTCTCACGGGTTAAGAACAAGAACTTTTCGTAAGTTCCTATAATTGATCCTAGAGAGTCGTTTATCAAGGGAACTTTAAAACGCAAATTCTAAACTTGAAAGAGTCTAAGAAGATGCAAGATCCTATAGGCGACTCGAAAACCCAAAACGTTGATTTAATTGGCTAAGCATCCACGAGTCTCATTCCTTGAGATTTTAAATTGTGGAGAACGAGAGATGATAGAGTCAATTATAAGTTTGGTATTCTTTCGTGAATTTATGTGAGTTGATTATAAGCCTATTCTCCCATCGCTTGCTAATAAATTTATCTGCAATAAATAAGGTTGTACGGTTTGAAAAGTTACTTAGCTTCTAGCCCAAGATCGTTTAAAAGTTGCTCGGTATTAATTAGAGTTCATAGCCAAGGCATAACTTATTGAAGCGGGATGCGAAGATTGGCGAGTCCGAAAAGGCCCTAACAAGGCATGAGGGCTACATTTTGTTGCTAAAGATCCAAAATTTATGTGAAGAATCATTTATAGAAAATCAATATGAAGGATCAAGACACACGACGAAAAGCAAAAACTCCCCAAAAGTCATGGAGAAGTCTATCCGAAAAGACCCTAGAAAGGTATGAGGATAAATAGATCTAAGTCCTAAAAGGAGGCGGATCGTTGTATATCAAAGTCCAAAATAAAGATTGGAGAAAAATGAAAGAAGTCGTGGTCCAAAGATGAAGAATCTCTCAAAACTTCAAGTGAAGAAATTCCTATTATGAAGAGAAGACCATAATTTCCAGAACGTCTCTCAAAGATTCGAAGTATGAAGTCGCTGCCAAATATCGGTCCGAGAAAGCTCTCAAATCGTGAAACGAGTTATGCCAAGATATGAACTTTATGAGGTCCCGAGAAGCAGTTTTAAAAGATTTTGTCCTTTAGCTAACTATTGATTAAATCGTCCCACTTTGTTTTCAGCCTAAATAACCATCGAAATAAGTCAAACAATGCATCCTCGTGATCATTCAAGACAAAAATAATATATAAGAGATACACCTAGGAATAAGGGAGTCTAAGTGAATAATTGGGCCACATGAGTTCGTGTTAGTTTGCTAACTTATATTAACAATGATCTCATTTTTAAGCTTGGCATGGGGAACGTAAAACTTGAGAATGATGAACATTCATGACAATCTAAAACCCCAATGTAAGTCTTTAAATACTTTACTTATTTTGTTCTTTTGGTTTTGTTAGTGTTTAGAATTTAATAAAGGCTAATGTGGGTTATTTATGATGAGAAATGTAAACCATGCTTTAAAATTGTCGCATTGCATGAGGGCATGGCAATGGTTAAGTGTAGGGGATTTTATAGGTGTGAAAACACCCATCATTTTACCACTTATTTCTTGCTAAAACGAGACCAAAACGCGTATTTAATGTCATTTGTTTGGAATTATGCGTGGTTTGTGTGTTTGTTATGTTTTCAGAGCCAACCGGATAAATACTGAAGAAAACATGGGGTTGCACGGGTTTTATCGAAGAAAAAGACGAAAAGACGAAGTCTATATTCCAAGAGATGCAAAAGATTTGAAGTCAATGGGCCTATTTGAAGATTTATCGAAGAAAAGGACCAAAGATGGAAGATTTACATATGTCGAAGAAACTCAAGTCTATTAAATGAAAAAATTAAAAGACGAGTTGAATTTATTCGTCGACAAATCCCGAATCAAAATAAAAAACGTCGACTTTTCTGAAAAGACGAGAAGACAAAGAGAACGGGAGAAAGTTCACTCACCAACCAAAGACAAGGCCTATAAATAGACTTTCCCTTCACAAATTTTAGACGAGTTTCTCCGTTCTGTTATTTCTTTTCCTAGTTCGTAGGAACCAACTCCCTTAAGGAGATTGGTGATTTTCATTTTCTTTGATTTCTTCCACAATCTTGTAAATTTAATCTTTCCATTTTGTTTGTTTGAATCTTAATCATTAATACAAGTTTCCATTTAATCTTTCTTTCTTCTCTTGTTGATTCAAAGTTCTAAAGTTTCATTTTTATTGAGTTTGATCTTCAAAAGTAAGTGGGTTTTGAGTTTTTGTTTGTTTTGGATTGATGATTATCATTAGTAAATGATTAGTGGTTAAATTGGTTTAAGTTTTGGTTAAAAACTTGGTGGATTTTGGTTAAATTCGTGGTGTTTGTATTCCCATGTTCTTCGTTCTTGTTACTGTTTCACATCCCCAGATTCCGAGTAAATTAATTGTTCCAAATCAAGGGTTTGAGCAAATTATTCCGAACCAGCAGTTCATCCGTAATAATCAATATTCCGGATGAGTAGGTAAGTTCCGAATCAAAGTTTTGATAAATATTCCGAGTCAGTTATTAAAAGTTCCGAATGAAGCTTTTTTGTTTAAAATGTTTCGAATAAAGAAAAGTTCCGAATAAAGTTTTTTTGTTTAAAAGTTCCGAATGAAGCTTTTGTTCCGAATCAGCAAAAGTTCTGAATGAAGCTTAAGTTCCGAATGAGTCACTTTTATTCTGGATAAACAAATCTTCTGAATGAGTACTTAGTTTTCAATTATTCCGAGTCAAGCTATTTCTTCCGAATGAACCAAACATTCCGAATGAAGCTATTTCTTCCGAATGAAGCTATTGTTCCAAGTCAAGTGATTTATTCTGATTAAACGATTTGTTCCGAGTCAGTTGATATTCCGAATCAGTGTTCCTTTAATTGTTCCGTATCAAGCATATTCCGAATGAAGGAAGTTTTGTTGAATATTCCGAATGAAGCAATTTCAAGATATTCCGGATGAAGGTTTTTGTCTAATATATTCCGAATAAAGGGTACATTCCGAATCAGTGATTTTTCTGAGTTAAGGTACTTTACTGTTTAATTTTAAATTCAAGTTTTATTTTCACTATTGCTTTTAGTTTAATTTTATTACTTCTCGCACTTATCTTTTTAGTAGATATAGATCAAAAGCTCCCCCTTTTTAGTAACCAATTACAACAATTCCACTTTGAACCGTGATCGATTCGAGAAGATACCGAGAACGAAACAACGACATATATAATTGGGTATGAGCAACACGAAGAAAGATCTTGCAAAAGCTACATTTTTAATCAACTAAATTTCAGTTATTACGCCCCACTAATAATAGTGATAAAATGGCCAAGCTGAACTGAGTGGAACGCTGCGGGATATCACTCTCCCGCAGGTGAGTCATGACACCGGTGTCTCAAGTGTCATGGTTACGGTACCTCCGTAACTAGTACTACTGACTGCTTATGCTTGTATATAAGGCTCAGGCAATATCTTGGTTATTAAAATAATTTCTGATAATTATAAACTAGGGAAAACATTTGGTTGCAGACATGGAATCCTAATCATGCATAGAAAGGAAGTCCTTACTGAAAGGACGAGAAATCCGTACCTCGTGTCCAGTAATGAAATAAGAACAAAAGCTGCAAGATCTACTCTGACTTCACGGATACTACATAATTAACGTACGCGAAAATAAGTCGACTGATGTTTATTTTTTTTCTTGATCTTTTCTGTTCTTAGTTTGATTCAGTATGTTCTTGTATTAATGTACTGTATAATCTGGTAAATCTAAAAGTTCTATTATATTACTGATAAATGTATTCTTGTAATTCTAATTATCGTATGATATGTATTTCTAATATTTACGATCTTACTAAAAATAGTAACCTGCCATACATAGAAAGTTTCCTAATTTAGAAATATTTCTAATTTAATATCTTTAAAATTAAATCATTAATAGATGATATATTTTTAATAAGATAAACGGTAAAGCGAGAATCAATTTAATTTTACTAAATAAGTTAACAAAGTCGGACAATATAATTAATTTATTCATAAAACTCATATTTAAAATGATTTACCAATTTAATAATCCCGTGTTACCCACTGTTTTTGTTTTCCCTTGGTTCCCACTGCTAGCTATAATTTCCCACTGTTTTCCTATAGTTCCCACTATTAGCTATATGGTTCCCACTGTTAGTTCAATGGTTCCCACTGCTAGTGCAGTGGTTCCCACTGCTCGCAGTCCCAAACACCCCCTTTCTGCAATTTAATCCCAAACGCCCCTGACTGCTACTGTAGACCCAAACGCCCCGGACTGCTTGGTTCGTTTGGCTGCTGTGGGTCGAACACAACCCCCCAGGCCGCCCCGTTTACCAAATAATCACCCTGGTTGGGGTTTGGCTACACTCGGCAGCAACAAAACATACCACCGAGAGTTGTAAAACTCTCGGTTCCAAACCACAATGTCGAGATCCCCCATGTGTCTTGATTTCCTTGAACTCAGAAACATCCCAAACCATATCTCAATCTATTTCATGTTATCTTTCTAATTTACAAATGTTCTTGATAAATGCGATTGTATCTAAAAAAATAAATAAGAGAAAGAATGGATTACCGAGCCATTGATTCAAATGATTTTCCACCACGAATACCAATTTCATTTTACGATCCAAATCGAAAACTGCCTTTCTTTTCTCTGGATTTAGGCCGGCGGCACCCCAAGCATAGGAAACCTTAGTTGACCTTTTTTTGTTCTTGTTTTCTGATCGAGACCAAGGGGTAGTCCCCCGTTTTTTTGCACAAAAATGGGCTTGGGCCCAATTTTTATTCTTCTTTTTCTTTCTTTACATAACCGGCCCAAATTCTTTATCATATAGTTTTCCATTTTATTTTTCTTTTAAGCTTATAAACTTGTTTACGTATTCTTGTATTCAATTTACGCATTTTAAATTTTCTACAACGTAGCATTTATTTTCCCGAATAATTGCATATAGTTTTTAATAAATAAGACTGTGTATTTAAATTTCGAATAATTAAATACGAGTTTTACAATTCTTCCCCTCTAAAAAGAATAATTCGTCCCCGAATTAAAGACACGACTATACCGGGTTTTACAATTCTTCCCCTCTAAAAAGAAGAAATTCGTCCTCGAATTAACGGTAATTAAGTTGGTGAAGCTTGGAAAAACTGACAATATACATAAGCTGAAAGACGTATAAGTTGAAAGGACGCATAGGCTGAAAGAACATGAAGGCTGAAAAGACATATAAGCTAAAGGATCATTTGTCCTCGATTTAATACATGATGCTGCTGAAAAGTATAAACCTGGCATGACTGAAGTGGCATGTAACGTGACATGGCTGAAAAGGATATGGAATATAACATGACTTAAAGAACCTAACTGAATTTATTGAAGGAAAAGGATGAGAGGTCTAGATGGACTCCTCCGTTTCGAGTGTCCTCCCGCTCGAAACGATTCCTTCAAAGGTCTAAACATAATAATAAAAATCTTGGTCCTGATGACCTTGTCCTGATGATGCTGAATAGTTTCTGGTTCCATACTTAAGATGGATTTCCTGAATCTGATAGAATGAATAAGCTATAGCATGTAGTATACATGAAACGGTACGTAGAATTATTATGAAAAGATAACATTTATATTTATGGGCAAGCTGCTGAAAACCTATAGGGACGAACTACGTGAACAATTGTGAACGTGCTACGTGAGAAATGGTGCACGTGGTTCGCGATTATATGAGGAACGCTGAGCACGAAGTATATCGTGAACGTGATACGTGAAACATACTGTGAACGTGATACGTGGACATATCATGAGCATATGCTGACGGAGGGAGGAATGCCAAACGATACGGCCTGACACGTGAAACGTCCGCCTGGGTATGGAAAAGCTGTGCTAAATTTGAGTCTGGTTTCTCAAGCTTTCTGTAACAAATTCCAGTACAAGACTTGGAACGTATATAATGAAATGGAACACAAACCTGAACATGAGCGATGTCATAAATGTAACATTGACGTAAATCCTGAGATGGACAACATATGAACACAATCTTAACTGTGTACGCGAGACGTAAACGTGAAAGTAAACGTACGTGAACGTACACGTAGTCTTGAACATGAACGCGAGCATGATTCGCGAACGTGAATTTCTATCTGATATGATTGTTGATGGGATACCGCGAAATTGTACGATCTATTGCTGAATTTCTTGAAGATCTGCTACTGCGTAATCCTTTTGGATGAAAGAACACGTATAGGCTGGTTTAAATGGTCGACAATGACTTAGATAGTATCATACTTTTTTTTTGAGCCTGCAGCAGCCTGATAACAGCCTCATGGAGTCTTGTCCCATTTCTGCTCAGAAATTTATAAGGGTTGTAGTAACATACTAGCATGACGACATTCTATCTTGAACCTGTGGTGTATAAGTTATTTAGATATGAACATAGCTGCATCCCTGTGTTATACTACTTCTATCAAAATTCTTTCTGGGATTTTGGTAAATTCTGGATGAATAGTCATGAAAGGATTATGAGTCTCGGTTCATTAGATCTCTCCTAGCGTAGGATCTTATGGAATACAACATTTTTGTGTAGGTCCTCTCCTTTACGTGTAAGCTTAGTCATGTAAAGCTAATTGTGAGAATTGTCAGCAATTCTTGCGGTAGTAGTCAACTGAGTTCTAGAAAATTTGTACTTTAATCACAGGCGTCGGTCTTGACCATCTGGTGATGGCCTTCACCTTCACAGGATTGTCTGAAATTTCTTTCTGCTGAATAACGTGGCCCAGAAATGCCACCTTGTTCAACTGGAAATCTCATCTGGAAAGCTATGTATAAAGTTTTCTCCTATCGAAGATTATGTATAACTGTGAGAAGATGATTCTCGTGTTCTTCTCTAGAATTTAGCAGTTCAGAATGTGATAAATGAATATACTAACGATTCTGTCTGAGAATCCATGGAAAATTTTATTCGTCAATTTCATACTATAGCTGGAGCATTTGGGAGCTCAGAAGTATAAATCAAAGTTTGGAGAGACCATAACGTGTACAAAAGCACTCTTGGAAACATCATGTTCTTTCTCTCACCACTGATGGTACCTTGATCGGAATTGGTTCTGAAAAAATGTTTAAGACATCGTAGCATGTCAAATAAACCTTCTATACGGGAAATGAACATCGATTAAGAATGGTGATCTTATAAAATTTTTGGTGATCGACACATGATCTCATGTTACCGGCCTTCTTTCTGATAGACATAAAACGGTGCACCTTCTGAGGGTGTTCTAGGGAAAATAAAGCCTCGTTCTGGTCACTCTTGCAGCTAATGTTGCAACTCTTTTAACTTAGCTGAAGTCCTGCGATAAAGAGTTCTGAAAACAGTTTCTGTCCTTGAGACAAGCTCGTTGTTAACCTCTGTCTCGTGGTTAGGAAGGAATTTTTGAAAACCTTCTGGAATGACATCTGGAAGCTTTAGGATAATCTGTTGATCATGAATTTAAGGAACTTCAGAAGTCGCATCATGAATGGTGACTAGAAGTCTTCGCAACTATAAGATAATAATTCACGTGCTTGTAAAGCTGAAACAATTTGTACTGATTTTTCTGGCAAAAAATATAATGAATATATTTGGAATTTAGTAAGATGGATCTCGTCGTTAACCGAAAGGAAAACCTTAATGAATATGGGTGGTACTATGGAGTCTTTTTTTTGGCTGGGAGGTAGGTACTACTTGATTTGAGATAAAGCTGACATATGATCACGTGAAGTAAACGTGAAAACTTTCACCGATTGTGTTCATCTGTAACCTCACATAATGAACACTACGCCTCTAACCTGAATAATACTCCGGTGATGGTAACTGAATTTTAAATGGTTTGATTTATGTGTGGCATAACAGAACGGGTATACCCCCTTGGAGGGTACCCTGAATTTCTGAGGACCTAGTTTAGGAGGCATACTGGTGTTATGAATCTGACTCGTACTTTGAGAAGATATTTATATGACGTGTACTATGACTGGTGTCGTAACATGTGTCTTCCGAAATGATACTTGGGACCTGTGTCTTGACTGTTGTCTAGACATGTATTTTAATGGGTGAGTCTGAATAAGGTTAAAAATTTCTGATAACTGCTAGGGTTGGCGGACTGGTTAGACTGCTGATCTCTGTATTTCTGGTCACGTCCGTTCCGGAGTTCCGATGGTTACTGACTGATTAATTATAAGCACGGTGGTTGTCATTACCGCCTTGTCTGTTAGTTTCCTGACGGTCGTTATCATTACCGTGATTCATGTAACTATTTCTGCTGAGTGGCCGGCTGAGTTCCGGTTCTCACTCTTCTGAATGAAAGGTTAGCTAAGTGAAGTGTGACATCTAGCAGAGAAGGTAAAACCATGGAATGAAATGGTAGTGTCTGATGGTTGAAATTTATTCTTGTTAGAAATTTCAAAATTATAGTTTCCGTCCTTGTTCTGCAGAGTCTTCATAGTATAAACAACATCAGCATCTTGAGAAATCTCCAAAGCATCAGCAGCATCAGCATTTGTGAGGTCTTCAAAGCGTTAGCAGCATCAGTATCTGGTAAAATCTTCAACTCACGAGCAGCATCAACATCTGGTAGAATATCGACAAGTGGAAACGCCTGAGATGATTGTGGATCGATTAGCAATATCCATGGAGTAGGGTACCTGGAGTACACCTGGACTACTGTACATGAAGTACCAAAGTGAATACTACACATGGAGCCTATCTGAGACACTGTACGTGGAGTACTCATGAAATACTGTACCTGGAGTATAACTGAGACACTGTACATGGGGTATATATGGAATGTTGTACACGACACTGGTGGGAATTTCTTAAGATGATCGATACTAGTGTCAACCGTCTGACATGGTTAATGGAGATAATTTGATTTAACCAGTAGTAAATTGAACTGAAATGAGTAACATGATAGCCTGGTAATTCCTGCGTAAACTTAATGCTGGTTGTATAGAGGTCCAAGAATATGCTTAAACGGAATTTCAACAATGGTCAGCATAAAGACATGACTAATGAAGATCAAACATGATTTATCATGAAACGGGATTTTACTGTAACCCCTTCTGTATCTTAGCATGAAAACATCATCACCTTGCTGAAAACATAATCCTCATAAGAAGACATGAACTTAGTCAGCATGACAACGACATTCACGTGAAAGTATAAACTTGACGAATACAAAGAACATAGAAGAATAATCAACTGAGGTTTAACATCAACTAATGTGGATGACTATGGTTCAATCTACATAATTTAAGGAACAAAACATGTGACCAAGTATGGGCGATTTTGGTTCGAGTCATACTTGTCAAAATCCTCTGAGAACGGTCAAGCATAGAAATTTACAATCTGGGACTAAATATGGATGGCTGTAGTCCAATCTATACTTGTCAAAATTTTATGAAATGTCATGATATGACAAATGTGAACAACTATGGATCGGTTCACAAAACAACATTCGACTGTAAAGCATGAAAATTTGATCTGAACATTGGTGAACGTATATGGGCTGGTTCACCAAGTAATATTCGACTGAAAACATAAATCTGAAATGTCACAATTGTAACACCCCACTTGAATAAGTGTAACACCTCAGGAATTACTGGCTCTAATACCATAATTGTAACACCCCACTTGGATAAGTGGACCGTTACGTGTATTTATGGCGTGTCATCAAAGCATAAGGTAAATGTCCTAAAACATTAACTGACCATAACGGAAATACCGGAATCAAACATCGGTAATCCAACATAAGCTCAAAACATGAAAAGTAAAATACTGAAAGAAAGGACTGAACAATGTCCAATAGGCAATATAAACATGAAGTGCATAAAGTAAAGAATTCTGGATTGCTTCCATCCAACACATGCTCTCAGAATCTTAAGAGTGTCCTGGTGTACCTGCCGTTAGAACATGAAAGAACTACGGCTGAGCATAACGCTCAGTGAACGGATATAATGCATGATAAGAATATACTGAACTTGAAATAATTAATAATTACTGAAGCTGAAAGACTGATATGTGGAGTGTGATGAAAATTGTAGAAAATCTGATAAGTCTGATTTATAAATAATAAAACTGCACTGTTATATGTTAATTCTGAAAACATGCATTTACTGTATTTTAATTGCTAAGAGCTTATATAGGTCATGTGCTGTAACAAATGTTGCATGAATAACTGGAGGGGTGACCTCATCATGTTGTAGAGGGGTGACCTCTAAATAATGTGATGGGTGGAGGGATCAGCTCCAATGTGAAGGATGTAGAGCACACACCACATTCACCTGATAACTGTAAACTGATAAGCCTAGGATGCATCCATACGCCCACTAATATTACTGATAAAATGGCCAAGCTGAACTGAGTGGAACGCTACGGGATATCACTCTCCCGTAGGTGAGTCATGACACCGGTGTCTCAAGTGTCATGGTTACGGTACCTCTGTAACTAGTACTACTGACTGATCATGCTTGTATATAAGGCTCAGGCAATATCTTAGTTATTAAAATAATTTCTGATAATTTATAACATAAACTAGAGAAAACATTTGGCTGGAGACGGGGAATCCTAATCATGCATAGAAAGGAAGTCCTTACTGAAAGGACGGGAAATCCGTACCTCGTGTCCAGTAATGAAATAAGAACAAAAGCTGCAAGATCTACTCCGACTTCACGGATACTACATAAGTAACGTATGTGAAAATAAGTCGACTGATGTTTAGTTTTTTTTTTATCTTTTCTGTTCTTAGTTTGATTCAGTATGTTCTTGTATTACTATACTGTATAATCTAGTAAATCTGAAAGTTCTATTATATTACTGATAAATGTATTCTTGTAATTCTAATTATCGTATGATATGTATTTTTAATATTTACGATCTTACTAAAAATAGTAACCCGCCATACATAGAAAGTTTCCTAATTTAGAAATACTTATAATTTATTATCTTAAAAATTAAATCATTAATAAATCATATATTTTTAATAAGATAAACGGTAAAGCAAGAATCAATTTAATTTTACTAAGTAAATTAACAAAGTCGGACAATATAATTAATTTATTCATAAAACTCATTTATAAAATGATTTACCAATTTAATAATCCCGTGTTACCCACTGTTTTTGTTTTCCCTTGGTTCCCATGCTAGCTATAATTTCCCACTATTTTCCTATAGTTCCCACTGTTAACTATATGGTTCCCATTGTTAGTGCAGTGGTTCCCGCTGCTAGTGTAGTGGTTCCCACTGCTCGCAGTCCCAAACACCCCCTTTCTGCAATTTAATCCCAAATGCCCCTGACTGCTACTGTAGACCCAAACGCCCCGGACTGCTGGGTTCGTTTGGCTGCTGTGGGTCGAACAAATCCCCCCAGGTCGCCCCGTTTACCAAATAAGCACCCCGGTTGGGGTTTGGCTACACTCGGCAGCAACAAAACATACCACCGAGAGTTGTAAAACTCTCGGTTCCAAACCACCATGTCGAGATCCCCCATGTGTCTCGATTTCCTTGAACTCAGAAACATCCCAAACCATATCTCAATCTATTTCATGTTATCTTTCTAATTTACAGATGTTCTTGATAAATTCGATCGTATCTAAAAAAAATAAATAAGAGAAAGAATGGATTACCGAGCCATTGATTCAAATGATTTTCCACCACGAATACCAATTTCATTTTACGATCCAAATCGAAAACCATCTTTCTTTTCCCTTGATTAGGCCGACGGCACACCAAGCATAGGAAACCCTAGTTGACCTTTTTTTTGTTCTTGTTTTTTGATCGAGACCAAGGGGTAGTCCCCCGTTTTTTTTCTTCACAAAAATGGGCTTGGGCCCAATTTTTATTCTTCTTTTTCTTTCTTTACACAACCGGCCCAAATTCTTTATCATATAGTTTTCCATTTTTTTTCTTTTAAGCTTATAAATTTGTTTACGTATTTTTGTATTCAATTTACGCGTTTTAAATTTTCTACAACGTAGCAGTTATTTTCCCGAATAATTACAGATAGTTTTTAATAAATAAGACTGCGTATTTAAATTTCGAATAATTAAATACGGGTTTTACATTTAGACTCCAATGCCAAAACATATTACATTAGCTGTGAATAAACATCATTCAAAATCATGCAAACATTTGGACAGTGTGATACTAACATGCATTAACTATTCAATGTTAAGCGCTTATTCCATCCAACCTAGGCTCCAAGCCTTTCCTACCTTCCTTCCTTGGTATATTAGGCGCCCATACACCTACGAACCAAACCACAAGACCCCGTATTGTCCTCAAGGCCCCGCCTTGTCACCCTTGATATCAAGTCATACTTAAATAAATTAAGTATATCACATAGCAGTTAAATGCATAAGTAAAACACAAAAGTCCAAATCAAAACACTAAACACATCACAACATTCATTTATAAAACAAAGTAAGTGTCTCTTCCATCCCATCTGGAAGTAAAATCATTAAGAAATATGGGACTATGAAACTCATCTGATTGAGCTTCTCTAAATATCCACGCACTAGCAAAAGCTTAATACACAAACGCATACAATCAAGACATGAACCCAATACTAAAATGGTTCATCAATCTACGATGGATGTCTAACCCTATCCAACATTTTAATCTCATTAATATGCTATAAGCATCCCTTTACACCTCTATATAAAGCCTTTGACTTAGTTAAGTTCATAACCTATCCCGTTATCATTTTATCCAAAACAATCCCAATTTTTATACCCCAAACCATGAGTCAAACGCACACTTAACCAAACCCATACCTTCTTTAAAGGAAAAACTATGCCCTTACATGTGTTAGATAACTCTCATAATTGACCCCAACCTTAAAGATACTGTTAAGGCCCCAGTATATATATATATACTTTTTCCTATCTAGATTTTACTGATTTCAAACATATGAAAAGTTTGTTATGATCAGAGGGTCTTACCCTATCCCATTTGATTAGCCCTTTACTAGACCTCTTCTTCGATATATAAAATAAGTCTCATGTTCATTTGAAGGTCCAATTATACTATTAAGTATCCTAACCATCTTAAAACATTAATTGTAAACCGGCTGATCCAAAAACTGTTTTGACCTCCGACTGTTGTAACCTATTTTTGACCCACTTCGCGACCTCCACTTTAGTTCTCATTTCTTGCATTCAAAAGCTAACTATAATACCTTTCCAGGGGTACTTGAATCGCAAGTTAAAAGTTTACCAAACTCTAGATATGATCAACACAAGGACCTAAAATTCTGCCTAGTTTTTAATGACGAATTTAATATAATTAACCTAATTAATTACCCGTAACTTGTTTATTTATAACCCCTAATTAATATAATCATGATTATATTATTAAAACTCAGATTTTAATTTAGACCTAAAGCTAGATCCATCATATATTGATTTATAATGATTTAAAAACAATTTAATTGAAAAGAGAAACATTGGTTTTATCTTAGATTTAATGGAAGATAAAATTTTTGTGAAGAACCCTAAAACCTTGTGTAAACCGTTGACCAAAGCTCCAGGGAGAAAAATTATGTGTGTTTTGTTCTATTAAAATCCTTATATAGTCAAAATAAATCAAATCCTAGCCCAACCCAAAGACCTCTTTCCTTTTCCTTTTCTCCCTCTCTCTTGCATCGTCCAAACCGACCCACACCCTTAATTTTTTTTCTTTCTTTTTATTACTTATTAGTATACTATTAATAATACCTTAAATTAACTTAATTTATTTAAGCTCCTAAAACCTCCAAAACCTTAAAACCATAAAACTAGTTAAATTTACGTGTATACCGAAAAAGACGTAAAACATACAGTTTTATGATAACTCTCGAAATATGAAATAAACTAAATAACTAAGTCCAAAATGACTTAAAACCATCCCGTAAATTTCTCCCGAGAATAAATACCTCATCCGAGACCTCTAAACGCTAAACCCTAAACCCTAAATCGTAAAAATACTATTTACTATAATACATATACGTACACGTAAAAACAACGCCATTTCATTTCATAGTCACTATATTGTGAGCTCATGTTCACGAAATAGCCGTTCATCGATTTACTTAATAGCACCCCGTACTCATAAACGATGTCCAAACCATCCTCATTCACCCCAAACAATCACGTAAACACATAAAACCCATAGTCACACAAAATACCCTAAAAAAATAAGACTAAGTGACGAACCTCAAAAACCGGGGTTGTTACAGCTAGAGGGCGAGACAATGGATCAAAATAGCAAACTTAGTATATAAATAAGAAGTGCGCATTGAACGTTACCCAGCGACTACTTTTCGAACACATTTGAAATATAGAGACCGTTACTTAACGAATACTTTCATAATAATTTTACAGTTTAAAGACCGTTTACTCAACGGCTACTTATCTTAAACTTTTAAAACATAACCGTTGCTATATTCAAATACTAACTTGCATATTTCTTCAAATCTAAGATCAAGATGAACAGAATTTTCAAGTTACAGAATACATAAATGAAACTTATGAACTCTCTCAGTCAAAACCTTACTTCATCTCGATTCTTGTTAAGAAAAACTAACAAATGCTGTTTCTTTTCTTAACAATGATTAAAACACAACATTCATAGATACGAGAGGCGTTATAATCTAAATCACAATAACTAACCTGGCGAGTGTCAAAATCGAGTTATTTGGTTTCTGATTTTCCGATAAACTTAACTAACATTTATTTTGTGTTCTGATGTCTTGTTTATATATAGAGTTAATCTCATGAAAACAATTTTCTAAAAAGTATTTACACATCATTATACTTGACTAGACGAGTACCCGCGCATAGCGGCGGCAATTCCTAGCGAAAAATAATTAACGATATGTGATATTGTGGAAAACGTTTCAGTTAACGTTCAAAACTGAACGTAAAAATATTAAAATGAATTTGCAAACGTTCGTAACATGTGATAAATTCGAAACGTGTATCAAACAACATATTAAAGTATCTAGTGAAATTAACAGTGAAACATGACATTAATTATGAGATAAAATCTAAGAATGCATCTTGCACGTCGCGTAATACTTCTTGGCGCACAACATTTTCAGTGTAGACTCCCCACTGAATAAACTCATTGACTGATTTCACTAATACCTTAGTAGTTATAAACATAGAAATAACATAAGCCACTAATTAACTATCAAGAACTAATTAACAGTTATTAATAAAAAGTTAAAAACAAATATACTTATGATATTATAGCTAAGTGTTACGTGTAACATTTATATTTTAATTGTAAAATAATCAAAATATATTTGGAAAATATTTCAAAATACGATAATTTAACTCAACGTGTATTAAAAAGACATATAAAAACATTTAGTGAACCTAAAAGTTAATCATGACATTAATTTTGAAATATGACCCATACGACATTTGAGATGTAGATTCATTCTTGATTGAACTCCAAGCCATATTGCACTAATACATTTGTACTTGTACATTTTTACATGTAGGTCTTTTTTGCAATAATTAATATCGTAATTAAAAGTCGAGTATCTAGTCATACTGCTTTCGCTTCTTTTAGCAAGGTGTTTACATCAATTAGCCACAAGAAAATTAAAACACTTTTAAGTAACAGCTTTTCTTACCATAAATTAACTGTCTCATTCAGCGGTTTATAGTTCTTTTTATTAAGCCAAATTTACATATAATAAATTAAGTGGGGGTGTAAGTGTAAGCCCATTAAATATATATACTATGGGAGGTGATTTGCACACTCCATGAATTGATTGATACACTTCAAATGTTTGTGTGCGGACATTTATACCCTTACATTAGTGGAGTAGGAAAATTTGCACACTCCATATTAAGGGTAAAAATGTCTAACACACAATATTTGGAGTGTGTCAATCAATTTATGGAGTGTGCCAATCACCTCCCATATACTATAGATATTCAATATGATGTATTTTAGGTCGTCGTAAGCATGACCCATGAATTTGAATTTGAAGTTTTGAGGATAGATATATTTATACAGTTAGTTACAAGTAGACTATCGTGATTTTTATTCGTTTGTAATAAGCTGCAATACGAGAGTGAGTTGTTCTAGTTAAAAAAATCTGTCGTGATTTTCATTCGTTTGTAATAAGCTGCAATACGAGAGTGAGTTGTTATAGTAAAAAAAATCATACGGAGTACATATTTATGATAATTAGATAACCTAAAAAAGCGCAAAAATATTAATCATAATTAACATTATGATTCACAGATACATTTACAATGTTTTGTAGGATTTCAAGAAAAAAACAAAACTTAAATAAAGAAAAATCATTTCATTCCATCCACGTTGTTGTAATATATACGGTCCTTTAATATGCAAGTCATAAAATTGTTTTCCAAATGGCTAGTTCTTCACAGATGCATAAAAAGACATCTCAAAACACATTAACTTTAAAAAGGTTGTCGTTCTGAGATTAATCAACTTGTAATATTGAGTCGAAAATCTAGGTATACCAAAAAAACTCCCACACAAGCTCCATATAAATGATACTCGTAATACACTAAAAAGAAGCTATTAGTAACACACGGAAAGTGCCACAATAGGCCAAATAATTAAAAACCTCGTTGACCTTGTGTCGCACAAATTAAAAGTGTCATAACTGCATTGCCCTAAAAGGTCTAGTGACACTTTCTGTTGTATTGTTGCAAACCTTATGAAAATAGTGGCACTTAATAATATGTCACAATAGGTTGAAAACTATTTTTTGCCACATGCTTTGTGCCATTAAATATGCATTATGTAGAATCGATCACATTGTTTCAATACCATGATACCGAAAGCATATTTCCATCGTCTCTTTATATTAACAAAGATTTGATCAAAAACCGAAAAATTAAGAAACTAATCACTTGAATTACATGGAATTGGGATCTTCATTAATAAAGAAAGGCCTCAAATATACAATTTTTTTTTGAAGTTAATACAACTAATTCGAGTTGTAAACAATTTAAATTTGTGCATATCAAGAATATAGAAAGTCGGTATTCAAGCAAATCGTGTATCAAGATAACCTAATCAATAAGATTTTCCTATATTTCCTTGAATAGTTAGTTTTTCAACAAGTTTCTAATTGTTCTATTTAATGTTCCAACTATTTTTTATACTACGTATTTTCTTAAACGATAATTATTTAATGTTCCAGCTATTTTTAACAATTCAACATTACCATGAATAAGTTTTAATAATTCAGTATTAATGTGCAATTAAATTTTAACATTTCCTAAATTAAATGATTTTTTAACATTCAAGAAACGTTTTAAAATGGTTTATAGATAGTTTATCGGTAATATACAAATTTCATGATTCATGCCAACCGAACATTAATATTATGAATAATTTTCTTTAAAAAAAATTAAGTTTCCGTCGTTAAACTTTAATATCAAAAGCTTCACACGTTTGAAAAATTCAAAATATGAAGCTTCCAATATTTTCTACTTAGGATTTCAAAAATCTTCTCAAGATTTTAAAATATTTTAAATTTCAAGCTTTAAAATATATTCAAATTTTAAATAAAATTACAAATAAATTTTCACATCAAAGCATAAAAAATGGAACATACATATATAAGTACAACTTATAGAACAAATTTTATCAACAATTTTACAAAGTCACAAATAGTCTATTAAAAAATCTACACCAGAATGAAAAACTAAATGTATAAAAAACACAATATATAAGTTTATAACATAGTGAAATTACAAGATTATAGTATTATCACGTTAGACTTACTATTCATAATAAAAATTCACAAAAAAATATGAGGTAAATTTGTGTCATATTGCTCATTTAGTACGCATTCTTCTTCCTTTCATTAGATGCCTCCTTAGCCCTAGGATATGAATATTTGATATGAAATCCCTCCAATCTATTTCTCATGGTCGAATGTTCTTTTTACTTCTTCTAACATGAGCCCCGAGTGTTGCTATTGTCAAATGATCTAATGAGAAAAGACATAAAAATACTTCTAAACATGCATTTATGGCCACTTACTATGCTTGCTCTAGTGATTATTCGAAGAATCGTAGTGTAAACAAACAATATTGTATGAAGTGTATAAACGTATCTAGATGTTAAGTATAATGCTATATTTCAACATAGAATGTATAGTTCTGTTGGTTCATATATATTGTACTTTGATTGATCCACTGATTTCACGCATAAGTTTACAATTTTAAGTGAAAAAATCTTTTATTTGAAGATATCGAAGCCTTTGAATCACTTCAGCTAATTGCATCTTCCATATATGAGGGGAAAATTCTTCCACAGACCAATAAAGTTGCATGATTTTGTAGTTGCACGTGAACCGGTTCCCCATTAAATCCATGCATGGAGAGGTATTAAAGTGCTCATAAAGTAGCCTTGTCAAATCATTAAACACTAACAGGTTGATCAGTACTGATGAAGATATCTGGTATATGTGACTGTCTATTTTCTTTCAACCTATTAAGTGTTTTGCCATGGCTCCCCCAAGGTTGGCAATTAAACAGCGGGTAGCTTTTTCCAGCAACTGAGCAGCGTACTAATTGGCGACGTCGTAAGCTGTAACAAAAGAACATAACAAGTTTTATAAAAGCTAAGATCAACACATATATTCTATAAAACTATAATAAAACCCTCAAAACTTTAAGAAAACAACAAAAAAATCATCAATACCTTTTGGTTATGGTGAGTTTAAGGCAAACTGGTGGCGCCTCTTGGCTCTGACGTGATGGATGGGTCGCCAAGGTTGGGGTCGTGGTTGGGACGTGTTGGCGAGATGTGGTGGTAGGAGGTTGTGATATGGTGTTGTTGGTGATGGGTGACAGGAAATGAATTTTGTATGTAGAAGGGTGATATTTTATACCCATTTGACAGCTGTGTATATCTCTTTCAATACATTTCAATATTCTTATAATTAATGAATTTTTCAACATTTCCATAATTATGCATTTTTTCAACATTCAAGATTTTGGGTAATTTACTTTATAAGTAGTAGAAATAGAGATAGAGATTAAGGTTACTTGATTAAGATGTCTTATAATCATAAAATCGATGTCTTAGTTAATCTGAACCGAATAAATCGATACACAATCACGACCACCCGAGTCACGCTCACCCTGATTGAAGATAACATTTTTCCGCAAGGGTGGGTCATGAATATATACGAAACTTGAACCATTCATTTTGCCGTCCAAAACAGGCAAACAAGAAAAAAACACAAAATCTCACAAACACAAACAGAAAAAGTCAAACCACCGTACACCGTCGTTGACCACCGTTTTCTGATGGAATATCCGTCGTTCAACCACCACCAAAACAGGTACCTTCCACCACAACAACAACCACCTGGTAACACCTTCTCCGACGACCACCGTCACATGTACCCTAACCACAACTTTATGGCGGCCCAACCGCCGCCTCCGCCGCCTCTATACCCTACCTACCAGCCTCAACAGCCTCCTCCTCCTCCTCCCCCACCGGCGTCGTACAATCCTCACCATCCGCCCTTTACATACCTTGAACCAAACCCTAGGGTTTCGGTTCGATACGAGGCGGTATCGGATCCGCTTAGGGTTATGTATCCGCCTTCGAATTATCGAAACGAGGCCATATCTGATAGTGGCTATTATAATAGGTTTAGAGATGATAATATTGTTGTTAATGAGCAAAGTTTGTTTAATGAGCGCTTTAGTGATCGTTTAGTTGTCGATTATGGTAAAATGTCCGAGGATGAGAGGATTTGGAATAGTCATGGGGAGGATGATCCTAAGTGGGTTATGAAAGGGAAAAAGAACGACTACGAGTCTGGTAAGTTTAGGGATAGAGGTAGGGATGGTCGGGACGAGTTTAAGCAAGTGCAAAAGAAGAGCGTTTTACAAAGGATAGGTAAACCAAATAATACTAATAGGAATAATAGAAACTCTAGGGGTAAAGCTAAAGATAAGGAGAAAGATAGGGATAGGGATAGGGATAGGGATAGTGCAGGTAAAGATAGGGTCGAGGGAGTTAGAGAGAAGAGTCCTGTAGAGCTTGACGTGTCGTTTCAGTCCAATGGATTAGTGGCTAAGGCTGTTGCGACGCCATCAAGTCCTTTGTCTGATACACCGTCTAGAAATAGGAAGGTTAAGAGAGGTAGCAAGTTTGGTTCACCTGTGTCGAAATTCGGTGAGCGTTTGTCTAGGTCTGGTGGCTCTTCACATGGGGTAGACTCGCCTTCTAGTTCTGAAAAGGCTAAGAAGGGAAAGGGTAAGGGTTCTGCTTTTGATGGTCAGAACGGCTCATTGTCAGGTGCGGTTTCGGGTGATGGTGGTGCATCTCATAAACCACTCTCGTTTAGGCTTAGGAAGAAAAGGAAAATGAACATCGGGTCAACTTTGTCTAGTTTTCAGAGTATACAGAAAGATGAAAAAATTGAGAAGAGTGAGAATCTTAAGAATAGCGAGAGTGCACCTATTGATGATGCTGTTCCATTCCCGACTCTAGAAGAAGCAGTTCCCAGTGAAATGGATAAAGCTTCAAAGGCTATGGTTTTAGCGAACGATGGTCTAGAAGTTGAGAATCCGAGCGTATCTGAAAAGGTAACTATGATAAGTGATGGTTTGGTGAATGCTATTAAACAGCCCGGTGAAAATGAGATTTCACTAAATCACGAAAATGTTACTCAAAAGATATCTGCAGATGTTAACTTGTCACTACGTGGCGATGATATTTCTGCTACGTCAGGGCAAGGTGAAATTGAGTCTAAAAACTTCCCCACAGAGTCGTTTGCCATTCTTGATGCAGCCAACGTTTCTAAATCTGTCGAGACACATGAAACAAGTACTGCTCTTGATATAAACTCTCCTGATCCTTGTTCAGATGACGATGTTATTATTGTATCCTCTGATAGCAGTAACAGTGAAAGTTCTCTCGAGGAGTCGTCAAGCAAGGAAGATGAATGTCAATTGCTTGAGGATAATGGGTCAAGCAAATTATCTGAAGATGGCCCTATAGAATCTCAAAGTCCTATTGTAGTTGCGGAAGATAACGTAATTCCATGTAGTTCATTCAAGGAGAGCTCATCTGGTAAAGATGAAGTTACTGAGATGGCAAATTTGGTTTCGATATCAGGTCAGGCTCTATCACATGTTAATAGTGAGCCTAGTATAGATGAAAGTAACTTACATCCAGAGAATGAGTTACCACCCTTGTCTAGTACTATTTCTGACACTGGTGCAGTTGTAACTGACATAAATGATCAGTTAGGTGAATCTGTGCCTGGTATGTCGACTAATATTGTTTCTTCTGATAAGGGTTCTAGTATCCCAGACTTGCAATTGTTGTCTAGCAAGTCAACAGATAAAATGGTATCTACTTCGAGTATACCTAAGAATGATGACAGTATCAGTGAAAAGTCTGATTCGAAAGATGATGCTTTATTGGATCGTCTCGAGTCGTTTGTAGAGAAGTCTAAAGCTATTGTAAGAACGAGTAATCTGGAAGGAACTAAGACAATTCCATCTACATCTCAGGGTAGCAGTGTTAAGACTCCAGGCTTTAATCCAAAAGTTCAGGGACCCACGTTGCCGATGAAAAAACCGAGCTCTGCTCCTGTAGTCCCAAGAGTTTTTCCAGGTCGTTCTTCAATGGTCTTTACTAATTCTAGGGTTAATAACCCTGCAACAAACAACAACGCAAAGCCCCGAACCTGGCATAGATCTACTAGCAACTTCGCTTCTCTTCCTCCCCCACCTAAACAACCGGGACAAAATTCTTACGTACGTAGTGGTAACTCTCTGGTAAGGAAACCTGCTCCCCCTACTGCTATTCCAAGTCTTCCGCTTGCTTCAAGGTCAGCTGTTTATAAATTGAACCCTTCAGCCCCAACTGAAACAAGAAATTGCGCAGGATTAGGAAATAAAACGCCTAATACTTACACAAGAACAGGTGGGTCCGCCGCTCCTGTTGTGAGGCCGAACACACCACCATTATCGGGCATCACCAAATTACCAGATTGCCCAACACACTCGAGGGACGTGCCATCTTCGCCACTGGAACAACGGCCTGCATCCCCTTTCGAAGAAAATCTTGCTGTGCAAAAGGTATCTGAAGATCGAATCGGTTCATCGAGCAACTCTGAAAGCCAGAAGACACTAGATGAAGGAGCTGCTGGAAAGAAGATGCAGTACGTGAAGCCGAAATCAAACCAGTTAGTTGCAGCTTCCAGTAGTGACCAATCAGTTGTTGAGTTAGATAAAGCTCGAGCATCTTCATCTGATGGCTATTATAAGAGGAGGAAAAATCAACTTATTAGAACTTCAGCAGGAAATGACTCGGGAAATACAGTTGGACACAAGGATTCAAAGATGAGTATTAAACGACACACTGGTATAGGTCTGTATTCAGAACTGAATTATTTGTGCTTAATTATCTTATCTATCTCTCAAAAATTAGATTCGACTCATAGTTAGAAATAGTATGCTTCTGAATCGTATTTGGAAATGGATAAAAATTATTAGATGTTACGTAATGATCCCTATTGTTAGCATTTTGTAAAATGGAGACTTGTCATCAATCTAGTGTATTTTTAAAAGTAGCGATTGGGTAACATGAACATATAGCAATTCAGAATGAATAAAGATCTATTTCCTTTTCTAAATATCTTTTACTTGATTCATATTTTGATGCAAGGTATATATAAGAAGTACAAACATTTGAGATTCCCTTCTGTCTGGACCCTCGGTTCTCAGTCTGGAAAAGATGGTGTCCCATTGCATCAGAAGCTGAGGCCCAATTTGTTCCCATGGAAAAGATCAAGAAACTGGGTAAATCTGATGAATGTCTCAGCTTCTATACCCAGTACTAGCTCTTCATCCTCAATCAGGTATATCAAGTTTTCACCAGGTTATTTTCGCAAATCTAAGTTGATATTTTTTTGTTTAAATTATGAGAATCGGCGTTTGATTGTTCATCCAGTCGCAAGTTACTAGTTTCAAAGAGAGAGACGCTCTACACAAGGTCAAAACATGGGTTTTCTCTTCGTATGTCCAAGTTGAGGAGTGTTGGTGGTTCTAGTTTAAAGTGGTCAAAGTCCATAGAAAAGAACTCAAGAAGAGCTAACGAGGTCAGTACATATGTTTAAATGAATATGTAGGCATATTGCTGACTGTAAGGTTGCTTACTTAACAGTGAATATGTCCTTTCTATATTAGGAAGCTACACTTGCAGTTGCTGCAGCCGAGAAAAGGAAGAGAGAGCAGAATGGCACTGCTTCAACCCCTGCTGACCAAAAGAGGAGTAGTATGTCAAGTAAGTCGATTGTTAGTAAGAAACAACAGTTTTTGTAGCCAGATGGATGTTCGAGGTTATATTCGAATTTTGTAGGAATAAATGTGTATTCTTACTTCTGATATGTTACGTCGATCTGGGCTTTTGATTAAGATAGCTATGCTTTGCTGGCTTTTTTGTGACTATCACGTTCTAAACCTGCGTTTATTTGCAGGAGATCGGATATTTCGTGTTGGCTTGGTCAGATACAAAATGGATCCATCAAGGAGGACGCTTCAGAGGATATCAGGTGGTCCAGTCCTGGTTAATACCAAGATATCTGGTTGTATTCTTTTGGATTATCGTGATTATGATTTAGCTATAAGTTTATGCAGACAGCCTATAAAGCTCCTATGAGCTCTTGCTCATAGCTCTATGTTAAGCTAAACTTGTCTATTTATGTGTGTTTATGTATGTACACATGGACGGTTGGAGCTACATGGGGGCACTATGGGCTTTTGCTCTCTGAAAAGCTTTAGTACTTATGCTAATATCTTCACATATGTCTCTCTTTAACCAGCCGGAGGTCACATGATTGAATTATGCAATTCCCACTTTGGCTACCTCTCTCATCTTTTTTTTTTTATCATGACTTAAAAATATTAACTTAAGTTAATAAAATCTATTGTTACCATTTATACTGAAAAGTTTGTAACAAGTAAATTAATAACTTTAGTGTCAACATTGGTAGTTTCTAGAGATGAGAATGCTCATCACTTCATTATGAATAATTGCTTTAGGTTATCTTGTATTGATACGCAGTCAAGTTAGGGTAATCAGTTTAGGTGTTCCTTGTTCAGGTTACTTGGGGGACGTGAGTCTTTGACTCTGATATATGTGGACTAACTGAGGTATCCACGTGACTGTTTCTGACTTCATTTGACTAGTTTAAACCGGCGATTCGATTTGAGTTTGCCCCCACGTGCCTAGTTTTCTAGCTCTGCCTCTGTACACACATATATTTATCTGTAAACACACCCACACATACCTGTTAGGTATATATAGGAGTATAAGCATGTTATATGTGGACTTTTTCTGGTAAAGGCAGAAAGCTACTAAAATCTGGTGTTGCTGCTATGCATATTGACATGGTTTATTTTAAAACTGTTCATCCTGTCATGATTTCGAAGACAAAATATATTTATGTACACTTTAGGCATTGATATGCCACTTTAAGAAGTTCTGTTTCAAATGTTCCTGAAAATACAGAATTCGTGATTTTGTATTCATATATCTATAGTAGATGTCATTCTCTATTCACAATCTGCAACAGTAAGGCACTAAAGGGTTGCTGAGAGGTAGTTAATGTGAAGTTAGAAATTCTGGCTGATATAGGGATCAAATGGTATTGTTCATTTGTTGATAGTGATCTGCGATAAAATAATCATAGTGAAAGAAAGATGAAAGCCCATTACAAAAGTTTCTCTTTCTATTGCTCAATATTGTCCATTGACAGAGTTATAACATAGCTAAACAGCATATACTCCGTATTAAATTGTATGATCTGTAAGTGAGCTGAACGTTATGTTGGTTATGGTCATTGGCTCAGTGCTACCCTATACTTTTTATTGGATAAATTTGATGGTAAAATAGAATGAGCTTGTTAGTCGGCCACTCGGCCTTTGAGAATCAGCTTTCACAAAACCTAAGAAAAGCACTAATAGACTTATTGTTTGCAGACGAGGAATCTTCAACTTCTGTACAGTCAAACGAAGTGGCCAGGAGTGTTTATGTCCCAAAGAGATTAAAGATCGGTTATGATGAATATGTACGGTTTGGAAATGGCAACCAGTTGGTTAGAAATCCAAAGCGACGAACACGCATCTTTGCTAGTGAAAAAGTAAGGTGGAGCTTGCACACAGCCAGATCTCGGTTGGCTAAAAAGAGAAAGTATTGCCAATTTTTTACAAGGTTTGGAAAATGCAACAAAGATGATGGTAAATGTCCATACATCCATGATTCATCTAAAATTGCAGTCTGCACCAAGTTTTTGAATGGTTCATGCTCCAACACCAATTGCAATTTAACTCATAAGGTGTATTATTTACTCAATTTATCACCAGATACTTGATTCTATGATCCCCATAGGCTATATTATGAAATGATTTCTTCTTCTTTCTTGTTTTTCCTTCCAGGTCATTCCCGAACGGATGCAAGATTGTTCTTATTTTATGCAGGGTGAGGGTTGTATATTCTGTTTACACTTGATTGTCTCACTGAGATCAAAGTTCTAAACTTATTTTGTGGCAGGAGTGTGCTCAAACAAACAATGTCCTTATAGACATGTGAATGTGAACTCAGCTGCCTCTGTCTGTGAAGGTTTTCTCAAGGGTTATTGTGCAGATGGCGATGAGGTAGTTATGGAGCTGATGTCACTGATATCTCTCATTTACCGGTTTTTGCTTATTTTATTCATTATTTTCTTATATTAGAACGGGGACTAGGAAGGCATTATTAAATAGATAAGCAAGGTCCAATTACCTTCGGAACTTCTGTGTAGTATATTTAAACACAATAAGAAGTACAGTAGTATAGGCTAACTAGATATTAGAACAGAATTAATGTATATCGTAACATATGATATAATGTAGAACTGTATCTGTACATAAGTGGTATATGCAGCTTTTGAACATAGGCTGAAAACTTTGGTGTTAGAATGAGAAACTATACTGTTGAGACTATGAATCACAGTCACACAACACACTGATATTTAATTGTGTAAATATATCATATCTCTAACTTGCAGTGTCGAAAGAAGCACACATATGCATGCCCAGTATTTGAAGCAACGGGCGCTTGCCCCCAAGGTACAAAATGCAAGCTTCACCACCCTAAAAACCGCAAAACAGGGTTGAAGAGGAAGCAACAACATTCAGTGGAACAAAACCAAAAGAATTCAAGGGGTCGCTATTTTGGTTCTATTAGTGGTGGAGAGGCAATGCCCATATCTGAGAAGCATTATTTGAGGGATGATGATGGAGATGTGTTCTGTCAAGGAGAACTTACTGAATATATCAGTTTAGGATTTAGTGACGAGCAAGCTGGGGAGGTGACAAGTGGCCAAAGAACAACAGTGATTAGTAGCGAGTCTGTTGATTTAGGTGTAGTCGACTTAGATGAGCTGACAAAACCCGTTAGGATAATGAATAGGATCATGTCTGACAACCAAAGTGTATCTTGATTAGGTCAATTGAAGCCTTGAAGGAGTCCGGATCATGTTGTAAACATATAGCAGTTCAGTGGAGTGGGAGTTAACTTGAAGCAGAGCATCAAATGTCGTTGCCTGCTCAGGTATGTAACATTTCCCTTTTTTGAGCTGTCTGGGTTTTTTTTTTGACAAAAGTAATCTTAGACAGAAAGAAAAAGGGAAATGCGCAGAGAAATGTACAGGCGAAAAAGTTCTTTTTCAGTTATGTACAACTTAGTCATAGGAAGGAGATACAAGAGTCTATTTGTATGATTAAGAACAGAAAGTGTACAATGGATTTTGAACAATAGAATTTAAAGAAAGAGATTATTTTATCTTGGTGATTGAGTTTGTGTTTTATGTTTGTGATTTGTTAAAGTTTTTTATTCCTGTTTCTTGTTTTTTCTTTCTTAACGACTGTGAAAATAAATAATGATCTTTTACAATGACATCAACTGTCAGCATATGCAATTGAATCTAGCCAACACAAAGAGCTACAGTCCGAAACAAAGAAAAATGCAAAAAAGATGACTGTATTTGTTTGGGCACACTTGAGGGAGGATATGATGGAGCATAAATGTGAATACAAAGCAATCGAGTTTAGGGGGTGTTCGGTTTGGCTTATACAAGCCTCAATTTTGTGGCTTATTTCAGACTTATGAACTTATATAAGTTTATTATATCATGATAAGCTTAAGGCTGAGTATAGCAGACTTAAAATCGATCCGGACCGTACTGACACGAATCAGATCGAATAATTTTGGTCTGGTACTCGATTCGGGGTCTTGGACCATTTCGGTGATCTGTTCGGTCTTACTAAAAATCTTGTCGATTATGCCTAATAGGACCGGGCCAGATCGAGGACCGATCCGGGCCGACCTAGACCAGACCGGACCATTTCGGTCCGGTCTTGGTTCGGGGTTTCGGATCATTTCAGTCCTCGTTCCGGTCCGGTCTTAGCCCATGCTCAGCCCTAGATAAACTTATATAAACCCTTAAGTCTCAAAATAAGTCATGAAGTTGGGCCTATGTCATATAAGCCAAAAGTCAGTTATATTTCAACTTATAGTTCATAATCCTCAAATTTTTTAAGCTTATTTGAAAACTTATGGGCTTATATAATTTTATTACATAATAATAAACTTATATAAGCTCACAAGTCTTCATATAAGCCACAAAATTAAATCTTATATCACATAAGCTAAAATGAACTTACGCCTTACTTAATGGGATTTGTTGATGCTCCACCTCTTTTTGTTCCTCAAAAAGGTTACTGCACATCATACTTTATGATTTTTTGGTTTGGCGGTGTGAATATATCAAATGTTTACTTTGTTTAATAGAGTAGAATATTTGAGATGCATAAAACTAACACAAACAACTACTAAAATGCACACTTCACTTTTTTATTGCATATTCAAAATATTTTGTTATAAATATATATTTCTTTATTTGAACATTCAACTAAATAATGTAACTATGTAAGAGCTCTCGATACGGTGCGTTTTAGTCACGGCGCGAGCCAACGACGCAAACCACCATACTGTGGTTGGGTTGAGCTGGTAAAAATAACGGGCTAGATTTTTTTTTTCTAAATACGTATGCAAATGTTGATTTTAATTTAAATATTTATTTATAAAAGTTTGATTATATTTCAATATTCATTTATAAAAAACTAATTTAAGTATAAATATGTATTTATAAAAGAAAGTATGATTATCATAACATCCGAAAGTGTGATGTTAAACAAAGAGTCAATTTTTTATTTATGAAAAAAATTGGTGATACGACATAATTTTTTCTCACGACATAAGCTCGATGACTCCACTATATCTAGAGCTCCAAGAGTATAAATAGTAACAAATTTTTATTATGCAAATTACCTCTTTAAATACCTTTTTGCTAAAGGAGGTAAATACCACAAACATGCATATAATCTATTTTATATAATAAAACAGAATATGTTACAACTCTTTAAAGCATAAGCATTAAATAATAGAATTAAAATGCCTACCATAAATAAACTATGTACAAGACCTTAATGCCAAAAACAATTTAATTCATTTCTAAAAATAACCCAATTAAGAAATATGTTGTTATTATTCATATAAGGTAAAGTTTTATTCATAAAGTTTTTGAAACATTATTCCTTCCTTTAAGTATATTTTTGTATAATGTAAAGTTTTATTCATAATTTTTTTTTCTGTATATAAAAAAACCGTTTTTGTAAGTTTGTTTTTTTACGTAAATTTATTTTGTGTGTATAAAAAAAATAAAGTACAAAAATCATGATAAACTCATTACTTTTTGTATTCGTTTATGTAAATTTATTGTGTATATAAAAAAAATAATTTTATGTATGTGTATTTTATGTAAATTTGTATAATGTATATTAAAAAAAAATATTTGTAGCTTTGTTTTTTATGTAATTCAGTTTCTTTATATCAAAATAAAATAAAGTAACATTTTTACTATAAAATGTATTTTGTGATATATAAACTTTTAATAATAACAAGCCTTTTAATTTGTACTTTCAAATTCAAATTTTAAAATAAACGCATTAAAATCTCAAAGGAAGTTACGGTTTCTTGCTGTTTTTAGAGATTTTAATACAATTTCATGATTCTATTTTTTAAAAGGTCATAGCCTAATTTCACGTTCATGATTCTATTTTTGAAAAGTTTTCAAATGTAATCCCGATCAATACGCGTTTTACATGCACTCTTCTTTGACACACTCCTTCCTACATCAGTTATAAATCCATCCGTTCATGTCAATCTTTTCAAAAAACGCACTCGAAAACTAAACCACTATTTGGTATTTATAATTATGGCAAGTCATAATCAGTTTCGATGAAAATTTAATGTCATAAAAACCTTCCATAGTTCATTTGATAGGCAGTTTCGATTGTATAAAATATTTTTCTTACATTTATTACATCAATACACGCTCCAAAAATTAATATCCTTCCATTCCCAAACTTCCCTTATACTCTTCATTCAAAACTACACATATAAATCCTCTGATATGTGTTGTTCTTTTTAGGGTTTTAATGAAATTCATAAAATGATTTTTTTTTGGTTTTGCAGGTTAAATGCAAGCATGGCATCTAAACATATGTAAGTATCAATATATCGTATGTATCATTAATAAAAAATATTGTGCTTAGATTTAATGGTTAGCTTGTCTTATGTGTTTTTTTATAATGAATTATTTTAGAACATTAAGCCTTTTTATATGTGCTTATAGGGTTTTATAAAAATTGGGTATTTACTTTGTGTGTGCAGGGTTCAATCGTAATTAATGAGATTCAATCGGAAGGTTTCAAGGCTCTCACGTTGTGGTAAGTCATCTTTACGTTATAAAGGCCTCTGATTATAATTTATTTAAAATTATGTTCGTGCAAACACAAAATATCATCTTCTTAATCTTCTGTGTTTATAATTTATTTAAGGAAATATTTCAAACTATGTTGGTGCAAACACAAGGTATCATCTTCTTAATAAGGTTTCATCACGAGTTTTAACTCTGTAGAAGTGAAAAGAAAAAAAAACATCATCTTGGTTCCAGAGTTCAGTTATATACTAATAATCTGTGTTATGACATATAGGAAAATGAAGAGATTTCTTTTGTTTTCCTTTGTTATTAAAACTTGTGAATAGGTTTTTAGACTAAAGAACAAAGTTTTTTTGTTTAAGAAAGTATATATATATACACATCATATACGGAATAAGGAGATTAAACATCCCATATAAAATTGATAAGATTTCATGATTTAAAGTTTTAATACACATGTTACTCACTGTCGGTGTAGCCAACTATTTAATTACCTAGAGTCTTAGAGATGGAATAAAACCCTTTTATAATTCTAAAGTACCCAGTTACTCATATATTAGTTTTAGGTATAATTGCCCATTTAGTTTGTGAAATATAGTGAAATTTAGGTTTTTGTTGCTTTAGTATGTAGCTTTTCTATTCTGAAATTTAGTTTTTGTTGATTTAGTCGGTATATAGAGCTTGACATTTTAAATTATTTTAATTAGCATACTGAACTATCGTTGATAATTTAGACTTGTGTGTCAATAAACTTACCTTACCATTCGGGAAACATAGTAATGATACATGGTTTTGGAAATTAGAGATGCGTTTTGAACTTATGATAGTTTAGAAAAGTGCTTTTTATGTCTATTATGCTCTTAAGATAGTTTAGAATTGCTATTGTGGTTGTAATTTTGCAACTTTCATGGAAACATGTTTAGATGAATCGATCTGTTATATAGATATAAAGTTGGACAATCATTAGAGCAACAGTCTTTCATTGTTTGTATAAGGGGAACTCCCATATAAGCATTTAATTAACTCACGGGTTATGCACTTTTAATGCAGGCTATGTCGGAGCTTTTATAACATATCGACATAGAAAAGGGGAAACCAACCATGGATTAAAAAGGATAACGCTGTTACATAAAAAAACTGATTGCCACTAAAAGTATTGTGTAGATTTATGTTTTTACTATGAATTATAATTACGTGCCTTTTTATGATTATCAAGCATTCGTGTTCATGTATCTGGTATGTGCTCAATCAGTTTGAACTGAAGTGCCTAACTTGATGAGCTATTTTCAAATTTGGCATATTTCTTGTGCAGGGATCTTGATAGCTTAGAGTAGGAAATTTCTAAGCTACTCTAATGTATGAACTTCATTATGTATGTTAATGGATAAAGTGTATGTGCATATAAATATCTTACTAAATAACGTGATCTTATAAGATGTGATTTTTTACAAATACTGTAAGAATTATGGTTTACCCATGGGGAGAAAATACCCACGCATGTGGGTATGGATAAAAAATTATACCCAGTAGTGGGTGACGGGTGGATGGTGGGTATGAAAAAATCCACGTGAGTGGGTGACGGGTTTGAGATACGCGTACCTATTACGCATGGGTGTTGTCCCTACTTAATTATCACCTAAAACTATCCCTGTAGAAAAAGAAAATTAAAAAGATCATACACCATATTTCATAGATATAAAAAGTGTAACGAGATTGGTCTAAAGATATTTCACAAGATCAATCATGTGTCTTTATAAAACTTGCATAAACATTTCGACAAAACGAGAAATACAAAACGTAATTTTCATGAGTCAATTGATTGGCCCGATATAGTCCGCTTGCATGTTAGTAAAAGAGTTATCCTCTCCATGTGTAATAACCTCATCCGTCTTTTGATACGACATTTGTTCAATTTTGTTGAATGAAAATTAGAAACAAAAACTTTAATTTGTGGCATCGACTTTGCTTATATTTGTTCACTTTATATGTTGTTTAAATCTCAAAACAGACCAAATAAAAATATGCCTACAAATGAAACATGGTCCAAATGGGAGAAATGTGAAGAGTCTACCTTTAATACTATGTACTATTTTACGTTACGAGATTTTCATTTTGTTACAAGGTATGTTCATTTTTGAATTCCAAAGATGTTGAATGAATTGTTCATGAAATTGTTTTGTTGAGGTTTGTAATTAAGGTGTATGGTGTGTCATGCAACATTGGAGTACCTCGTGCTTTTTCATTTGTAAGTTGGAATATGATTTGTAATGTTACATAGAGTTTGTAGTATGTCTTTAAGGTCTGGTGTAACTTTTTTTTTTTAGCTGCATTTTATCAAAGGGAATGTCCTTGGATAATGCTTGAACTAATTGGTATTGAATTACACTATCTTATCATGTCACATCTAATTTTGGAATCACATGGTAAGTGACTTTTGAAGTTGCCATCATAGTATCATTTGGAAAAGTTACATTTTTTATGATTCTAGAAAAAGTTGTATCCAAAATACCATTTTGTATTACACTAATTATCTTCATTTCAATTTTTTAGATTAGGGAGGAAGTACCTAAATCGTCATAATACCTAAACAAACAACCAAACAATTTTCTACAACGCTCATGTGAGCTCCCTAAGTATTAGTACCTTTTTTAATTTTGAGGCATATGCTATTTAATTATATGAAGATGTAAGTATCTCTAAAGTTAAAAGCAACAATGAATTAAAGTTTAATGCTTGTCATCGGATGAGAATGTATGTAAGACAACTATTAACTTGACATTTTACTTTTGATATCTTTTATGTTTAAGCAGGTGATAACGAAAGGGGCATTGTCTTTTCACTTTATTAGAACTCACAAACGTTTGAAGACCATAATGGATGAAAGATTATTTTTATTATTAATACAAACTTTGGTAGCTTATATCGAATACTTTGTGTACTTTATATTATTGTTTTCATATATTACGAGAACCCGTTTCATTTCCTTCAATATTAACATATGTTTATTTTTTATTACAAAATTTATTCTTAGAACCAAACTCGATGTTAGACGGGTCTTTAAGCTACACATCTATGGCAAACGTCATCTCATACTCAAGATCATTAAGTTCGGAATTGAAAAAAGCATGGAACTCATTATTTTAATTTTTGCAAAATCATAACATTATCGTGTAATGATACATGTTTACTTTCGGTTTTTCTTTATTTCACATATTAATGCTTCATGCTTACATTATTTATTGTGCATTTCTCTTAATTTACTTTCTCATAACACTTTTTACAAATTAATTTTTTTTAAATATTCCGTGATTTCACGGGTCTTTAAGCTAGTATGTTATACAATATGCATTACATATGTGCTTTTGTTATGTATACACTACTTTATTGATGTCCAACATTGTACATAACACCTTCTTTTTGCCAATTTGTGTTGTTATTGATGAAAAAGCTTATTTAAATTTGTTAGCATAAAAGCTAAGTTACAAACCTTCTATGTAAATACTAAATTACTACCGAACAATACTTTCCTTTTAAGACTATCACATGGACTAACGACATGTATTCTTTCGTTGAGGCCTGTCGAATAATAATTAAAGTGTTTGTCACGATTGTGTAATTTTACGGTTTATGATTTACAGTTTATAAAATGTATGAATTTTAGAAGGAGTCGACGTGTGTTATAATTAAAAATTTAATTTATTTTGTTTTTGTTTTTGATAAAAGGAGAAATTTTGTCCTTAATATTTTTTTTATAAACTAAAGTTAAGAGTAATGCACACCACATAAACAATTATCACCTCAACGTCATATTTTTTTCTTTCATGAATCACATCAAAATTAAATACTTGTAGCAAGAAAACTAAACACATAACAAAAAAATAACCCAACAAGAATAAACTAAAAAAAAACATTTACATAAACTTTTTCATTTACTCTCTCTGTCAACTATCAAGCGATCTAATAAATGAAATAGTCTAGAAGACACGTTGATTTTTTGCTTTGTAATGGGAGACACGTCTGTATGTTACAAACTGGAGGAGACCGACCGAACGGTCAATTCGCCCTTATTCTCAGCTTAAATACATATGAAGTATTTATTTAGAACTCTCGGTATAGTAGCGTCACACAAATGTTAAATCTACGTGTCATCCCATGGCAAGCCATTTGCATCCTCGTTCTTTGCGTAGCAAATACGAAAGCCATTATTTTTGCTTTACGTTTGAAGAAGGTTTTGTTGATTAAGTTTGTATTTTAATTAGGTATGACTGATTTTTTTTTAGATTTAGCAATTAGAGAGAATGTTTAAGGTTTTGTTTGGTTGTGGGCTTATTGAGGCTTACTCAGGCTTAAGTTTTAAAATAAATGAGCTTATATAATAAGTCTTGTTTGACGTAAAAACTTCTAGGATAAAACCCATACTTAATAGAAGAGGCTAAAAACTTTAAGCCGAACTATTTACTCACAAAAATATTTAACACATATAAATTTTACTATAATAAATTCCGAATTTATCAAACAACTTTAGAAAACACTAGCAGAGTACATGCGTGTTGTAGTTGCGAGTACCTAGTAATTAAAGTTCAGGCGGAAACAAAACATTAATAACGATTTGATTAGCCGAACAAAATGATTAGAACCCGATCTTATTTACCTGTTTTACCCGGTTCTAACCGGTCCAAAACCATTTCAACCATCAACTTGACATATAAATTGCATGATACGTGTTTTATTGGTTTGTACGATATATGTATACAAAGATTGCATATTTTAATTTAAAGATGTTAATTTAGATTAGTGTATTTAATTAGTTTTTTTTATGTACTTTATGCTTTAATGTGTATTGTTTAAAATTTTAAAGACATTGCATGATACGTGTTTTATTGGTTTGTACGATATATGTATACAAAGATTGCATATTTTAATTTAAAGATGTTAATTTAGATTAGTGTATTTAATTAGTTTTTTTTATGTACTTTATGCTTTAATGTGTATTGTTTAAAATTTTAAAATTTTAAAGACATTTAATGGAAGAAAGGTTTGTGAGTTTAATAAAATTAAGTTTTATGCATTTAGAGATTGTATCGTATGTTTTAAAAGTTGTATTACTTAAAATTGAATGAAGAGATAGATATTAAAATGTTTTATATGTAGTACTAGCAGGGTACCCGTACGTTACGGCTGCGGGTACCCTAAAATAAAAATTTTCGACGAACAATGATTTTTGAGTTATTCCATTTTTGTTGAAAATATGTTAATAATTTTATATAGTGTATTTTAACTCTTTAACCAACGTTAATATTTTTCATTATACGGTTGTGATAGTGAATATTCTATCGAACGTTATTTCTCACTGTTTAGATTTATAAAAAATAACGCGTTTGGTAATTAAAAGTTTTAGGGATCAATTTTATTTTTCAAGTTTTAGAATATTTAATTCATATTTATTTATTAGTTATCTGAGTGTTTGGTTTAAAAAATATGTGTTATTTGTTGTATTTTTTAAATTAAATATGTGTTTTAAAAATATCATTGAATGTGTTATATTAGTTTTACATTTAAATCATGTGTTATTTTTAATGTTAATATAAATTATATATGTAGAATTAATGTATTATTACATTTAATAGTTGTAAATAAAACTTTAAAACTTGTAATATTAAAAATTAAATTTATTTATGTATTATAAGTACTATACGATGTGCTACTAGTTAAAAATTTTGAAGTAAATAATAAAAAGAAAAATCAAAATTAGGGTTCGTTTGGTTTGAAGTCGAGTTTTACTTTAAGTGTGGGTTTATAAAGTAATGAGTTTAGGATTGAGTAAGATTTGGATTTAAGGTATGATTTATTAAATAATATAGGAAAGAGAAAATAAAAATTATTTATTTTAATATTATTGTTTAATACTATTTTAAAATTTAAATAAATAAAAATAATATAAATTAACCATTTAGTAATTAAATGTAAAGAAACGTGTGGCTTGTATTGATTTGTCAGACAAATCTATATACCCTATAAAGGGTTTATCCTAAATGTTGAAAAGTTGAAAATTGAAAGTTGAAAAACACTCTAAAAAAGGAATTGTTGAAAAACAAAATATTTAAGGAATTGTTGGAAAGTGGCAAAACGTAAAAAGCGTATGGTTTACAGCCATATATGTAATCTTGGAAAGTTGTTTGAATTCAATTTTTATGTTTCAATTATTTATATGTAATTTTGGAAGTGTGTTGTTTGCCAGCTAAATGTTAATCCAAATCGGATATTTGTAGTAATGTTGAAAACTTACAGAAAAGCTTTATAAGTTTTGCATATATTATGCATCAGTTGTAACTCAAATCTTTTAACCATTCATTCTACTATCTCTACCTATTTGACTTATCCCACATAAACCCGATATCCTTCAATCACTCTCGGCATCATCACCAGAAGAACACAAGTAATGAATCACATACTCCGTATTACGTAAGTATTCTGTACTATTTTTTAGGAATATTCATACATCCTTGTTTTGGTTTCATAATAAATAGGATTAATGGGTTAATAATTCTTCTTGCAAATCATGAGGTATGTTCTACACTTTCACTATAATTTGCAATTTTGAGTTATTTAAAACTTGAGGTTTTCTTCTTTTTATTTCTTGTTTTTTTTAGATTAGGTTAAAACCTTTATGAATTTATCAATTCACCCCTCTCAAAAGGTATGTTCATTTCTAATGTGCAACTGATTTTTTTAATCCATTGGTAATCGACTTATCTGTTGTTCTTTTCTTAATTACAGGATCTTATTAATCAATGTGTCACTGATTTTGAATTCATGTTTATATTCTTGATCGATGGTGTCTCTGTCTAGGTTTTATGGTTTTTGGAATTGTCGACTAATATATCTCTTTTTTGTGGTAACGGTTGCAGGTCATCGTGAACGAAGGTCCTATCTAAAAGTTATCAAATCGTACCTGACTACTAGAAGCGAAGCTCATGTAAGCACCATTGTTGGAGGTTCTATAATTATTAAGTTATCGAATCGTGCTGATTAATTCTCATATTTTCCTTTGATCGAGTATTCTTTATATAAGAGAAACATCACACTTGAGATTGTATGCAGAAGCTAATACACTTTGTAGCAAGAATGGTTCTTGCGTTTGTGCCTAAATTAAACTAAAAGCTAAACTCTGTGAATTACCTCAAAGAGATTTTTGTGTTACCCTAGCAAACTTATCAAACAATTTCCCTCTATGTTAAGCCTATAAACCTCACCCTTTTTGATCCAGACGTCTAAAAGTATAAATGGTCATTATACTTACAAAGTATTACATAATCATCATTTCAAACTCCTTAATATTTGCAACTCAAACAACAGATTCTGCATGATCTCCCGCAGACTGTTTTCTTACATTCTTATTATTCATTGTCACATTATGTTAAAGAGCTCCTTAGAAACATGTGGTTCATTGTCAATTGTTTTCTGTTTAGTTCATGCCAATATACCAAAAACACATTTTTGAATTTTTAATTGTTTGTTCATATATAACGCTTGCAACTTGGTGTGTAGTTAAATCGATCAGAGACAATGGTGGTTATTGTGAAACCGGTCCAGCTGAATGTATTTATCGACCAACAGAAGAACAAGGTGATGTTTGCAGAATGATGAAGAATTCGTTGTAATTCTTTTTAGTTTAACAATCGCAAAACTTTTAGCTAAACATGCAGACGCAATTGATATAAAAGTCAGAAGCTTCACTTCTTTGTATCAAAGTGTTGTAGATCTTGATGCTAAACACTTCAATAATGATTACTGTAAAGAGGTTCTTGAATGTATCAATTTATTACGTTACATACCATCCACCTTGGTTTTGAGGAGGTAAATTTTCAGTTATATCACCATGTCGAGTTGTTTAATCAAAGCTGTCCATATTAACATTTTGTTTGACCATCGGGTCAATCTTTTCGAGTCACAGGTTCGACTATCGGGTTACCCCCGATCGAGTCACCGGGTCACGAGTTCGGCAACCGGGTCAATCCTGTCGAGCCACCGGGTAACTGGTTTCGACCACCGGGTCAATCCTGTCGAGTCATCGGGTCACGGCTTCGACCACCGGGACACGGGTTCGACCACCGAGTCAACCCGATCGAGTCAATGGGCACGGACTCGCCTACCGGTTCAACCCGGACGAGTCCATGGGTTACTGGTTCGACCATCGGGTCAATTAATATATCATTAACTATCTATCGCTAGGCAATTTTTGGGTCATGAATTCGACCACCGAATCAATTAGAATATCATTAATTATGTGTCGTTAGGCAATTCCGCTGCTATGCGCGGGTAATCGTCTAGTCCAAGTAAAAGGAGAGACTACAGGTGGGATTTACAAAAGGTGTACTGTTGGGCTACAATTCTGTACAAACATTCATTAGTTTTATACCAAACATTGGATTTGAATAAGTTTAAGCCTAAAGTCATAAAAACCCAAATACCAAACTGCCCCTTAGTATAAATAGATAAGCATGAGTGTATCCCCAACTCCAATCTGTTTTGGCCAAAACACAAGAAGCCCCGACTCCTCGAGAGAGACAAGAAGTAAAAGAAGTTGCGGATAAGTTGAAGTAAACAAGAAGTGTTTGTGACTCGGTTAGAAACTTCCCTTGTCTCTCTCTCTCTCTCTCTCTCTCTCTCTCTCTCTCTCTCTCTCTCTCTCTTTCCATTCCCCCAAATAATTAGGGCTCACAAATAAACCCTAATTCACAATTAAACCCCCTATCGGGTGACTCCAATTGTATAATAATAATAATGATGGTTGATTTGAATAATATCCAAGAACCAACAAGTGATACAAAAGAAGCTGTTGCTGTTGTTGTAAATGGTGATAATACTAATAATAATAATAATAGTCAGTTGGGTAATGGTAGTTATTCTCAAGAACAAGAAGCAGAAGCAGAAGGCGGTTCTTCTTCTGCTGATGCTGTTCGGATTTACAAGAGGCGTAAACGCCGAAAGATTGTTAGTAATTCCGATGACACCGTCAAGACCAACTTCGATTATTCGGTATTTCTTCTTTTTTTTTTCTTCTTCCATTTTATTCATTCTAATTGTTTGCTAATTAGTCTTAGTCTTGCGCTTTATGTTTTACGCCAACATGTAGGATTTAGGCTACAACTTACTTTGTAAACCTAATTTCGCGGGTGTCAAACCTTAATGCAGAGGGAAGCAATAAAGCGTCTCTTTCCCCTATATGAAAATGAAACCACTTCATTTACTAGTTATCCAACATAATGACAGTTTACCCGCTCACTTATTTATTAGTCTTTTTTACAATTAGACTTTTATTGAAAACTGCCAAGATTTAGGATTTAGAATTTAGAATTTAGGGTTCAAAACTTACTAGCTACACATTTGGGGGTGCCAGGAAATCCTCATTCGTTACATCTAGTATATACACAACTCAAGTATCATGGTTTCAATCCTGGTCCTTATGTCTCTTTGGCTATGCTGCTAGGCAATCTGCCGCTCACTTGTTAGCTTTAGGATGCTCAAATATGCTGTTAGTTGTTTGACTTGACCTCCTAAGGGCAGTTTAGTAATTTTGGTCTAAAGGGTATTTTGGTCTTTTTGCTAGAAACTTAAGAAAAATCTAGATAGATAGTTTCTTAAGAAGAATCTAGAAAAGGAGTGACTTATGGAAAAAATCTAGGAAGGTTCTGGATAGGAAAGTTCTAGAAACCATAAGTCTATGTATATTTGTATCCTTTGTTTGTAATACAAGAAAAACTTCCATATAACAAAGTTCACTACTTTTGTTTTATCCTAAAACTCCCTTGTTCTGATCATTTGTATCTGTTCTGATCAATAAGTTTTGGTGCACTTTTGTCTAGCTGATCCTAACAAATTGGTATCAAGAGCCAATCGGTCCATTTGAATCAAGATTCAATTGTGGGTTATTGAATCTTTTGAATAGGTTTATTTATCCTCTTGATTTGGTGGGCTTGTTACACATCAGCTTTGTTGTTTTGTTATCCTTCAATCATTTGTTGCTACTATGTGTTTGATAAATTGAAGGTGTTTGTTAATTGGGAATTAGGATTAGAATTTGTTATTTGTTGTGGGTGGTTTTGTTCCAGAATTTTAGTAAACCCAAAACAGTAGTCAAACCATCTAGTTCTCGTTGTTGCTTCCGCTTATTTGATTGATCAAAGGGGTTTGTTAATTAGGATTGGGTAGCAAATCAGAGTTAGGTTTTGTGAATTAGCTATGGTTGGTTGCTTCATAGGACTTTGATAACGAAGAAGTTTGTTGGTCTCTATATATAACATATGGCAGGGCTTGGTACTTCATTTTGTATGGTGGAGCGATCGTTTATGGATTTGTCTACTTCTTGTTTGATGTTTGAAGTTGGAACTTGGCTATTAGTAACGACATGGGAATATGAGATCATTGGTTGGTGGTATTGGTTTCTTGGAATCGGTTTGTTTGGTATTTGAATTTGAAATTGGTATTTGGAATTTGGAATTTGAAGATCGATTCGATGTTTGAAGACTTGATTATCATCATGTCGTTTGAAGTTGTTCGATCGTTTGAAATTTGGAAATTTGGATCTTCGTTTGCCGGGCCTTTGAAGTTGGTTGCCCGAATTTGTTTGTTGAAGATCGTTTGTGCCGATTTGATTGTTTGGTTGACCGAGTTTGAAATTGTCGGTTAACATTTGGTTGTTCGTATTTGAAGATATCGGCGTTTGTTTTTGGTTGGTTTTGTTTTGGATCGTTTTCGGATTCGATCATTTGAATTAGGCTAGTTTGTCTAGCATTTGGAGGTTTGATTTTGATTTGGAACTTCGGTGTCACTTAGGAGCTAAAGTCAAGGTGGAGATTGTTAGTTGTTTGACTTGACCTCCTAAGGGCAGTTTAGTAATTTTGGTCTAAAGGGTATTTTGGTCTTTTTGCTAGAAATCTAAGAAAAATCTAGATAGATAGTTTCTTAAGAAGAATCTAGAAAAGGAGTGACTTATGGAAAAAATCTAGGAAGGTTCTGGATAGGAAAGTTCTAGAAACCATAAGTCTATATATATTTGTATCCTTTGTTTGTAATACAAGAAAAACTTCCATATAACAAAGTTCACTACTTTTGTTTTATCCTAAAACTCCCTTGTTCTGATCATTTGTATCTGTTCTGATCAATAAGTTTTGGTGCACTTTTGTCTAGCTGATCCTAACATATGCCTTCTTGAATTCACTAGAATATTACGACTAAGAAGGTCACTGGTCATACTGAAAATATGGTTTTCTTGGCTATTATTAGATAGTACAAGATATACAATTTCTGAAATTTGAAGGTAAGATGATGGAAATTGAATATAATCGTTATATAACTGGTGATTAGCTTTATGTATGGAGGAGGGGCTGGTATATATCAGCAATGATATTGATGCCTGGTCTTCGAGTCTTTAGACAGTGTGATAGAATTTGATTATTTGAAACAACTTAGGAGACATCATATTGTTAGACAATGGTTGTGTCTGGATTTCATCTGTTTATTTCAACTGTACTTGTTACAAGGATTAGTGGGATGTCTATGCCTGTTGCCGGTTTTTTGACGATCTTCAGTTTAGTCATTTCTTGCTAAGAAAGTAAAGTCTGAATAAAAAGAAGAAATACTGAATCCACTTTAACAGCCTATTTGATAACATATTTGAAGTTTAATTGTTGCTAAAAGTGTAGTCATGTTTAGGTCATATACTCCTGCATAATGAGGCTGTAAGTCTCTTCATTTATTTGTTACTAACTATAGAATACAACTGTGGATGCAAAATATATGTATCACAGTTGTGAGAAATTGTAATTTTTACGACTTTTGGCAGCAGAAGTGGTTGACAGTTGCATCTAGAGATTTTTAACCACAAACCTGAATTATGGTTGGTTACTTATAACTCTAAGTTACTAGCTATTTTACCAGCTTAAATTTGTTTGCTTAAGTTTCAGAATGTGATATGAGGCCCGAGGTTGATAAATGCTTTTGAAGTAGAAATTATATGTTATTTTAGCCATGTATTGAGTGGTTTGTGAATCAGTTGTCAATCAACCTGTTTTTTGCAGATAGAGGCTGTTGATGGTAGTGCTTCCGATCAAGATCTTCGCAGATTGAGCTTTGATGCTTTATCTAATGGGCCCGGCGGATGTTCTCTTAGACGCTGTAGTAAGACTGTCTTGCAGCAGATGCATCAATCGCTTAATGGGTATGAAAATGGTGTAGGTTCATGCTTCCAAAAATCTCTTGTCACTCATCCGGAAAGTGGTTGCACGTCTGTGCTGAAGGTAGAATACCTTCTCATTAATGATGTACTATTTTAGCTGATATCTGATGTACTATTTTAGCTGATATCTGAGAGGTGCGATGCAAATTTTGTTTACTGGGGTTCATGTATGTTACTTCTTTTTCAGGAGTCTCTCGATAGCACTGAAAGAAGTGACGATAATACACATAGTTCTGCTAAAGAACCTTCTGAAGGCTCTACTATATCTGAGTTGTGTGGACGTGCATTCTCTGATATTCTAAAGTCAGACAAATATTCTGAATTATCTGGTCTACTTCTCAAAAATTTTGGTGTTGTCAATGCTAATCAAGCTTTGGACCTTAATGCTATAAACTTGAAGATGAACAATGGGGCTTATGAAACTTCACCCATGCTTTACCTGAAAGATATCCAACGGGTATTTCCTTTTTTTTCCAAATTTATCTTGATATATCCCAGTTTATCTGTTAATTCGGAACACTTGACATGCATGTAGAAGTCCTTCCCGTTTATCTTACCATAATAAGCAATAATACCATAGAAAATCCTATCTGCGATAGTCATATTGCCATCAAGCTCGGGAGATAATCTTTTTACCAATGATAGTTGATGGTAGGAGCTGTACAAAACAGATGATCTTATGTTTTAAATGTGGAAAGTAATTACAACATGAGTGCTGGTGCAGATTGCTTAAAGGAACAAAATGATTGTGTGAACAAATTCTAGTCAAGTAATGTGCCTAGTGTTTTTTAGTCAAATGAGTTTCTTCATATATTTCAACTTTCATAGGTGTTTTTAATGACAAAAGGCGAGCTTAGATGCAATAGGCAAGGTTGCTCTGTTGTGATCAATAGTTATGGTTTTGAATGTGTCGTTTTATGAACGGATGAAGTTTTCCCTCATCAGGTAGGGAGCCTTTTTGACTCAGATGTTTTCGACTCTTCCCTTCTCACTTGCAATTGTGCACACCTAGCGAGGTTTGAATCCTTGACCTCACAGGAAACCAAGGACCTACCACTAGGCCATTTTGTGGTGGTTGAATGCGTCCTTTTATCTTGATAGAATTATTTATGATATATAGTTAGATACAAGTAAAGTGATACTAGGCATGAAAATTGGTTTGTGTGCTTTATTTGAATTGGGCAAGTCAGCTTTAGCGTTAACAATCCATGATGGGAAAATAATCCTGTTAGAAATTTCACATTGTTAACATAGGTAGTAAAGCACGTAATTACTGGAAAACTTTCTGTTTCTCAGTACAGGTTTAGTAAAATGGTAATCAATGGTCTCACACATATTTTCTTCCTTGCTTTTGGTGTTCCGTGGTATTTTATCCCCAAATAAGTAGATGATCCTCTGAAGTTCTAGGCATTTTCATTTTTTAGTCGAATGATTTACTGGGTAACCTTCCTATAACTACTTGTAAAGCATTGGCATTTGATCCATTTTCTGGCGAATTTTTTTTTTAATCCGACATCAAACGTGGGTTTGATAAAAAAACTGATTAGAAATGAAGGCAGGTTCCACCTTATCCTTGGTCTCAAACACTTGAAACTTGACAAAACCAAAATTTTCATCCATCAATTTTTCTAGAGCGTCTTCATGTATCATGGATCTAGTGTTGTTTCTTTTGGAGCTTGCTGCCCAGCTTTGACCTGACTAATGTGCTAAATTAGTGAATTGGGAGGAACTTCATGGTTTTGGATAGGAGCCGGAGGCCAGAAAGGTGATTTGCTTATTAAAAAACTCTTTAAGCTGACAACCCTAAAGTTTATCGAGCTCTGTATCACCATTCTTTAACTTCCAAATTTCACCCCTCTCCGTCTGTTCGTTCTCATCTGCACAGCTATCATACCTGTCTTTGATTTCAACAAATTTTTTGCTTTAGGAGTTCCATCAGATATGAGTGTCGAGAGTACGGTTAGATCGAGGTAGTTTTCTATCTTAGTCTCTTACATGTATGTATCTTGGGTTTAGCAGTGAGCTGTATTGATGAGGATGTTTATATTCTTTTTTGAGTTTCTAGCAGAGTGAACTATATATAAGTGGTTACAGCTTGACATATTGGGAAATGTATTGCATCGAGTGTGTCTATAGATCTGCATATTGTTTTAACATCAATGATGACCTTTTTCACGAAAAGTGTTGGGTTTATAATTCTACTTAGTTTTCCCTGATCTATGCTTATGTCAAGGCATGCTTTACGTGTATCAAAACCTTGTGTAGCCTAACCCCAAAACTTGCAAATTATATCTTGATATTTTTGTAAATGGGATGTTCTTTTAAACCATCATAGAACTGGTATGCACTTCCAACAGCTTGGTTGGGGTAATTCTCATAGATTCTGGAACCATCGTGCTTGTAAAGTGTTGCTGGGTTGCGAAGTATTAAACATGTAATCAAAAAATGGAAATTACTGGCAATCTGATTGGTAGGAAACTGAACTAAATAATTGTTACAAAAACTTATTTTCTTCTGTACCTGTAGTCGGTTTTGGTCAACTCATGAGCTGATTAAATTCTTTGGGTTGAATTATAATATAGCATGGAGCAATATTTTGTCAGATGCTGTGAGTTGGGTATTATTGATGTGTCATCAACTTGAGGAGTTATGCTACATTGTTGGGTTTCTGCCGGTTAAATAATTTGTGATATATTGTTTATCGTTTGAGATGCAGCCATGGCTCTGTATACTCTTTCTAACTTGTGTTTTCTATTCTCTAAATCCTTACAATTGGGACCCATAAAAGGAAGGTATTAAATATAAAAAGAATCCGGCCTTGTTTTATCTTCAAAAAGGCATGGAAATAATTTAACAGAAATATAAGAGGGATAGAAGGCAGGTTTTTTTATCATCCTTCTACCTGTTTTACTTGTAAGTTGTAACCTGCAAGCACACTTGTTTAAGACTAATCATTATACTGCATGTCAACTATATTAAAAAGGATATTACTAGTGATGCCATGCTGTGTTTCTCTCCACGACGTGCGAAGTGGCAACCAATGGCCTTATCTCTTTTTATTAGATAAATTATCTCAAATTCTTGTGACACCATCCTTCTCCACCTGGACTTGAGCTATGCAAATGGGATAGATACATGATTATAGATTGAGCATGAGCTATAAAATTTTGCACAATGGTATAGTTGGCCAACAATAATTCTGTTGTGGAGTATCTTCTTGCTGTTCTTTTGTATCATCCTAGTTGATATTGACTTGTCATCTAATAATATATATACCAATAGACTAAGTAGCATTGTGTGAGGGGGGTGAAGGTTTATCATATTCACTGATTTCTTTCACTTCACCATATTGGATAGGTATGGACAAAGCTTCATCAGGTTGGCAATGAGATGGTAACACTTGCAAAGAGTCTGTCTGATGCTTCTAGGGCTAACTACGAACAGGTAGAACCGAACACGCCTACAAACTTGAATTACGGCATGTGGTCACTTTTTTTCTTTCCATTTTTAACATGCCTGCAACAGTTTTTTAGGAAACCAAGGGGTGCAGAAGGTTGTGCTTGTCAGGGATGTGGAAAAAAGGCTGATCCCCGTAACTGTTTGGTATGCGATTCATGTGAAGAGATATACCATCTATCCTGTACAGAGCTTGGAAATAATGGAATTCCTCCGAAAAATTGGTATTGTGCTACCTGTGTTTCAAATGGAATCGGGTCACCCCATGATAATTGTTCAGTCTGTGAGAAGCTTAAAGCTGCTGCTTCGGTGTCACTTGCTGACGAGGTCCTAATAAATGGTCAATCAGATGTACCAGATGGCTTGGAGGAAGATGTGCATGATGTAATTGGTGAAAGTTTAAGCTTAAAGATCTGTTTTATTTGCAAATCTGAGGTGAAAATCGGGGAGAATTTTAGAACATGTGGTCATGCTTTATGTGAACATAAGTTCTACCACTATAGGTGCCTAACATACAAACAATTAGGTGTAAGTGGTCCTTGTTGGTACTGCCCGTCTTGCCTATGTAGACGTTGCCTTGTCGATAAGGATGACGATCAGATTGTTCTTTGTGATGGTTGTGACCAAGCATATCATATTTACTGTGCGTCACCACAACTTAACTCTATTCCAAAGGGAAGTTGGTTTTGTGGAAAATGTGACAGGGAATTGAAGAGAATAAGAACAATGAAAAGGGTATACGAGAATCTGCAAAAGAAAGTCAAAATAGAAGATGGATCAGAGAACACAGAAAATAAAGCAGTGGCTCAGGCTGTGGTCGATGAACATGAAGGAAAAGATACATCTGGCGGATTAGATATGCTTGTAACTGCAGCTAAAACAATAAGTCATCAGGAGTCTTTGGATACCCTGAGGATTATGAATGGAAATACATAGTTTTTGGATCACGTGGAAGGAATAGTCTTCTGGCAGGCTGTACGCTACAACGCGTACGTACCGACATTCAGGTCTGTACATTTCTGTTACTGTTTTGGGCTAGAAAGGAGTTATATTCATACATTGGTTAAAAGTGAAGCCAAAAACATCAGGAATACCCCTATGATACCCCTCATCGGATGATAACTTGTTAGATTCTTTTTTTGTTCGTGTCTTCAAGACTCTTAAGGTGTATGCGTATGACATGTAAACTTGTAATTTTAATGTGTCATTTTATTGATACAGACATTAAGCAGGTAAAGTGATGGTATTTCTGCTGATATTGTAATTTTCGTGTAACTGTAATGAGTAATGCTTATTTTTACTGGGGTACATGCTTTCTTATTTCTTGTTGGTTTTTTGGAATGCTAAACATTAACAATAACTTGAGCCTATTACATTTCTAGCATAGTACTAAGAACTTTTCAACCAACTGAACTGAAATTCCCTTGACATACATGGTAAATAATCAAATACTGTATTATTTAGCAGACCAGTATGAACTGGTAATACTGCTGTTCTCCTTTTCATACCTTGCCTATTATAAAAACTTCAAGAAAAATGAATGGAAGCTACCTGTTTTAATAAAATGTCGTGCATGACCAAGAAAAATTAGTTGGTGCTCCTTTGAGCAAGAAGAGTTGCCAGAGCTATTATTTGTAAGGTGGACAATGGCAGGTCCCCAAAGACGCCTGATATCAGGAAGTTCCCACCAGTCTATTGTTTAAATGTGCTGTAGTAACAATGAAATAAATATTCCAGCTTAATTTGTTTTACTTTAGATTATTATCTAGTGAACGTTAGAAGTCGTCTTCTTTTCATTTTTAGACCTGAAAAGTTTTGTTGCAATTAAGAGTTTCAGAAGGTAAGGAATGACAATAGCAATAAATAATTAAATATAGTTGAGAGTTAATTACTCAAATGGTCTTTGTGATTTGGCGGGTATTACAAATTCAGTCCATCTTTCTTTTTTATTCACAACATTGAAAGCTTTACACAAGTTAACAAAATAAATGATCAAGACTCAAACAGCAATGGGACGTCGGTATAATTAAATGGACAGACTCAGGAGGTACACTAAACTTTTAAAGCGTAACATAATCTAGCACACAAGATCTTGCCACACCCACTAATACCCATAAACGACACAGGCTAGCCATCTTCATCGCTACAAGAGCAGCAGAACAGGAATCTAACCAATTTTGTCACCGCCTTCAACAGGATGCCAGCATGAACATTTACATCTGTTTCAGACATCTTCTCTCCTTTTAGTTTTTATACTAGAATTTCCAATGTACTTGTAAATACGGTTCCCCTTCTTATGAGATGCTCATATATATAGTGCTGAGGTTCTATATTATTTATTTTACACATTTTTCAAACACTTTCCTGCTAATTTCTCTTGGTAATGCACATTTTTGCAAACCACATATTATTAAAACATGTAGCTTCCATTAATTTTTCTTGAAGTTTCTATAATAGGCAAGGTATGAAAAGGAGAACAACGACAGTATTACCAGTTCATACTGGTCTGCTATATGTTTACCGTGAATGTCAAGGGAATTTCAGTTCTATTGGTTGAAAAATTCTTGGTAATTCGCTAGAAATGTAATCGAGTCCTCAAGTCATACTGTTGTTAATGGTTAGCATTCCAAAAAAAAATAAAAATCCAACAAGAAATAAAAAGCATGTATGTAAAACCCGTATTTAAAGATTAGAATATTTAAATACGCGGTTTAATTTTTAATAAACTATAAAAGTATTAACTATTAGACAGAGATATAAACGCAGAAATTAAATACGCAATCCCAGTTTATTTAAATACTATAAATATGACAGTTTATTCAGATAATAAGTATTAAGTTTCAGATAATATTACGTATGTATTATTGATTATACAGAAATAATTAAACGTTAACAATAATTACGCAGCCTCAGTTTTATTTAAAACGTTACGTAATTAATTATTTCAGAAAAATAATAAATAGAAATTAGTCAAGTATTATATAAATAATAATTATTATTCAGTATTACGTAGGTACTTCGTTCATAAAATAAAGACTACGTTTCAGAAAATTAAAACACGATCACGAGCTAAATTACGTCACGGGAATTATAAGTCGAAAAAAAAAACATGAAAACATATGTACATACATAAGGGCTGGCGGCTAAAAGATAAAACAAGAATAAGGAAGTGGGCTTGGAGCCCAGCCCAATACCAAAGGAAAAAAAAACGGGGCATACCCCTTTTGTCAAATCAGCAGATGTAAAAAAAAAAAAAAAAAAAGGTCAGGACTAGGGTTTGTCTTAAGGTGGCCGCCGGCTGGTATAACAAGAACGATGGACGACTTTTGATTTTGGTTAACCTTGGATTCATGTATACTCGTTTCCCACCCTAAATCCCTCGTAAGTAATTTCCTCTTTTATTTATATCAAACGAATCTATAATGATTAAGGGGTGTCGGGTTATGTTGATTTCGCAAGAAAGTCGTGACCACATGTCTTGGTCGTGCTTTGTTTGATCAGCCACAACCCATATACGGGTGTGTGGTGTGGTTGACTGGATTCGCAGCCCCAAAAGGCCAAACAGGGGGTGTTTGTTTAGATTATGATGATACGGTTTGTGTGGAGTTAACGATACCGAGAACTGAGGTCTCGTCATCCTCACCTTTTGCCCAGCCGTGACCCACACAGGGGCGGCTCGGGCTGTGACCTAACCAAAAGCAGTCAAATAAACCCATTTGGTGTAAAGCTGTGAAATAAGGGAGTGTGTTTGGGACTAAACTGATATACAGGGGGTGTTTGGCATTGCACAAACAGTGGGAATTTATGGCAAGCAGTGGGAACATATAACATACAATGGGAAAAATATAAAAGCAGTGGGAACTTAAGACAAGCGGTGGGAACCACGAAATATTTGAATTGGTAAATTATTTATAAATGAGTTTTATAAATTAATTAATTATATTGTCTAATTTTATTAATCTAATTAATAAAATTAAATTAATTCTAGCTTTATCATTTTTTTTATCCTATTAAAAACTTATGACTCATAAATAATTTAATTTAAAGATATTAAATTGGAAATATTTCTAAATTAGGAAACTTTCTAATTAAAACGAGTTACTATACTATTTATAGTAATGTCAGATTATACATTATACGAAATCAGAAATACAAAGTACATTAAATCAGTAATATTTATGAACAGTCAGAATTTAGTAGATTATATATAAATAGTAATACAAGTATAAATTAAATCCAACGGAAACAGTTAAGAGCAGTAAAATATATAACATCAGTCAACTTATTTTTCGCGTACGTTATTTATGTAGTAACCATGAAGTCGGGTAGATCTTTCAGCTTTCAGTCGTATTTCATTACTGGACACGAGGTACGGATTTTCCGTCCTTTCAGTAAGGACTTTCTTTTTATGTATGATTAGGATTCTCCGTCTTCAGCCAAATGTTTTCCCCAGTATATGTTTAAGCTTATCAGTAATCATGTTAATAACTAAATAAATTGCCTGAGCATTATATACAAGCATGATCAGTTTATGTACTAGTTACGGAGGTACCGTAACCACGGCACTAGAGGCACCGGTGTCGTGACTCACATGCAGGAGAGTGATATCCTGCATCGTCCCACTCAGCTCAACTTGGTCATTTTATCAGTATTATTAGTGGGGCGTATGGATGCATCCTAGGCTTTATGTGTTACAAGTTATCAGGGTGAATGTGGTGTGTGCTCTACATCCTTCACATTGGAGCTGATCCCTCCACCCAGCACAGTTATTTAGAGGTCACCCCTCTACAGCATGACGAGGTCACCCCTCTATGTATTCATGCAGCAGTTGTTACAATACATGACCTATATAAGCTCTTGGCAATTAAATTACAGTAAATGCATGTTTTCATATTTAACAGATAACAGTTCAGCTTTATTATTTATAAATCAGACTTTACAGATTATACACAAATTTCCACTGTAACTTTACTTATCAGTCTTACAGCTCCAGTATTTTATCATCTGTTTCATTTTAGTAATTCCCTATCATGCTTTATATCCGTTCACTGAGCGTTATGCTCAGCCGTAGTTCCCTTTCATGATCTAACGGCAGGTACACCAGGACGCTCTTAGGATTCTGAGAGCATGTGCATTTGGATGGAAGCTATCCAGACTTCTTACTTTATGTACTTACATTATTCTGCTTATTTGGACATTGTTTAGTCCTTTCTTTCAGTATTTTACTTTTCACGTTTTGGGCTTATGTTTGGATTGCCGATGTTTGATTCCGGTATTTCCTTTATGGTCAGTTAATATTTTAGGACATTTACCTTATGCTTTGATGACACGCCATAAATACACGTAACGATCCACTTATCCAAGTGGGGTGTTACAATGTACCTCAGACCTCAGTAGAAAAGACCATTACTCACTACACTATGGAAAATTACAATATTAGCCGAAACATTGTTACTATACTTGCTCCTTTCGTAATTTATACAATAATATCCATGTCAACCACGAGAATGGTGTAGAATGAAATGAAAATTGAACACCTTTCAGTATTCATATTTTAAGGCAGATAAAGTCAATGATGAAGCGAATAGGGATTCTTTAATTGTGTAATCAAAATTCATAAGAAGGCGGATTGTTTATTCAAGTTTGTCATGGGCCAATTAGAGATCTAATGAAGCCAGATATGAAATATTTCTGATACCTAAAGGCATTAATTGCCTTGGAGGTTATAAATAGCTCAAATACTATTTACCATGAAACGAGGACTCTCGTTGTTCTTCGATTTTCAATTTTTCATAGTTACACAACCAGGCAATCTAGAACCAAACGGGTTTATATGAGTCATCTTTAGTTAACGGGGTTAGCACAAACACAATTTTTCTGTTTGGGTCACTTATAAAGTTGTCTGATAAGTATGCTGGGTCCAATGAGTTTCATAAACCATCATCTGACAAACACATCTAGACCTGTTTGACTTTAGATATGAAAATTTTTTGAATAGCCTATTCAGGTCTGTACATTTCTATTACTGTTTTAGGTTGGAACGGAGTTATATTATATATAGGTTATAAAGTGAAGCAAAAAACATCATGAATACTTCCTATGATACACTTCATCGGATGATAACTTGTTGGATCTCTTTTTCTTCGTGTTTTCGAGACTCTGAAGATCTATGTCTATGACATGTAAACTTCTAATTTTAATCTGCCATTTTATTGATATAGACATTAAGCAGTGTAATGGTGTTTCTGCTAGTATTGTAATTTTCTTGTTACTGTAATGAATAATGTTCTTTTACTGGAATGACAGATATTAACAATAACACGAGGAGTCAATTAGATACTCCTCTAGTAAAGTACTAAGAATTTCTCAACCAACGTAACTGAAATTCCTTTCACATTGATGGTTAAAATGGTTTAACAGACGGAAATGAACTGGTAATGTTGTTTGGATTCTTTCTTTCATATCTTGCCAGTTATGGAAACTTCACGAAAAATGAATGGAAGCTACCATGATTTTGATGAATGTGCTGTGCCAAAATGTGTATTAGGAAAAAAAATAAAAATTGAGCAGTGAGGTAATCTGGTTGAATTTCAAACAGAAAGAAATTAGCAGGAAAGTGTGATATATGGTTATATAGATGAAAAAGAACCAGAACACTAATATATATATATATATATATATATATATATATATATATATATATATATATATATATATATATATATATATATATATATATATATATATATATATATGTATATATATATATATATATATATATACCTCACAAGTAGGGGAACATCTGCACTGATATTTACAACTATATCAGATTTTCTAATATAGAAAACTAAATATGAGAAAATATGTCTGAAGCAAATGGAAATGCTGACGCTCGTGGTGACATTCTGTCGAAGGCAGTGATTAAATTGGTTAGATTCCTGTTCTGCTGCTCTTGTAGCGATGGAGATGACTAGCCCCTGTCATTTGTGGGTATCGGTGGGCATGACAAGATCTTGTGTTCTAAGTTATATAATGTTTATTTATGTTTAATGTAAGACCTGAATCTACCCATTTATTTATACCTGAGTACCATTGCTGTTGAATACAAAGTAGAGTGAATCTGTTAGTTTATTTTGTTGATTTGTGTAACCCTTGTGATGTGGTGTCGTGAATGTATGCATAATTATTGTTCTTTCAGTTTTTATGTGAAACATGGTTCTGATCCTGTTTGGTATTTCTGGAGATTGAACTGACAAAATCAATGGAGTTTGGGTTGATGATTACGTTTTAGTTTTTTGCTTTTATGGTTTGGTTCGTTCCGCCTCTCTAAAAAGTTTTTTACTGTACAAGTGTTTTTCAATATTAGAAATCACCACTATAAGTTAGAGAAAGACGATATACTAGTGGGCATATTTGAGAAATTGAGACATATGACCTTCACAACAACAAATACAGAGAGATACTAATGACCACTGCATATGAAAGAAACCTCTCCACATTGACCACTTGAAGACTTTAAACAAAAAATTTATATGCCAAAAATTTCAAGCCAACTCCGTTTTATGTTGGCATGTCTTAGTCGGATCGAAACACCACTCGAGCCATGATTAAATCGCTGTATTAGACAACCAAATCAAATTTTTGTTTCTTGTTGAAAATTATTGTCGTTGTGACCATTAATATCTTGAATAAAACCAAAATTGAACGTTCACATATTACACCACTTAGAAAGCTCTATTCCAATCGTGACGCGACCTCCATACTACGGCAACACGCTAAATCGTCGATTTAAGGCATGGTGCGATGTGAAAAAGAACGTTAAGGCACAATGTAGTGAGTTTTTTAAATTCTAACTCCCAAAAATGAATATTATGTATAACGCTTATTGTGAACTTGATATATATTAAATACTGAAATATAATAAACTTATAAGTATTTTTATATGTTGTGCCGTCTTAAGGCACACTTTAAAAACGCTAAAACTTCGCTTTAATCGCTAAAGTGTGTAACTTAGACATGCCACCACGTCGCTCCTCACACTATTTATAACCTTGATTCCAACCATCCACAACACGAGGAGACTCTTAGCAATATTTTAAAACCTGTTTTTAATTGGCATGGTCAGGTTATCATTATGAGGTCAAAGGTCACGGTTCAATATATTTAACTAGTAATTCAATTGGATTTTTTCGTTCAAAACCAGGGTCTAATCACATGACCAAGTCATGGTTCAATTGATTCAATCGATTAGATCAATGTTCTAAACACCAACTCTTATGATGCAAAACTGGTCAATGAAAATAAAAAAAAGTCATGCGAAACATTAAAGAACAATTTTGTGCGAAAAGTAAACTTTTTTTTATTTTTTTTATTTTTCTCCCAAAATCTTAATTATTTTTTTTAATGAAGGATATTATTATTTTCTTCAAAAATTTAGAAAGAAAAGATGTAAAATTTTTTCATAATTAAACAACACCTCTATTTTTTCGTATAAAAAAAGTGCAGGATAATCTATTGGAGATAATATTTTGCTTGACATTTGAGGCGATTTAAATAGAAAGCTAAAAAAAGGTCACATTTTCTTCTTTTAATTTATTTATACCACGGCCAATTAATTCTTAAATTTATAAACGTTCCTTATTTGCATTAATTCCGTCGCAATGTGAGACAAATAAAAACTTGTATGAAAGCATATCAAAAGTCACACACATTCATACGTTTCTGTCTCACTTCTCAAATGTGACTGGAAGAGAGACACGTAGCTTACGCATTATTATTTGTATACTTGTTACCTCAAAGGCTATTTGCTTATTTAGTAGTACAAATGTTAAATGAGGAAACACCTAAGAAATGAATTGCTAATGTCGCTGTTCTTGTATTTTCACACCTTTGCATTTTTTATTCAAACTTCCAAAAATTATCACCCGTCAAAATTGATATTATAACTATATACTGTTTGTGGAAGTGGGTTTGTGAGGAATGCTACAGTACGCATTTTGTTATTAATTTCTTCTCATTCTGGCGGGAAAAAAATATCGCCACCTGTCCTGTACGCGTTCCTTATGTCTTACTTGTAAGTGTGTAGAAAATGGTTGCCTAGGTATTATCGTTTCTTATTTTATCAAATAGGTTTGGGGAAAACACACACACAATAACAACTCTTTTGCAGAGCCGCTACCACTACGACAACCAGATATAAGTTATAATAACATAGCTATTATCGTTTCTTCTTTACTCCACTGATTACAGTGTGCGGCGTTGGTGATCGGTTGGCGCCGTTGCTGTGCCTTTTTTAGATACGTGGTGGGTTTTAGTGGTTTTGGTTGTTTTTATGTCATTCCAGTGATGGCGTTTTAGGATTTGCATACACAACTCAGATTGGTGTAAGTGGGCTTATACAATATATGTGTCGATTATTTATGCTTCAATAGTTACTCATAAGTGTAATTGACTTCTATTTGTTTTTCTTTACCTAATTTGATAGACTTTATCAGTAGGATTCTTTGGCCAAAATAATAATATATTGTTTACAAGGGAAAATGGAAGCGAAAATAGTTGTCTTAGATGGTGGGTTACCAGTAGTAATTGGTTATTGCAGGAGCAAGTGATGCGTAATTTATTCCGATATTGATTAGTTGACACTATGTGAGAGTACTTTTGTTCCATGTCGTGACACTCGAATCGACTTTATTGACTGTCTTTTTTTTGGCATTGTAAACAGGCCATACTGGTTACTTGACACCATGTCAGACAACTTTTGTTTTGATGTTGTGATAGTATGTCACACTTTCTCATTGTAGTCTTTTTGGGCATTCTGAAACCTAAAAAATTGCAGCCATGACATTTTTAATAGGAATGTCGACACTTACGTACTTTCGTTATGAGGTTTGGATTCCGCACATGTGGGGAAAATATGATGTTACAAAACAGGTTTTCTATGTTGCTATCTATTTGTGGTGCTTGGTTTGCGACACAGTTCTGTTTTGTGGTCATTGGTTTGTAACACAGTTCTGTTTTACAATTTCACGATAACAGAAACGGTGAAGGGGTGAACCGTTGTGCATCTTGGCATGGCAACTTGCTAAAGTTGCAACCATGACAGGGACGCAATGTTTCCCCGATGCTCTACCCTTTTGAGCTAACAAAAAAGAAACGAATACTCCGGCTGCTTTATGGTTTCGGGATAACAGGAACGGTAATGCCTATGTGATCTGATATTTTAAAGGCCGTGATGAGTTTATCGGTAGGGAGTACCGGAGGTGAAGCGTTCTGCATCTTGGCATGGTAACTTGCTAAAGTTGCAGCCATGGAAAGTTCCGCAATGTTTCTCCGATGCTCGACCTTTCTGAGCCAACCCAAACAAAATACAGGCCCATAAAATGATACGTATATCTGTTTGTGGTAGTGGCTTTGTGAGAGAGTTGCTACAGTAAAGGTTTCTTTATTATTTTTGTTCGTTCTGACAGGAAAAAAAATCCCACGCGTCCCTTATGTGTCTTCCGTGTATGTGTGGCTAGACGAAGATAACATAGGTATGATCGTTCTGATTTCATTGATTGTGGATTTTTTGGCTTTCTGAACATGCCGCGCCCTGGGGTCATTTTTAGTTGTTAATATCTAAACTTTTTCTCATGTTCAAAGTGCAGGAAAGGAGTATAAGAAAGTGATAGAAGACAAGGGGAAATCAATTGGCAAGAATTAGCAAAACTGTGGCTGCTCTCAAGCAAAAAGAGAAACGACTGGTACAGTTAGCATCATGCGGCGTTAGTAGTCTTTAAATGTATTTTGTTGTTGTACAGGGGCAATATCCTTTAATCACATTGGAAAATGTCATCATATCACTTTATCATTTTTGTTACTCTTTTGGGTAAAGAAGATAAATGACCAAGTAGAAGTTAAAGAATGGTTGTGAACATGACCAATTGGTGTTCTTACTACTTTGCTCTATGCATTGTTGTTATTTGTCCCGATAGTTTGATGAGTATAAACCTCATAAGGAAACACAATAGACAAGACCTTCGCAGCGAAGCGCGGGTAAGCCTATCTTGTTTCCTTCTAAAACATGAGTTCTAATAATGACTTAGCAATGCATTAAAAACATAGAAAATCGAATAAAGATGTTAATGACACAAAATGTAGAATTCTCGAGCATTTAGTTGTAGAGTTATACTGTTAGCAGTATTTGTTAATTAGGCCCGCATGTTTTATTAATATTGGGCTTAACCTATTTACTTTATTGTACTATTTATATATTATATATACCCGTATTTTAAAATTGTTAATCCAGGGCATAGACGAATGTAGTGTTATAGCACTCGGATCGATGGCTAGTCGAAAAAAGAAATGCAATTTTAGTGTGATTGTTTTTTAAAATTTTGACTTTTTTTTTCGAAAATGCATTCTACTTAAAACTTTGATCGTCCCTCACTCACATACTAATACTTCATATTCAACACTCAAAACCTTATAAATACATCATCTCTGAGTAATAATACTCGATTTACCATATCGATCTAATTTTCTTCTTTACTTTAGTGCTATTGTAAAAAAAAAGATATTTGTCTGATTGTTTCTTATTCTGGTTTTAAAGTAGTAAGAACACCAACTGGTCATGTTCGAGACTGCTTCGTGCTCGCTCTAATCAAAAAAGATATTTTGGTTTTTAAAAACTTAAAGCCGAATTTTGGTTTGCCAAAAATTGCTCGAGACTGCTTCGTGCTCGCTCTAATCAAAATCTTTATATTAATAAAAAAAATTATGTACATGTTTTGATGCTCATGAGTTTTATTTTCTCTGTTATTTTTGGAGGAAGTTATTTTTTCAGAAAAGTACTAAGAATTCCTCAATCAATATAACTAAAAATTCCTTGATATTCTTGTTAACATGATTTTTGAAGACCAAACTAGAAGACGAAGAGAGGAAATGAACCGGTCATTTAATTTGATAATGTTTTTGTTTTCATACCATTGTTAACTATAGAAATTTCCAGAAAGATGAATGGAAGCTACTAAGGTTTTGATGGGGTAGATTGTAAAATCCGTTTTAAAATACTTAAGATTATTAAATGCATAAAAACGGATAAATTAAAATTTTATGATTTATTGATGTACGGCACGATTTACGAACATTTAATACAAATATTACGTATATTAATTAATTACGACAAGTAATATGTACATTATTATTAAGTATTTACGTATAATGCTTAAAACACGAAAAGAATTAAAACACGGGAATTAAACACGAACCTACACGATAATTATTTAAAACACGACAATCGGAAAGCATGTAAAAGGCCTTGTATGGCCGGCCTAAAAGAAAGAAAAAGAAAAGGGCTTAAGCCCGGTCCATTTTGATAATTTACATGGAAATTAAGTTTTCTTTCATTTAATCACGTTTTACAAAATCACAAAAACCATAGTTCCTTGTCTCTATGTGGCCGCCGGGTTCATCAAGAAAAAAGGGGAGAAAGACTTTGTTGATCTTGATTTTGGTTACAGGTTCGTGTTTGTGTTCCTAAACCTTTAATCACTACGGATTAGTAATCGCTTTAATCTTTTATTCAATTCTTTAATTATGAATCAAGGTAATTAATCTGTGAATACATGAATTAAAATGATGTAAACATGAAGGATTCAGGTTGGTTTTGGTTTTTGTTTCGGCTGTACACGCAAACCGAGAGTCCCAAGACTCTCGGTGGTGTTTTATCCCAACCAGTCGCACCCTTATAAGGGTCGGTGGTAGTTTTTCATGGTCAGTCGCAAGCCCCAAACACCCCACAGGGGCACGCTTGGTTTTACAGTGGCAACCGAGAGCCTGCCCAGCTCTCGGTGGGTCTTTTTGGCTAACGGTGGGTACCGGCTCAGCCGTTGGAAACCCAGGCGCCTGTAGTGGAACCAGCTGCAGCCGGTGGCTGCTTGGTTGGCCGACGACAGGGACCACACCGAGCGGCTGTGGTGGTGTTTGGTTTTTTTTGGTTTGATTTGTCAAGGGAGACCGAGACACGGGGTCTCGGTAGGCTCGGGTACATAGGGACAATTTATTTGTTTACTTTATTTAATTAATATTAAAACATGTATTATTAATTAAATAAATTATGACTTAAGATATAATTATTATTAATATAATTATTCATGAATTTAACCTAAGTATTTAATTACATGTTAAACATGACTTAATTAAATTAAAATTATACTTTAATTTAATTATACAATAATCATTAAGGTAAAGTTTAATTAATAAACCGTGTAATATTATTAATTAATAATTATTTATAATATCGTGGATTATTATTATTAATTAATAATCATATGTTAAGACTAAGTATAAAATATAATTAATCTTTACTATATAATAATCATGACATATAATATGTTTATTAAAACTATACCTTATATCATTTTACTTATTTAATAAGCTTATTATTAATTATGGAAACATGTTAAATATGAAATTATACTAAATAAGGAAACATGCTATTTATGGAAACATACTAAATATGGAAACTTTCTAATTTTGAAAAATTACTAAATATAGAAACTTTCTATTTTTGGAAACTTACTATTTATGGAAACTTGCTATTTTTGGAAAGTTACTATATATGAAAACCTGCTATTTTTGTAAAGTTACTATATATAGAAACCTGCTATTTTTAGAAAGTTACTCATTATGTTACTACAAGTACTGTAACACATAAAATATGAAATACACTAATCAAGAACACTTAAAACACTAAGAATCACATGATAAAACATGAAACCATAAAACAAGACAAGAACAAGTAAAATAAGTTAAGAATACGTCAAGTAAACTAATAACCAGTAAATATAAGTTAATCAGACAACTCATTCGTGTCCCTTTTTTATTATGTAGCTATCGTGAAGTCGGAGTAATTCATCCGCATTCGTATTCATCCTCATTACTGGACATAAGGTACGGATATTCCGTCCTTCAGTAAGGACACTTTCTTCCTATATTAGGATTCCCCGTTTGCAGCCATCTGTTTTCTCCAGTAGTTTACGTGTCTTAAACACTTTCAGTATATGCTATATTTTATTTTAGATTGCCTGAGTTATATACATGCATGCCAGTTTCACCTAGTTATGGGGGTTCCATAACCATAACACTGGAGGCACCTGTGTTATGACTCTTCTGCGGTGAGAGTGATTGCTCGCAGCGTCCCTTTCCAGTTATTGGCCTATTTATTATTTTCATGTGGGGCGAATTGGTGCATCCTAGGACAAGTTAGCAAGATTATATGGTAACTGCGGTGTGTGCCTTGCATCCGTTTGATTGGTGTATTTTGCATCCACCTAATAGCATGTTAATTTAGCATAATTATATATTTATTTTTCGTTATACATGTACTTTTAATGTGTTTTGTGATTATGTAGGTTACGAGCGAAATGGAATAAAATGACCGCTTAATTAATTTTTTGGAGAAAAGACATTGTGAGCGCTGGTAAATGAAGAAGAACTATTGAAGAAAAAGATTTGAGCGCGTCGCAATATTCTTGGTCATCTTTTATTTTTCCGGGTTTCGTTTGAGCAATTATTGGTGTTGGGTCACTTTTTATTGGGCCACAGTTATTATATGCCAAAAGAATAAAAAAACTTTTGACCCATTGGACCCATTAGCCATTATAAACCAACTATAGGAATACTATATATATACATCATTCACACATACAGCCGAAGAGATTAGAAAAAAAAGAAGACAAGTCGATCACAAGGAGGAGAAAAAAGACGGCAGAAGTGAAGATAATAAAAAAAAAACAAAAACAAAGTGGCTCTTAGGGAGTGCAAAAAGACGGCAAGAGAATTAATATAAAAAACATTCATTGCAAGTTGAGTTTTTGTTCTTGTCGCACAGTGAAGGTCCACTGTTGATGCAAAAGTTGGGTGATCCTTGCTAGACCCGAATTAGGCTTAATTCGGGTTGGCTGGGCTCCGGCTCCTGCACCAAGTGAATCGTTTGGTTGGGATCCTGCACACTAAACAACACGCGTTAGGCTTACCGTGGGAATGTTTCCCACGATTAGACTCCGGCGTGAGAGTAAGTAATCGGTTAGGGTTTTATGTGAGTTGAGAGTATAGAACGTAATACCTTGTGGAACCTTTGAGGGTTCCTTTTATAGGCAATGAAACCCTAATGGGCTGTCATTGATACTTCAGCCCCAAGGAAGAGATAAGCACTATAATTAGATTGATTGTTATCTTCTAATTATGGTGAGTGAATATCTCCTTCTTTGGAGTAAATCACATTCAGAGATAGAATATGACTCTGTCTAACCCTGCACCGGTCATGCCGGGCAGTGGGCCGCACACATGTGTGCGGTCACTGTTCATCCAAGCCCATCAGCTTAAATGACATTATTCCCACCCATCTGTGATGGGCCAGATACGGGTAGTACCCGTGGGTCGGGTTCATGACCCGGCTGGGGACTATACATCATCATGTCCCCCTAGTCTAGTTGTTACAACCATAGGAGTAACCTCTAGACTACCAAGATGCTCCCTGGACGTACCAAGAAAATAGGGAATGATAAGTTGTCCAAGAATTTGTTTCGGCCGCACGTAGCAACCTGGCTTAGGAATTGATTCCATTATTATCTCAGCCACGCATGGCGACCAAGACAAATTAAATATAGCATTAAATGTCAAGTCTTACGTAAGAGCCGCATATCCCGACATTAACAATTGTTCACCTGCCATGTTGACTGACAAAAGTGCAAACAGTTCAGAGCCTCGAGCAGTGTAAACGTTTGAGTCAGAAGTGACCCGTGGGTCCCGCCTGACGTTTCTATTGCCACTTGCCCCCTAACCACACGATCAAGAATAATGGCAAACACGTGTCACACATCCAACAGGCCATGACCCACGAGGCAACCCTATAAATAAGCCACCCCTACGGCTGTGTGAAACACACAGTTCATTATCTCCATTTCTGCCATTAAAGCTTCCTTCTTAGCTTCAATCAACCACGCACGGATCCCTTCCTCCGCAGGTTAGAACACCACGCCCTTACATTTTTATTTAGTAATGGCTCACAGAAACAACCCCACCATCGGATCCGTGCTTAATGTAATGACCCAGGAACAACTAGATCACTTTTGTACAAATTATTTCATCCCTACCAACCTACACCCCTCACTTCCTGGCGCCGGAGACCTTATAACTGAGGCTCTAGAGGGTAAGATTGGCCTGTACACTCGCCTTTTCGATGCGGCCAACTACCGCATTCCATTCACCCGTTTCGTCATAGATCTGTTAGGATATTATGATGTACATATTAGTCAGCTCCACTGTATAGGCTCCTGTAAGATTAGCCAATTCAAGATCCTCTGCCGTGCTAGAAGAATCCCCCCAACCGTAGAATTATTCCGGATTTTTTACACCCCCAACCTAGTAAATGGTTGGTTATCCTTTAAGAAACGATCCCCTAACAGTCCTCAGTCTCATAATAAGCCAATGGACTCGCTGAAAAACTGGTACGACCACTATTTTTTCATTGACGCAATAGTATGGCCGGCTGATTATGCCTTTAGACATAGGATATCACACGACCCCCAGCCGCACGCTAGCACATATAACCCCCGACACTCTCAAGAATTAGATCTGAATAGGACCGGGTTCCATAGAAATCTTCCCGAGTCATTTTTATGTTTGCTAGGGATTAGCCGCAACTATTTTGGCCCGTCCAACAGATATCCTGTATTTTGGAGAAGGCAGGGTGAAGGTAGGCTAACATCCGTACACAAAAAAGTATACTCAAGTACTTTGTAATAGCTAACATAGTTTGTTATTGTATGGCAGAAATGAACTTCTTTGGACTTCTACGCCAGGGCGACCCAAAGCTTGTACCAGAAGGCTCCCGCCCCCGACGTGAGAATGAACTACCCCTGCTTGAGCACACCCGTAACGTGACGGTTGCTCTTGAAGCCGTGCCGGATCCCCACTCGGACAAGGAGGAAACAACTGTAATGAGGACGCCCGTTGACTTCGACAACGAGGACGGTGATAACATGATGCTTGAAGGAGGAGCCGGGCCCTCCTCACTGCCTAAGACTGCCACTCCTTCACATGGGAAGAGCAGGGAGATAGTATCAACTTAACCACCTCCAGCCTTCGCCGGATGATGGGCGATGATGATGAAGAGGTACAACAAATCAATGAGGAGGAAGAGGAGGAAGTTGAAAAAGAAGTTGAGGAGGAGACTGAAGAAGCAACAGCTCAGCCCGTCGCCAAGCGTACCCGTAAAAGGAACAAACGAGTAAGGAGAGCTGCTCCAGCCGAGGTTGGCGAACACAACGCCCCTCCCAAGAAGCTTCGAGAAGACCACCCCTTATACCAATCTGTTGGGAGCACTACCCAGGCTTCCGAGACGATCCGGGCCGCACATGTCGATCCAGTCACTCAGATTGCCCCCACCACATCAGAATTAGCAAGAAATAACATGTAAGACTCCATCCTGATATGTAAGAACGACAAATTCCTTTTAAGCAATAATTAATATGTATCCAAATGCTTGCTTCACAGGGACGAACAAACTAGTTCCGCGCCTCCTCCTGACACCCAAATGGAGAAGGGCAAAGAAAAAGAAGTGGGGGGAAACCCCATGCCCCATACGGCCGGCACGAAATCTGGCCCCGTTTTTGAAGAAGGTACCCCCACAACCTCGCAAGACCTCCCGACGTCCGGCCCCACTAAATCGTTCAACCCTATCTGGAATATCACCACTGCATCACGAATGAGGGACACCGAGGAATGCCGTGAGTACCTCAACAACTGCATACCACCAGGCTTAGTGCAAGAAGTGAATGCGCTTAGTCATGCGGACTTGGCTGATGAGTACAACGGTGCTTTGGTACACCAAATGGCAATGGGCACCTCGATGAGAGTAAGATTTGAAGCCGCACTTAGGCATGTGGAGTCTCTGAAGAGGAAGGTTGGACGGAGGGAGAGAATGATCGGAGACAATGAAGCTCAAATTGCAGCCCTCCAGTCCCAACTTGCGAGTGCTGAGGCGACCATAAAAAGGCAATCGGCCCGTGCAAGTGAGTATGACCAACAAGTGTCCGATCTCAAGGCAAAACTAGATGCCGCGACAACCAAGGTACATATCCGTGCCGCACCACCCTTTATCCTAGAAGAAATATAATCTAACAATTAATCTCATATAGGTAACCACAGCGGAGGCATCTGCCAAGTCTTCCTCCAGCCAGGTATTCGTGCTCACCAAGAAACTGGAAGATGCGCAAATGACGATCCAGAGCATGGAGAAAGTACAAGAGGAGCTTGCTGATGAGAGGGCTATCACCAAGGAGCTGAAAGAGGCGTTTGCCCAAAAAGATGTGATGATCGATGCCCTCACTGCCGAACGCGATGACGTGCTATGCCCTCAACTACTAGCGGCCATTGCCGGTCGCAGGTGGATGGTAGGGCATGAAGCACGCTTGGCCGTCACCAAGGTACTAGAGGCCCCCGAATTTGTGCAACAGTTTGCAAGCCTTTTGTCCGATGGTATTGACCACGGCCGTCATGAGGGAATGGTCCAGGCCGTAGAGCTGATCAAGAAAAGGGAGAACTTCACCAGACATGCTTTCTTTAACCCTGAAGCGGCTAACAAGATGGCTGCCTCCATGGCCGCGATGCGGGATCTGCATTACCCATTCTTGGCTGAGCTGGAGGCCACCAAAGATGCATCAAACATGGAAATCATGGAAAAGCTAAGTCTTAGTGCGTTCTCCCAAGATGAGATTCATTCCCGTGCTTCCTTTACTCCATCGCCCAGCCACCTGACTCTCCCCATCTATGAGGATGTAACCAGGATCGTGCTCGATGAAGAACCCTTAAGTGGGGTGCTGGAGAGGAATGCGGCCCAAGCCCGGAAGCGGAAGGAACGTAGTGAGTGGTTGTCATGCTTGGTCGAGGAACAAGTGGATATGGGTAAGTTTCTCCCCCCTATGTAGGGTGCTTCTACCTTATGATCCATCTCAGACAACTCTGGTTTGTAACCGCTGAATATTTGTTGTTTCTATTCGTCCGTGCATGTACACGGCTAAAACATGTGCATTTTGTATGTAAGTCCGTGATGACCACGGCTATTTTTGTTATTTATTTGGAAACTTGTGTATTTTGATTGTGTTGAATATTGTATACCAATACTGCATGACATGTCGCGTCTTACACACAAAAAGGGAAAATACATGCAAGCCTATAATTTACTAGACATGCGACGTGCGTCTTTACTATGCGAAGCACTGTGTAATTACGACATATGAAACTTACCACAACGTCTTGTGAGTAAGGTGTCTAGTAAGGATACATGATCCGTGCGGCTGGGATTGCATCCCGCTTACGCGGCAAGTTGAATTAGTAGGTTTACTTAATCCTCTTACCCCGCCTGGGGGCGTATAGTACATGTACAGTAATTTGAATGAATGCATATGAATAAAACATGGTATATTATAATAACAACTAAAAAATTCATATGACTAACAGAAGATCTAGAAAATGATTTGCACGAAACAAGCCGTGGAGCTAGCTAGGCGCCACGACATTTTATTAGAACGTTTACACGTTTTGTTTAAACAATAATGACAAGTCCTAGAAAACAAGAAAGGAAACTAAACAAAACATAGGAAAAAACAGATAAACCGCATGGTTCTTCATTAAAGCCACATATAGCGAAGCACCCATGCGGAAGCCGTAGCTTTCAAAGATAGCACCTTTTGAGATTGGAGATGTTCCATGTACGCTCTAGGTCGCGTCCATCCATGTCACGTAACTTGTATGCGCCTCGTCCCAAGGCCTCCGTGACTTCATACGGTCCTTCCCACTTAGGGCCCAGCTTTCCTGTATTCTCTGCTCGACTTGCTTCGTTAGCACGATAGACATAATCTCCCGGTCGAAAAGAAACACCTTTGACCTTGACATCATAATAAGCCTTCATTTTAGCCTTGGACTTAGCCTCATTGATGGCTACTATCTCCCTTTTTTCTTCCAACAGATCCAGGTTGATTCGCAGCTGCTCGTCGTTCGTGACGACATTAACCTCCGCCGTGCGGATGGTAGGCATTCCTATTTCTGCTGGTATAACAGCTTCAGTGCCGTAAGCCAATGCAAATGGAGTATCTCCGTTGGCTGTTTTGATCATAGTTCTATGCGCCCATAGCACATGTGGTAACTCATCGACCCATTTGGCACTTCGTTCATCCAGACGCGCCTTGATGCCATTTCCCAAGCTTCTATTTGCTCGTTCCACAAGGCCATTTGTCTGTGGATGCTTAACAGATGCGAAGCGCCGCTTGATGTTCAATGATGCACACCAGTCTTTGAATGGATTGTCCGTGAACTGTTTACCGTTGTCCGAGATGATTTCTCCTGGTAGGCCGAAACGTCACACAATATGCTCCCAAACAAACTTTTTAACTTGCTTGCCTGTGATGGATTTGACTGCCTTGGCCTTAATCCATCGTGTGAAGTAATCCATTGCGACAATCAAGAACTTCACTCCCCCCGCAGCTACAGGAAATGGTCCTGCGATGTCAATTCCCCACTTATAGAATGGCCATGGAGATGTAATAGGTGTAAGCTCCTGCTGCGCGACACTGGTCTATGCACTTGGCAATCACTACACCTGCGAATCATGTCGCGCGCGTCTCTATGCATGGTAGGCCAATAGTATCCTGTTCGTAAGGCTCGAGCTACCACGGATCGTGGACCTGCGTGTATGCCGCATAATCCTTCATGTATGTCACTGATTACGTAAGCGGCCTGACGTGGTCCAACACACCGCAGCCACGGCTGCAAGAAAGAGCGCTTGTAAAGGATGCCTTCTCGAATTTCGAAGTGTTGCGACTTCCTCCTGATGCGCCGTGCTACTTTTTCCTCGTCTAGAAGGGTCTCACTAGTCAAATAGTTGATGATCGGGGTCATCCATGTAGGTCCATCCTCCTCAACTATAGTAGCGACCTCCCCTTCCGTTATAGATTTCTCCTTGAGTATTTCCACCAAGACTTGTTTAGACAAGTGAGCGAAGCTTGTGGATGCGATCTTGCTAAGAGCGTTCGCCTTCTTGTTCTCGCCGCTTGGCACCTGTTTGATGGAAAACTTACTGAAAGCCGCAATTAGTGACTTGACTTTTTCCAAGTACCTGACCATGTTGTCTTCCTTAGCCACATATCCACCTAGAATATGGTTCGCGACAAGCCGTGAGTCCACGTAGGCCTCAAGGTTGCGGACTCCCATTCTAGCGGCGATTTTTAAACCCGCAATTAATGCTTCATATTTCGCTTCGTTGTTGGTGGCCGTGAACTCAAAACGGAGGGCGTACGCGAATTTCATTCCTTCCGGATTTGTGAGGATGAGACCAGCTCCGGACCCGTCCGTACACGAAGATCCGTCCGTGAATAACACCCATGGTTCTGTTGGAGTCTCGTCTTGTTTAACGATTGGCCCTTCCTCATCCGGCTTCTCAATCAGGAAATCTGCCAAGATCTGGCCTTTCACAGTCGTCCTTGGCCTATAAGATATATTGTGCTCCCCCAATAAGATGCTCCATTTTTGTAGCCTCCCTGCCACATCCGGTCTAGAAATGACCTGCTTGATTGGCTGGTCCGTAATAACTACAATTGGGTGCGCCTGAAAGTACCGGCGCAACCGCTTTGTAGCAAACACTAGTGCTAACACCAATTTTTACATAGAGGAGTAATTCAGCTCTGGCCCTTGTAATGTTCTACTTATAAAGTAGACCGGAGTTTGCACTGTATCTCTATCTGTCATGAGTACCGCGCTTATTGCGCCATGAGTGGCTGAGAGATACATAATGAGTTCCTCCTTTGGCCGGGGAGCTACTAGCATAGGGAGAGATGCAAGATGCTGCTTGAGTTGGCCAAAAGCTTCCTCGGCTTCCTTCGTCCATCGGAAGTCTCCCTTCCTAATGCACTTCTTGAGTGTCTTAAATAGGGGTAATGACTTCTCTGCGGATTTGGATAGGAACCTGTTCAGCCCGGCTAGTTTCCCATTTAAGGATTGCACCTCCTTCCGCGTCTGAGGGGATGGCAGCTGTATCACTGCGTCCGTTTTCTCTGGGCAAAGGTTTGATGCCGTTTGGATCGATCAAATATCCAAGGAACATTCCTTCCGTTGCCCCAAACGTGCATTTCTTTGGGTTTAGCTTCATGTTAATCCTCCTCAGTGTGTGGAATGTCTCTTGGACATCCCGGAGAAGTGCATCCTCCGTATGACTTTTTATAACCAAGTCATCCACATAGACTTCCAAGTTACGGCCTATCTGTGATTCAAAAGCTTTGTCCACCAGCCGCTGGTATGTAGCACCAGCGTTCTTTAGTCCAAATGGCATTTTCGTATAGCAATATACGCCCTGGCTTGTATGGAACGCCGTTTTTTCTGCATCTTCCTCCGCCATCTGGATCTGGTGATACCCTTTATATGCGTCTAAGAAGCATTTAAAAGGATATCCACATAGGGATTCTACCTTCCAGTCTATTTCCGGTAACGGGTAATAATCCTGTGGACAGGCTTTGTTCAGATCCGTAAAATCCACACACATGCGCCAACTTTCGTCATGTTTTTTTACCATGACCGGATTGGATAACCACTCGTGGTAGTATACCTCGCGCATGATACCTGCGTCCACTAGTTTCCGTACTTCCTCCAATATCACTTGGCTGCGCTCAGGCGCCTGGCCGCGCTTCTTTTGCTTGACGGGTTGGTACCCTTGGCGGATCTGGAGCTTATGCTCTACTATCGCACGTGGCACGCCTGTCATATGCTTTGGCTCCCATGCGAATATATCTAAGTTTGCACTTAAAAGAGAGCACATGGCCCTTTTGCCGCTATCCGAGAGCGCCCCTCCTATGGATATCTCCTGTTCTGGGTAGTCAGGATGAATTGCCACCTTCCAATTGGGAGGCGGTGATCCATCCTTGGGTGGAACCGGTGGAGCCGGTGTTGTCACGGTATGACACTCGGATGCTGGTACGATTGTGTTGTAAATGGTGACGATTCCTCCATCAACGGGGAATTTGATCATTCCGTGTGCCGTGGAGGGTACCGCCCGTATAGCCAGAATACCTGGTCTGCCTATGATCCCATTGTACGGAGAATGTGAGCGTATCACCATGAAGTTCATCCACGCCGTAGTGGAGTGTTCCTCATTCCCAATGGTTACAAGCAGACGTAGTTGCCCTATCAGCCAGATAGTGTCTCCACTAAAGCCAGTGAGCGGCGACGTGGCCGGTACTAATCGGCTTCTTATTTCTGGGCATAACTGCATGAAACAGTGTTCATACAGTACCTCTGCTGACGACCCTCCATCCACATACATGCGACGAACATTGTGTATTCCAATGCTTATCTCAATAGTGAGAGGCGCATCAATTACATCGCTTGCTGTGATGGGAGGGAACGAGATTTCCCTGCCGCGTGAAAATTTTTGGCCAACTTTCTGCCTCGTGCGGCGTTGTCTGGATTGGATCATGTATATGGTCGAAGGTTTGTCCTTTTGGGGATCCTTCTTATCATACTTCTTGTTGTCTTTTCCATCCTTCCAATCCTTAACTAAGTGCTTGAGTTTACCTGATTTGATCAGTGACTCAATGTGCTTCTTGAGCTGGATACACTCTTCCGTACCATGGCCCTTATCATTATGGAACTCGCAGAAGCGATTTCCTTGCCGACGTTCTGGCGGAGTTGTCATTGGGGGAGGCCTTGGAAAGTTTGCCCCTTCCGTCAGCAAGATCTCCCGGTAGGACATCTTTAGAGGGGTAAACTTATCGTCCGGCCGTCCTCCTTTGTTCTGGTTCTTGTAGTCCGAGCCCTTGCTACTGTTCTGATTGCCTTGACCGCCCGACTGTCTCCGAGACTGGTCGTTTGACCGGTACCCATTTCCCCTGGATGGGTAAGCCGCGGCAACCGCTGTTTCTCCTTCTATGAAATTTCTGACCCTTTCCATGAGGTCATCATACCTCTCTGGACGCTTGTCATTGAGGCGCCTGATCAATTCCCTGTCTGTTATGGCGTGCATGTAGTCAGAGATTTTCAGGAGTTCCGGCATTGTTTTAGTGCGCGTGCACTCATCATTGAAGCGTTTGGTGAAGGCTTCTGTGGACTCCCCCGGCCGTTGTTTGACAGTTGCCAATGAGACCGGATCCCTATTATACTTCTTCCTCTGAGTATAATTGTTCTTGAATGCAGTGCGTAGTTCCGTGAAACTATCAATGCTCCGTGGAGGGAGTCCCTCAAACCAATCACGGGCATTTCCGATCAGAGTTGAATTGAACATTTGGCACCATATAGGCATGGGCCATCGCTCAATTTTAGCCTGTGTATCAAATATTTTAAGGTGATCATCCGGATCACCAGTCCCATCATAGGTCTTGACACACGCCGGCATGCGACGTTTATTGTCCTTGGAATAGTTCCATATGCGGAGGGTGAACGGGTCTTCCCGGGGATCCGCCCATGGCCGGGTGAGCCTAGGGTCATCCTATGGTTCACACCATGGGTGCGAAAGATCCTCCGCTTCTGTATCTCGATAATAAGGTCCACCATAATACTCATCATTGTTTGGTGGTGGTGGAGGGGTACGCCTAGGTCGGCGACGCTTAGGCGGATGGTCATCTGAGTCCTCTCCTGACGGGTCTGGAGACGACGGTGGTGCCCCATCCTTTGGGTAGGGACCACTTTTTTTGGGATGAACCAGGAGCCTTTTTCCCAGTATTCATCCTGTCCCACACGCTCGTGCGACGAGCGGTTCTGGCCAGCTCTCGATCTGGTCGCTCGGGTGAACCATCAGACTTATCTCCTCCTTCTCGAGACTGCATTAGTTCCTGTATGAGGCGATCTCCTATGCGCTCAAACACATTCCTGGGTTGAGGGGTTTCCTCAAAGATGCTCTGCTCCTGAGGCCGAGCTCTCCTTTTCCTCTGATTTTGGGAAGAGGTGATTGGTCCGGTGTCACCAAAGTTGAGTCTGGATTGGAGGTTCCTCCCCAGATTCAACCTTGATGCGATCCCCGGGACGATCCTATCAAAGTTCTGCGTGAGAACTCGAGTGAGATCCTCCTCGCTGAGTGGTAGGACTTCTACTTCCTCCTCCACCGACGATCTGCGCGGCTCCTTGTTAGGAGGGTTGGGCGCACTCCCTGGGTCAGGGTTGTCCAGGGTTGAAGTAGGTGGGGGTGTCATGGAGATCGTGCTCGTCACCCCCAAGGGCTGAAAAACCGCCACGGTTACCAAGTCCGCCTGCAAGGCGGCTAGGTGATTGGTTGGGGATGAGTATCCCTTCCCCTTGGACTTCCGATTCCCAGGATTCGTGTTCCTGGGATTAGCTTGCGAATTCCCCTTCGTCATTGGAAATTCAGAATGAGGTTCTGTTCTAGCTTAGTGTAACGAGTCCCACGGATGGCGCCAACTTGTTGATGCAAAAGTTGGGTGATCCTTGCTAGACCCGAATTAGGCTTAATTCGGGTTGGCTGGGCTCCGGCTCCTGCACCAAGTGAATCGTTTGGTTTCATTAAAAAAAAAAAAAAAAAAAAAAAAAAATAATCAATCCACGTTGGCCTTTATTAAAGAAATAGAAAATTATAAACATACAAAGTAAAGAAATCAAAAACATACCTTGGGTTTTGAAAATGTCGTGAATGATCATCATCCTCAAGTTTCACGTTCCCCATACCAAGCTTAAAAACGAGATCATTGTTATTATAAGTTAGCAAACTATCACGAACTCATGTGGGCCAATTACTCACTTAGACTCCCTTATTCCTAGGGGTATCTCTTATATTTTATTATTGTCTTGAATGATCACGAGGATGCATTGTTTGACTTATTTCGATAGTTATTTAGTCTGAAAATAAAGTGAACGATTTAATCAATAGTTAGCCAAAGGACCAAATCTTTTAAAACTGCTTCTCGGGACCTCATAAAGTTCATATCTTGGCATAACTCGCTTCGCGATTTGAGACCTTTCTCGGACCGATATTTGGCAGCGACTTCATACTTCAAATCTTGAGAGACGTTCATGAAATAATGGTCTTCTCTTCATATAGGAATTTCTTCACTTGAAGTTTTGAGAGATTCATACTTGGACCACGACTTCTTCATTTTTCTCCAATCTTTATTTTGGACTTTGATATACAACGATCCGCCTCCTTTTATGACTTGGATCTATTCATCCTCATACCTTGTTAGGGTCTTTTCGGATACATTTCTCCATGACTTTTGGGGAGTTTTTGCTTTTCGTCGTGTGTCTTGATCCTTCATATAGATTTTCGATAAATGATTCTTCACATCACTTTTGGATCTTTAGCAACAAAATGTAGCCCTCATGCCTTGTTAGGGCCTTTTCGGACTCGCCAATCTTCGCATCCCGCTTCAATAAGTTATGCCTTGGCTATGAACTCTACTCCGTACCGAGCAACTTTTAAACGATCTGGGGCTAGAAGCTAAGTAACCTTTTAAATCGTACAACCTTATTTATTGCAGATAACTTTATTAACAAGCGGAGGGAGAATAGGCTCATAATTAACTCACATAAATTCACGAAAGAATACCGAACTTATAATTGGCTCTATCATCTCTCGTTCTCCACAGTTTAAAATCTCAAGGAATGAGACTCGTGGATGCTTAGCCTATTAAATCAAAGTTTTGGGTTTTCGAGTCATCTATAGGATCTTGCAAATTCTTAGACTTTTTCAAGTTTAGAAATCGCATTTTAAAGTTCCCTTGATAAACGACTCTCTAGGATCAATTACAGGAACTTGCGAAAAGTTCTTGCTCTTAACCCGTGAGAGTTAAGACTTTCGCGTTTTATAGCTCCCTATATAAAAGCCTAGCAAAACTTGACTTAAACATGTTAAGGATACTAGCTAGAGTAAACTTAGGCAAGAAAACTCGGGTTGAGTCAAAATGTTCACGACTAAGAAAAATCTAAAACCACTTTATTAAAAATTTATTCTAGCAACGGAAAGAAAATACACATAACAAAGGCAAATACAACTATACAACTAGGCCAAAATAGATTAAAAATTTTGAAAAATGTCGAAAAATCAAATTTTCCGGTTAAAATGAGGACAAATACAAGGAAAAGACCACTTAACTTCGATAGAAGTCCCCCTACACTTAAGATAAACATTGTCCTCAATGTTTAAGCATGTGGGAGTAAACTCCCCTACACTTAGGACATTGTGCACGTTGTTTAAATCTCGCTAAGGAAAGGACAACTAAAGAGATTCCTATTTTAATATTGAGAAAATATAAAATAGTGAATCGAAAAAAGTTTAGGATAGAACCGGGATAATGGAACACGGAATCACGGTTCGTCAAAAGTCATTAAGAGTGTGTCTTTGAAGCTCTAATCCCTGCACATGATAAGAAAGAAAGCAAGAAACACCACGGGGCTCCCCCCTACACTTATGGTGAAAACAGGTAAAGATAGATAATTGGGTTGCCTCCCAAAAAGCGCTTGTTTTTGTTGACCGAGTCACGAGCCTGACTCGTCCCCGAATTAAATGGTCCATGGGGAAGCCTCGAATGTGATACCGGGATCAAAGACCTTGTCCTCGTTCCCGGTGGACATTAATAAAGGGGAGGCGGGGGAATAAGTCTTAAATGGGGGAAAGGTCCGCTCAACATACGAGAGGTATGTGAGGTAATGATCCACGGGAGGTGGGGTGGGTAAAGGAATCACATTGTCATCCCCTAAAGACAATGGATGCTCAGCAGCAAGCGGCAAAGCCGTAAGGTCATCAAGCATAAAATAATCAATGACACCCCCCGGGTCAAAGCACTCATCCTCATGAACGTTAATCTCTTCGATTTCTTCATCATAGATAGGTGCGTCAAACAAAGGTTTGTCGTTTCCATTATTGAGGATTTAAGAAACTCGCCCGAAAAGATCACGATCAAGTACGAAACCATCATTCATTTGTGGGGATTGTTGATAAGTTAAATCCGCACGAATGTGGTAAACGTAATTCTCAGCGGAGGAGTGTTGATTAGGTAACTCCTCGAGAATAGGATGATTGGTCAAGTGAGTTGGTTCGTCATTATTATGAAAAATAAGACGCTCCAACTCATCAAGTTCGGCATCGATGTTGGAAAAATCGACCTCGCTTGTAGGAAGAAGCGGAGGTAACAGAGCTAGCTCTCGTTCGATAATTTCCGCAATCTCAGGCTCGAATTGGAATTGGAATTCATCATTAAAAGCGACCTCATCCTTACCTTCACCAAAAGTCGGAATATCACAAACCTCATCAAAGAATTCTTCAAGACCAAAATCACGAATCTCACTCGAAGTATCACTATCCTTAGACGAATTGGTGTTATCAAGAATAGGAGTAGTAATCTCAGAAGATGGGTTGAGATCATTGACATCATCCTCGTCATCATCATAATAGTATGGATACACTGGAGGAGGAGTATAAGTCTCGATATTTGATATTTGCTCCTGTCGATGATCCTCTTGACGTTTCTCGATGATCTTGTTGCAAGCTTCTTGAAGTTGTTGACTTAGTTTAACAAGAGTGTCCCATTGTTCATGGGAGCGCAATTGTTCGAAGGAGGGTTGATGATCGATGATGTGCTGTGGGGGTTCAAAATATTGAAAACCTGAATTATAGCATGGTTGTGGCTCATCGTAGTTCATCGGTTGAAAAGAATTATAAACCGGGTTTGGTTCATAATAATCCATTGGTGAAGAAAATTGAGGACAAAGAGTTGGCTCATAACAATTCATTGGTTGACAATAATAGGTATCATGAGGACCCCCACAGTTGTTGCAGAAAGATTGAGGAGAAAGACTGGGTGCGTCTTGTGGATAGCTATTATCATAGTCATAATTGTATCCCGGTTCTTGCCCGTAATCATACGAGTATTGAACCGGGCACGAAACATGCCAATGAGAATCGCTTCCACAATAGATGCACGGGGAAAGAGTAGGTGGGTTCAAAAAGGACGAATTAATTGAGGGACACAAAGGACAAAATCCTGGTATTGATTGTGTATCTTCGAGATCGTTTCCGCACCGCTCACATGTACACCATTGACAAGAGTCGTTCTCGTACAATCGTCTCCCACAACCGACGCAATGGACATAAGAATCCATAAAGAAAGATAGATGAGCAAGAAGAATATTTTTGGTGCAAAACTTTGAAAAAGAAATGCTTTTTATGATTTTTCAAATGTTTTTGGATTTTTGAAAATTTTTGACAAGAAAAATAACGTTCACAAGTGAACGGATCCCAAAAGCCAACGCTTCTCTCACAAAAAACTTTCGATCCTCACGAAAAGAGCCGGCAGCGGCGCCATTTTAATGTAAGAGATTTTACTGGTTGAAAGTTCGTTTTCTCGGTGTCTAATCGAATTGATTTCCGGTTAATTGTGTGAGATTAGTTGTTCTTGGTTAAACAAATATTTTTGGTTTTGGAGAAATAAATGTGCAAGACTTAAAAATAAATGACAAGTAATTAAAACTACGACTAAGTGAAACGTAAACGGTGCATATTAAAAACGTAAAAAGTAAATGACGAGAACTTGAATGACGTAAAAGTAAAACTTAGCGAAAAAGTAAATCGAGAATTAAATAAAAAAAACACAAAGCGAAATTAAAATGACTTAAAGAAAAATAAGACGAGAAACATTAACCCTTTAACTAGGATAAAGTATTTAAACAAACCTAAAACCATCCAATCGGAATACACCAAAAAAGGGATCCCAATCGGAATGTATTCCGATTGGTTGATCGGAATATGGGGAAATTGGAGCAATCGGAATATCCAACAAATAAGGCCAATCGGAATGTTTAGAAAATGCACTAAATCGGAATATACGAAAATTGCCAGATCGGAATATAAAGAAAAAGTACAATCGGAATGCTGAGACTTTCAAACGATCGGAATACGAAAAGAGGTCCGATCGGAATAAACTAAAGTAAATCGGAATACTTGGAAACCCTTTTCCGATTTGAAGATCGGAAAGAGGGGGTGTATGGTCGGAAAGCAGTGATCGGAAAAGGGTTATAAAAACCCTTTCCGATTAGTTACTTTGATCCGAAATATAAGCTAGATCAAAAAGCTATGGAAATAAGCTTTTAACCCAAAACTAGCACGAATCTCAAGTGAAATAAATCGAATAAGCACAAATATAACTTAACAAGACTTTAAAGAAACAAACTTTTAGAGTCAAAACATAAAAAGATGAACTTTTAAGTACGAAAACATAAATGAACAACACGGATCATATGTGAATCGAACCAAAAGTAAAGTAAGAATCAAGAAAGGAAGATGAAAGATTAAAGCAAGAAAAGTAAAGATTAAAGAACAAAATAATGAAAACTTACTTGAAGATTAAATAATTAAAAGTGCATAACATTTAATTAAAGTGCAAGAATTATAATGACAAGGAATGAAAATGGTGGAAGAGTGGTTTGTCAAGCCACCAACAACTCTCAACAAATGAGGTTGGTTGGTATTTATAGGGAGATTAGGGAGGAGCTTAGGAAGCTTCCTCCCTCTTTCTTCTTTCTCTTAATTGCGCACTTAGGTCCTTGATCTCTTTAATCTTTTGTTAGTCTTCTTAATACTTGGACTTTGTCTTGGGATTTCTTCAAACTCGTCTTGTATTTTCTTCATAAATAAGACTCGAGTTCTTCGGCTTTTTAGTAAACTTCCGTCTTTTGACTTTTTCTTCAATAAATCTTCAGAATTGGTCTTGGACTTCCGTTCTCTTTCCACTTTTGATCTTTCGACTTCATCTTTCGTCTTTTTCTTCGATAAAAGCTCGTGAATGCCGTGTTTTCTCCACTTTTCACCTTTTCGTCCTAAATTACAACAAAAACACAAACCACGCATAATTCCGACATAAATGACATAAAATACACGTTTTGGCTCGGTTATTATTGTAATTAAGTGGTAAAAAGGATGGGTGTTTTCACACCTATCAGGATCCTGCACACTAAACAACACGCGTTAGGCTTACCGTGGGAATGTTTCCCACGATTAGAATCCGGTGTGAGAGTAAGTAATCGGTTAGGGTTTTATGTGAGTTGAGAGTATAGAACGTAATAACTTGTGGAACCTTTGAGGGTTCCTTTTATAGGCAATGAAACCCTAATGGGCTGTCATTGATACTTCGGCCCCAAGGAAGAGATAAGCACTATAATTAGATTGATTGTTATCTTCTAATTATGGTGAGTGAATATCTCCTTCTTTGGAGTAAATCACATTCAGGGATAGAATATGATTCTGTCTAACCCTGCACCGGTCATGCCGGGCCGTGGGCCCCACACATGTGTGCGGTCACTGTTCATCCAAGCCCATCAACTTAAATGACATTATTCCCACCCATCTGTGATGGGCCGGATACGGGTAGTACCCGTGGGCAGGGTTCATGACCCGGATGGGGACTATACGTCATCATCCACGACAAAAGGAATTAAAAAAAATGAACCGTGTAAATTGGCTAGGGTAAATCGCGATGTCCGGCTAATTTTGTTGTAATTCTTCCCGGTAACTTTATTTATGGTTGATCACACTTATGGACTATCGAAACTTTTTAGTTCGTTTACAAGGATTATTTCGACTTAATATGAATGAATTAATTTTGGCACTTCTTCTGTTTATCAATGACTCGCAATAATAAATCTTATATTTGTTGGGAATAAATCTAGGCCAGAACACTTGAACGCTGACAAGAACAACTTAAGCGTTGACAAGAGCAAAGTGAGCGCTGATAGCATAAGCGTTGACAAGTTAAAGTCAAGCGTTGACAGATTGAAGACAAGCACTGATGGAATATGTGAGCTACACGTTTATTATATTCTAGATTACTTCTAGTAAGGATAGAGACGACAATGTATTTTCTATGTTTATCTTTACCTAGAATAGTTGATTTGTAGCTTATTGTACAAGACTTCTTGTTCTATAAAAGAAGATCTTTTAGGTCAATGTATAATATCAGTTTTTATAAGTATTCGCAAGTTAAACCTTTCATTGTAATCAACACGATTATTCTAATACAAGTGAAAGTTTGTTTAACATTATTGTGTTTTAGATCAAGTGTTAATTCCGCATAACACTTTGTTACTTTATTCATAAGCAAAGGTTTCTCTACGTGTTATACTTGATCTAATCTCGTATACACAAAGCTAATCGATCTAAGTTTGGGATCAACAAGTGGTATCAGAGCTTGTTGAGAAACTTTTGATCTTTAAGTAACGCAGAACCTTAAAACACCAAACCCTAAAAACCCTAAAATTCTCAAAACCCTAAAAACATCATGTCTGGCACAAATCAACCTCCTGCTTTGCTGCAAAACAACTTCTCAAACCCTAGTATCAAAATTCCCATGTTTGATGCCAGGAACTTTGAGCTTTGGAAGTCCAATTTTGAGCAATACATAGCTATTCATGACTACACTCTTTGGGAAATTATCGAATATGGGAACACATTCGATAAAGCAGCAAAGATCACTGCTGCTATTGCCACAAGGACAGCTGTTCCTAATTGTCCTGAATCTGATAAGGTGGAAAAGCCTGAAGATGGGAGAGCTGTTGCTGTTGAAGATATAGCCAAGAAGAGGGTGGACATGAAAATCTTAAATATATTGAAACATGCCCTAGGTCATGAGAATCAGCACAAGTACAAACGTTTTGAGTCTGCAAAAGAGCTTTGGGAAGCTCTTGAAGTAGCACATGGTGGCAATGCTGATACAAAAGAAGAAAAGAAGAAGCAACTATTGCATGAGTATGCTGTCTTTAAAGCTCAACCTAATGAGAATCTCAGCAGTGTGAGAAGTAGACTTCTTGACATCACAAGTCAACTTTCCTTCATGGGAAAACAGATTGATGATCCTGAATTGAATGCTACTTTTCTCAAAAGCCTTGGTGATGTATGGAAGATTGAGACAAGATCCATTCTTGTCAATAACACCCACAAGACTTCCAGGTTTGATGACATCTTCAACAAGTTAAGGCTGTTGGAGAATGAATGGCAATTGGAAAGTGATAACAAATCTTCCAGCAGCAACATGGCCTTCTTTTCACAAAGTGAAGGCCAATTTGATTCCATGAACTTCTATGGACATTCAGCAACTGGATCTCAAGGTGTCAGCGCTGGATGTCAATCTGTCAGCGCTGGATCATATCCTGTCAACGCTTTGTACTCAAGCGCTGACACACACAATCATGGCGCTGATAGAATTAAACCTGCTGGTTTTGATCTTGATACTGTGTGTGCATTCATTGCTTCTTTGCCCAGTGATTCAAGGATTACATATGAAGATCTTGAGCAGATAAGTGATGAACAATTGGAAGAGATGGATATCAAGTGGACTATGGCTCTTGTAAGTTTAAGAGCAAACAGGTTCAATAAAAGGTTCAAGAAGAAGATGACCTTTAATGCTAAGGATGTTGCTGGCTTTGATAAGTCCAAGGTGGAGTGCTACAACTGTCATAGGATTGGGCACTTTATGAGGGAATGTAGATCTCCAAGAAGATCTGATGCTGGGAAGCCTTCTAGCCAAATGATTAAGAGCCCAGATCCCAAGGCCATGGTTGCTGTTCAACAAATTGATGGTGTTGGAGAATGGGATTGGAGCTGGATGGCTAAGAATAAGGAAGAGGACAGAGCTTTGGTTGCTGAAGTTAAAGAAGAGCATGTTGAATATGCTCTCATGGCACACTCCTCCTCTTCATCAGATAATGAGGTATATGATGATGCTTTCTGTTCTAAGGGTTGTCGTTTAAATACTGAAAAATTAAAACAAGAGATAGTTAAATTATTAGATGAGGCAAGTACTGAAAGATGCAAAGTATCTAACTATCAAGTTGCTCTTACCCAAACAGAAAAGACAGTATCTGAGTATAAGAAAATGGAGTTTGATTTAAAGGATCAAATAAATATCTTAAAACATGAGTTACATCAGAGTAAGGATGTTCAAGATATAGTAAATAGGGTAAATCTTGATTTGATAGCTCAGTTAGAGGAGGCTAACAAAAATAAAGATAATGTGAGTCTTAAAATCCAGAGATTTGATAAGGCCACACAATCCCTAGGAGAGTGTGTTAGTAAACAAAGAGACTCTAAGGATATGAGTGGGATTGGGATGAATAATTATACTGTTGTTCCACCACCAGCTGGGGATTTCTATGGTGTCCAATCAAAGGACTTATCTTGGACTGGCTTGCCAGAATGCCAAGAGGAGGAGTTTATTCCTCCACCTAGAGTGAATTCCCCAGTTGAGGAATATCAGCAAAAGCTGACTGACCTAGAAGAGTGGAAGAAAGCTAACCACACTTTGTTTGTTAAGGGAGGGTTGTTGTGTGAAAGTCCAAATGAGCCCACACCAATCACAAAACCAATTGATGATCCTAAACCTATTAAGATCACACACCCTACCACTGGCAAACCTGTTGACCTTGGCCCACAATATGTTAGAAAACCTAGTGTTAAATATGCAGAGATGTATAGGAATACTAGGTCACCAAAAAGCCAAGTTAGTAACCATGGAACAGGCTTCTTTGCTTCTAGACCTAATACTATGTCTAGAAAAGCTTGTTACACATGTGGTAGCTTCTCACATTTGGCCTACAAATGTGTCAACGCTTCCAATGTCAACGCTGATAGGAACCATTTCAGCGCTGACAAAAGTCAACATAGGTCAAACACTGTCAGACCCAATACCTTTGTGAACAAAAGTTCACAAGTTGTTAGACCAGCCCCATTCTTTTCTAGAGGGTCTAACACACAAGGCCTAAGACCTTTTCAAAAGTCAAATACTTGGTCCAATAGGCAATGGGTTCCTGTAGCAAACCCTAGGTTCAACGCTGATAGGAGTAATCGGGGCGCTGACAAGAGAAATTTCAGCGCTGATAGAAACGCTGCTAAACCTAGGTATTTGCAACCACAGGGAAATAGGTCTAAAGCTTCTACTAGCTTAACATGGAGACCAAAACAGGACCAGAACCCTAATTCTACTGGTATTTCTATGACATGCAACAGGTTTCATTATATTTCAAAGGCATTGTCAACACCAATTGGGGTTAACTGGGAATTTCATTCAAACAGGGATGAAAATGAAGTTGTTATGAGAACCAAGTCTGTTCTTGTTGAACAACCAAATGAATCCAAGTCTTCCAAGGCTTGGGTTCCCAAAGAAAACTAATGTGTTTTCTTTATGTGCAGGGCATTCAGAAGAAGATCAATGATTATGGATACTGGGATAGTGGATGCTCAAGGCACATGACAGGAAAGGAAGATTATCTGACCAATTTCTCTCCTATTCAAGATGGTGATAAGGTATACTTTGGAGGTGGCTATGGAACAATCACAGGAAAAGGAGCCCTTGTCACCAACAATCTAAGATTTGAGAATGTCTTCCTGGTAAAAGATCTGGATTATAATTTGTTTAGTGTATCACAAGTGTGTGATAACAAAAATAAGGTTCTTTTCACAGATACTGAGTGCTTGGTGTTAAGCAAAGATTATAAGCTCCCTGAGGAGAAATACATAGATTTTAGAACACCAAGGCATAAAGACATATATAATGTGAATCTTAATGGAATTAAGGTAAATAATAAAATGTCATGTCTGTATGCTAAAGCCTCAGTAGATGAAAGTAATCTTTGGCACAGGAGACTAGGGCACATAAACTTTAAGAATATTAATAGGCTTGTGAGGCTTGGTTTAGTTGATGGTTTGCCTGAAAAGGCTTTCCACAATGACCACTCTTGTGTTGCATGTCTTAAGGGCAAGCAGCATAAGGTCTCATTCAGGTCTAAACAGGTGCACTCTAGTTCTAAACCACTTCACTTATTGCATATGGACCTCTTTGGTCCAACTAATATAGAAAGTTTGAAGGGTAAATCATATTGCTTTGTTATTACTGATGATTACTCCAGGTTTACATAGACTTTCTTTTTAGCCAAGAAAAGTGAAACTGCCCTAAGTCTGATTAATTTTATTACCCAGATAGAAAAGAAGAATGGTAATGAGGTCAAAATTATTAGAAGTGACAATGGGGGTGAGTTTAGAAATCAGTTGTTAGATGATTTTTGTGCCAAGAAAGGGATTACTAGGCAGTTTAGCATAGCTAGAACCCCACAGCAAAATGGAGTTGCTGAAAGGAAGAATAGGACCCTTATTGAAGCAGCCAGAACCATGTTGGCTGATGCCCACTTTCCTATAGCCTTTTGGGCTGAAGCTGTTAACACAGCTTGTTATGTTCAGAATAGGGCATTGGTCAACAAGATACATAATAAGACACCTTATGAATTACTTTGGGGAAGGAAGCCCAATATTGGCTTTCTCAAGCCATTTGGTTGTCATGTAGTTGTTTTAGAAACTAGTGAGTCCCTAGGTAAATTTGATTCAAAAGGTGAAGAAGGCTACTTCATGGGTTATTCAGTGCAGAGTAAAGGATATAGGGTTTACATTAAAAAGGAAAAACGTATACTTGAAAAAGTACATGTTAGGTTTTTAGAGAGTAAACCTAGTGATCCTGAGAGTGGTCCAAATTGGTTGTTTGACTTAGAACCTTTGTCTAGAGCTTTAAATTATATGCCTGTTACTGATCCAGACATTGTGAAGGTAACTTCAAGTGTTTTGGAAAAGAGAATTGGTAATGTTTCAGGTATACAGGTTGCTAAGGAGGATGGACCACCAGCAGTTAAATCATCTCCCACACAAGAATTTGTTACACTTCCTATATGGACAGATGAGTATTATGCTGCTGCTACTGCTGCAAGGAAAGATAATGGTGGTGTTCAGATACCACCAACTACAAACATGCATGATTCTTCAGGCGCTGACAAAGGGAAATCAAGCGTTGACACGACCAATTCAGACGCTGATGGCTTCAACGCTGACAACACCAGTTCAAGCGTTGTTAGCCCAAACGCTGACAAGCAAGGTTCAGAGTTTGATGACACCTTTCCACATCTTTTCTCTTCCCATTTTGAACAGGGTGGACCTTCTAATGTCCATGAAGAGATTTCTGTTGATCAAGAAGAATCTGAAGAAGATATTGGCAACATGGAGCGTGAAATTGAGGACACCAGACTTTTTGAAGGAGGAGTTCTCACTTCCACAGCTAAGGATCACCCCACCTCTCAAATCATTGGTGATGTCATGGCTCCAGTTCAGACAAGAAGATCCCATCAAGGTCTTGGTGGATTTATTGCCAATATACACAAGAAGGTTGATACCCCTCTTGTACAAGCATGTTTGTTTGCCTGTTTTCTGTCACAGGAAGAACCCAAGAAGATTTTTGATGCTCTCAAAGAACCAAGTTGGGTGGAAGCAATGCAGGATGAGCTTCACCAATTTGCTATACAGGATGTTTGGGAGCTGGTTGATTGTCCTAGATATGTGAGACCAATTGGGACAAGATGGGTTCTAAGGAACAAGAAAGATGAAAGAGGCATTGTGGTCAGAAACAAGGCACGTTTGGTAGCTCAGGGATATACACAAGAGGAAGGAATTGATTATGAAGAAGTTTTTGCACCAGTTGCAAGAATTGAAGCTATAAGAATTTTTCTAGCTTATGCCTCTTGTATGAATTTTACTGTTTACCAGATGGATGTGAAGAGTGCTTTCCTCTATGGAACAATTGTTGAGGAAGTATATGTCATGCAACCTCCTGGTTTTGAAGATCCTGAGAATCCAGACAAGGTTTATAGAGTGAAGAAAGCAATGTATGGACTTCATCAAGCCCCAAGAGCATGGTATGGTACATTGTCCACCTACTTGGTGGAAAATGGTTTCAAGAGGGGCACCATAGATCAGACACTGTTTACAAAGAAGAAAGGAAAACATGTGTTACTTGTGCAGGTCTATGTGGATGACATCATTTTTGGGTCTACTGATCCAAAAATGAGTGAGGACTTTTCCAAGCTCATGACAGATAAATTCAAGATGAGTGCAATGGGTGAGATGAACTTCTTTCTAGGTTTACAAGTTCAGCAGAAAGAAGATGGTATCTTCATCTCCCAAGATAAGTATGTAGCTGAAATCTTGAAGAAATATGGTTTTTCTCCACATGAAAAGGAGGCTTCCACTCCTATGGATAGACAACACCCTTGGGGAAAACTTGGAGCTGGAAAGGATGTGGATGTTAGGCACTATAGATCAATGATTGGTTCATTGATGTATCTTACAGCCTCAAGACCTGACATCATGTTTGCTGTGTGTGCATGTGCACGCCATCAAGTGACTCCCAAAGAATGTCACCTTTTTGCTGTGAAGAGAATTTTTAGGTACCTAAGGTGTTATCCAGATCTTGGATTATGGTATCCAAAAGATTCTCCCTTGGACCTTATTGCATATTCAGACAGTGACTATGGTGGTGACAAGTTTGATAGGAAATCCACAACTGGTGGATGCCAATTTCTTGGGAGCAGATTGATATCTTGGCAATGCAAGAAACAAACAGTGGTGGCAAACTCTACAACTGAAGCAGAATATGTTGCTGCAGCTGCTTGTTGTGGACAAGTCTTATGGATTCAGAACCAGCTGTTGGATTATGGGTATAATTTTATGCATACCAAGATTTTTGTGGACAATAACAGTACTTTATGCATTATTAAAAATCCTGTACATCATTTTAAAACCAAACACATAGAAATTAGACATCATTTTATAAGAGATTGCTTTGAGAAAGGTTTAATACAACCAGATAGGGTAGACACAGAGGAAAATGTGGCTGATTTATTAACTAAACCTTTTGATGCTGGAAGATTTCAATATTTGGTAACAAATATTGGAATGGTTAATCTCACTTAATATGTGTTTTGGAATCTTTTTGTAAAAGTATGTACAGGATAATGCATTGTTATTGGTCTTTGTGATTTTCCACATTATTTTTCTAACACTGACAAAGGTAAATGTAACGCTGTCAAGTGTTATTTTGACGTTGTGAGAGATATTATTGTCTAACGCTGACAAGAGTTCCTTCAACGCTGATAAGTGTTGTCGGGACGCTGTCAGCAACAAATGTTAGTTTTGTGGTTTTTAATCTAAATGTGCAGGTAATGGTAGCTTTATGCCATTGGATACAGAGTTGCTTATGGATCTTTGAAGAGCTAGTTGGACATGTTTTGTTTATGGATGATGGTTGGAATATTTATATTCCTATCTTGACATAAATTTTTAATGTTCATATATATTATTGAGAACTCATGTATCATAGTTTAAGGGGAGGTTTAAGGAACCTTTAGGACTCTTGGGTATTCTTAGAATACTCTCATCACAATTCTAGATTGTGTCCACTGGTGAGTATGGGTTAGTTTTTCTAAACCATGAGGCACTGTAGCATGCATAGTATATCAACTTTGCATGCTGCCAAGACATTTTTGGCCTAGAATTGGTTGTGGTCTGTTGGGAGGCTTGGGAATCCTTTTGATATGGGTTTTACCTGGGAGTAACAAGGATTTTATGAGGTAACTTGGTTGTTAAGAATTTTGGTTAGCAAGGGACACTAGAGGACTGTTATGTCTATCTTGCTTATGCAAGTGTGCATAACTGGACAGTGCTTGCCTCCCTATGATAATTATCAGCTTTTGGTTATCTTCTCTAGGATAAGTTACTTGTTAAGGTCATTTTTCACTTTTTAAAACAATTTTATTTTTGGACGCTGACAAGATTTTTCCAAGCGTTGTTGTGACCAAAATGGACGCTGACATGGCTTTAGGCGAACGTTGACAAGATTATAGCCGTTGGGCGTTGATGGGTTATATTTGACCGTTGACAAACAATGGGACCTACCCAGTTGTAACTTTTTGACATATTTTCAAGCCGTAATTTTAGGAGTTGTTACTTTCATTAAATGCATGAGATAACTTATAAACTTTTTCAATATTTTCATGATTGATTTTTGAAAATCTTTGCCTATTTTTGGGCCAATCACGTGCATTCCTCCACTCCTATAAATTTGGCTCCTATTTTAAAACAGGGTATCTATAATTCTTGTCTAACACTTTTCTCTTATCAACCTTCATCTTTTATACATCAACTTAACAGCTTTCATCAATGGCACCAAGATTTAACTCAGCAGAATTGGATTTGGGGTTCAAGTCTCAACACAACATGATTGCTTATCTTGTTGCTGATAATACTTTGTTCCCTCAATACACTCAGATGGTGGAGTATTTGAATGCATCCCCTTTAAGGTATGCTCTTTCTCATGCACCACTCATTCCAGTCACACACATTAAACAGTTTTGGAACACTGTAAGTTCCTCAACAGTTAATGGAGTGACAACATTGACTTCTATTGTACATGGGAGACCTTGGGTGGTTACTGAGGCCTTGGTACGCCAGGCCTTGCATCTTAATGATGCTGATGGTATAACCATGCTTCCCATATCTGAAATAGAACAAGGGCTTAGGGCTTTGGGATACCCTATTCCTGATGAAGGTACTCTTAATAAGTACCATAAGCAGGAATTTCCCCCAGCCTGGAAGTACCTAATTCACATTCTCCTTCAATGTTTGAGTCCCAAATGTACTGCACACAATGAGATCAATAGATCCATTGCATCTGCTATTGTGTGTATTGCAACAGGGCAAAATTATAACTGGTCTAAAATGATTTTTGAAGGAATGTGTAAAAACAAGGGGACAAAAATGACTTTAGCTTATCCCCGTTTTCTGCAAATGGTTTTTGATGCTCAAAGATATTGTTCAAGGGATCACAATGACTTTTATAAGATCCCTGAACAAAAGAAGGTTATTTTTACAAAGATGAACTCACCACCTCATAGAGACCTACCATTAACCCCAGCCATGCTTGCTGTTATTGCAGCAGCACAACCTCAACCAGACCCCCAACCTCATATTGACCCTCACCCACAACTTGAACCTATCCCTGAACCTTTACCCTCACCTGACCAAATGCAACTAGACCAAAATCCCTTCGACGCTGACGCATCTAATGTGGGCGTTGATATGCCTATTTCAACCGCTGACACCCAACCATCACAATCCCAAACACCCCTTAACCAACCCACATCTACACCTTCTTCTACACCATCTTCCACACCACCAGAATATAGGTTGATTAAACGCCAAAGGACTGCTGGAGTGTTCTCCTCTGGTGGTCCTAGCCATGAAGCAGAGAGAACCACCACCGCAAGTGTGGCTGGTGACCTGGATGAGGCTGGGACTATTGGTTCTGGCTTAGAAGCTGGCCAAGGCAGTCCCACCATAATTAAGTCCTCATCCATGCCCAATGAACCTAATTTGGGAGGTCAAATTCCCATTTTGGAAGAGGGCAGACTGGCACCAATGACGCTTTTAGAATTGACGGCTGTCTGCATTAGCTTGCAAAAGCAAAATGCAGACTTAGTACAAATTGTCAGTAACCAAGGCCTTGAACTCAAAGATTTGAGGGAGAGGATTGTTGTTTTGGAGAGTGCTCATTCAAGGGGAGGTATGGAGGAGTCTTCCAAAGGGGAGGAAGCAAGAAATCTGAGTGATAAGAGCAGTCAAGATGGTCAATCATTGGATATTGCTGAAGCTCTTACTACATTAAAGGAACAAAAAGGTTTTGATACGTCCTTAATCTCTCCAACAAATTTAAATTTATCATTTACAGATATGCTGAGAGAGGTTACACAAGGCGCTGAGGGAAAATATTTAAGCGTTGATAAGACAAGTTTGGACGCTGACAGAAGTATTTTGGGCGTTGATAGAGGAAATTTGGGCGTTGACAGATCTGCATATGGAGGTGATGTATTCCAGTCATCATCTATCATCAAAGATGTTCCTACTCAGGTATTATCATCTACCCTACCAACAATTGAACCAACAGATAAGGGTAAGGGTAAGTTGGTAGAAGAAATTGTTCCAAAGAATGCAGCTCAGGTTGAGTTTGATAGAAGAATGGCTGAGCAAATGATGGAACAAGGAGAAAAGGAAAAGTCACCATTTATTGTGACTTCTGAAGAAGAAAGTGATGGAGTTAGCTCAGACTCAAGTGTAATGATTGTTGAACCAGAAAGACTTGAGTATGGTGATGAGCTTGCTAGGGAAAAGCTGAGAGATTTGAAGTTGCAAATTGATTTTGATATGCCAGAAGTAGTTCAGATGTACAATTCTTGGGAAGAAAGCTGTATGGATAATCCAGACTTGACCATTTCAGACCAGATATGGGGTTTGGAAATTCTTCTTAGAGTTCAGCAGGATTGTAAGGTGATGTTGAAGTACAGGGCAAGCAACATTCTCTCTGAATTGAAAAGGGATAGAAGGAAGCTCTACTTTATGTTGCTTAAATGTCATGGAGTTGGATGGACACATCAGAAGCTGAAGGCTTTGACATTTGATGAGTTGGAACATAGGGCCTATCCTATTTGGGTGAAAGTGCAGGAAGAAAACACTTTCAGACTTCTTTCAGATGAAAGAAAGGAGCAACTTGCAGAAGAGATGGCAATCAAGAAAGCTATGATAGTCCCTAGACCAGTAAAGAAGGGATTTGTTCTTGAGTTTCCAAAAGATATGTCTCAACTATATCCAAGTGAAGCAATCATTAGAAAGAGCCTTAAGCTCTCCCCATTAGAAGCTTCAGATATGGTGCATGTGTTACCACTAGATTCCAGGAATCCAATTGTGAGTTATGAGGAAGATGAATGTGGATTCTGGAAAATTGGAAGATTTGGCAAGGAGGTACACACTTTTACCACTCTCATATCTTTATTTGCAAGTTGTGACAGAGAAGACTTGGTAGACCTTTGGAGGTTGCTAGAGACCAAGTATGAGGCTGAAGCACCAACTTCAGCCAATGGAATAAAACTTTGGACCACATTCAAAAGAATGTGTGGGACAAAAGAAGAAGATCCTGAAATATGGAAGGATCTTGAAGATGACCTCAGTGGTCTTCAATGGAGGTTATATTCAGCTGCAGGTGTATACCATTTGAGTTCTACAAAGTTTGCTGAGTATTTACTTGTAGATGCTCAGTATTTCATATCCAAGGCTGTTTTGGAGAAGATGAAGGACACCCAGTTGGAGATAGACTATACAAGTGACGTGGCAAAGAATTTGATCAGATTTATTTATCATCAATATGACAAGGTTTGTCAGACTCCTCCAAGTTCTTAGTGTTTATTCAGAAACTTGATCATAAGAGTGGATATCAAGTTTAGGGGAGGATTGTTGGGAATAAATCTAGGCCAGAACACTTGAACGCTGACAAGAACAACTTAAGCGTTGACAAGAGCAAAGTGAGCGCTGATAGCATAAGCGTTGACAAGTTAAAGTCAAGCGTTGACAGATTGAAGATAAGCACTGATGGAATATGTGAGCTACACGTTTATTATATTCTAGATTACTTCTAGTAAGGATAGAGACGACAATGTATTTTCTATGTTTATCTTTACCTAGAATAGTTGATTTGTAGCTTATTGTACAAGACTTCTTGTTCTATAAAAGATGATCTTTTAGGTCAATGTATAATATCAGTTTTTATAAGTATTCGCAAGTTAAACCTTTCATTGTAATCAACACGATTATTCTAATACAAGTGAAAGTTTGTTTAACATTATTGTGTTTTAGATCAAGTGTTAATTCCGCATAACACTTTGTTACTTTATTCATAAGCAAAGGTTTCTCTACGTGTTATACTTGATCTAATCTCGTATACACAAAGCTAATCGATCTAAGTTTGGGATCAACAATATTAATCCAACCAATGATTATGTTTTAATAATTTATTTAGGTACAACTTATGTTGATTATACGAACATCTTTTTTTAACTAAATAAAATAAGTATGAATCGTTAACTAACAATAAATTGTCTTGCACAAATAATTAAACATAATATTAAATCAATAAAAATAATTTATAAATAAATCATAATCAATGTAAAATAAATATGATAATCCAAAAGTAATGATCAAATCATAAATAATGTTACCGGAAAGAATTACAACAAAATTAGCCGGACATCGTGATGTACCCTTGCCAATTTACACGGTTCATTTTTTTAATTACTTTTGTCTTGGACCTTCACTGTGCGACAAAAACAAAAACTCAACTTGCAATGAATGTTTTTTTATATTAATTCTCTTCCCGTCTTTTTGCACTCCCTAAGAGCCACTTTGTTTTTGTTTTTTTTATTATCTTCACTTCTGCCGTCTTTTTTCTCCTCCTTGTGATCGACTTGTCTTTTTTTCCAATCTCTTCGGCTGTATGTGTGAATGATGTATATATATATATATAGTACTCCTATAGTTGGTTTATAATGGCTAATGGGTCCAATGGGCCAAAAGTTTTTTTTCTTTTATTCTTTTGGCATATAATAACTTTGGCCCAATAAAAAATAACCCAACGCCAATAATTGCTTAAACGAAGCCCGGAAAAATAAAAGATGACCAAGAATATTGCGACGCGCTCAAATCTTTTTCTTCAATATTTCTTCTTCATTTATCGGCACTCACAATGTCTTTTCTTCAAAAAATTAATTAAGCGGCCATTTTATTCCATTTCGCTCGTAACGTACATAATCACAAAACACGTTAAAAGTACATGTATAACGAAAAATAAATATATAATTATGCTAAATTAACATGCTATTAGGTGATTTATGATTTATTTATAAATTATTTTTATTGATTTAATATTATGTTTAATTATTTGTGCAAGATAATTTATTGTTAGTTAACGATTCATACTTATTTTATTTAGTTTAAAAAAAAGATGTTTATATAATCAACATAAGTTGTACCTAAATAAAATATTAAAACATAATTATAGATTGGATTAATATAAGATTTATTATTGCGAGTTATTGATAAACAGAATAAGTGCCAAAATTAATTCATTCGTATTAAGTCGAAATAATCCTTGTAAACGAACTAAAAAGTTTCGATAGTCCATAAGTGTGATCAACCATAAATAAAGTTACCTTGGAAGAATTACAACAAAATTAGCCGGACATTGCGATGTACCCTAGCCAATTTACACGGTTCATTTTTTTTAATTCCTTTTGTCGTGGACCTTCACTGTGCGACAAAAACAAAAACTCAACTTGCAATGAATTTTTTTTTATATTAATTCTCTTGCCGTCTTTTTGCACTCCCTAAGAGCCACTTTGTTTTTGTTTTTTTATTATCTTCACTTCTGCCGTCTTTTTTCTCCTCCTTGTGATCGACTTGTCTTTTTTTTTTCCAATCTCTTCGGCTGTATGTGTGATGTATATATATAGTACTCCTATAGTTGGTTTATTATGGTTAATGGGTCCAATGGGTCAAAAGTTTTTTCTTTTATTCTTTTGGCATATAATAACTTTGGCCCAATAAAAAGTAACCCAACGCCAATAATTTCTCAAACGAAGTCCGGACAAATAAAAGATGACCAAGAATATTGCGATGCGCTCAAATCTTTTTCTTCAATATTTCTTCATTTATCGGCGCTCATAATGTGTTTTCTCCAAAAAATTAATTAAACGGCCATTTTATTTAATTTCGCTCGTAACCTACATAATCACAAAACCCATTAAAAGTACATGTATAACAAAAAATAAATATATAATTATGCTAAATTAACATGCTATTAGGTGGATACAAAATACACCAATCAAACCCCCTTGAACTTAACCTTTACTCTGTCTCAGAGTAAAAATAAAATAAAAATATACAAGCATGTTAATTTCATAATTTTTAATTATATCATTGAAATTCTATCAAAAAGATCAAATTTAACTTTATACACTAATAACCATCCTACATGAAAAATAATCCAAAATGATTACCAATATTTTTGTCCCTTTTAAACACTTAGCATAACCATTCCCATTTATTCCATTTACTTTATGTTTCATATAATTAACCATGTGTCCAACGTACCTAATGCACACCTATAATCAATATAAACATTAATCTAAAACAAGAGGTGAGAATATCTTACACCTTTTATAACATTGGAGTTTTTATACCATAAGAGCACATTATAAGCTATCATACTTTCACTTTTTTTCTTTTTTCTTTTTTTCACAATTTTTTTTACATTTTTTTCACTTTTTTTTCACATCGCACATAAGCTCTTTTTTTAGCCATCCGAGACCGTTTCTTATACAAGTCATCCCAAACGCTTTATACACTCCTTTTAAGGTTGATAGAAAGACCAATCATCCAGAAAAATTAATATCTATCATATAGGTGCATACTAAGACACATTGGCACATGGGAACCGGTTAATTTATTCCGTTTTAATTAAATGGGAGCAACTATGCTTCATGCCTATTGGTACATCACATGATGGAGTTATCTACCACATAGTCTAATTAATCAATGCACTAAATCAAACTAATCTTCCTAATTTCATTACAACAATACAAGGATTGGGTTATGTCACATAAAATTGTCTCAGCTAAGTGCAATGCTATCCATCATAAAAATTGGCGTCTGATCCATGCTAACAACTAAAGTATCACCTTGCGCGGGTGACGAATCAGATAGGCAAGCCCAGCATATGACTACAACCAATTATGACAGTTCTCCAACTCTTTTCTAAGGCCACCGTGCGCGGGCGGCGAGCCGAATAAGATCAATTCTAAGTGTCCTAACCCAACTATTACATTACTATATTTCATATTATTTATCCAAACTTTCTACTCGATCCAAGCAAAGGTAAGTAGAGGGAATTCAGTCGGCGTGGTTTGATCATCTACTAATTATACATATGCCTAACTAAATGCAAACAATCAAATCAATATAATAACCAAATTATATAATGGAATTGGGTGCACCTGATAATTATGACCAAATCCTCTAGCTTGCTCCAATAAATCATCCACAAGCTAATCTTCAGAATCTGCAAACACTCAACAAACGTATATGTAGAAGAAACTTTCACATCTAATTAGCACAAGACTCTTATAATGTGATTTAAATTCTTTAAAAATTTTCAATTTTTCCCAAAAACCATATTTTAACCCATTTTGACCAAAATTTCACACAAAAACATGTAACACATGTGCCACCCCCTCAACTTAAAGCATTGCATTGGCCCGAATACAAAAACTTTGAACTGAAATTTTGGTTAAAAATCAATTTGACAAACTCACACAAAAACAAAAACCTAACTCACTTTCGTAGGAATCACGGTTGTATTTAGCGTATGCAACAAGCCTTTAAGCCACTCGGTAGCCCGACTGGACGAGTTTTGTCTCGTGAGGGTTTGTAGTGTACACACCCACAAAGTTTTAAACACACACAAAAATAAGATAATAAATTGAAAAAGAAAATACACACACTACAAACCACAAACCACGGATTGCCTCCCGCGAAGCGCTAAGTTTACCGTATTCAGCCAGACATAACTCATATGAGCTATTGAGACGGTTGGAGTGGTTCCAAGTAAACCACATCAACCGTTTCCATCTGATCACTCTCGAACTCAACATAAGGCTTCAAACAGTGTCCATTAACTTTAAAAGGCTCTCCACCCACCATATTTTTTATTTCAATGGCTCCGTGTGAAGAGACTTGAGTCACAATGTATGGACCCGTCCATTTACTTCTCAACTTTCCAGGAAAAAGCTTAAGTCTAACATTGAATAACCAAACTTTTTAACCAGCCAAGAAAGATTTCTTGGTGATGTGTCGGTCATGAAAAGCTTTGGTTTTCTCCTTATAAATCCTAGAACTCTCATGGGGATCACGTCTAATCTCATCCAATTCAGATAATTGAAGTTTCCTAGAACTACCCGCTCTCTCTAAATCCAGATTAACGGTCTTAATCGCCCATTCAGCCCTATGTTCTATCTCAACCGGTAAATGACACGCCTTGCCATATACCAACTTTTACGGGACATACCAATAGGAGTCTTAAAATCCGTCCTATATGCCCACAAGGCATCATCTAAACTCAAGGACCAATCTTTCCCATCACTACGAAAGGTCTTTTCTAAAATTCGCTTAATCTCCCTATTAGATACTTCCACCTGTCCACTAGTCTGTGGGTGATAAGGGAGAATTATCCTATGATTAACTCCATAGTATTTCAATAATTTTCCAAATTTAAAGTTCTTAAAGTGGGAACCCCCATCACTAATGATAGCCTTAGGAATTCCGTGTCTAGCAAAGATATTCTTCTTAACAAACTTAAGAACTACACTATGGTCATTGGTTCTAGTAGCCTCAGCCTCTACCCACTTAGACACATAATCAACTGCCACTAAAATGTACACATTGCCATGGGAAGTAGGGAATGGTCCCATAAAGTCAATTCCACACACGTCAAATATCTCAACAAGTATAGGATTCATAGGCATTTGATCACGCCTTGAAATCCCACCAACTTGTTGGCAACGAATACATGCTTTTACAAAAGACTGGGCATTCTTGAATATAGTCGGCCAAAATAAACCGATTTGTAGGACTTTATGCCCAGTTCTCGTAGCACCAAAGTGTCCACCACATGCATAAGAATGGCAATGAGCCAATATGTCCATATGCTCGTGGTCGGGAACATATATTCTAACAACTTGGTCAGCACACACTTTATATAACTCCGGATCCTCCCAAAAATAATGCTTCAACTGGGAGAAGAAGTATTTTTTTTTGTTTGGACCAAAACTCCGGAAGCTTTTTAACAACTAAGTAATTAACTAAATTTGCGTACCAAGGAACCTTAGAAACCTCAAATAAGCTTTCATCCGGAAAGCTTTCCTTAATCACGTCAGAAGGGTTGAACGGCAGAGGGATAATTTTAGACAAATGGTCGGCAACTACATTTTCTGACCCCTTTTATCCCGGATTTATAGATTAAATTCCTGTAAAAGAAAAATCCACCTAAGCAACCTCGGTTTTGTCTCTTTTGTAGATTAGCTTTTTAGTAATCCGGTGGTCTAGGTGGGTGGTGAAATATGGTGGTAGCCATTGTTGAGTGAGAGAAGAGAGGTTGTGTGTGAAATGTTAAGAAAATATGTATTGAAATGAAAAGAAACAAATGAAACACAATCAACACCCCTCCTTGGAAGCCTTGGAGGGGTATATATAGTCACACACGACACTTAGACTATACATTGTTTCCTAGTCTAGTTTATGCGTGTGTGACTATGATAACTAATGGGAATTCTTAAATGTCGTCACATAAAGTGAATTTCCAACAATCTTCCCCCATGGGACGACGTGTAGAATTCCTTACAATATTTTTCCTAACAAGTACATAATGATTAAGAACAAAAGCTTCCATGAAGCGTCCAATGTTGATGATGTCTTCAGAGGCCTTTGACTTCAAGTCTTCACTTCAAAACGACTCATCTTTTAAGTAACTTGTAGTAGAAATACTGTAACGACACGAGCTAAGTAATCCATATACTTCTGGTTAAGGAGAAGCTTCTGAATTAACTTCCCCCTAATTCATGCCACATTAACTTGATGTATAAGATTTTAAACAGCTTCCCCCTAAACCGACTGTCACACCCCACCATGGCGGAATATAGGGCGCGACGTATGGATATCATCACAACAACAGCGTGTCTATAGAGAGAACTAAATGAAATTGAAATATCATAGATGGCGACACAAATGTCGTGACAATATCTCAACAATGCAGGCGTCTAGGTAAGTAGGTAACAGGCCTACCTCTTACCAAAGACATACAAATAAACAAACATCAAACATATAGGTACCACAAAGTTCACTTAATCAAAACACAAAATAAAATCTAAGAGGAAAGGGATTCCTCCGAATGCAATCCTAGCAGCCTCTATACTCTAGCCACTTCTAACATCATCTTGCACAACTACCTCACCTGAAAATGACACTAAAATCTGTCAACATAAAGTTGGTGAGAACATAGGTTTAAGTTATCTAGAACATCATAAGAAACCTTGACATCCGCTGTAAATAAGTTGAAGAAAAACAATTCATAGTAATGGACCATAATGTGATAATCATGCTACATGCATCCACAACAAAACTCAAGCCAAGTACCAATCACATCTACAATTCACAAAGCACGTTATAACAATCAAGAAGTATCCCGTCACACGCACATGAACACACACCACACTATCCGGATCTTTCCCACACCGCCTGTGGAAGATGAACTATATCCCCGTCGAGATATCTTGCCTCCGAAGAGACGATGCACAAGTACTCAGGACGAATCGTGCCCCACGCTCCACACACATCTCAACTGGTCCCATAGACGCCCATACATCTATGTACCAAAGCCAATCACAATCCAAACAAGATTCACATAGCAGAACACGTACCAAAGCACATATGAGAACACATAAGCACGCAAGTCACACAATAACACATTTATGTCCACACAATTTATAACATAGTACTAAATCATGTTAAAGAACATTTCAAGTGTCATCTCCATCCCATACTGGAAAAAAAACATTTAAAAACGTAGTAAAATGGGACTATGAACTCACTTGATAGCACAACAAGCTAGCACTCCTGCAAACCTATAAAATCATACACGACACCCTTAGCTCACGTCTTAACACCCAAGTTAAGTAATAATCAAGGAGATGAATCTAATCCCCTAATCCCCACTATCTAGTTCTCCCACTACAAGCTATTCTATACGTAAAATTCCAGTTTATCCCCGGTACGGTTTACTAGTCACTAAACGATCACATGAAGTGAACTTAACACCACACTTGACTCCTACCCTAATGGAGTTATGTTTTTATATGATCTAAGAACTTCAAAAACCAATTTTACTTTCTAATTACACGTTTAACCCTTTCGTTTAGTCTCTACGCCAAAAGTCGTTTTCACCAAAACTGATTTTCCGTACATGCTAAATGTTTGACACCAAAAACCCGACCTAAACACCATAAATTTTATTGAAAACCTCCAGTCCTTTTATATACATTATAAAGACTTCCCAAATCAAAAATATTTGGCTATCTCATCCGTTTGGTTAGGTTTTGACTCAAATCCCCGAAATCAAAATTTATTCCTGAACAGCGCACTGTTTTTGTAAAAATTATTTGATGACCTTCCCGAACTCCATTTTCGACCAACCTTACATTTTTGAAAAGTAGACTCCCTGAACTTAATTTTAATAAAAAGAAACTCGACCAAATGTGCTACCTACTGCCCGGAACAGTCGACACAAGACAGCCTTAAAAATCAGACTGTTTTACGCCTTTATGCACTAACCCTCTAAACATCATTAATTATCCCTAAATTTAACACAAACTCTAAAATCATTAATGGATCTTAATTAATATATTTTTCTATAAAATTAATAAAACCCTAATCATCTCAATGATGGTTAATTAACAATACAATTATGATTAATTAATAAAAACATAAATTATATTAAGTTTTAATTGATCACTTACCTTGAAACAAGAAAAATTAATGAACCCTAATCATAATTTCGACTTCTCTTTATATCCATGGAAGATTTAGACTGATTTTAGGTTTATTTAGGGTTATTAGTCGTTTTTAGGGGTCTAGGGGTGTTTATATAGGCCTTGGTAACCTTCTGGACAAGTTTAGGCCCAATTAGGACTTTTAAATGGTAATTATCCTATTTTTATTAATTTAATTATTAAAATTAAGGCTATGGGACCCACAAATTCGACTCCTCTCTGTGTTTTATCATATTTACACTCTCCCCCTTCTATTTTATGTTTACTTATACTCCTATACACTTTCGGGACCAAACTGGGTACCCTTTTGCTAATTTTTCGACTTTTTACGCGATTTTTGAACTAGCCTTCATTTCTAAAAGTTTCTAAATATAGAAAGTAACTATAAAACTTATCCTAACCATATTATATATACTTAATACATACATACAACATACGATACGTACACGAAACCTTATCAAAACGATACCCGAACTTTAATGCAGTTCATTTCTGAACTCATTTCATTTCATTTCTTTTTAATTTCGTTTCATTTCCAACTTATACCATGATTTATACATTCATGTGAACTCATGAGCACGAACCAACCCATCACATCATCATATAACGTACCATGTACTACGTAAACAATGTCTAACATCATGATAAAGTCTGAAATATGAGCACATAAAACATAAACGCACACCAAGCACATGATCAACATCAAACAGTCAAAAGTGACAAATCCAAAATCTAGGGTTGTCACATCACTCCCTCCTAGTAGAAATCTCGTCCCGAGATTTACTCCATAAGCTCAAAAGACTTCATTTCACAACCAACTCGCTATCTCTCTCATAAGAACGTAACCGGATCATCCGTATGACTACAACAACGCCCTCAATGAATATAAGCTCAAGACAAATTTTAGGACCCCCAACTTCAGATAAACGATCAAGCCCATGGACAACTAACGGACGTTTACGTGAAAGAATTTAAAAATATGAACCAAAACCTGAGACTCCAAAAGATACTCAACATAAAACATGTATCGACTCCCAACGAACCATGAAAACGGACCAATGACACAAGAAGCACCCAGCGACAACCAAAACGTATTACGACCAGTGACATACTATTAAAACCTTGTGCAAAACCAAATTTTACCCCAGAATGGATTTTGTACCTTAATGTATATTAGTTGTTCTAAAAGCATGGTATCACATTAGTAATTTATGTAATCATTTGACGAAAAAAAATCTATAGTCTCTTCACGAACGATCAATTGTCTAAAGCACACAACACAATATCACGCGTCAACATTGACTCCGGAGCCCTGTAACAATCTCTAAGATGGATACATCTAAAATCCTATCCCAAAGCAGCCCTATGTTAGCCTTCTAAGTGTCCACTATCCCAAAATACCCAAAATACGAGTTTAAACCATGTTGTCCGAAAATTAATCTTGAACTCGACAGTTGTACAATTAATTCGACCAAGCTACTGACTTCCATTGACAATACGTTCTAAATATTTGAAAAGTACGCTCCGAGTACATAACTTCAGGCTTTTGAATCACCCAAAAATCTTTAAAAACGAATAAGTTATAACCAAAACGATTTTTACCTAGAATCTGCCCAGACATTAGCGACAGTTTCTGACAGTTTAGCGATGAATTGTGACAATTTAGCGACAGTTTCTGCCTACTCCGATTAAAAAAAAAACGATGTTTAAGCCCTAAAACCCCCCATTAATTACCAAAACTAGAACCTAATTTATTTTAATTCCAGAAAATTAAAACTCTATTAATTACATGATTTTAACATATTTCACTAAATAAGAACAAAATTTTTAACTTAAGAACAATAACTTTAGGTGATCAAAACCAAAATTTTAAAATAACCGAGTCATGCTTATATGTTAAAGAATTTATATTCCACCTTATTTGAAACATGTTTCCGACACTTCCTTATTTCATCGACTAGCAACAACTATTTTTTTTCAATTTGCAAGTTCTATTTTTTTACCATGTATAACTCGAAACAAAAGATATCGTTACCCCAAAAAGAAATCTCCACCATCTCAAAAGCCCTCAGGCCAAAAGTACCGTACAAAAGAACACAAGAAATGAGAACTCGATAAATGTACTACTACGGAAGTTAAACATCTCGAAGAGGAACGAGCTAGCAAAACATCCCAAGAATACAACCGATAAGTAGAAGGAAATTATACATATATAGGCATATGCATACATACACTCAAATTCATCCAACATATACTATTACAAGCACGTATTAACCCTCTTTCATGCAACCATACTTAGGAATCCATTGGTGTTGTGGCACATGTATAATTATGTAGGCCTCCATAATTATACCTGTTCCCTTTCACCAATGTACTCCCTCCTATGATGACACTTATAAGAAATTAATACTACACATAACACATAATCCAACAACTCACAAGCTCATAACCACACAAGATAAGATCCAAAACCTCATGTATTAAAATAACATAGCCAATGCACGAAACACATAAACTCGTAGTCCAGCTGAACCAACGTAGACAAAATTCAAAATGTATAAAGAACATGAAAACATAATTAAGCGAAATCCAACAATAACTAGCGTATACGACCATGGTTCCACCCGAACTAATCAAAACTCGTAAAGAAAATAACATGTAGTTAAGTATGAACCATAGTAGTTCATAACGTAACAAATACTGCAAAAATAATATTCAAACACATCAATTACTATAAAATGCACACATACTCCTATGACGCCTATATGCAAGGACCCTTAAGCTATAGACTAGGCTACGCGACTAGGTAACCTAATTCTCTATAACCATTGTCTCTGATACCATTCTGTCACAACCCACCATGGCGGAATATAGGGCGCGACGTATGGATATCATCACAACAACAGCGTGTCTATAGAGATAACTAAATGAAATTGAAATATCATAGATGGCGACACAAATGTCGTGACAATATCTCAACAATGCAGGCGTCTAGGTAAGTAGGTAACAGGCCTACCTCTTACCAAAGACATACAAATAAACAAACATCAAACATATAGGTACCACAAAGTTCACTTAATCAAAACACAAAATAAAATCTAAGAGGAAAGGGATTCCTCCGAATGCAATCCTAGCAGCCTCTATACTCTAGCCACTTCTAACATCATCTTGCACAACTACCTCACCTGAAAATGACACTAAAATCTGTCAACATAAAGTTGGTGAGAACATAGGTTTAAGTTATCTAGAACATCATAAGAAACCTTGACATCCGCTGTAAATAAGTTAAAGAAAAACAATTCATAGTAATGGACCATAATGTGATAATCATGCTACATGCATCCACAACAAAACTCAAGCCAAGTACCAATCACATCTACAATTCACAAAGCACATTATAACAATCAAGAAGTATCCCGTCACACGCACATGAACACACACCACACTATCCGGATCTTTCCCACACCGCCTGTGGAAGATGAACTATATCCCCGTCGAGATATCTTGCCTCCGAAGAGACGATGCACAAGTACTCAGGACGGATCGTGCCCCACGCTCCACACACATCTCAACTGGTCCCATAGACGCCCATACATCTATGTACCAAAGCCAATCACAATCCAAACAAGATTCACATAGCAGAACACGTACCAAAGCACATATGAGAACACATAAGCACGCAAGTCACACAATAACACATTTATGTCCACACATTTTATAACATAGTACTAAATCATGTTAAAGAACATTTCAAGTGTCATCTCCATCCCATACTGGAAAAAAAACATTTAAAAACGTAGTAAAATGGGACTATGAACTCACCTGATAGCACAACAAGCTAGCACTCCTGCAAACCTATAAAATCATACACGACACCTTTAGCTCACGTCTTAACACCCAAGTTAAGTAACAATCAAGGAGATGAATCTAATCCCCTAATCCCCACTATCTAGTTCTCCCACTACAAGCTATTCTATACGTAAAATTCCAGTTTATCCCCGGTACGGTTTACTAGTCACTAAACGATCACATGAAGTGAACTTAACACCACACTTGACTCCTACCCTACTGGAGTTATGTTTTTATATGATCTAAGAACTTCAAAAACCAATTTTACTTTCTAATTACACGTTTAACCCTTTCGTTTAGTCTCTACGCCAAAAGTCGTTTTCACCAAAACTGATTTTCCGTACATGCTAAATGTTTGACACCAAAAACCCGACCTAAACACCATAAATTTTATTGAAAACCTCCAGTCCTTTTATACATTATAAAGACTTCCCAAATCAAAATATTTGGCTATCTCATCCGTTTGGTTAGGTTTTGACTCAAATCCCCGAAATCAAAATTTATTCCTGAACAGCGCACTGTTTTTGTAAAAATTATTTGATGACCTTCCCAAACTCCATTTTCGACCAACCTTACATTTTTGAAAAGTAGACTCCCTGAACTTAATTTTAAAAAAAAGAAACTCGACCAAATGTGCTACCTACTGCCCGGAACAGTCGACACAAGACAGCCTTAAAAATCAGACTGTTTTACGCCTTTATGCACTAACCCTCTAAACATCATTAATTATCCCTAAATTTAACACAAACTCTAAAATCATTAATGGATCTTAATTAATATATTTTTCTATAAAATTAATAAAACCCTAATCATCTCAATGATGGTTAATTAACAATACAATTATGATTAATTAATAAAAACATAAATTATATTAAGGTTTAATTGATCACTTACCTTGAAACAAGAAAAATTAATGAACCCTAATCATAATTTCGACTTCTCTTGATATCCATGGAAGATTTAGACTGATTTTAGGTTTATTTAGGGTTATTAGTCGTTTTTAGGGGTCTAGGGGTGTTTATATAGGCCTTGGTAACCTTCTGGACAAGTTTAGGCCCAATTAGGACTTTTAAATGGTAATTATCCTATTTTTTATTAATTTAATTATTAACATTAAGGCACAAATTCGACTCCTCTCTGTGTTTTATCATATTTACACTCTCCCCCTTCTATTTTATGTTTACTTATACTCCTATACACTTTCGGGACCAAACTGGGTACCCTTTTGCTAATTTTTCGACTTTTTACGCGATTTTTGAACTAGCCTTCATTTCTAAAAGTTTCTAAATATATAAAGTAACTATAAAACTTATCCTAACCATATTATATATACTTAATACATACATACAACATACGATACGTACACGAAACCTTATCAAAACGATACCCGAACTTTAATGCAGTTCATTTCTGAACTCATTTCATTTCATTTCTTTTTAATTTCGTTTCATTTCCAACTTATACCATGATTTATACATTCATGTGAACTCATGAGCACGAACCAACCCATCACATCATCATATAACGTACCATGTACTACGTAAACAATGTCTAACATCATGATAAAGTCTGAAATATGAGCACATAAAACATAAACGCACACCAAGCACATGATCAACATCAAACAGTCAAAAGTGACAAATCCAAAATCTAGGGTTGTCACACCGACAATCCTCGTAAGCAACTTCAAAGCTTTTAATAAAGCTTAGAATGATTAAGCGCGCAACGGAATTTAAAAAGCAAACCCCATCATATAACATGATAATGTTGCTATGAGGTATTGAAAGTAAGGGGCACACCAAGTAGATCAACAACTTCTCTTCTTACGCTTGAATAATTCTTCTAAATTTTTATTCCCCCTGAGAGTTCAAGTTATGCATACTAGAAAGAATCAAGACATTTCTTCTCCCCACATAGTTGATGAAAATAAATCAATCCCAAGTATGAAGCTCAAATACTGAAGTAGACACTTTATCCCATTCATGAAGTTGACATCATAACACCAGAGTCAATTAAGTTCCAGAAATGCACATATCTTCTTCCGGAGATGCACCAGAGTCAATTAAGTCCCGGAAGTGCATATCTCTCCATATAGGATAATGATGATGAATAATTGCAACAACAAAACAATTAAACATCGAATCAGTAGTGTACCGTTTAGAGATTGATAACGCCACGAGTTAAAACACTGACTTTCTCTGTGGTTATGACAAATGTCTTCCCGGAATGTCTTCAAATCAAAAGAAGGTATGAAGTTCATCACGTGTACTCGTTGTGCGTTTAATGTGTCTTCTTCTTCCCCCTTAATGGTTTCGAAACTCGGAACCAACAATAAATCGTACGCACATCTACCTGAAATCTCGTGAGAATAATAAATAAGATGAATTATATATTTTGTGAGAATCAGCTGTTGATCGAAATTCTCTACTCATAAACTCTCCATGGCCATCTTTACCAACCCACTTATAAGTAATTTGAAGTGACCACTGATAGAATGAACCGAATACATCAAACGTGAAACTGAATAAGAATCCTTCGATCTTGTGACTTAAGCTTGCACAATTATTGAATGAGGAACGACACCTCTTGAAATTATCCACATCGACTAAGCGCGTGACACTGAGTACAACAATGTAACCCCTTTAAGTGATAGTTATCCGAGTCATCAACCAACCACCCCGAACCCGGAAACTAGATAAACAAGTCTTCATTTAAGATTAAGCACGAGCAAGTTATCTTCAAAGATAAAATAAGTGCACGCCTTCGAAAAATCCGTCTTCAACTTCACATAATTTATACCCGATCAAACAAGTCCGTAGCCACTAAAAAATCGCCAAATTTTTCTTGGTCTCGTCAAATAAACTTGTCACATAGTCTCGACATTTTGTCTTGTTACTTTGTCGCGTCAAAGCCCCGGTTATAACCAAAAATACTACATTTCCTAAATTCGATCCAAAATAATGAATTTTGAAATAAAAAATTCGGATATAATTAACACCAATTGGCCCATGAAAACAAATTCACATTTTAACTTGCAACTTAACAAATCCATCCAACTTTGCAATTTATGAGATTGTGGCCCGTTAATAGGAGAATACCCGGTCCAACTAAAATGTGAATGAGGGATAAATAACACAAGATTAGGTCACTTAACCTAATCTTTTTATCATCACAGCCGATCTTCACATAGTAACCTCCGTCCCTATTTTTCTCTCCCACCTAAAACAATCCGCCCCATCTTCTTATCATTCTTACACCAAACATAAATAACCTCATCATCAATATAACAAATCTTCTATTTGCAATCTCATCTAACTTAACCCATGAAACACACGATGGGATCAAGTAACCATCCTTTATTTGTGTTAATCGACAACAATAACCCACAAATAAATCAAAACATACGAACCCTTGATCCTTTTAGCTTCTGTGAATGATTACATGATCGATGCTAATGCGAAACTCGACTTCAAGATCTGATATTGGATCTTGGGTAGGTCATTAAGATACGATGCATGTTTGTTTGTGTGTTATAAAATCGAAATAAAGATTGATTGTAACATACTTGTTATAAATCAAATCTTTGATGTCGAAAATTAAATAATGGATAATACCATTAACATGAATCTGTGGTGAATCTTGTCGTGTATGTGATATGTGATGTCGACCGAACCAAGGAATTAATGTGACAAAGTTGTTATCATTCACTCTTTATCTTCGAAAATCAAGGATGGGTGAAACCATACATAAATGGATCTGTGATGCATGTCGTTTAAAGACAAAATCTATAAAGATTTTATTACATTGAGTAAAAACTGAGATCAAGTTTACATTTCTGTTTTTGTTCGAGTCTTGGATGAGATGGGGGATTAGGAGACGATGGGATAGGATTAGATTGACGGTGTTGGATTTGTTGTGGAGTTAAAAGGATGGAGTGTTATGTTGGTACTGGTCAAATGTTGTGTTGTTTTTGGTTAAACTTGTCATAATGTTTTCTGAAAACAAACCGTGAGTCATCTCAATGTTATATTTTAAACACATCACAAGTCAAATAAACTTCCCATCGCAATGTTAAAATTAAAACCCATCGCAACAAAACTAGAGTCCATCGCAATGTTTTCTCTACACCCCGTCGGAATGCATCCGTCGGTATGCATCCGTCAGAATGCATCCGTCGGAATGCATCCGTCAGAATGCATCCGTCGGAATGCATCCGGAATCGAAAATGATAATATTGATAACAGATTAGAAACAATGAGCCATAAGACTGACCATAACAACAACTTTTGACCAGGACAGATTTAAAGGTTTGACTTGAAAACTGTGACAGTGATAACAAAATCAAAACCAGAAAAAATGTTATGCCAGACAAGATATGATGAAAGCAGATATTGGTAAACATGATGGACTGTGACAAAACAGAGAGACTTTTTAGATAGATTGTGACAAAAAATGATGACCAACGTGACAAAAGATTAACAAATCGGACCAAAAAATTGATAGAATAAGACCAAATTTTTTTTTAGACCACCAAATCGAAAATAAGAACACGATCCAAGGATTGAACCGAGGCTCTGATGCCAATTGTAGATTTGCTTTTTAGTAATCCGGTGGTCTAGGTGGGTGGTGAAATATGGTGGTAGCCATTGTTGAGTGAGAGAAGAGAGGTTGTGTGTGAAAGGTTAAGAAAATATGTATTGAAATGAAAAGAAACAAATGAAACACAATCAACACCCCTCCTTGGAAGCCTTGGAGAGGTATATATAGTCACACACGACACTTAAACTATACAGCGTTTCCTAGTATAGTTTATGCGTGTGTGACTATGATAACTAATGGGAATTCTTAAATGTCGCCACATAAAGTGAATTTACAACATCTTTCTTATTCAACAAATGTCTTAAGGCACTATGATCTGAAAATACTATCACCTTAGAATGCCCCCAAATATATGACCTAAACTTATCAAGAGCAAAAACCACGGCTAGCAACTCTTTTTCAGTAGTTGTGTAATTCATTTGAGCTTCTGAAAAAGTCTTACTAGCATAAAACATTACAACGGGTTTCTTATCGACCAGCTGTCCTAGAACCACCCCAGCGGCATAATCACTCGCATCACACATGATCTCGAAAGGCTTCGACCAATCAGGTGATTGCAGAATAAGGGCTTCTACAAGCTTTTGCTTAAGCATGTCGAATGCTTTAAGACATGATTCATTAAAGTCAAATCGTGCATCTTTTAAGAGTAGATTACAAAGAGGCTTTGATATTGCACTAAAATCTTTAATAAATCGCCTATAGAACCCGGCATGACCAAGAAAAGATCACACACCTTTGATGGTAGTGGGAAGAGAAAGGGTTGAAATTACCTGCACCTTGGCACGGTCAACCTCAAATCCTGTTTCAAACACAACATGCCCTAATACAATACCCCCTCGAACCATGAAATGGCTCTTTTCCCAACTAAGCACCAGATTAGTTTCGGTGCACCTTTTTAACACACTTTCAAGCTGATCAAGACAGCTTTCAAAGGACTGACCAAAGATGGAGAAATCATACATAAATATCTCTACAGATTCTCTAACTATGTTAGAAAATATACTCATCATGCACCGCTGAAAGGTAGCGGGTGCATTACACAGGCCAAAAGGCATTCTTCAAAATGGAAATGTCCCATAAGGACACGTAAACGTAGTTTTGGCCTGGTCATCAGGATGGATGGGTATTTGATTATAACCGGAGTAACCATCCAAGAAGCAATAGAACTTCTTACCAGAAAGCTTCTCAACTATTTGATCAATGAAGGGTAGTGGGAAGTGATCTTTAGATGTGGTATTATTCAACTTACGGTAATCTATACAAACTCTCCACCCAGTAACTGGCCGGTTTGTGAGTTTTTCCCCACTCTTGGTTTCCATAACGGTGATTCTGGCCTTTTTAGGCACCGTTTGAGTAGGACTTACCCATTTACTATCCGAGATGAGATAGATGATACCAACATCTAACCATTTAAGAACTTCCGTCTTTACTACCCCTTCATATTAGGATTCAGACGCCTTTGCGCATCTCTTGATGGCTTAATATCTAGGTCCGTAACAATTCGATGCATACATAATGAAGGGCTGATTCCTTTCAAGTCTGCAATAGTCCATCCACCACTGCTTTGTACTTGGAAAGCACTTTTAGAAGTGCTTCCTCTTGTGATTCAGAAATATCAGAAACAACAATAACAGGTAACGTATTATTAGGACCTAGAAAAGCATATTTGAGATTGGATGACAAAGGTTTTAGCTCAAGAGTTGGAGGAACTTCTAGACACGACTTCGTGGCCGTGTCAAAAGTAAAAGGCAAGGGCTCCACTTTATAAGACCAAGGTGGTTTTTGACGGTCCAAAGAACTTACCAAACACTCTTGAATCTCTTGAACTTCAGCAACATCAAGAATCTCCTCATTCTCACCAGTTAGATATAACTCCAAAGGATCATCCTTAAGCATACGGGATGCATGCTTTTGGACTTCCTCATCGATCACATCTCCTTGGTAACATTCATTCATCGTAGGAGAATTTATAGAATTAAACACATTCAATCTTATCTTCTTATTACCGAATGCAATATCCATGGCGTTAGTCCGACAATTAATCCTAGCATCTATCGTGGCTAAGAATGGGCGCCCAAGGATAATAGTTGGTTGAACATCCTTGTATTGTGACTCGGTGTCCATAACAAAGAAGTCAACAGGGTAATAGAAGTCATCAACTTTCACAATAACATCCTCTAAGATACCTCTAGGAATTTTGGTAGATCGATCGGCTAAGGAAATAATGGTGTCTGTCTTACGAAGATTTCCTTAGTCATACTTATCGACCAAACTAGCAGGAAGGATGTTGATACTAGCACCAAGATCAAGGAGCGCCTTCTTAATGGCAATATTTCCGACCACAACTGAAATTAACGATGCTCCAGGATCTTTGAGTTTAGGAGGAAGGGAGCTAGACAAGACCACACTAACATGCTCAGTTAGGTCAATCTTTTTAGGCAGCGACGCCTTCAGCTTCCTCTTCTGGATACACAAGTCCTTTAAAAACTTGGCATAAGCAGGAATTTGATTGATAGCATCAATAAAGGGGAGATTGATCTGAACTTGCTTGAAAGTCTCCCACATACCCTCAACATGAGGACCCTTTTTAGCTAACCTTGCAGATGTCGATTTCTCCAAAGTCGTAGGGTAAGGTGTGCTGGACACACCACCCTCCCCAATTTTGGGAGATTCAGTAGCTTTAGGATTCGGTGTTGTTGGTTTAGGAAAATCATTTAACAAATCATTTACCAACTCAGAACCAGACTTAACATTATCAGAATTTTTACCTTCAACAATAATTTCGTCATCAGTAACAAAATCCTCAACATCAGGAGAATTTGGAATTCCCTTGTCATTGTTGTAGATTTTTCCATTTCGAAGAGATGTCACCATATTCACATGCTCATTTCCATTTTTCTTGTGCGTGGATTCATGGTGGGGTAGCTCGGTAGCTTTGCCTCATCTCTTTTGTTTAATTGATCCGCCAATTGACCAACTTGTCTCTCAAGAGTTGCAATAGATTTGGTAGTGGTCTCGTGTCTTTGATTGGTGACCTCGAATTTTCTATTGATCTCTTGATTGTTGATAGACAACGAATCCATAAGCCTATCAAACTTTTGGTCAAGGTTCAAGAGACGGTTATCATCTTTCCCTTGGCCCTGATTTCGATATTGTTGTTGTGGCCTATGGTTGTAAGATATTTGTTGGAAGTTAGATGAATCACCACCCTCGTACCTTGGTTTGTAACCATAGTGTTGTTGTTGGGTATTATTAGGGCGACTGTTTTCATCTTTCCAACGGAAATTGGGGTGATTGCGCCATCCAGGATTGTAACATTCGGAGAATGGGTCATTTCGTGGACGACCTCCATAGACTCCATTCACCTCCTCATTTGGTGGAGCCCCTAACTTTGACAATTATCGACTGAGTGAATCGGATCACCACACATTGAACACCCACTATGCGACACATTAGACACATTTGGAATACCTTTTCCTACATTTTTAAACAAAAGATCAACTTTCTTACTTAACTCGCTAATTTCAGAATTTGTGCCACGTTGGTTAGACACAGAATTGGCGGAAGATGGGTGGTTGTTTCGATCCACTGAAGCTTGGGTCTTGGAACCTTTGCTTATTTTTTCAAAAAACTCCCATTCTTCCTCCATAGGACACGAGAAAAACATACCCCCACTAGTGGCCATCACAAATTATTGGTTGTTATAATCCAATCCATCATAGAAGACTTTGACAAGCTCCTATTTTGGAACATCATGATGAGGGCAAGTTCTTAATAACTCCTTAAGTCTACTAAATGCTTCATGAAACTGCTCGCCTGGGATTTGACGGAAGGATCTAATCTTATTTCTAATGGCAACAGTTTTACTTATAGAATAAAATTCCTCAAGAAAAGCAGCTTGCATTTCAGACCATGAGTTAATACTACTTGGCTCAAGAGATGAGAACCAGTCCTTAGCTTGATTTTTAAGTGAAAAAGGAAAAATGCGAAGTCTTACCTCATCCTTGGTAATGTTATTAACCTGATGTGTGTCAGCAATTTAGAAGAATTCTCGTAGATGTGCATATGGCTCCTCACGACCTCTAAACACTGGCAAGATTGCTATGAGGTTCGACTGAACCTTGAAGTTACTTGTAATCCCTTTAACCGGATTCGGATAAACGATAGGCGATGGATCCTCGAAGATCCCCGGCCTGTAATAAGAATCAACACCCCGTGGTGGGGATTCTTCTCCGCTACTATCCCCGCTAGCATCTCCGCCAACATCGTCATCATCTGGCAGTTCAGCGAAAAGCTCTGCTAAACCTATAAAATCAAGATTAGTAGAAAATGTCGAAACGTTTTCCTCCTCAACTGTGCACTTTTCTCAACCTTAAGATCGTAAGATAGCGGCGATGTACGTCCCGATCTACGTGTGCGCATACACTAACCTGCACACTCACAAGAAACAAAACAAACAAACAAACAAGCAAACAAACAAACAAGAAAAATAAAAACTTTTTGTATTTTTGTATTTTATTTAAAAAATATTAACAAAAACTTAAACGACAAGCTCACTATTCCCCGACAGCGACGCCAACCGTTACAGGAGCTGATCCCTCCAACCCAAACTATTATAATTAGAGGCAACATCTCTAATTTCATGATGAGATCACCCCTCTAAGTATTCATGCACGTTGATACATCATGACCTATATGGGCTCCGAGCATATTTAAAATACAGTTTTCAGTATAAAATAAACATAAGTATTTTCAGAATATAAATCAGTTTATAAACATACACTAGGTTTTTCCAGGACTTACATTATTCTGCTGCACTATCATTTCATACTTTCATTTCATACTTCACTTATGTTTATGCAATTCATATCATTGTCATATATCCATTCACTGAGCGTATTTGCTCAGCCGTATATTTTCTTTCCATGACCCAAATGGCAGGTACCCGTGGACAACCTAGAGCATGAAGATGACGTGCATAGGATGAAAGCGGCCTTAGACTTCTTCTCCTTTTGCGTCATATACTTATGCTTGCTTGGAGGCTTGTTTTGTCCTTCCTATTCCATTTACTTTATTTATGTTTTGGGCTTATGTATGGGAACCGATGTTTAATTCCGGTTTTCTCTTTATGGTCATTTATGTTTTAGGACATTACCTCGCATGCTTTGATGACACATCATAATTATCATGTAACGGTCCACTTATCAAAGTGGGGTGTTACATAGATGGTGTGCAAAGATGTGCAAAACTAAAGTTGAATGAAGTGGTGAATGTCTCAAATCCTACTACCAATGCACCAATTGCTATATATACTGAAAAAGAGAAAGAAATTAGCAAGAAGTAGCTTGAAAAATACAGGTAAACTATAGACGACAAAGAACCTCCTCGATAAGGACTTCTATAAATATACGCATCTAAGAAGAGCCTCTGCACCTTTCACTGCTATCTACAAATATACCATATTATCTAGTAGTATTCAATAAGAGAATATATAGATGGCTGAAACAAATGGAAACGTTCATGCTCGTGGCGACATTCTGTCGAAGGCAGTGACAAAACTGTTTAGATGGCTGTTCTGCTGCTCTTGTAGCGATGATGATGACTAACCCCTGTTGTTTATTGGCGTCAATGGACATGACGAGATGTGCACCTATACTAAAGGGGATCTTGTGTGCTAGGTTATATTATATTTAAAATCTTTTAGTTATATGTTAATTAGTAGTGTCTCTTAATCTCTTATTAATGTAATTTGTTGATTCATGTAATATTGGAAAATGCTTTGCAAAATATGGTTTTTTCAATACTTTTGACATAATTTTATATATGTATATGTTATATATATTCGTAGTACTTATTATCTTTGCGTTCTCCTCGAAGAGAGCTTCGCAACGAGCTAAAGTATGTCCAATATGGAGTTAATATGAATGAGATATCGTGTCTCAAAGTGAGTCACGTGAAACACAATATTTGGAAAATATTTTGTCCCACATCGCTTGAAACATGAAGTGAAAACATGTTTATAAGGAAATCCTAGTTTCTACCATACAATATTCATTTGTGGGTTTTTACTCCCACGCCTACGCGCGCGCAGGGGGGGGGGTGCATAAAGTGAGATTTCTAGGCTAAAAACGGGTTCGAAGCTACTGAACTTGTGCACGAGCGCGCGACCTGCGGACATGAATGCAACTCTGAAAAATGGCTTGGGTGCGGGCAGATTTCGGTATCTTTTTTGCTGCGAATTCGATTTGTTTTTTCCAGAAATTTCTGTACATCTATTTTAGGAATAGATACAGAAGTTATTCACAGAATATTTTGTGTGTTAAAAAGACAGGAAATTTGTTTTAGTTATAACAGATTTTCTTGACTTTGGTATGTATTTTTTCTTTGAGAACAAGTCAAGTTTTCAGTATAAATATAACATCTTCTCATTCAGTTAAAGACATCAGAAAATAAACCACAATTTTTCCTACTCCATTACCAGATGATTTTCCAGCAGTTATCGATCAGAAACGCAGAGGCTTCCGTGATCTTTCAGGCAAGTTTGTCTAGTCCGGCTGTACAACAACTTTGGACGTTGTACCCTAGGAAACAGACGGCGAATCTGTTTTAAGGGAAACGTGTTAAAGACGTGCCTCGTCTCTAGATTCTTACTGCTTTCAATTTTATTTGTTATTTAATTCTGTTCTTTGTTTTTCTGTCAATTTTATTATTGTTTTTAATAAAAGTATACACCGTTTCCCACAATATTAAAACACATTTTGTTTAACAGAATTAAAACTTTTATTAAATCGGATTAATAATTTTATCAGTTTTATTTATAAACTGTTTCTGCCGAATCCAGGATTGAGTTTCACTAGAAATCAGTTTTAATTTACAGATTTTAATTAACAGATCTCTAACGTTTTTCTTTAAGCAGTTGTTCTTATCAGTTTATATTGAAACCAAGATTGTGTTTCTGTTAAACTGATATATTTTATAATTGCATCTGATTCGTTGAAACCAAGATTGTGTTTGTTTGAAGCAGATCCACTATAAGTATATAGACATCACGTTTGAATTTCTTATATACAGATTTATAACAGTTGTATAACTGTTTGTGTTTTGATCTTGCTTGATCTTTCAGAATGTCTACCAGCACTCCTGAAACTCCTGTAACTACTACTGTGAATGTAACTGGTGCGCCAGTTACCCACACAGTTGCTAATCATGCTGAAAAACCAGAAAAATTCAATGGGCAGAATTTTAAGAGGTGTCAGCAGAAGATGTTCTTCTATCTCACTACTTTGAACCTTGCGAAGTTCTTAAAGGAGACTGTACCTCAGGTGGAACCTCCTAAAGAAGGCGTACCCACTAATCAACAAGTCGTACAAGCTGTTGAAGCATGGAAACATTCAGACTTCTTGTGTCACAAATATATTCTGAATGGTTTGGTGGACTCTTTGTACAATGTGTACTCCAAGACTACGACTGCCAAAGAATTGTGGGAGTCGTTGGAACGCAAGTACAAAACTGAGGATGTTGGTACAAAGAAGTTCGTGGTAGCTCGTTTTTTGGATTACAAGATGGTTGATTCAAAGAGTGTGATAACTCAGGTTCAAGATCTGTAGGTTTTGCTATACGACATTCATGCTGAGGGTATGACTTTGAGTGAAACTTTTCAAGTTGCTGCTATCATTGAAAAGTTACCTCCAAGCTGGGTAGAATTTAAAAACTACTTGAAGCATAAGCGAAAGGAGATGACTGTTGAAGACTTGGTTGTTCGTCTTTGTATTGAAGAGGACAAGAAGCTGGCTCAGAAAACCACTTATACACCTGATTCTGCCAAGGCAAATATGGTTAAGCATGGTTCGTCTTCTTCAAAGTCTAAGGCAAGAGCTTTGGCAAAGGGAATAATGACAAGAAGAGCAAAGGGAAGTCTGAGTACCTTGCTCCTAAAGGTGGAATTGCAAAGCAGAAGTTCCAAGGAAATTGCTTCAACTATGACAAGCCAGGTCATCGTACTGCTAATTGCAAAGCACCAAAGCGGGTGACTCCACGCGAGACTAATATGGTGAATGATAATGTGGACATGATTGTTATGGTGTCTGATGTCGTTACCATGATCTCTGAAGTTAAACTGGTAGGTTCTAATAATAATGATTGGTGGGTTGATACTGGGGCAACCCGTCATATGTGTGTTGACAAGAGTATGTTTCACTCTTTCAGAGCGGTTGACAATGGAGAGAATCTTACATGGGTAACTCTGCAACTGCTGATATCAAGGGCGAAAGAGATGTTATTTTGAAGATGACGTCCGAGAAAGAGCTCAAGTTGACTACAGTCTTGTATGTTCTGGAGATTCGCAAGAATCTTGTGTTCGGATGGCTTTTGAATAAGTTTGGTTTTCGTCTTGTTTTTTAGTCTGATAAAGTTGTACTTTCTAAGAATCAAATGTATGTTGGTAAGGGGTATGCCCTGAATGGTATGTTTAAGCTTAATGTAATAGTTGTTAAGAATGCTATCAATAAAATGAATTCTTCGGCTTACTTGATTGAGTCTTCTAATATGTGGCATGGCCGTCTTGGACATGTTAATATAATTCAATGCGTTGTTTGATTAAATTTAATAGCATACCAAATTTTCATATACTGGCTTTAGGTAAGGGTCTCAGATCGTATGCCTTAGGGATTAGCACGCTTTCGGGAAGAACATAAAACCGGTGAACCACGCGAACTGGTTAGATGCATGGGGAAATTATAAGTGTGAAACTTATGTCGAAGCCAAACTTACAAGATCATCTTTCAAATCGGTTGAACGAAAAACCAAACCACTTGATATGATACACACAGACATATGTGATTTGAAATCACTATCCACAAAAGGTGGCAATAAGTACTTCATCACGTTTATTGATGATTGCACAAAGTACTGCTACGTTTACTTGTTGAAAAGTAAAGATGAAGCTATAGACAAGTTTGTTCTATACAAAACCGAAGTTGAGAATCAACTTGGTAGGAAAATCAAGGTTGTACGAAGTGATAGAGGAGGTAAATATGTGTCTCCTTTTGTTGATCTATGTGAAAAACATGGAATTAGACACGAGTTTACCGCTCCTTATTCACCTCAGCAAAACGGTATTGCCGAAAGGAAGAACCGTACCTTGAAAGAAATGGTTAATGCCATGTTGTTAAGTTCTGGTTTGAACCGGGACATGTGGGGGGAAGCCATTCTAACGGCTAATTATCTTTTAAACAAGATACCTTGTAAGGATAAAGAGGAAACCTCATATGAACTATGGATGGGAAGAAAACCATCATACCAGTACTTACGAGTGTGGGGGTGTCTAGCCAAGGTAGCTGTGCCGACACCTAAGGCCCAAACGATTGGACCTAAATCTGTGGATTGTATATTTATTGGATATGCTAAGAATAGCAGTGCGTATCGTTTCATTGTACATGATTCGAAAAATCCAGATATACACAAGAACACAGTTATGGAATCAAGGAACGCGTCCTTCTTTGAAAACATATTTCCTTGTTTAAAGAAGGAAAATGGAAGCACATCTAGAATAGATGATGCAGTTGTCCAAGATAAGAGACAATGAGATGATAACGATCTCCAAGATGAAAGACAAGATCAACCCGAGGAAGACGAGGTTGAGCCTAGAAGAAGCAAAAAGGCGAGAACCGAGAAATCATTTGGACCCGATTTTGTCTCCTTTATGGTAGAAAATGAACCCACTTCTTATTAAGAAGATTTAAATTCCTCGGAAGGGCCTCGATGGAAAGAAGCGATTAATAGTGAAATATAGTCTATTTTATAAAATCATACTTGGGAGCTCGTGGATTTACCTCCTGATTGTAAACCACTAGCCTATAAATGGATCTTCAAGAAGAAGATGAAAGTTGATGGCACCATTGATAAGTATAAAGTAAGATTGGTGATTAAAGGTTTTAGACAACACGAATGTCTAGATTACTTTGATACTTATTCGTCTGTTACGCGAATAACTTCTATTAGGATGATTCTTGCTATTGCCGCATTAAAAAATTTAGAAGTTCACCAAATGGATGTGAAAACGGCTTTTCTAAAGGGAGATTTAGAATAAGAAATATACATGAACCAACCCGAGGGTTTAATGGCTCCTGGACAAGAGAGCAAAGTTTGTAGGCTTGTTAAGTCATTGTACGGCTTAAAGCAAGCTTCAAAACAATGGCATCAAAAGTTTGATCACACCATGCTAGAGTGTGGATTCAAAATTAATGAATGCGACAAGTGTATTTATGTCAAAGACACGAATAGTGGATATGTAATCTTGTGTCTTTATGTTGATGATATGCTTATCGTTGGCAGTAAAGACAAGATGATCAAGTCTACTAAAGACATGTTGAAATCAAAGTTTGACATGAAAGATATGGGTTTGGCTGATGTAATTCTTGGAATAAAGATCATATGAACTCAGAGTGGACTTGCATTAAGTCCAACACATTACGTGGACAAAATTCTTAATACTCATAATGCGGGGGATTCTGGCCTATCTAGAACTCCAATTGACACCAGTTTGCATCTATCTAAAAATAGAGGCGCAGGTGTTGCCCAATTAGAGTATTCAAGAATTATTGGCATGTTGATGTTTTTGATGACATGTACCCGACCCGACTTAGCATATGCTGTTAGCAAGCTAAGTAGATATACTAGTAATCCAAGTGATGCACATTGGAAAGCTATGACTTGGGTACTTCATTATTTGAGATACAATCGTGATTATGGACTGAATTATGCTAGATATCCATCTGTTATTGAAGGATACAGTGATGAAAATTGGATATATGACATAAAGGATTCTAGATCAACTAGTGGATATGTGTTTACACTAGGAGGGCCGCTATATCTTGGAAGTCTTCCAAGCAAACTATAATAGCTAAGTCCACGATGGAATCAGAATTTATCGTGTTAGATAAATGCGGAGAAGAGGCGGAATGGCTACATCAATTCATAGAGGATATACCCAGGTGGCCTAAACCGGTAACGACCATTAGTATACATTGTGATAGTCAATCTACAATTGGCAGAGCTCATAGCACAATGTATAATGGAAATTCTAGACATATCCGTCGTCGACGTAATTTGGTACGACAACTACTCTCAACAGGAGTTATCTCAATTGACTATGTGAAGTCAAAGGATAACATCTCGGATCCGCTTACGAAAGGCTTAAGCAGAGAGTTAGTTAGTAAGTCGTCTAAAGGAATGGGACTAAAGACCTTGAAGGAATGAGTTTCTATGAAGGAAAACCTAACCCAGTTGACTGGAGATCCCAAGATCTAGGTTCAATAGGACAACCTAATCATAGAAATGTGGGGGAGTTACTTAATACAAGAAATTTCCTAGTCCATACCTAGAACAATGTGACTTGTTGAGAGGTTAAACATATGGCTTAATGATTCCGGATGAAATCATAAAGCATAATGATTCAAGATGAAATCATAAAACATATGTTTTTAAGGATTCAAGATGAAATCACCTATGTAAGAGAGAAGTGGGGTTGTTTCGAAGGAAATTGTGGGGGCGTAATTTCTAAGAGCTCTTGCAGAACCAGGCGAGTGTTCATGACCATAACGAACACGACTATGAGGACTTGACAAGGTCAGAGAGAGTCTTGTGTGAGTGTGTATTGTCGTCTACGTAAACAAAGGCTGAGTTTAAGGACATCGCGTCTACTCAGATCTAGGAGACTAAGTGCATCTCACAAGGGAAGGTTCAAAGGGTTACACCTACCTATCCTATTCAGGACTTAACCGTAGAAATTTTGCCGAAACTTTCGTGTGTTTTCGACCGATTCCCATTCATGTGGGGGATTGTTGGAAAATGTTTTGCAAAATATGGTTTTTGCAATACTTTGGACATCATTTTATATATGTATATGTTATATATATGCGTAGTACTTATTAGCTTTGCGTTGTCCTCGAAGAGAGCTTCGCAACGAGCTAAAGTATGTCTAATATGGAGTTAATATGAATGAGATATCGTGTCTCAAAGTGAGTCACGTGTAACACAATATTTGGAAAATATTTTGTCCCACATCGCTTGAAACATGAAGTGAAAACATGTTTATAAGGAAATCCTAGTTTTTACCCTACAATATTCATTTGTGGGTTTTTACTCCCATGCCTACGCGCGCGCAGGGGGTGTGCAGAAAGTGAGATCTCTAGGCCAAAAACAGGTTCGAAGCTACTGAACTTGTGCATGAGCGCGCGACCTGCGGACACGAAAGTAGCTCCGAAAACTAGCTTGGGTGCGGGCAGATTTCAGTATCTTTTTTGCTGCGAATTCGATTTGTTTTTTTCCAGAAAATTCTGTAAATCTATTTTAGGAATAAATACAGAAGTTATTCACAAAATATTTTGTGTGTTAAAAAGACAAGAAATCTGTTTTAGTTATAACAGATTTTCCTGATTTTGGTATATATTTTTCTTTGAGAACAAGTCAAGTTTTCAGTATAAATATAACCTCTTCTCATTCAGTTAAAGACATCAGAAAAAAAACGCAGTTTTTCCTACTCCATTACCAGACGATTTTTCCAGCAGTTATCGATCAGAAACGAAGAAGGCTTCCGCGATCTTTCAGGCAAGTTTGTCTAGTCCGGCTGTACAACAGCTTCGGACGTTGTACCCTGGGAAACAGACGACGAATCTGTTTTAAGGGAAGCGTGTTAAACACGTGTCTCGTCTCTAGATTCTTACTGCTTTCAATTTTATTTGTTATTTAATTCTGTTTTTTGTTTTTCTGTTAATTTTATTATTGTTTTTAATAAAAGTATACACCGTTTCTCACATGTAATCCTCATAATGTCGTGTATGTATAATTATCGTTCTTTCGTTTCTACATGGGAACATGTTTTAGCTTTCTAACTACTGTACCGTAGGTTTTCCAAAGTATATATGGTTGGCCTGTCTGATGATTGAAATGACAAATTAATAGTTATCAGTACGACTCCGATGATTATCTTTGGTTTTACGGTTTAGTTGGTTTGTAAAATCTGAAATATACTCCGTGTAAAATCTGAAAATTTTATGGTTTAGTTGTTTTTACATTTATTAAAGAGCAAAACACAAAAAGCAAACGAGATGCAATTAAGGATTTAAACCACATTAACCAATCGTTCAAATTACCAAATGGTAAGACATTTGACCTCTACAAAAGTGTAAGGATTCAAACTTCATTACGTACACATTTAAGGAATTAAGGGTGGCCATACGAGGATGCTCGGTTTGGCTGCATACATACGAGATTGATCAATACTCGCTTGTCTCAGTTAACCTGAATAAAAGAAAACCTCGTAAAAAGATCGATGTGAAAACCAATTCGTTCAGAAAAGAAAAAAAACATTAACTAAGTGCATATCCATTGGAAAAGGGGGAAAATTAGACTTATACGCTTTTCGACAGGAGCCAAATTTACAAACTAGATTGAAAAAAAAATATCTTTGAATAGCAAGCTAGACGATATCTAAGAAACACGTCTTGAAAGTAAATAAGCAACACGACTTGAATTCAGTGTTCAAGAATAATGAACTGCTAATTCGACGTTCTTCCTCTTTTGATTACACTTAGCGAAAGATAGAAATCTAAAAGTTAATAATTCGGTGTTCAAGAATAGTGAACTGCATTGTATTTAAAATAATATTACGTAAATAAGTAAACACGAATACACGACGTAAAGAGAAGTGTCTTTTGGTTACATACTACTACAGTAATTTATTGTCACTAAATCAAATTTCATCCTTTAATGTTTGTCTTTCAGAAAATAAAGAATTAACACATAAAACGCAGAAAAAATAAAATAAAAAATTAAACAGCTATAAGTAAAGATAAAATCACGACATAAGTCCCCAACAAGCAACTTTTTTTTAATCACTTTTTTTTGACGCATTTCATGAAACAAAAACTCATTATTTTCTTGCAATATAGATCAATCGCAATATGTAGACATGGAGCGATTTTATTGCGTTTTTTTTTTTGTTTTTTTAGTCAAATTGTTGGAATATTGATTGATGAAAGTGACAGATATGGATTGGTATTTGGAGAATCGGTGTTTTTTTTTTAATATATATATAGAATAAAGCACGACAGTTCTGTGATCGGGATTGATATGGTGTATGAAAGGGCTGAAGTGTTTTTTTATAGGATCGGAGTATGGTCTGATATCATGTTAGACTTATGAAAACCCCATAGGAATGATATTATTCATGGTCATATTTATAATGTCAAAATTCTAATGCCTCAAACCCACAAACCGCCTAATATAAAAGTCAATAATTAAGGATGTTCTAACCAAGTGGAAAGATATAATGAATAATGTTTTAATTATTTGTTTAAAAAAAGCTTTTGGTTTACACATAGCGAAAGTTAACAGCAATGTGACTCCAAGAAGGAATTAAATTATATCTCCAGAAAAGTACTTAGAATTCCTGACCAAATATAATTGAAATTCAAAGGCAAAAGTATAACCAGGAGTAAATGAAATAGAAATTAATGTTCTGATTTTTTTTATACTAATTATAGAAACTTGAAGAAAATAAATGGAAGCTACTACTATGGATGTGATGCAATCGAACTAGTGTGGCAAAGTGTGTGCACAAGCCACAAGTAAGTGAGGTAACACACTATGACAATAATAATCAAGTCGTAAACTCGTAATGGTAACTTCTTCACAACCTGCAACCAATGATGGAAAATCCACACTAACCTTATTGAATTTCAAAGAGAAATTATAGAAACTAACAAGAAAATGTTTGACAGGTAAATTATACATGATTTATGTTCCTACTAAGATGCAGAAACTCTATATAAATGTGCCATGATGAGAGCCAAATTAGTACAACTATATACATCATAAACATATATCATATAAGTATTCGTCATACATCGGTTAAAAAGAGAAAAATGGCGGATTCTAACACAAACATTCATGCTCGTGGTGACGTGCTCTCGAGGGCGGTGAAGGCTATTGTTAGATTCATATGTTGTTGCTCCTGTGAAGGTGAAGATGCATAGCGTCTGGATGTTGTTTATGGGGCATGGCTAGGTATGATGAGTTAGGTTGATTTACATTCACCTTACCAAATCAATCCATTTGTTTGTTGTATCCATTGTTGTTTAATTACTATATATACTACTGTATTTGTTAAATTATCTTGTTTAATCCCCTTGTAGTTTTGCTCATCATGTCATAAATATGTCTATTGTTGTTGTTCTTATAAAACTTATGTATATTAGACACTATGTTTAATTCCTCCTTAGTTTTTGTCCATGTTAATTTGTTCTTTTTGGGGATTCAAACAACTAACCGAGCAAAAGGGTTTGCATACTTAACAACAATAAAATACAATCTAAAAAATACTTGGCGTCGGACCCAGCTGACAACATGCCAAACAAAAACATACATCGAACGACAATTTAATAAAAAAAAAAAGACACGCTTGAAAGTGATACGACACTTCGAAATTTCTATATTATATCCACTTTTGGTTAGGTGTAGAATAAGATAATACAGTAATAAGAAAAAAAAAAAAAACGAATCTATGCATAACGAATAAAAGTGAGTTAGTACGATTTTACCTTTGACTGAATTTTGTTAAATTACTTCATGTTTCGTGATTAGTACAACTTTAGCACAAATATAGGCATAATTAAAACGCAACAATCACATGGGAATAACATAATGTAATATTTATTTATTTTTATTTTTTTTAGTCTACTACGAGGAGTTCCTACCGCCTTTAGGACGAGTGGACTAATCTCCCGCGGGAGTTTGCTCGGTACCTCGATGGGTAGTATCCCTCCCAAATGAGATTTTTTCCATTTCCAAGGCTTGAACCCAAGACCTTTGGTTAAGGAGCCCAATGCCTTAACCAACTGTACCAACCTCAATTGATATGTCCGAAGATGTCCATAAGTGTTAGTGTCATGGCAAATAATTCTCCCTGCGTATGATATGACTATCAACAAGATATGACGTTCTATAATTGTAAACAAACATAATTATTTTATTCAATTGTAATAATATTTTCGATTTCAACTCTCATTACAACCTATCAAATGCTATCTGAGTTATCCATATATCCAGATTTATCACGCATTGGGCTGTAAAGGCAGTACGCTAGTACTAAAAAAACTCATACGAGTAACAAGAATATGCAATTGCTAGTGCCAAGATGTAGGGGTGTGCACGGTTTGGTTTGAGGCGGTTTTTGGCTAAAATCGAAACCGAACCGACATATTCGGTTTTTAAAAAACCAAAAACCGAAACCGTTCGGTTTTGGGCGGTTCGGTTTTTTCGGTTTGTAATCGGTTTCGGTTCAGTTTTTCGGTTTTTTCGGTTTTAAAACCGTTTATATTTGGTACGTCCGATTTAGATTAAAAAACATGTTTTTCGTGAAAAAATAGTTTTCTTTTTCAATCGTCTAATAATGTTTATTTCAAATTTCTAATCTATAACTACACATATATTTTTAAGATAAACACACATGCAAATAAACGTGCGAACAAACGATTATTGTCACATATGTAATTATATATTGTCAAGTAAGTACAAATATAAATCAAACACGCGTATAAACAATAAGATAAATATATTACTCCTATTTTTCTCTAAAAAATGGATATTAATTTATAATTTTGATATATTACTTATTTATTTATATTATATTATATTTATATTTTTTATATAATAAAATGGTTCGGTTCGGTTCGGTTTTTACGGTTCGGTTTTTGGATAAAAACCGAAACCGAACCGAAACTTTTCGGTTTTTGAAAACGTAAAAACCGAACCATCGGTTTTTATATTCGGTCGGTTTTTTCGGTTCGGTTTTTTCGGTTTTTTGGTTCGGTTTCGGTTTTCGGTTTTTTTTGCTCACCAGATGTATATAAAATACATAAAAATATAGACTAGTTCTCGCAAAGGTGTGTCATACCTCGGTTAATTCTCGCAAAGGCTAAACAAGGAGAATCACTTATGTAAAATCCAAGCACTCTTTCCCAAATTCAAAAAATATGAACTCACACACAAAAAAAAGAAAAAAAAGAATTAAAGTAACTAAAAATACCCTATAAATATCAAATGAATGTTTGTAGCTCCATTTTCACAGAAAAATGAAGCAATCCAAAGCTATATGAGGATTATCGAGATCCTCCATAGGAATCGGCCGTGTATAATTCACTTTAGACACCACTTGGCCAACTTGAACATCTTCTACCTTTGAACCAACATCATACCCAAATCTCTCTTTGTTCTTCATGCAGACGGGTCTTTCTTTATTAATAACGTGACGGTTAGGACTTGGTGGTCGTGGACTCATTTTTACTATACGATTAGTCTCATTGCGCGTGTTTGTTGAGAACACCATTGGTTGTCTTTGATAGTTGCCTGTATATGACCCATTCAATCTTCTACTAATTGGAGAAGGTGATCTCATGCTCATATTTCTCCCATTCCCAATAGTATTAGTTAGCACTCTTTCTTTGTCAACTCGAAAGCTTTTTTGTCTTGTTAGAGTTGGAGAGCTTGCACGCGCGCGTTTCTGTGTGATTCCAGGAGTAGCTTGTTTCACTTCTACAAATTTCTTGATGGGGTCTAAACCAACTATTTGTGGATTCTCAATAGCACAAGATTGTAAAAAGTCATTTGAAAACGAGCGGTCTACTTTTGAAAATCCAACTGATGATATAGAAGAGGCCGTTGACAATGAAGAAGAACCACAAGTACTGCTTTGTGTAGAGCACGTAAATGAAGCCGAGGTTACGGAAGGTGGAGAATCGATAGTTTTACGCTTTCGTGGTGGAGATGGTGGAGTAGATGGAGGCGATTGAGAGATCACAAGCTTGTCTTGGACACTCGGGTTATGGCATGATTTCCTCTTTTGGGTACATTTGCTAATGCAACAACCCATTTGAGAAAAACTTAGTTAAATTGTGATAATGCAAGTTATTGGAATTATAAGTGTGTGTTTATAATGGAAAAGGGGTTGAGAAAAGGTAAATGTAACTTTTGCTTTTGTTGGTCGAATTTTGAATTTTGGTGCCGGGCATTTGTGAATTAATTCCCGTTGGCCAACGGTTGTTGTAAAGAAGAATAAAATGATTAATAGTTGCCTTTTTCTTTCATTTGCTTCTAGTCCACTATCAGTATCATCCACATATGTCAAAAACCAAGTTGCTTGGAAATTATGTACACGCGTCGAAGCGGATCGAGCAGGGGACACCAAGACATTATTACACCTAAAGATGGTTACTAGTCCTTATGTGTTTAAAACTACTTTAAATGGTTGTTTTTAGCTCAAAATAAATGCGTCCATGCATAAACTCTATGAATTTTTATAAGAATTTAGGATAAACCATATCAACAATCATATTCATTTAAATTAATTTTTCTTATTTCTTTTAAAAATAAAACATCTCACAAACCGTAAATCATCAAGTGAAAAAAAATTATATCATCACAACGAGAATTAAATAATCTTTATATCGAGGGACACATGTATATATTTTTGACGAAATTTTTTTTCTAAGAAAATCATATATGATTCCTATCACGGATCATATATGATTTTCCAAAATCATATATGATTCGTGATCCGAATCATATATGATTTTTTCAGTAAAAAAATTTCTTCGAAAGTATATAAATGTGCCTCTCGTTAGAAAGACAATTTAATTCTCGTCACGATGGTATGTTTTGTTTTACGTAACGATTAACTTTTTGTGAGATATGTAATTTTTTAAAAATAGATATAAATCTTATAAGTTTCCCCTTGAACTTAGTTATCTATAAGATCAAGTGATCAAGGGAGTATATATTGTTTGCGCCATAAGAAAGAGTTACAAGCATTTTTTATTTTTATTTTCTGCCTATCGTGAATTAGTGACCAAATTTCATATCCAAAATATACCATTTCATTTTATACAACACCTATATAACGGAGAATTTAGTAAAATGTATTTCTAGCGAAAAAGACAAGTGTAATATACTGTATATGATTTTGACATGTAGTTAAATAAGTAGCATATACCGTTAATCTTTATGTGATAGGGCTTGCAAGATCGTATCAGAAAACTATATATATAGACATGTATTTGATTAATGAACGGGTAAGGGTCGACTGCCGGTGTTGGGGCTGGGGCTGGAATCACTTGGACCGGGAGGGGCAGGAACAGGGTCGTCCTCTGGAGGAACCGAGGGTTGAATACATCCTTGCATACATACAAAGGTAGAGAGACCACAGTCCGTAATGCATGGTTGGATACTTTGAGAAGATCCGAGGGTGCAAGTGATACCACATCCCACAATCTCTTGACTACATCCTGTGAAGCATTGCATAATTAGTTGAACCCTTTGACCACCTCCAAGTATACCTCCTATGTCTTGTGCATCTGCTTCGTCGGGTGATGGTTCTTGTTGTTGTTCTTGCGCCATTCCTAACCTGATACCTCCGCCACTATAGGGATTGATATTGGACAATATCACGACTATTGTGAACAGAATGCAGCATCGCGCTAAAGTTGAATCTCTGCTGGTAGACATGGGGAATTTGGATTTTAACTGGCTGTTTAGAAAGGTATATGATGTGTAATCCAACCCAAACCAAAAGCTAGTAAAATGTTTACATATGGATGCAACCCATAACTATATATCCAAGAACTTAAGCGTTTGTGTTTGTGCAAGTTATGAAGTGGCCATATATGTATACTAATTTGCAGGAGGATTTTAAGGAAGCATGCGTGCGGGATGAAGAAGTAGTTAATGGTAAGAAGTGTATTCTTGATTTGCCTTCATTCAGATGGCGTGAAGCTAAAAACAAACTGTAACATATATGCATGCTTGGAGTCCAAAAGTAAATGTTGATCCAAGAGCACCCGGAATGCTGGTAGCGTGAGAGCCTTAAAAAGACACAAGCCGAATAGTAGGGAACGGTATTAGAGTTTCATTCATCCACGAACCTTTTTCATAACCGAATTATAGTATACTAATGAGATGCTAGATGATACAACTCTTTCTTAGTTTGTTAGTGGTTTCCGATCGAAAGCTTTTTTTTTTAATCTTTATATTTGCTATTTTATAAAGCATTTATCTTATTTCTATAATTAAAAATATTAAAATATATTAAGTGTCAAATATTTCTTTATTGAAAAATTTATATATAACCCATTTGAATCATATACAAACTTGTAAGAACTTCTCATATTAATACATCTTATTTAAATCATATACAAACTTGTAACATCATATTAACACATATACAAAACTTATAGAGTCCGGTTATTTAAGATACCTTGTATCCTTTGGATACAAGGGGACAAATCTGGACCGTCCATCTCATCTCATCCAACAACTCATATTAAAAACAAAAAAAAAAGCGGAGGGGTAGTTTCGTCATTTTACCCCTCCCACTAACACCACCTACCACTCTCACAAATCTGGGATCGATTTCTTCTTCTTCTTCTCTTTAAAACACACATAAACACACACACACACACACACACACACACACATATTTACATCTTAATTTATCAACACAAACATCAAATCCATCGATCATCACCATCACAAATCGATCATCCTCTTCATAAATAAGGTAAAGTTCATTCGATCTGTTTCGATTCATCTTTTTTAGCTTATTCGATCTGAATAAGCTTATAACTCATCTTATTTTTTATAGCTTATTTGATAAGTTACATGAATTTAACATGTCAAATGATAAGGTAACTTGATGCTTAATGTGAATAAGCTTATTGATAATCATCACCTTTATTATGATGAATTATAAGCTAACTTATTAGCTTATTTTCATGAATTATAAGGTTTTTTAGCTTAATCTCGCTGAACATATTTAGTGTAACCTGTTTGTGAAGTATCATATATGATATACTATATCATATATGATATAAGCTAAAATATCATATATGATGAGATATATCATATATGATAATGTGGTTGAAAATTGAGTTAACTCTTTTTTTAATGGATTAATCTGGCTGAACATATTTAGTATGACTTGCTAATGAAGTATCATATATGATATGCTATATCATATATGATATAAGCTAAATATCATATATGATCAAATATATCATATATGATTATGTGCTTGAAAATTGAATTAAATCTTCTTTTTTGTGTAGAGAAGGTTGTTTACAAGGCGTGTTGAACATTACAAGCATCCAAAAGGCCAAGAAGCTTAATGAATAAGCTCGTGAATTTTTCTTTTACGTTTATTGTTTGTTTTTTCTTGTAATCTCCTAATGGAGTTTTGAAGTATATGGACGATTTTGTAATCAATTGGTATCTCGTACAACATCTTGTTAATATGATTTAACTTTCTTGGTATTATGTCATGGTGGTTTTTATAAATTAAGTCATACGGAGTATATGATCATGCACTATCATATATGACACTCAAGAAAAACTTGGATTTATTAAATAAAGAATCTGATGAATTCATGATTACAACAAAGAGTATGCACAATTAATAATCAAACACTTGTTCATAACATAAAAATGTACTTTTGAACAGAATCATATATGATAATTCAAACCGAACGTAACCTAATGTAAAATCATATATGATATACCTCTGATATCATATATGATAACAATTTATACAAAATCAAAAAAATGGAAAAAAAACAGATTATCAGATGATGAATTCATGAACAACGCCTACTCCGTCTTGATCCTTAAAACATATCCATGCACATCCTCTTGTTATAATCAACATCCCTCTCTGCTTTGCTCCAAAGCTGCCAATCGCACCATCTCTGTCTGACTGCATTTATAAAAGATAAAAAGAACATATTATGCAACATTTTAACACCAAAATAAATTACTCATATATATGATAGAAGACAAGTTTCAAGAGTTTATATTGATTTTCTAAAAAATACTCATACAGAATCTGTTTTTTCCTATGGTTTATTTGATATATCATATATGATAGTTATATCATATATGATATATCATCAGTTATCATATATGATATATCTATCATATATGAAAAGTGGTGATATATCATATATGATATATATATATCATACATGATATATCAAGCTTATTGCAGCCTACATCAGCAAACTTAATCCAACTTACATAAAATACCTTACGATTTGTCAACCTAAGCTAATAAGCTAGCTTATTCATAACTCTCGTGTAATTTGTAAGCTTATTCACATAACTCCTATCTAATTCTCAAGATTATTTATAACTCTCATCTAGTTAAAAATCTTATTCAAACAAATAAGCTTATTCACATAAATCACCTAATTAAAAGCTAATTAGAATAAATTGATCAAAATAAGAACTATCAATCGGCATATTTCGTTCAACAAAGCTAATGAAAATAAACTAATAAGCTTATTCAAAATCAAATAAGCTAAAAAAAATAAGCATAGATTATAAGAATACAAACCTGATATGAATTCATGTTAAGTTCGATCTAATTAATCGATTGTGATGGATTCATGATGATGTTGTGATTGTTCGCTTCAAATTTTAGAGAGAGAAAGTAGATCGGGGTAGAGAGAGAAGTGAAAGAACGGGTGTGTGTTTTTATGAGAAAGAAAGGAGAAAGTTGTGTAAATTGGGGATTTAATCTCAGCCCTTGAATAAGATGGAGATGGATGGTGGGGATGAGTCCCCTTGTATCCTAGAAAAACTTTGGTATCCAAAAGAACTTAAATCAAACTTATAACATCTCATTAAAAACTTTGTAACAACCCCATTTATAAAACATAAATATCTTTTACCAAAATTCAAAATTTAGCCAAAGCCTCACTATTTAAATTCAGACAAAGTATCTACAAAATCATAATCCACCTACAAACAACCCTGACTTCCACCCACACATGCTAATGTTCTCCTTGTCGTCACCGGTCATTTGATATCGGTCATGTTGTTGATGTTTTCAATTAAGGTAAATCTTATCAGTGTCGTGTTTGTTTGAATGTGTTATGTCAAAATTTAGAAGTCTTAAAACTGGAATTCTTCACAAGCATTATTATTCCTTAAAGTAATTTTAATTTATATTATCATTCATTTGTAAAGTTATTGTTAAAAATGTTAACCATATAACAATTGCTTGCCACAAAATATAGCAACAAGGTACTCCCGCCGTATTATGCGGGGTACCGTGCTAGTAAACTTCAGAAATTTGAACCATAAGCATACTTTTACAGTTTACTACAATCTTTTCAAGTAATTACATAAAAAAATTTCCTTATAAATATAAATATATCTGTATGAGCACAAATGCATTTCAAGTAATTACATCAAAAAGAAAATCAATTTCCTTATAAATATAAATATATTTGTATGAGCACAAATATTTGCACGTTTATTATCTCTCCCACAACAAATTATGTACTGTAATTTGGACTCTATTAATGGAGTAGCTCTTTTATACTCAAGACTTGTGATTGCGACATAATTGAATCATATAATATCATGTCTAAAGTTATTAGGCAATTTGGAATGGGTAGAACCACCCGCAAATCGAACGGAATCGATAAACCGTCGAATCAAACCAAACGAAACCAAACCGATATTTTTTATTCGGTTTTCGGTTTTGTATATTTATATCAGTTTTGTTTGGTTCGGTTCGGTTTCGGGTTAAAACACGAAAAATACGCTTAAACTATATATTCGGTTCGGTTTTTCTCGATTCGGTTTCGGTTTGGCCCGGTTTAATTCTGTTCGGTTCTCGGTTTGTATTGATTTTAAAATTGGTTGTCAGCTCGGATCAGTTTTATTCGGTTCGGTTCGTTTTTAATCCGATGCTCGGCCCTAAATTAAGTACTGTATACGATTACTTATTGCTCAAACAACTGGCTTAACTTAGTTGGCCACAAAGATTCCACTTAAGTGGTTTTTTTGGAAAAGGTTTCATAGAGGTATTGGGTTCAAAACGTGCCAAGAGCTTTTTTTTTAGATAAAAAAAGTTTACTTGTTGCTCATACAGGCCCATCAGGTATAAAATTACTTGGTGCACAAAATTTTTAATACGAGTAATACATAATTTAAAGACTGGATTCTTTTTATGGAAATGAAGATTTTTAGCAAATATATACATTACGTGACAAAATTTCATCGGGTTTCCGTACATTCCAGATACCCCTTGCTCCGCCCTTGAAAGAGATGTCATTTCTGTAGAATGGGTGAGAGAAATGAAGAAAAGTATTCATGTTGATGTTTATTGTATCATATAATAAATTGTTTTTAAGAAGGCTGTATAAAAGTTGCTTAGTTTAACAAGATTTTTGTTAATAAGCTTTTGCTAATAAGTGTCATGTTTCGGCTCTCACTTGAGCTTGGACTCGCGTTTAAGAGTACGACATATGGTTTGGAGTTTTCGTGTTGAGACGTAGCAAAAGTGCATGCTACATCAGATTTTGGTCCATAACATTAAAACTCACGAAAACACGAAAAAACCCCTCCTGGTTGGTTTGAGTCATGGGAAACAAGTTGGCCCCTCACATTTCAACGTGTCAAGAAACTATTCGTTTAAAAAATATATAATATTAAATGCACGAAAACGTGAGACACGATACGGTTCTCGCGTTTTCATGTCACATTTTCGCGCGATGGCTTGAGCCGTTCCTTAGGCGCGAGACACGAAAACTCGAGCTGTGGTGTGGTCTGTCGCGTTTCCCCCTGCGTTTTCCCATGGCGCGAGGTTTTCTCTCCCCGTACGCTGTGCTCTAAGAGCCTAAACCTAAAGCGATAGTCTTGGGCTCCCGTTTAGTGTGTAGTTTAGGCTATGTGTGTTACCAGACTAATAACTGTTTTTTACAACCCATCCCATAAAGGTAACCTAATCCGAAACACTTTGTCGAAAAGTAATTAAGTGAGTGTCTGGGGTTGCGTTTGAAATTAGATATCTATTTATTTCATTTTAAAATGGAGATAAACTAACATGAGTGTCTGGATAATAAAAGGAAAAAAGTTATTATGTTTAAAAACTTTCAAAATGGAGTTTTGAAAAAGTAAGTGAATAATTATTTATTTCATTTGCAAAATTGAGAAAAGTTAAAATAAATCTATTTTAATCATTTTACTTATCAACTAAACAGATAATCTGTTTTGCCAAACACTAAAAAAATTAATAATCTGATTATTGCGATTTCAAACAACATAATCAAATCCAAACACACTTTCTCAAAACCACGTTTTCTTAATTGTTGATTATCTGATTATTTATTTTCAAAACATATAACTTATTTTCAATAAACAATCTCAATCTTCGGCTCGGTCTTTAGGGGGTGAGTTAGTTATCACGAGGTTGGTGGCGTGGTCATTACTAAAACACAATTAAAAAAAGTTATATCCATTAAATATTTACATAAAATTATCATACAATGAGTTTACATGATACTTTAGATATTTTTCATTCTTTTCCTCTAGTGTCAATTTCTTTTGTAATAAATTATTTTATTTGTGGAAATTCTTTTGTAATGTTTGTATAATTATAACATTACTCATTAAACAAACCATGTCTTAATTAATATCTAGTTATGTTTATCAAAAAACATGTTAAAATGATTATATCTCGTAAAATACAAGTTACAAGTTTAATCTGAGAGTAATATAGTCGTATTTAGCAAATAGATTTTTATTTTAACTGCGGGTTTTTTCATCATGGCTTTACTTTATGAATAATCATCCACCATGTTATTGTCGTGGGATAATGTTTTTAATAAGGGATGCATTTTTTTTATTTTGTGTGCTTAATAGATGGTTATAGACAATAATAACATGCAAAAACAATAGTCATTATATGTATTGTCTTATGTGTATGTGCTTCATCTTAAGATATAAAAAATAGAGGTTTTATAAATCTTTGTTCAGATCTCAATATTCATCAATATTAATTAAGATCTTATGACACTACAAAGCATTTTATCATACACATACCACCTCTCTCTCTCTCTCTCTCTCTCTCTCACATATATTCAATTCATCAATCTATCTTTTTTTAAATACCTTAAGATCATGTCTTATAATAAGCTGAATTTCTAAGCTTATTATAAGCTGAACTTTTAAGCTTATTATAAACTGAATTTTAAGCTTATTTTTACGAATAATAAGCTTATGAATTAGTATCGGATGAACAATAAACGAACTTGTTAGGTAATTTTAATGTTAATAAGGTTATGAAATAGTATTAGAATTACATTCACCTAAACTCTAAGCAAACTTATTAGCTTATTTTTACAAATTATGAAGTTTAATGAAGATATAGCTTATTTTTGTTCAAGTTATAGTGTTGATACAGTAAATAATGATGATACTTTCACTATTTAGAAAGGATTGTTGATGATATTGTTATTTTAGATACGAAATAATGGACTAGAAGTTAGTTTAAGTAAGTAAAAGAATGGATAAGCATTTGTCGAAGTTGTAGGTTAAGCATAAGGCGAAACCAAAGGCTTAGTCCGTGTTAAACATATATAGTATGAGGTGTTAGTGAAAATCATATATGATAAGCTGCGTGAAAAAATTGTAATATATCATATATGATATAAGTTAAGTTTTAAGCATTTATGGAGATTTTGTTGATGTTATTTGTTTGAAAAGTGTGATTAGAAGGCATCGCAAAAAATAAAGCATGAATCAAGTCTGAAATCTCCTTGTGAGTAATTAAAAGCCAGTTGTGTCTATAATATCATATATGATAATATGATTGAAAGTTACTTTTTAAACATTATAGTATATCATATATGATAATGTGCTTGAAGATTAAATCAAATCTTTTTATTTGTGCAGAGAAAGTTGTTTTCAAGTACTCACAATTGTGCAATCTCCTGGTGATTAATTAAAAGTCAAATGTTTGTATAATATCATATATGATAACCTTCTTGAAAGTTACTACTAACTTATTTAACATTAAAGTGTATCATATATGATAATGTGCTTAAAAATTATATCAAATCTTTTTATTACGTCAACTTTATGTCAATAATATTTCATTATTTCTTGTACCATGACGTGGCACCCCTTTGCTGCCTAGTTGTTCCATACCTGATTTTGGGGGTCTCACAGATTGGTATCAGAGCGATGGTTATAGGGAACTGAGTCTTTTTTCAAAACTTAGTCTATAACCGAAAAGTTCAAATATTTCATGTTTGAAGTGTCAAACACAGAATCTACCATTGCTGTTCGATATCTGCGCGGGTAATTCTCTAAGCCTTATTATTTATTTTTAATTATCGTTGTAGTATTTCACCTCTTGATTACAATTTGAAATATTACATTACCCTCATGAAGATAATTACTATCTCCTTTCAAAGCCTTTGTGCTCAATAAATTATCATTGGATATTCTGTGATTACATCTGCCCTTACTGTATTTCTTGAATTCTTGTTCATGTAAACTTGATCTTGTTACAATAATTTTATATTGTTATGACGTTACATACTTGTATTCGGAGCGCGTATGCTGTCGACTTTTCATACTCATTTTTCTGAGTACTATTGTTATTTCGTCTATGCGTGATACGACTGACCTCACATACTCGTTCGTTTTGAACCGGCTGTTTTTCTCGACTCAGTGTTACAAGTTGTGCGTATTCTTGTAATACCATTATTTGGGATTAAGAAGTATTGCTTTCAATGAAACTTCCGATTTTCATTTTACTACCCTGTGCGTTAGTTCCACTGTTTAAACCTCTTTAAGATATCTATTTAGATATCCAAAATGTTTTCCGACCATCTGTGATTCGATGCCTTGAAAATTAGTCTGTAGACCATTGTGTAGCTCAACGTGTCTCCGAAAAATACTAAAGGACATCGTGTGAGTCGCACATCTCAAAGCATTCCTTAAAATCCGTGCGGAATAATATCGTGGGTTTTCGTAACCTTTATTGACCTTTACGTCATCGTTTTACGCGACACTCGAATATCGATCAAATATTACTTCATTGACCATTCTACATTTCGACTTCGAATTTCAACGTTCGTTTGTACCTTAGAAACACCATCGTCATCTTGTAATCATATCCTATGATATAACGTGGTGCTTTTTTGGAATACGATTTTACTACTATAAACTTGTATCCTTCCCTTTTATTTAACCTCCTTGCCCGGGAGTGCGACTCCTTAATGTTCCATTTCTTTCTTGGTATGCTTTGTGTTTTTGGAAAATCGCGCCGCCAAGAGACCTTCCTACCTTGCATCTTGAAATCGAAGACACGGATGTCATGCGCCGTTTTGATTTCTTAGATTATCGTTGGTGTTCATAAACCAATTTTATACTATGTTTTTCTTTATATGCTTAACTATATAATCTATTCTCTTTCGTCTTTATGGAATCCACAAGTCACGTGTGTACATAAAATTCCGGGTCATTATGAAGTTTGATTAAATTTCAAGGTGTCAAAAAATATATTTTCTGAAGAAAATCTACAGGTAATTTAACGGTGTCGAGCAAATATTTTTATAAAGTTCAGACTTAAAAATATGTTTATACTTGTTAAGACATTCGTTTAGACATAAAATTCGAACCGTAACTCTTAAAAACGAGCAAGTTACGCTCATTTGAAATTTGTAAAATTTAAGAACTTATTTTCTGCGTATATGGAAATTATTGCTGATGCAGAACTGCAGGGGGAAGAATCGTCATTTATGGTCCGTTTCGGCCTTCGGCCAAAACACGAAAGTTGTCTGAAATGTCGTTTTACGTCTATTGCGAAGAAACTAGTGTCGAAACTGAATATTTATGGGTTTTTTTATCTAATAAAATCTGCGTATTCTAAAAATATAATTTTGTTGACAGATCTGATGCGAAGGCGTTTTCGCCTATTTATGATCCGTTTCAAGTCTCGAGTAAAACTAAAAAAGTAGTTTAAAATGCTGTTTTACCTTTACCGCGTAGGTAACCAAGTAAGAAAACTAGTATGAACGGGTTAATTGATCGGGTTAGACCTAAAAGTCTAACTTGACTAAAAAAAAGTCAAAGCTGATAGAATTTTGAAATATGATTTTTAGGCGTTTTTGAGTTCGTTTGAGCTTGTAAAACTTTAACAAATGATATTTTCCAACTAACAAACATTAGTTACGTTTGAAGACATTTAAAATAGTAGATTTGGGTACGAGTTATACATATATATATCGTGAACTTTGATATGGAGTGTTTGGATAACACATTTAATGAATGAGTTTTGTTGAAAATGTTGTGTATTTTTACGCGTCACTATTAACCTGTTAAATTCCTAAACTTTTGATCGAAAACTTTCCTTATATAGAAACTTTCCAAATATATAAACTTTTCGGGTTAGTTGTATTATTCGAAAACTTATATTCTACTTTCTTAAAAGCATTATGCCGTATATTTTACTATCTGCACGCATATGGATTCTTTATACTTTCTCTTATACATGACTCATTGTCATTTCATTTTATCTTTCTTTTCTTCTTATCGCACCACTGATTTGGGTCAAGATTTGAAGTTCTCATTTTCATATATTTCGTTATCATTTTTGACACGTGTCTCCTGACGATACCGATTAAACCTATTGAAACCTTATCACCTGGTAACCATTTTGCAGATTTTCTTATCAATTACTCTTTGTTACTCTCATGTTAACCACTCACTATTTTATAAGATATCATAATGTCACCATATAAACTTAAACTGATATTGTTTGCGAATTATTTTCACAAATTGTTCAACGTTGGTCTTATAAAGAATTCATGTAACATCAAAATTGTTGATTTAAACATCTAGCCAATTATTTACTTGCGAAAAGTTTCATAAATCATATTAAATTCTATTTTACAAATGGCATTATATTCATATTTTAAATATATGACATGTAATACTAGTTTAAAGAAACTGACCATCGCATTGCTAGTCCTAAATTATGCATGGCCTGATCACCTATGCGTAACTTAGAAGGAGCCATGCGAGGCTAAATCAGTAGTCACCTTAAATATTTTAACCAGAACCAACATTTTACATGTTTTTTTTAAAAAAAAAAGTTAGATGAAATAAAGTTCTGAAAACTTTTACATATTATGCGAGTATCACCCTTTCATGATATAAGCATATATTTTCTTGTCTTTTCTTGAACACATTACGAGTCTGCGAGTACATGTTCTTTATTCAACGATATCTGTTCTACTTATTACCTCATTTTTCTCTTATGATATAATTCCCTTTACCACTCGTCTAATTAGTGACCATTGATACCAAACTTGAAAGTTTCAACGTTGTTATGCTTCTACATCGACCAACCTTCTTATCTATTTTGGTAGACCTTCGAAACGTCTCCGAACACGAATAGTGATTTATGACTGGGAGTGAACGATGATTTCGTTTATTTGTCATGATGTGTGTTAGAATCTATCATCTCGAAATTTGTTCGTGTGAACCATGTGTTGACTTCGCTCTCTCATTTCTATTGTTGTTCATTTTGCTAGAATTACCCTCAAGTGACTTCTTAAGAGTTTTCTTTGATTGAAAAATTGTGTAGCTTTTCTCTTTTGATCGTGTATCGACCACCGAGAACTTAAAACCCTTGTTGGTGACACCAACCGCTCTTGTGATTTAATCCTTTGCTAAATCCTTTGTTTCTCATTGTCCTTATCATCGATGCATCTATTCTATCACGTTCGTTAAGAATTTGGTACAAATTTCGTATTATTCACTCGTGTTATTGCTTGCATACATTGTTGATTATTATTCGTTTCATACTTGTTTGCTATTTTGTCACCTTTTGAAAATCCGAACATGTCACATGTTTACTATTCGATGCATTAAACACTTTCTTGGATTTCTAAAAATTATTATAAATTTTTAAGAACGTTTTACACATTTTATCAAGTGGTTAAATTACCAAAATACTCGTTTCAAGTTTAATGTCAGATCTATACATCTTATTTGGTAGATTTATAACTAGTGTTTAAAAATACGTTATGCTTTATCTTTTAAACTATTTGATATATCATACTTTACACTCAAGTTAATGAAATTATCGATTTAATTTATATTTCTATCAATGACTCCAAATAATTAGGAAATTTGATTTTCTCCAATCGTGACAATGAACCCAAGTTTTAGTACTTATTTTGAACAATTTTACTCTTTGTTTTGAAATCCTTATCCCGAAAAAGGACTTAGCGACTGTTTACTCACTAAATATATATAGTTTTGATTACAAATCATCAAACTTTGTAAAATTTTCTTTTAATCAAGAAAGTACCTAAGTCGAGATTTAAAGTAATAGCAAATCCGAGTCGGATAATTGTGATAACTCGTATTTTAAATGTGTTTATGAAATTCATCTTTCCCCTCTATTTCTCTAGTAAGTAGATTACTACGTTTTAAGATTGTGACGCTTTACAGTTTGCGCGAATTGCGATTCCGTGTCGATTATCAATCTTAACTCGTTCTAACACACCGTCTCCGTTTAAGCAATTATTGTGTTCATTCTATCTCTTGATATTTCTCCGTACTGAAAGGTCATTATTTTAATCCAAGTTGAAAATTTATTCGAAAAGGAGTTAAGAAACTGAAGCGTAGTGAATTATAAATGTTAAGGTACGCTGTGATGCAGAAATTACCGGGAAAGCAATGTATCAGTTCTAAACTATGTATCTCCTTTTGTTTGCATCTTCTTCTGTCTCCAGTTGAACTCTTAGGGATTAGAGTTCCTTTAGGGGGTTCGACTGTGAGAACTCGTATTTCTCCGGTATTATTTTATTCTTTTATTCATGTCTCTTGAATTTTCCAACATGTTACGTTTTCTGCTATTCTTCTTACGTAAATCCTGAGATCTTGATAACTTTAAATAAATTATATTTTAAGTATTTTTGATCATTGATAATACTTTATTCGGAATTATAATTTTTTTTATTTTTCCGTATTTGTTTAAATCAATTTTTTTGATTAAAAGCACTCGCGCGCGTTTTACAAAAAGTTTACTCGAATCGACGGAACGAGAACCGATGGCTATATATTTCGATTTTATGAAGTCAAGATACTATGTTTCTATAAATGATTCGTTTTCGTATTATAACTTGCACCGAGTCAGAATGACTAGAGTTTTTAAGAATCAAGTCGGGCTGGAACTAGTTGCATTCAGGCTTAAGTTATACACAAGAATTGGTAAGTGGGCCAAAGCCCACCCCCTTCCTTTTTTTCCTGTTAGTCGACTAAAACACAAACAAAAACACATTTACAACCTTAACTTGCCAAATATTGTTTATCTCTCCTTTTTTTTCTTCTGTCCGACGAACACAACAACAAAACCACCATTATCATCTTCCAAAATCCAATTCTAGCACAATTAAACTACACCAAATTGATATTTGATTGATTCTAACCCTAAACCCACTTAAAAATCCACCACATGCTATGATTTTTGGTGAATCATGAATTTTAAAGATTGAAGATTTTTGGTAATTGATTTTGCCAATAGGTTTGTAATGTGTTAACCATGTTTGTTTATGATTATTACTTGCATTTAGTTTTTTTTAATGATTAGGTTTAAGATTTTTACATGAATTTGATGTTATGAGATGTTTTGAGTTAGTGCTTTGATGAATTATGAGTTTGGTAATTTGAATTGGGTAGTAGAAACCTTAAATTGATGATTAGACCTTAGCAAAAATTCGGACAGCAGGTTTGTGAGCTCAAAACTCACATATTTTCCCATTTTAGGCTGTGTTTTTATTACTTAGATGAATTCATTGACCCTTTTACATGTTAGTAGCGAGTTGGATGGGCGATCAACTCCTCCGGATGAGTGAGTTATGACCGATTTACGGTTGTGAACCCAGTCTGACCCAACAGATTTGTATAGCTATTTGCTACAGGTCATGGGCCATATAATGGACCTTTTAAGACTATTTGGGTTAGTATACATTATAACCTAACAAACTTCTCTGACCTCACATCGATTGTTGTCACGGTTTGTAATTTATGACCAAAACGGTAAACCCGAGTTCGAAAACCTAAATTCTGATTTCGTAACCTTCAAAGAATGCAATTTTCCCGACAATTGGTATTAGCTATTTACCCGTGGTTAGAATGGTCCGAAAGTAGAGTCTTGAGGCTTTCCAATGGTGGAAATCTCAGGCCCTTAAACCTTATAGGTTAACGGGTTATTTTATCCCAAGTTTGACTAGTGCAGTTTGACCATTAAGTGCTTACGGGGTGGCTGTTAGTGTTTTGGACTTTTAGAAAGTTCCGTAAACTCTTAGATCGAAAGGTTGGACATTATGGAAACCTCATGAGAGACCCGTTCAAGTGGTGAAAATTTCATAGTTGTTGGACTTATGGATTGGGAGCTACGCCCTTTACAAAACAGTTATACCAGAAAATGGGACTTTACGCCTACGGTTAAATAAATTGTTGGCGTTTTAGGTGCAAATCACTTGGGTTACTTGATTTGAGACCTTAGGCTATTATGTTATGCATTTTATACAGGTTATATGTCATGGAGGTCATGACCACACTTAAACTCGGTTGGTTGTGCAAGTTATATACATATTATATTTTTACAAAATATTTTGATACAATTGTTTTATATTTTTATAAAACGCATACTTAAGGGTCGTGATCACTCTTGTAGGTCGCGGGTAGCCTTTGGAGTTTTTCCCATTGCCATCTACAGCCCGGTTCTCATATCCGTCACACTTGTACTAAGGTACTCTTGGCACCATTGTATTGTTTTGATTTTTATATGATTAAATACTTTGATTATGAAATTGGGGTTTTTGTATTTAGACCATATGCTACTGATGTCAAGGTGGTATTATGATCATGATAGGTCTTGTGTACTTGTATAGGCATTGCTTAGGGTGTGCAAGTGTTTAGGTGATGCTAGAAGTAAATTTTAGAATAAAAAATGAGGTTAAGAATGATAGCAGATTGCTACGACCATTCATGAAATTTTTCTATAAATAAGACCTGCAACTTTCTTGATTTTTGGATATCCTTGGTTGGGTAGTAAAATTGGTGAGTTGGGTGGTTTTTGGAAGTGTCCGGATGAGTAAAATATGCTCTTTTTATCAAAACTAGTCAATACCGACATGTGCGCCAAATTTGTGTTTGGGGTCAAAGCATAAAAAGTCAAAGTGGGTATTTTTATGACTTATTACAGTAATATAGGTCAAATTTGAACATTTCCATTTGGTTTCAAGTTAAAATCTTTTACGGAATGTAAATGATGGTCAAAATGGTTTTATGCAAATGTTTGTCGAAAATGTCAAATCTGAGTAGTCTGCACTAAAACTGCATTTCCCGTTGATTGGTAATAGCTTTGATAGTGTTTCTTAAAGATTTGAAAAGGTAATAATTTTATCTTTCCAGGTCCATAAAGTTTGAGTTTATAGCTATTATAGAACTCTAGATATGATACAATCTTTACAACATGTTTCTAAAAATTTAGTGCAGCCAATTTGTCAACGTTAATTTTCAACTCAAAGTGTACAAGTGTTGGCTACTTATAGGTTTGATGAGCATTGCTAATGTTTATAAACATGATCATACAGTGGGTAAGTAGTGTTTTTAAGTCAAAATTGATTCGAGTCAATAGGTTGCAATGCCTTGCGAGTTATAAGATGGTTTATGTACTAATAGTAACCAAAGTGTTTTCTAAACGTTAATTTTGTATCTTATAAGTTTTCGCGCCCCATCATCGTAGGTCTTGGATGACTTAAAGTTTCTTGATTGCTTGTTGTTACTACTCAGCCCTCAAGTTCCATATTGATTCACCTCGTAGCTAAGGTGAGTTCATATCCCCTTTTACTACTTGTACATTGTTTCTAAACGCGGGGTGAGATTTTACATGGTGGAACACATTCATTTAAAAAATTGTATGCTATCCAGAACTTGTATGCTATTCAGACTTGTATGCTTTCCAACAGTTTTCATTGATATTATTGCTTATAGTTAATAGCCTTAAGTTTCCTCTCTTGATCATGAACCGTTAATTGTCCTGTATGCTTTGCGCTAAGCGCGAATGTTGTGGGTGGATCCATCGGGATTGACAATCCCCGTCCCGATTACCTTGACGCACTTACATTTGTTTATACTTGAGTATTTAGGCTGAATACTCCCTAGAGGAACTTACTTTGAGTTAAGCTTCGGTTCATGAACTAAACAGCAATAATATTGGTTTCGGACTATGGTTAATGATCATAACCATTTTCTCTATTTACTTGTTTTACAAATGGAATGCTTGTGTTCCTCACCTTTACTGCTAAACCTATGAATATCACTCAACTTTATGTTGACGATTCTACATGTTTAATCTCAGGTATTAATACTTAGCTTTGCTTGGATGGGAGCCCGCAGGATATTATCGCAGCTTGGAGATTTCTGTGTGTACTTAAACTTTGGTTTATTTAAAAACTATTAGAAGTTTATCATGTATTCTTTGTAACTATAATTTACAAAACCATAATTAAATTATAGATTTCCGCTTATAAAAATATGGGACCTTTGTTTAAAAACTCTGATTCTTTATGATTTAGTGTATAAATTTTTATTACGTCAACTTTATGTCAATAATATTTCATTGTTTCTTGTACCATGACGTGGCACCCCCTTGCTGCCTAGTTGTTCCATACCTGATTTTGGGGGTCTCACAAATACTGTGTCTATTATGCTTACGTTTTATTGCATACATTCATAATCACTCGTATAAATAGCATTAGAATATGAACACGTGTTATCATTGTTTAAACATCAAATATGACCGTTGATAAATCATTGATTATCATGTTAAATCATATGTAATATATGAAACAAATCACATATGATAATTCATTACCAACTTGTAAAAACAAATATCATATATACTTATGTAAATCATATATTATTCGCTAAATATCGCATATGATATATAATAGAATCACAATCATGCAAGATAAAAAAAGTCAAGTGAAAAAAATTATAACACTTGTTCATATAACAATCAAACATAATTAAACATAACCAGAGTAATTTTAAACAACATTTTTTTCTTGAAAAACAACTAATGTGGTGTTCTTGATCTTCAAACCCACACCTCATCTTGTTCTGATCAAAACTTCCCACATGATAAACAAGCATCCGTGTTCTTCAAACCTTTTTCTATCGCTTTGTCATTTCCACCTTTAATACGCAAGTTTCAACGTTCTTTGGGCATTTCAACAGATGGACTGTCTGAAAGTTTGTGGACTTATATTTAATAGTCATGTGTTAGGATCGAACTCGAGATTACGGGATTGCACACAATACGTATAGAGTTAATTTATTTAATAAATATATTTATATATTTATTAAAGTAAATCGAGTTATAACTTTAACGGTCATTAAATAATTAAGAGTTAAGTTTTAATGAACGTTGTGGAATAAAATAGAAGAGGAAAAGAAAAGTACGGAACACCCCTTAAGGGGGTGTTCGACCGTCGGTTGGAACCAAGGGGGGGGGGGGGGGGAGAAGGGAAATTTCCTTATATTTGTTTACTTGGGCTACAAGTATTTTAGGCCTATATAAATATCCCCTTACCCTCATAATTCAACACACCACATCTCTCTTTCTCCTTCTCTTTTGCGATCGCAAGCTGAAACCCACAAGGGGGTTTTGTTTGGTTTTTCGGTTAAGCTATAATCAAGTCCTAGCCCCTCTCTAGGGTTGTTGGGTTGATTTTCCACTAGACGTTGAAGCTCGGTTTACACGTACGAGCATTACAGTTAACTCGTTATAATACGTGTGTACAAGAACGTAATATAGGCTTACTTTAGACTATATCATGTTGATTCGGTACAAACCCTAATTTGGTAAATTTGTTCTTGTTCGTGGGATTTGCTTTGCAAAAGGTACGTAACCCTGATTCGATTAATAATAATTGTGTTATTATGATATTGTTAAATCGCTTCCGCTATCTTTGTTAGAGTTTTAATAATTGTTATGAACTTTATAAACCTTCACTGGCATCGAGAGTCGTTTTAACATGTTATAATTATAAAAAATCTAAAGTTTTTTAACTAATAATTGTTTTGAGTTAAAGCTACATGTTTTTTAGGTTTTTCAAAAATTAGGGTTTTTGTTTTTTATGTTGGTCGAATTTTTGGGCCGAATTTAATAAAAAAAATAAAAAAATTTGAAACCCTAAATTACATGTTGTATAATTTTAGATTAAAATTGAATGATTAATTGTTATGTCATGTAGATTATTGGTTACGGTCCGTAGAGATTTAATTGTTAAGATATATGGGTGGATCCATGATAAACATGCATGTTTTTTCATGGATCGTAAAATCGAATGTGCTACGTGTTTATTTTGATTCAATAAATATAGAATTAGAGAAGACTTTTTATGTATATAAAAACCCTAGATTTTAAACTTATTGAATAAAATCATATGCATGCTGCTATTTGATTTATTTATTGCACATATAAATTGTTATTATGTGTTTATGATTTAATTTTTTTATGCGTTTTTATTGTATATTGTAAACAGGGGTAATTTTTTTAAGAAAAATAATATGAACTAAATTATATTAAAACTAAGATTTGTTATGAGACCTAAATTACATAGAATTACGTTGATCGGTGACTTGCAATAATAATTTTATTGGCCTACTCAATTTTGACAAACAATGAAGTGGGTATAACGCGCTGCTGGTCAAGTACCCGGCTAAGGAAGGAGGTTATGCCATTTGTCGCTGACCAAATTCCCGGCTCGCCTGTGCGTCAAAAATTGGAATTGCCTACGATTATTAATACAAGGTTTTTACCTAGTAAGAAAATATCGTTGTTCTAGTCTCTTCGAATTGATTACTGGTTCAAAGTGTGACTCAATTGTTTTTGGTAGGACAAAAGTTGTGTCGTTGTAGTAAAATTTAAAAAGTGCAAAACTTTAAAGTAAAAAGGCAGGTAAAATAAATCTAAATCTAATTGAAAATAAATGACGGGAATTAAAAGCGAAACGAAAAGTTAAAAGCAATTAAAGTAAATAACGCAAACTTAAAACTATCCTAAAGGCAAACTTAAACTAAATCTAAGGCAAGTTAACTTAAAGTGCGACTAAGTAAAAAGGCGGGAAAAGTAAAGCTTAAAAATTCAAACTTTAAAACAAAAACTTAAAATAAACTAAAAACACCTCACTCGGAATAATTACTCGTTCGGAATGTCACCTTCACCCGGAATAATTCTTCTTCGTTCGGAATAACTTGACAAAACCCTTGATCCGGGATAATTGCTCATCCGGAATAACTCTTTATTCGGAATAAAGTCTTCATGCGGAATAATGGATTCATCCGGAATAAATGCTCATGCGGAATAAAAGCTTCGTTCGGAATATAGGGTTCATCCAGAATAACTCTTCATCCGGAATAAGTTGCTCATCCGGAATATTGGTTCATCCGGAATAACCACTTGATCCGGAATAAAGACTTGGTTCGGAATAAATCACTTATCCGGAATAAACCTTCACTCGGAATAAAACACTGATTCGGAATAAACTGCTGATGCGGAATAATCACAACAAATCCTTCATCCGGAATATCACTTCATCCGGAATATCAAGCTGATCCGGAAGAAATCCTTTATTCGGAATATATCACTAATCCGGAATAACCTAGAATAAACCCTTCATTCGGAATATTACCTTTATTCGGAATGTTTGGTTCATCCGGAATAACTGTCTGATCCGGAATAACGGCCTTGATCCGGAATAACCTGGGCAAACAAACAGCGAAGAACAATGGAAACAAAGAAGCTACGAATCTAAACAAAATCAATCAAAATCAACCAAAGGATTAAACCAAAATAAACACAAATGATTAACTAACAATAATCTATCAATCCAAATCAATAAAACTAACAATAATAACCACAATAATCAAAACCCACTTGATTAAATCAATAAAAACTTCAAGAACATGAACATAAACATAAAGCATAAAGATTAAAGATTAAACAAGAAAGGTAGATAGGAGATTAACAAGAAAAGTAAAGATTCAATAACATAAAAAGGAAACTTACTTGAATTTAAAGGTGCAAGGTAATTAAATGTGCAATCAAAATAAATGACATGGAAATTAAATGTGCAAATATTAAAGTGGAAGACTAATTGTCACTATTAGTCAACAAAAACAAATGAAATCCTAATGACTCTGTTTATAGGGGAAGAGGTGATTAGTGGAAGGAAGCTTCCTCATCTCTTTCTTCTTTCTTTAATTATCTTTTAATCCTTCGTCTTTAGTCTTTAATCATTTTAAATTCTTCGACCTTTCAGACTTTGTCTCGGGATTACTTTAAACTCGTCTTGTGATTTCTTCATAAATTAGACTTGAGTTCTTCGGATTTATTAAACTTCCGTCTTTGGACTTTTTCTTCGATAAATCTTCAGAATAGGCCTTGGACTTCCGTTCTTTTTGCACTCTTGATTTCTTGACTTCGTCTTTTGTCTTTTTCTTCGATAAAAGCCCGTGAAAGCCGTGTTTTCTTCCCTTTTAACATTTTGATCCTAAAATCACAACAAAAACACAAACCACGCATAATTCCGACATTTACGACATAAAATACACGTTTTGGCCTGGTTATTATTGTAATTAATTGGTAAAAGGATGGGTGTTTACACACCTATCAAATCCCCTACACTTGACCATTGCAATGTCCTCATGCAATGCATTAGTTACAAAGCACGTTTTACATTTTCCATCATAATCAATCCATGTTGGCCTTTATTAAAGAGATAGAAAATTATAAACATTCAAAGGAAGAAAGTAAGTAAAGAAATCAAAGACATACCTTAGGGTTTTGGAAATGTCATGAATGATCATCATCCTCAAGTTTTCACATTCTCCAAACCAAGCTTATAAACGAGATCATTGTTATTATAAGTCAGCAAACTAACACGAACTCATGTGGGCCAATTATTTACTTAGACTCCCTTATTCCTAGGTGTATCTATTATATTTTATTGTTGTCTTGAATGATCACGAGGATGCATTGTTGACTTATTTCGATAGTTAATTAGGCTGAAAATAAAGTGGGACGATTTAATCAATAGTTAGCTAAAGGACAAAATCTTTTAAAACTGCTTCTCGGGACCTCATAAAGTTCATATCTTGGCATTAGTCGCTTCACGATTTGAGACCTTTCTCGGACCGATATTTGGCAGCGACTTCATACTTCAAATCTTTGAGAGACGTTCTTGAAATAATGGTCTTCTCTTCATAATAGGAATGTCTTCACTTGAAGTTTTGAGAGATTCTTCATATTTGGACCACGACTTCTTCATTTTTCTCCAATCTTTATTTTGGACTTTGATATACAACGATCCGCTTCCTTTCAGGACTTGGATATACTTATCCTCATACCTTGTTAGGGCCTTGTTGGATAGACTTCTCCATGATCTTTACGGGAGTATTTGCTTTTCATCGTGTGTCTCGATCCTTCATATTGATTTTTGATAAATGATTCTTCACATCACTTGGGATCTTTAGCAACAAAATGTAGCCCTCATGCCTTGTTAGGACCTTTTTGGACTCGCCAATCTTCGCATCCCGCTTCAATAAGTTATGCCCTGGCTATGAACTCTAATCAATACCGAGTAACTTTTAAACGATCTTGGGCTAGAAGCTAAGTAACTTTTCAAATCGTACAACCTTATTTATTGCAGATAAATTTATTAGCAAGCGATGGAGAATAGGCTTATACATAACTCACATAAATTCACGAAAGAATACCAAACTTATAACTGACTCTATCATCTCTCGTTCTCCACAATTTAAAATCTCAAGGAATGAGACTCGTGGATGCTTAGCCTATTAAATTAAAGTTTTGGGTTTTCGAGTCGTCTATAGGATCTTGCAATTTCTTAGACTCTTTCAAGATTAGAATTCGCATTTTAAAGTTCCCTTGATAAACGACTCTCTAGGATCAATTATAGGAACTTGCGAAAAGTTCTTGTTCTTAACCCGTGAGAGTTAAGACTTTCGCGTTTTAAAGCTCCCTATATAAAAGCCTAGCAAAACTTGACTTAAACACGTTAAGGATACTAGCTAGAGTAAACTTAGATAAGTAAACTCGGGTTGAGTCAAAAGATTCACAACGTTGAAAATTAAAACCACTTTATTAAAATTTATTCTAGTAAAGAAAGAAAATAACTTACAAAGGGAAAAACTAATAGGCCAAAATAGATCAAAAATTTTGAAAAATGTCGAAAAATTGATTTTCCGGTTAAAATGAGGGCAATTACAAGGAAAAGACCACTTAACTTTGATAGAAGTTCCCCTTACACTGGATATAAACATTGTCCTCAATGTTTAAGCATGTGGGAGTAAACTCCCCTACACTTAGGACATTGTGCACGTTATATAAATATTGCTAAGGAAAAGACAACTAACGAGATTCCTATTTTAATATTGGAAAATATAAAATAGTGAATCGAAAAGAGTTTAGGATAGAATCGGGAGGACGGAAACACGGAATCACGGGTCGTCAAAAATCATCAAGAGTGGATCATTGCACGCTCGAATCCCTGAATATGAAAAGAGAGGAAATAACAAACACCAACGGATCTCCCCTACACTTAGGATAAAGATAGCTAAAAGATACATACTTGGGTTGCCTCCTAAGAAGCGCTTGATTTTTGTTCACCGAGTCGTGAGCCTGACTCGACCTTGATTAGCATAGGAAGAAGCATGAAACACATCCACCGGGATCAAATACATTGTTTTCGTCCATCAAATAGCACAAGCTTAAGGCGAACAAGGCAAGCCAAAGAAGAGTAGGCAAGGTTCCCTTAAGCAAAGATGGAGCACGGTGGTAGCAAGGGTGAAGAGGTGCAAGCATATCTTCATAAGTTCCTTTTATTTCATTAGATGGATACTGAGATGGCTTAAAGATTCCAATACCGGGGTCGAACACCTTTTCCTTTAAGGGAAAATAGCACTCAGGCTCAGCAGAATTTGAAGAACATCCGCAAAGAAAATGCACAGCCTCGTCCTCAGAAGGCGGACAAAGAGGTGGCAAAACATACGTGTTGCGGATGTTGGTGTCGTCCGGTTTCTTCTCCTTTGAAAGAATTTTCTTCAAATCCGTAGAAGGATGAAGACCATAATCATCAAAGTCCAAAGGAGGGGCATCACTCTCATGAGGGAAGTAAGTATTGAGAAAAGTAGAAAAGTCTTCCTCAAATGAGTAGTCATCCAAAGTAGGATCAAGCATGGATTGCGGAGGATCTTCAACATGAGAAGAATCACTCGAAAGAGTATCAGCCTCATCAAAATCATCATAAGTGGGTATGTCAGGATACTCAGAAGTAAAAGAATCATAATCATCTCAATCAGAACTAGAATCATCATCATAAGCATCATAGATCGGTGGAGAATCATATATGGGTGAAGGTTCCAAATTAGAGAGAGAATCATCCACATCATCTTGAAACAGTGGATTATCATTGCAAGAATCGAATAGAGGATTGTTGTAGACGACAAAATCATCAAGCACATTAATCATATTCGCTGATTCTCTTCCATAGGATTTGCTTGTAAGCTTCCCCATTTCAAAAACTTGTGCATCATCCCCGACTCTTAAGATGAGTTCATACTTATCCACATCTATTAAAGCTCTACTGGTTCTCAAAAATGGACGTCCAAGTATTAACGGAATACGAGGGTCCATTTCATAATCAACAACGACGAAGTCGACCAGAAAAGTGAATGTGCCAACTTTAATGAACACATCTTCGGCAATACCAACGGGGTAAGCGAGAGTGCGATTTGCAAGCTCAAGATTCATCTTCGTTGGTGTAAGGTTGGGCAATGATAACTTTTTCCAAACACTTAAAGGCGTCAAATTTATACTGGCCCCGAGATCGGCTAAGGCAGTAAATTTGTCGGTTTGGTTAAAAGTACAAGGTAGCACAAACGACCGGGATCTCCAAGTTTTTCCAGAAGTTCTTTAAGAAGGATGGAAGAGCAATTTTCATTCAAGCGAGTATTAACAAACTCGACCATCTTCTCCTTCTTACTAAGCAATTCCTTAAACATCTTGACAAATTGTGGCATTTGGGCAAGAGCTTCAACAAGGGTAAAGGTGACTTTCATTCCGGCAATCTTTTCCAAAAAGTTAGAGACTAGAATGTCATTCTTAGTCAAAATTCTAGCCTTGTTGAGTCGAGAAAGGTAAGGAATGCTGGGGTTGGGTGGTGGAGGTGTAGAAGGTGAAGGTTGAGATGTTGAAGGGTTAAAGGTGGAAGGTGGGGTTGGAGGATTCTTCTTGGGTACTTCTTCATGACGAGGCAGAGACGGTAATGGTGTACTAATACTAGGTGTGGGAGTAGTAGGGATAAATGGTGGTGGAGGAGGTGTAGATGGAGTAACTGGGGGTGGGATAGATGGTCCTACTAATGTTGCTCTACTACGGGTAGTAATAGCACTCACATTCGCTCTCGGATTGGTGACGGTGTTTGAAGGTAAAGAGCCCGAAGTAGAGGGTTGAGTGGTTGGTAAGAAACTAGCCAGCATATCTTTCAAATCATTCGTTTGATTGCTGAAGGAGGATTGTATATCATTTCGAAGCTCGGATCTAATGTCATTCCCTTGCTTAGTGATATCCCCTTTCAAATTGATAATTTGGCTTTGCAGATTCTTGATTTGCTCTCCTTGGGTTCTCATTAAGGCTTCAACATCTTGATTAATGGGTGGGGCTTGTTGAGCGGGTGGGTGATAAGGATTAGAAGCTCGAGGTGGGATTTGGTTTCTTCTATTGTAGTTTTTGTTGGGGTTTTGGTTTTGAGGAGAAAAACCGGGTGAAAGATAGTTGTTGGACCGGTGAATTAGCAAATTTCGATCCCCTTGAGGTCGGGCTTGGTAATTTTCCGGTGAATAATTACCATAAGCCGCATACACGTTTTCCGGATTGCCTTGAGTAGAAGGACAATCAGTGTCTGAGTGAGGACTGCCGCATGTCTCACAAGGAATTGCTACAGCTTTAACTTGTTGTTGTTGGTTTGTAGCGATGATCAAGATATTTTTGTTCATTTCGGCCATCATACGGGTGAATTCGGTCATGTCGGGGTTTGCTGAAGTAGAAGAAACATTGACTCTCGGGTTGTTCCTTGAAGAAGTGGAGGAATCCCAATTTTTATGGTGAGCAGTCATGTTCTCAATAAGCTCTCTACACTCCTCGGGTCTTCTTTTCATAAATGTGCCACCGGCGGCTGCATTAATCGTATCACGATCACGAAAAGTCAAACCGTTGTAGATAGTATCAATTAAGGTCACGGGGAGCATGTTGTGGTTTGGACATTGATCGATCAAAACATTATATCTTTCCCAAGCATCAAAGAGAGATTCATCGGGTTCTTGCATGAAACCGCTGATTTGATTTCGAAGGCCCGTGACCATGGATGGTGGAAAGTAGCGCGACAAAAATCGTTGAGTCATGTCATCCCAAGTATGTATGGAATTCTTCGGGAGACGATCAAACCATTTTTCGGCGTGGTGTGATAAAGTATGTGGAAAGAGTTGAAGGCGAAGAACATCCATAGTAGCACCGGGCAACTTCATGCTTTGAGTAATAGTAATGAATTTGTCGAGGTGCTTGTTGGCATCATCATCCGACAATCCGCGAAAAGGGTTAGTTTGCACTTGTTGGATCATGTGATGCTTCAACGAAAACTCCGGAGCCGTGATTTGCATCGACGCAATCGGTCCTCCTCGTCCAAACATTGGGGGTTGACAAAGCTCCTCTATTGTCCGAAGATCGGGTTGTGGAAGAACATTGTTGTTGTTATTGTTGAGGTGCGGTTGATTATTGTTGTTGTTCACACCTGCCATAGCTAAATCTTCACTAGTCTCGGGCTCTGGATAAGTAGAAGATCTAGTACACATACACCTGCAAAAGCAAAAGAAAACAATACCAAACACAAAGAGAATATATATACACTATAAAGAAAATAAAATCTTTTTGGATTTTTGAAAATTTTTATGGATTTTTTAACAATTTTTAATTTTTATGGATTTTTGGAAATTTTTAAACAAGAAAATAACGTTCACGAATGAACGGATCCCCCCAAAAAAACGCGTCTCTCACAGAAAACCGTTAATCTTTACGAAAAGAGCCGGCAGCGGCGCCATTTAATACAAGGTTTTTACCTAGTAAGAAAATATCGTTGTTCCAGTCTCTTCGAATTGATTACTGGTTCAAAGTGTGACTCAATTGTTTTTGGTAGGACAAAAGTTGTGTCGTTGTAGTAAAATTAAAAAAGTGCAAAACTTTAAAGTAAAAAGGCAGGTAAAATAAATCTAAATCTAGTTGAAAATAAATGACGGGAATTAAAAGCGAAACGAAAAGTTAAAAGCAATTAAAGTAAATAACGCAAACTTAAAACTATCCTAAAGGCAAACTTAAACTAAATCTAAGGCAAGTTAACTTAAAGTGCGACTAAGTAAAAAGTCGGGAAAAGTAAAGCTTAAAAATTCAAACTTTAAAACAGAAACTTAAAATAAACTAAAAACACCTCACTCGGAATAATTACTCGTTCGGAATGTCACCTTCCCCCGGAATAATTCTTCTTCGTTCGGAATAACTTGACAAAACCCTTGATCCGGAATAATTGCTCATCCGGAATAACTCTTTATTCGGAATAAAGTCTTCATGCGGAATAATGGATTCATCAAGAATAAATGCTCATGCGGAATAAAAGCTTCGTTCGGAATATAGGGTTCATCCAGAATAACTCTTCATCCGGAATAAGTTGCTCATCCGGAATACTGGTTCATCCGGAATAACCACTTGATCCGGAATAAAGACTTGGTTCTGAATAAATCACTTATCCGGAATAAACCTTCACTCGGAATAAAACACTGATTCGGAATAAACTGCTGATGCGGAATAATCACAACAAATCCTTCATCCGGAATATCACTTCATCCGGAATATCAAGCTGATCCAGAATAAATCCTTTATTCGGAATATATCACTGATCTGGAATAACCTAGAATAAACCCTTCATTCGGAATATTACCTTTATTCGGAATGTTTGGTTCATCCGGAATAACTGTCTGATCCGGAATAACGGCCTTGATCCGGAATAACCTGGGCAAACAAACAACGAAGAACAAGGGAAACAAAGAAGCTACGAATCTAAACAAAATCAATCAAAATCAACCAAAGGATTAAACCAAAATAAACACAAATGATTAACTAACAATAATCTATCAATCCAAATCAATAAAGCTAACAATAATAACCACAATAATCAAAACCCACTTGATTAAATCAATAAAAACTTCAAGAACATGAACATAAACATAAAGCATAAAGATTAAAGATTAAACAAGAAAGGTAGATAGGAGATTAACAAGAAAAGTAAAGATTCAATAACATAAAAAGGAAACTTACTTGAATTTAAAGGTGCAAGGTAATTAAATGTGCAATTAAAATAAATGACATGGAAATTAAATGTGCAAATATTAAAGTGGAAGACTAATTGTCACTATTATCCAACAAAAAAAATGAAATCCTAATGACTCTATTTATAGCAGAGGAGGTGATTAGTGGAAGGAAGCTTCCTCCTCTCTTTCTTCTTTCTTTAATTATCTTTTAATCCTTCGTCTTTAGTCTTTAATCTTTTAAATTCTTCGACCTTTCAGACTTTGTCTCGGGATTACTTTAAACTCGTCTTGTGATTTCTTCATAAATTAGACTTGAGTTCTTCGGCTTTATTAAACTTCCGTCTTTGGACTTTTTCTTCGATAAATCTTCAGAATAGGCCTTGGACTTCCGTTCTTTTTGCACTCTTGATTTCTTGACTTCGTCTTTTGTCTTTTTCTTCGATAAAAGCCCGTGAAAGCCGTGTTTTCTTCCCTTTTAACATTTTGATCCTAAAATCACAACAAAAACACAAACCACGCATAATTCCGACATTTATGACATAAAATACACGTTTTGGCCTGGTTATTATTGTAATTAAGTGGTAAAAGGATGGGTGTTTACACACCTATCAATTATTATTTGTATTACACCTTAAGGTTGATTCACCACAAATTCACATCCGAAACACAATGAATAAGGTTATTGCTTTGTGCTTTAGCCGAGGTCTAGAAAAAGTACGCTGTGAATAGTTGTGGGTAGTTCTTTGATTGGTTCAACTAATATCTCAACATAATATATGTAGAAATTTAGTCTCGTGAAAAAGTTTACTAAATGTTTTATTAAACTTATGATATGGAGATGTATGCATGCTTCTCCATACATTGATTTTTGATATCAAAATTGTAGAAACTATAAGGGGGATGAATAGTTTCTAGTTCATTTTCAAAACATTTCGGCTTAATCCACTGTGCGCGGTTCTTTATTGTACCCCCGATTCTTTATCAATAAAGAACCGCCGGTCCATTTAGGGAACCGCCGACAGTGGACGAAACCATTTATTGAATGTTAAACTTAAACAATCCTTGGTATCAAATTCTCGATCAAGATTGACTAGATATGAGATGTGTTTGATTGAAAGATAAATACTACAAGTAAGAAAAGACACAAACACATCAAATCAAGTATACATCAAGCAATAGTCTAAACACTAAGCACACACAACACACAACAACATATAAATACATCAATAAGAGTAAAGACATAAATGTAAAGGAAATTACCGACACGATGATTTATAGTGGTTCGGTTACGAAGATCCTCTTTGCCATACTCTACTCCTCGCGTACACCTTACTCGAGAGTTGCTTCACTAATCAACAAACTCCTTAAGGTGGAGAAACCATACACAATGTTGCTTATCCAATTTCTGACTCTAAGCTAAAAGTCGAGTCCTAATCTTAGGTAGGACCAATCTACACACGTCGCCTACTTCACCATTTTCTGACACAAGGCTAGATGTCGAGTCCTAATCTTAGCTAGGACCAATCTACACCAATCTACACTAATCTTCACACTAGTTATGTTTTATGGCCCAACATAACAAACCTTGTGTTTTATGTCCTAAACACATAAACCATATAGATCTAAGCACACAACACTTAGATCTATGACTCTAATACTATATCCAAGTATTAACAAACTTGGATCTACACAACTAACACCTAATCCAAGGATACCCATCACTTGGATCTTCTACCCTTACAAACACATCCAAGTGAAACAAACACTTGGATCTTCTACATATACATAGTAGGAAAACAATGACTTGATCTAGAAGGAGAGATCTTCATCATGTTATGAACCCAACACTGCATGGTAATGAAAGTGTTCTTCTCTTTTCACTTGAGAGGATGGAAGGATGGAGGATAGAATCACATCTTAAACAAGATTAATCAAAACTAACTAATCAAGGAGTTTAAAGATATTTTTGAAGAAACTGTGCAAAAAGGGTTGAAAGAAAAGCTGGAAATGATCCACTATTTATAGGACAAGAGTGCAACGGCTTTATATATCCGTGGTTCCTTATCAATAAGGAACCTCGGGTGGCGGTTCCTTATCAATAAGGAACCTCGGCCTAGGAGTCCGTGTATTTTTGTCCTTTAGTGGGGAAATACCATTTATACCCTCAAAGGATATTCTTTTGGCATATGGAATATGCCAAACTTAAATTTCCATTTTCTTGTTAATAAAACATTTTCTTAAAAATAATGTTTATTAAAATCTTTTATCATATTTGATCAATGTTTCAAAAATCGTGAATCGCTAGCCTGCCCGTCGACCACCTTGTAGCTTGTAACCGTTCTAGGCGGGATTAATCGATGATTAATCAGATCAGTATTTTTAGCAAATTTTTGGTATTTTCGGCAGGTTTTGGGTATTTTTAACGAGTTTTAGGTATTTTAGGCATTACTATTCTTCGAATCCAGCTTTTCATACATATAAATAGTTACTATAAGTGATAAACTCAAGTTTATTGCGAGTTTTTGGTATTTTCGGCAAGATTTGCAAGTTTCCGGCAAGTTTGACCTCCCTTGACCACCATTGACCACAGTTGACCGCCATTAATCGCTTTTAAATTAATCGGCACGGATGATGGCCTTGTAGCAATTAATCGAAGATTAATCGGCCTTGTAGACCTTGTTTTCGGCCTTGTAGACCTTGTTTTGAAACATTGCATTTGATTAAATGTGAGTTTTAAGAAAATATTAATCCTTGATCACTTAGTTAGGTTAATGACATGTTTATTCATACCTTGAGTGATTCATGCCGAATATGATCTTGGAGGTGTCGAGAGAAGTATACAAATGTATTCTTGAGTGATTACGAGTACCTTAACATTTTACATAATTTATTGCGATTTATTCGTTTGTCATCAACTATATCGACTAAACATCGTAATATTTGCACTTACAATCTTGTTAACCATAAGATTCAAGCTAACAAGAGGATGATCCGGAGGTCGGGGAGGATAAAAGTAATGTTTAGACATTTTTAGAGAGAGAAAGTAAAGCTTGAATGTAGTGTGTGTATTTAGAGAGAGAAGTGAAATACACAATAAGAGAAACCTCACCCCTCTATGGAAGTATGGAGGGGTATATATAGGCTAAACAAGAGGTCACTTTGACAACATGTCAATAGTAGTCCCTCCACGTTTTGCCTATCTGAATAAAATGTACTTCCGTATATGGCGCTGACATTTTAGGGCTAACAATCTTCCCCCAATGTGGAGACATACGGAATTACTTACAATGTTCCTAACAAGTAAAAATACAACAAAATAAAGTCTTCCAAGGCGCTTCCAATGCTGAGGATGTCTTTTAATTCTTCTTGTTTTCATAACTTGTACCTCAGCTTGAATCCTCTTTGTCTTTGCTTGTTGTGGAACAATTGTAATATGCATGATTTGGATTAACTTCCCCCCAATTCATGCAACATGTATTAAAAAACTTTCTTCTTAGACTTCTTTTTGACGAAGTTTCTGAATCAGCTTCCCCCCAAACCAATATCTGTATCTTAAGCATATTATGACACTTTGATGTGGTTTGAACAATCTTCTAGCTCATCGGTTTAAGTGCAAAGCGGAAATTTGTAGAAGAACCACACCAGATAATACTGCTTCTATACTGTTTCATGTCGTTTAGGTTTTGGTGATAATCCGTTTGGGGTAACATGCAGGAAATCAACAACAATTCTTCTTACGCCTGCAGAATACTTCATAAAAATCATATAAAGTAAGTAGATACCATTCCATGTACACTACTTCCCCCTGGAAGTTGATCCGATTACTTCAAAGTACACGATCTTCCCCCATGATGATTTCGAACTCTCGGAAGCATCATTATCGTGGACGTCCATATACTCGAGAAGTTCTTAGTCTTAAGCAAATGTCTTGAAAAGTTTTGAAAGTCATTGAGAAAATTTGAAAAATTTTGCTTAGACTATGAAGTACCATTGTCGTTGTGTAGCTCATAAATATCCCGTGAAAATTGATTGCTGATTCCATCTCTCTCTGTCTAACTTACCAACCTCGAATTCATTCGGCTATTTGTTATGACCACATGTGAAGTAAACCCGATATTGCAAACTTGAAACTAAAGTACAATCCCCCAAATTTTTTACTTAAGCTTGCACTTGTGTCGATTGAAGAACGATGCAGAAACAAGTCTCTTATACCTCTTGAAGTTATCCACACGAGCAACTGCGTGTGACACCTAAAAATGATAGTTATCCATGTCGTCGACCATCCACCCCTTGACAGTGGAAACTGGATAATTCAAGTCTCAATCATAAATTTTATCGCCCAAGCAAGTCATCAATCGATAGACTGTGTTTGAAGAAAAAGGGTAGAAAAATAGAAGGAAGGCTCGATGATGAAATAAGTAGACGCCTTCGTGAAATCCCACTTGAACTTCAAATAAAGAATACCAAATCCACTTCGTGATCACTTGTCATTGTAGAATCAAAACTAGCCGTTGTCGTTAAAGTGAATCTTATATCGGATCGTTTTAGCGTTAAGTGTTTTGTTTGCTTTGGTGTTGTGTTGTGAATGTCGTTATCTAGAACAAATTGTGAAATGAATTGTCATTAAGGGACAAAATTTGTCTAGATAACTTGTCATTAAGCTCAACGTCAGTCATATGCCCCACTGATGCACGGATCGACCTCCGCGGTGAGGTCGTCGAAATTTTTTCGAGAATATTGGGTTTAAAACCTAAATTTTTCTATGTCGTTTAAGCACTTTCGATCGAAACAGAACAAATACCGACATCGAAAATATTGTCATCATAGTCCGGTAATTACTTGCATGTCCACTATCAACATAGCCCAACACAAAAGGCCCGGTTCAATATTAATATCTAACCAAATTTGAAGAAAGTCCTAGGCATAAATGTAGATTTTTGGATCAATGTGTAGCAAGCCCAAAAGTTTGTGGTAATACCCGGTTAAGACCTACTCCATATATACCTCACTCATACCTTTTAATTAGGGTATTAATAAACTAACTAAAACCCAATCCTCACACATCGTAACATCCGCCCCCATCTTATCTTGTAAACACAGGCAACACAAATCTCATCTCAAAATCAAAGTAATACCCATCTCAGAAACGATTTTACATCTAACCCATGCCAATCTTTAAGGATACCACTGATATTCGACCATATTGAAAACCTACACGATTGCTTTTTCTAAATCTATTTATACCAAGAGAACAAGCAACCAATTCACAATCCTTTGATACATCGATTTGGATTCAGGCTCCATATGAGGGTATCGGGTAAGGTGATGTGTTGGTTAAACTTGCTAGATGATGGTCTTAAAATCGAAAATACAAAGATCAAGATAATAACGAAAATGTTATGGATCTTTCTTTGATTTCGAATATATAAAAACATGGTGCAAAACTTTACAGATCTATGATGCATGTTGTCTAGATACGAAATCTTTAAAGGTTTCTTATCTTGAACAAATCTGACATCAGTTGTGTTTTTGATTTTGAGTCTAGATGATTAAGTGACGATGGGTTAAGATAGACATAGATATGTTAATTATTGGATGTGATGAAGAGTAATAGATGGAGTCGGTTTGATTGTTGGTGTGAGTTTGATTGTTTGGATGAGATGGTATTGGGTTTTGTAAGTCATGGTCTTGGAAATGTTTTTCTGGTTTGGTCAAGATGCCACAAGTTTTTCTTTGAAAAACAGTCATCACAGTGAAATTTTTATGCCCATCGCAACATAAAAGTAAATGCCATCGAAGTCTATTTTTAAACCCATCGTAATGACTTTCAAAACTATCCATCGCAGTGTGTATCCATCATAATGAAATTACCACCCATCGCATCGACCCATCGCATCGACCCATCGCATCGACTCATCTCTGCGAGTCATCGCAGCGAGTCATCGCAGCGAGTCATCGCATTCCTCCATCGCACTCAATGCGATCAAAAATAGCCATCGGGAACTCCCATCGTAGTCAAGCCATCGGAATGTGCATCAGAGGAGGGTTTTGACCATTTTCTTTGGTATCTCCGAAAATGGTGAAATCTGGGTTTTTCAGGTCTGCTTTTTTTCTTGGTTTTACCGAAAAATGGATCTGTGACAATTGTTTTTGTCCTTTTACCCAATAAAAATTTTAGAAGTAATGCATGTTTGATAGGAAAAAAAAAACAATAAATGGGTACTAAAAAATGGACAAAGATTATGAGGCATGACAAACACAGATATGGAACAAGAAATTTATATAACGAGACATTACCAAATAAAATGGATAATATTGAAACATGATGAAGTCATATAAGAATCGATTCAGAAAAAACATCAACCATGACTCTGAAAACACAACAAGAACACCAACCATGAATCATAACAAGGTACGAGCCTTGAATCTTGATAACACGACGCAAACACAAACACAAAACACCCCCGGTTAGCTCTGATACCAATTGTTAACCATAAGATTCAAGCTAACAAGAGGATGATCCGGAGGTCGGGGAGGATAAAAGTAATGTTTAGACATTTTTAGAGAGAGAAAGTAAAGCTTGAATGTAGTGTGTGTATTTAGAGAGAGAAGTGAAATACACAATAAGAGAAAACCTCACCCCTCCATGGAAGTATGGAGGGGTATATATAGGCTAAATAAGAGGTCACTTTGACAACATGTCAATAGTAGTCCCTCCACGTTTTGCCTATCTGAATAAAATGTAATTCCGTAAATGGCGCTCACATTTTAGGGCTAACAAATCTCCCCCTTTTTGATGATGACAAACAAGTAAACCACAACACATATTAAAATGTATAAGTTACTCGTTTACACTTACTTCTCCCCCTTTTTGTCGAATCAAAAAGGTAGTCAACGTCTTTGAAGAAGAGAAGAATCAACGTTGAGAGAGCACGCATCCAAAGTGCTAGTCATCGATTGCTCGTCATTCGAGGAAGAGAAGAATTGACATCACGAGAGCTTGCATCCGAAAGGTATTTATTTGTATAAAAGGAGGATCGACTTTGATAGAGCTTGCATCCAAAAAGCTAGTCGTCCCTTGTAGTCGTCGATTGAGAGGCAGAATCCAAACCGTAAACCCATCATCTAAAGATATTGAGCTTGCGTCATCCTAGTGAAGTCTTCAATCAACATAGGTTAACCAACTCCATGCATAATAAGATGCTTATCTTCGAGATTCCAAAATCCATTACTTGCAAGAAGTTCGATGAATACAATTTAAGTGAGTCAACGATCGCAAATGTAATGACTAGAAATCTTTCAAATGCTCCCCTTGATATGAGCTCCCCCTTGCTTGAGGCACCAATGAAGCAAGGATAGTGACAAACTACAAAGAAAGGTTAGAAAAGTCCTACAAAACAAAGTTAGTGGACAAGAGCATATATGTATAGTAATGTCACCCAAGCGGAATTAGCTTTAAACATCTTGAGTACAAAGAGAGGGACTCATGATAAAGCTAAGACAATCTTAACTTTTAGAAGTGTCAAAAATATGACAAGTTAAGAAATATAAGAGGGCTATTAGATAGAAAAGAGAACCCAACTTATTTTGGTGACACCAAAAATTATATAAAGAGGAATAAGATAGAAAAGAGATGTCCAATTTATAAGAAAAATATTATCGAGAGGACATACTCCGCTTTAATATATGGGCACGAATACCGACCTAAAGAGAGCATGACAAGGACAATAAAACAATTCCACATAGTCGAAAAGAGAGGAAGAATGACTATGAGGAAAAGCGAAAACGAGGACGATAAACAAGTCGTTTTCACAAACAATGACAAGAATTGGAGAAAGAGGGGTGCACGCGATGCTATCAATCAAAAGACAAGTCAAAGGAGAGGATCTTGACAAGATCAATTCATTATTGTTGGAATAGAGGTAGAGAAGAAACATCCATACCAATTGTAATGATAATATATCAAAGGGAAAACAACTTAGAATTTTTTGGAATCACCTAGAAAATTCAAGATTTAACCAAAATCCTCTCAAAAGGTTAAAAACTTAGAATTGTTGGAATCAACCAATCCAATTGTAAATTTTAACCGCAATTAACTCTCAACAACGAGAAAGACAAAAAAATTCAAATCAAATACATTTTTGACCTTAAAAATAATTCCTTTAGAAAGCTCCAAAAGCTTTAAATCGGGAATCAAGTACAAAAATAAAGAAAAACCAAAAGCGAGGATAAATCGATGCTTAAGAAAAATACTAGATATAAGACATTATAGGAAAGGATGCTTATTAATGTCCAAACCAAAAAGATGACTCAATGATATAGAGAGAGAGAGATCAAAGGAGCCAAATAAAAGAAAAAAAAGATGGATGGTGTTTATGTAAAACCCGCATTAAAATACCATGAACAGTACACATGAACAGTGAACATACAAAATACGGTAAAATTAAAACTTCCATTTATAATATATTTCACGTGTCACGGTATTTAATAACATGTAGTTACGTATATATTATAAATGTGTTAAGTACACGACATATAAAAATCACGATAATTAAACATGAACGATCACGTAAATAATTGAACTCGGGAAAACTACGGGTTTCCCCGTGGACTCCCTTTAGGTCGCGGCTAGACAAGAGGAAGGAAGATGGGCTTGGCCCATGACCCAACTTAAAATACATGTTAACCAAAAACCACAGGAAAACATAAAACATAATTTAGGTTTTTTATAGAAAGTTTTCCTTGCCTCCCTTGTCTCCTCTTGCCGCCAGCCACCTCAACCACAAGGAACAAACTGGATGATTTTCTTTGGTGATTTATTTAGTGTACGTGATCGTGATCTTGATCCTTTTCTTCCATGAGTTCGGTATAATCAAACACCTTTTCTTTTCTTTTTAATTCTTATTGGATTCATGTTTTTATTTAATTAATCTTAAGAACAAGAAATTAAAACAAGTGGGATTAATTAAATCTTGGAATTAAGGGTGTCTGGATCGGTTTTGGGTTAGCCGAGACACAACCGAGACCTCCCCACGGTCTCGGCTTGTTTGATCCGACACCACCGATGTAAAACCCGCATGCTTTTACCATGAACAGTACACTTAGTAAACATACGTACATATAAAAACTTTCCTTTTATAGCATGAACACGTGTCACGATTATTAATTACAGAAGTTATGTACGTATTATTACACGATAAGTATTAAGTACGTGTTAATACACGATAATTATTGACAATAATAATTATAACCACGAACATGAAATCATGAACGTAAAAATCACGAACACGTAATTACATACTTAATTAATATAATACGATTAATATCGTTACATACAAGTATTTGAATATAACACGAATAATTATAACACGAAAATACGAACATGCGAACACGTAAAATATAATACGGGAAAAACTTCGGGTTTTTCCCTTGTGGGCCTTACATGCCGCGGCACCAAGAGGAAAAAGGGCCAAGCCCAAATTGATTTTTAGTAAATAACAAAAAAAGGGGAAACATTCTTTTCACTTTACAGAGTTTTCACTGAAAAGCAAAAACCCTAGCCTCTCCCTTTTCCTCTGTTTGGCTGCCGGCAAGAACAAACACCAAGGAGGTGTTTGATTGAGTTTTGGTTTATTAAATTCAAGCATCGTGTTCGTGTTATTTTTCTCCAATCATTACACGCATTTGGTAATCCGTAAAACCTTATCTTTTATTATTTTTATTAATTAAGAACATGTGATCAGGGGATTAAATAAACAAGAATTAAAAGCATGTTAAACAATCATGGGGGTAAATTAAAAAGGTGTTTGTGGGTTGGTTTGCTCGGATGACACTCATCCAAGAGCCCAATGGCTCTCGGCGTGTCTTGGTTCACACCACCAACCGAGATCTCGGATCTCAGTGGTGTTGGTCTCGGTCGGCAGCAGGGATAAGGGACCCCGACTCGCGTCGGGGTTTCCTTGTGGTTCGGTTGGGGTCTCGGCAGCAGGCAGCCACCACCACCGGCACACATCCGGTGGCGGCGTTGGGTCCTGTAGGGGGAACCGCATGCAACAGGGGGAACCACCGACATACAGCCGGTGGGAACCTACTGTGGTCGGCGGCTAGCCGAGACAAAGCACCGACAGCAGCCGATGGTGATATTACTCGAGCAGTGGCAACCGGCCGAGCCGGTTTGCCATTGTTAAGGAAGTGTTTCTTTGGTCCGGTTTAAGGGTTTATTCGGTCCGTTTCACGACATGTCTAAATTAAATTCACGTGTCCGGTTCATGACTAAAATTGTACAAGTATTTTATTTTTACAAGTTATTATTTTTAACAAGATATTAAATTAATTAAACATGACTTATAATTAATTTAATTAAACATGGTCTTAGGTTAATTATTATTTACAAAATAATACATGTTTTAACCTAAGTATTTATTTATTTAATTTAGACTATCGTATTAATTAATTATTAAGATATGGAATATAATTAATTAATAAACATGACTTATGTTATAATTAATAAAGTATTAATACATGTTTAACCTAAGTATTTTATGCACCTTAATTTAATTAAATCATATAACCTATAGTTTATTTAATTTACATGATATTATTAATAAACTATACAAATAATCACATGACTTATGATATTTAACCAGTAACCTTAAGCTTATATTATTAGCTTATTAATTCAACTTAATTCTAAATATGGAAACTTTCTAATTCAGGAAACTCATTATTTTTGGAAACTTTCTATTTTTAGAAACTGATATGTTTTAAGAAGTTAATCTATTTTTAAAAACTTTCTATTTTTGGAAACTTTCTATTTTGGGAAACTTGCTATTTTTAGAAAGTTACTTATTATTACACAACAAGTATAATAATACAAGGAATACAAGGAATACTTAAACATAATACATAGAATACATGATAAACACAACATAACCTTAAAATCAGTAAAAAAAAAGACATGAACATATAAAACAAGCTAAGGCACGATATAATCAGTTAAGTACTCAGTAAACAGAATACTTATACATATATACTATTTATGTAGCATTAGTGAGATCGAAGTAGGACTTCCATTCTTTCGTCTTCTTCGTTCACTTGACATAAGGTACGGATTTCCCGTCCTTTCAGTACGGACATTCTTTCCTTATTAGGATTCCTCGTTTGCAGTCAACTGTTTTCCCAGTATTGTTTTATATGTCTGATTACAGATGTTAGTTTAAGAGCCTAATCCATATACATGCATGACCAGTGTCACCTAGTTATGGATGTACCATAACCATAACACTGGAGGCACCAGTGTTATGGCTTCCCCACGGCGAAGTGATTGCTCGTGGCATCCATTTTTAGCTTTGGCCATTATATTATATTATCATGTGGGGCGTATGGGTGCATCCTAGTTACATGTTTACCAATATTATCAGAGTGAATGCGATGTGTGCCTTGCATCCTTCACTAGGAATTGATCCCTCCTACCCATACTATTTAATTAGTGGCAACCCTTCTAATTGCATGACGAGGTCTCCCCTCCAAGTATTCATGCACGGTGGAACCTCATGACCTATATGGGCTATTTGGCTAATTAAAATAGATTTTCATAGAAACATAAGTCTTTTCAAACTATAAAACCAGTTTTATGAACATGAATCCAGATTTCTTAGAACTTATATTATTTCGCTGCTATTAGTCTTTATGCTTACACTATTCAGTGCTATTCTTGTATATCCGTGCACTGAGCGTTATGCTCTGCCGTTTTCCTTCCATGTTCCAAATGCAGGTACTCAAGGGCGCTCGTGGACTTTAAGCGTACGTGCATATGGATTGGAAGCTATCTAGCCTTCTCTACTTTATGCATTTCATCATACATTTTGCTACTTATTTCTTTGGACATTGTTTAGTCCTTTTCCTTTAGAGTACTTATGTTTGTGTGTGATGAGCTTATACTTGGGTACCGATGTTTGTTTCCGGTATTTCCTTTCATGGTCATTTAATGTTTGTAAGACATTACCTTGTATGCTTTGATGACACGCCATAATCACACGTGGCATTCCATTTACCAAAATGGGGTGTTACAATTATGGTATCAGAGCCAAGGCTTCGACCTGTAGGCTCTCAAAACATGACTTGTGATTAGCGGGTAGTCACTACGGTCTTCCTAGAACTGACAGCCGATTTTCATGCATTCATTGTTTTCATGCATTCATGTCATATGTCATTGTCGCAGGTTTATGACTAAGTAATGGTTGGTACAGGACTGGCCCTATTTAGTCGCATGTGCTTTTATCGAAACTTTTAACTTTGGGACCGACCCATAGGCGTCCCCTCGCCATGTCTTTTGTTTTGGGTGAACTGACCATAGGCGTTTACCCTCGCGCATATAAAAGTTTTCACAAACTGCATCATGCATTCATACATCGTTCTCATGCATAAAAAATTTCTCATTATTTATTGGCATAATTTTTTTTCATGTATATATATTATGTTTTAATCAGTTTAATCATGCATTTTGTTTTATACTGTCAGATGGTTCTCACACGCGAGCAGGAACAACTCAATGCAGCAGTCCAAGCTACGATGCAGGATTTGCTTCCTCAACTGAGGAACGACATCAGGGTCGAGGTGCAAGCTGCCAATAATCAGCACCAGCACCAGCATCCTAATACTCCTCCTCCTCCTCCAGCAACACTGGTCATATGGCTGGAGAGATTCAACAAGCAACGTCCTCAATCCTTCGAGAGAACCGACAACCCTAGTGAGGCTGATAGCTGGTTGGCTCATATCGAGAAGATATTTGATGCAATGGGCTGCGACCCCGTCTTCAAGTCGAGATTGGCCTGTTACAAGTTCGAAGGTGACGTACTGGGATGGTGGAAGGCAGTGAAGCAGTGCGAGGGAGGTGACAATTGGGTGGCTGGCTTGACTTGGGCTCAGTTCTGGGAGTTAGTGATGGGACAGTTCTTCTCCAAGGCTGAGCAAGAAAAGCTGAAGAGGGAGTACCACGGGATCAGGAAGAGAGCTGGGGAGAACAACAACGAGTTCATGCAACGCTTTCTTCGTTTGGCTGGTTTTCTTGGTGCCGCAGCAGGTACCGTCGAAGAGCATGCATACCACTTTTGTTGGGCTCTTCGTACATCGGTCGCCAACAACTTGGTGTGTGTTACCTTCAACACGGTGGCACAAGTAGCCGATGCAACACATAAGCTGGAGATGCTGTAGGAGAGAGAGGAATTTGGGGAAGCATAGAGACCCGAGAAGAGGTATTTTTTCGTCACTCAGCGGTGACCATTTCAAATTCATTCAGTACTATCCAATATTTATCTTTCTCTTTAAACTGCATATTTCAGGTAGAAGACTGGGGACCGGTCTCAACCGGCTACTCAGCCCAAGGGTAACGGTCAGACTCATGACCGTTCTACTACGGATAGGCGTGGCGGTAATGATAATTACCGTAACAACGCTGGAAACTCCAACAACAGCAGGTCCATAAACTTACTCATTCCTTATGTTACTCGTTTATAATTCATAATTCTGACACTTTAGCATCTTCTACCCGGAATCATGGTAACGGGAGGGAGCAGGACCGAAGAGGTTCACAACCTAACCGTATAACTATTACTGGTATTACGTCTTACGATTTTTTCGCATTGTCCTTTTGTACCTATAAACTATGTCTCATGTGTACTTTTCCGAACAGGCTCCCAGCCAGCAAGGCACCTGCAGGATCGTATACTCACCCTCTCTGCACTACCTGCAACCGTAGGCACCCAGGGCCATGTCGCTGCGATAGCGATGCTTGCTTCAAGTGTGGCCTTATTGGTCATCGCATGAAGGACTGCCGCAAGGGCGAGATGGAGGGCACATCTAGACATGCTGATTCCAAACCACCTCCTACTAGTGGGTGGGTGTACACGACTTCTCGCGATCAGGCCAACAAGTCTACAGGTACCATCACTGGAATCTTTTATATGTATGGTCAAGCTGCATGTGTTTTATTTGACACGGGTACGACTCACTCGGTCATTTCTACTGCTTACGCCAAGAAGGTTAGGATATCCCCTATGCCATTAGAGAATGTATCAAACATTTCCACGCCTTTAAGAGACTCTATACGGATAACCCATGGGTAAAAGAGCCTTCCCCTAGAGTTTGACGACAAAATTCATCCAGTTGACGCACTTGCACTGGATATGTGCAATTTTGACATGATATTAGACATGATATTAGACATGAACTGGCTATCCAAAAATCACGCCACCATTGACTGCCATACATATCAGGTCATCTTCGGTGATGTTAATGCACCAGAGTACATTCACAACGGGTTCGTACCCGGAAGGTCTGTACAAATAATTTCAACCTTACAAGCGCGTGCACTACTGTCAGATGGTTGTGAGGGCTATCTTGCGACTGTTCATGATTTAGAGGTTGAATCCCCATCTATCCAGAATCAGCCGATCGTGTCAGAATTCTCAGACATGTTTCCAGAAGAACACCCGGGCATACCACCTGCTCGTGAAGTAGAGTTTAATATTGAGCTCGTCCCAGGAGCTGAGCCAATATCTAAGGCTCCTTATCGCATGGCTCCTATAGAACTGAAGGAGTTAAAGGAACAACTGCAGGAATTGTTGGAACGCAGTTTCATTCGACCTAGTGCTTCTCCATGGGGCGCACCTGTTCTGTTCGTAAAGAAGAAGGACGACAACATGCATCTGTGCATAGATTATCGTGAGCTTAACAAGATCACCATCAAGAATAGATATCCGTTTCCACGCATTGATAACTTGTTTTACCAACTCCAAGGGGCCAAACATTTCTCCAAGATTGATCTGAGATCGGGTTATCATCAGTTACGGGTTAAAGAGCAGGATATCGCCAAGACTGCTTTCCGTATACGTTATGGGCACTACAAGTTTGTAGTCATGCCTTTTGGCCTTACCAATGCTCCAACTGTTTTCATGTATCTTCCATGAGTTCCTGGAAAAGTTCGTCATTGTCTTCATTGACGACATTCCGATTTTCTCTAAGTCAAAGGAGGAACACAAAGACCATCTTCGTATTGTACTACAGATACTTCGCTAGAAGCAGCTGTATGCCAAATTCTCCAAGTGTGAGTTTTGGTTAGACAAGGTGGCGTTCCTAGGCCACATTGTATCGGTAGAAGGAATCACCATGGATCCAGCAAAGGTTGAGGCTATTACCAAGTGGCCAAGACCTACATCAACGATTGAAGTTTGTAGTTTCCTAGGCTTAGCTGGTTACTACCGTAGGTTCGTAGATAACTTTTCTCGTTTAGCACTTCCATTGACTAAACTGATATGGAAAGGGGAGAAATTCGTCTGGACTGAAGAAAGAGAGAAGAGCTTTGAAGACCCAAAGCAGAAGTTAGTATCTGCACCAATTCTTACTCTCCCATCTGGTACAGGTGGATTTCAAATCTATGGTGATGCTTCAGGGAAGGGACTCGGCCGTGTTCTCATGCAACATGGGAAAGTGATTGCTTACGCATCACGGCAGCTTAAGCCTTATGAGGGGAATTACCCTACGCATGACTTGGAACTTGCAGTAGTCGTGTTTGCATTGAAGATATGGAGGCACTACTTGTATGGAGAATCATGTGATATCTTCACAGATCACAAGAGCCTGAAATACATCTTCACTCAATGTGAGCTGAACATGAGACAGAGAAGATGGTTAGAGATGTTGAAGGATTATGATATCAATCTGCAGTATCATCCCGGCAAGGCGAATGTAGTGGCATATGCACTTAGTAGAAAGTCTGGTATGATCAACGACATTAAGATTGAGGAAGAAATTATAAGAGACTTGGAGCGACTAGACATTGAGATCATGGTATGTGGACAACACGGTTACTGGGTTAATCTTAGAGTAGAACCTGAGTTACTCTCTAGGATAACGGAAGCTCAGAAGGATGATGGTGAAATTTGAGCGATCATTCAGAACTTAGAACAACAGACGGAGTTTCGGTTGGATGACGATGGTATCTTATGGCAGGGCACCAGACTTTGTGTTCCTGATGATCTTACTCTTAGGGAAGCGTTGTTAGCTGAAGCTCATAGCTCCCCATTCTCCATTCATCCTGGTTCGACCAAGATGTACCACGACATCAAGTAGAACTTTTGGTGGAGTGGTATGAAACAGGATGTTGCTACTTATGTCTCCAAATGTCTGACCTGCCAGCATGTTAAGATCGAGCATCAGTGGTATAGTGGTATACTACAACCGTTAGACATTCCAGAGTGGAAGTGGGACAAGATCACCATGGATTTTGTTACCGGTCTTCCGCAGACAAAGAGGAGGCATGATGCGATTTAGGTTATTGTTGATCGACTTACTAAGTCATCTCATTTCTAACCGATCCGCAAGGATGATCCGGTCAGCAAACTCGCCGATACTTACAAGAAGGAGATCATGAGACTTCATGGTGCTCCATCCAGTATCGTCTCGGACAGAGATCCTCGGTTTACTTCGCGATTTTGGAAGAGTCTGCAGAAAGCTTGGGGTACAAAACTTAAGCTTGGCACAACTTTTCATCCTTAAATAGACGGAAAATCGGAGTGGACAATTCAGACATTGGAAGACATGCTCCGAGCATGTGCATTGGAGTGGACAAGAGACTAGGATGATTATATCTGTTTAGTAGAGTTTGCATACAACAACAGTTGGCACGCCAGCATTAAGTGTGCACCATTCGAGATGTTGTATCAGGTTGGTGAGCGAACACTTGAAGGACCAGAGATGATAAAGCTGACCAGCGAGAAGGTCGTTGTTGCTAAGCAGAAATTGCAGGAAGCTCGTACACGTCAGAAGAGTTATGCCGACAAGCATCGTAGGGACTTACATTTCAACGTAGGAGATCATGTCTTTCTTAAGGTATCACCGGCACGTGGTGTTAGACGTTTTGGAATCAAAGGGAAACTCAGTCCTCGATTCATCAGACCGTTTGATATCATCGAGCGAGTCGGTGAAGTATCTTATCGCTTAGCGTTACCTCCGCATCTTTCTCACGTTCATGACGTTTTCCATGTGTCCTTACTTAGAGGGTACAATTATCATCCCCTTCTGTTAGCCTCAAATTATTGAGTCAAACAAGTATCTTCGGTCATAGGTTTATATTGTAACATTTATTAGAATGTTGTAATAGTTAGTTAAAATAGTCGTGACATTACGGGCTTGATGGCTAGCTTAAAAGGCCTCTTCCAAGGTATTAAGTATTTTATTCAAGCCTGGCCCAATCAAACATATAGCCCATTAAGCCACATGTAGGCTAGGCTATAAATACCCTTCCTAGCATGTTAGGAAGGGTGTTGATTGTCATTATCGTAATCTAATCTCCCAAAAGTTTTACACACTTCTCTCTACTTTCTCTCACTAGTTTCTCTCTCTAGAATTCATCTACTTCATCCATTTTCTTTCTTTCTTCCTTGCTTAATCATCACAAATATGCGACAACAATTGGTATCAATCGCCATGGGGTAGTTTTGTGTTTGATTGTTGTTATATCATTTGATTCGTATGATTTAATCCATACATCATCTCGAATTCAAATCTTTTTGTGTTTTTCGTGCTCTACATCTTGATTTACATCTCCTACATAGTTGTGGTAGGGATTTGGTTGCTTTTGGTTGGTTAAAATCACGGATTTCTTGTCAAAAATCTCATTTTTTACCTAAAGTTACGAAAAGTACAAGCATTCTGATAGCACTCCATCGGAAAAGGGTTTATTTTCTGACAGTTATTCCGATAGCACTCCATCGGAAAAGGGTTTTAGTATTCCGACCGTTATTCCGATTGTGATTCCGATAGGTTATTTCGACACTGATTACGACAGGGATTCCGACAGCCATATTCTGACAGTGATTCCGATAGGCATTCCGATACAACATTCCGACAGACACTCCGATACTACATTCCGACAACATTCCGATGGGCATTCCGATAACACATTCCGATGGACATTCCGATGAGATGTTTAGCTAAATTTTGTTCGAGTATTTTTTAGACTTAGCCACTATCTAGACTAGTTTCGGAATATCTTTTACACGAAGATTAAAATTTTTCCGTCAAGTAAATTCAAATTTTTTCCATACTAGTTTTAGGACATTTCTAGCTCGATTTCAAAATTTGGCGATTACAAAAGTTTTTGGTCTACCGTTTTGTCGGACTGGAGAATTTATTGTCTGACTGAAGAAAAATTGCAATTTTCAGAATTTAAACCACAACAACAATCACAACACATCTACTTAAGATCCTTTTTCACTTCAACATATTAAAGCTTATCAAGATGGATTCTACTACAGAGTATCGTGTGACGAACAACAACATCATGGTGGCGGGAAATAAAGAGAGACCACCAATGCTTGTGACCGGTCGATATGCACAATGACAATCACGATTTATTCGATATCTTGATACTAAACCAAATGGTGATCTTCTCCGACGGTGCATCAAAGAAGGACCCTATACTCTCACTACCATAACCATTCCTGCAATTCAAGCAACCGACTCGACGACCGGTTCTGATGAGCAAACTATTGAGGAAACATATGAGAACACTTCGAAAGAGAAACGTCCTTGGATTGATGCAGAGAAAGAAGCAATCTATTTGATTCTCAGTGGGATTGGGGATGATATTTACTCAACGGTTGATGCATGCTCTACTACAAAAGAAATGTGGTTTGCCATTGAACGCTTGCAACAAGGAGAATCACTTAACAAGTAAGATGTCAAAACTAACTTGTTCTGGAAATTTGGTAAGTTTACATCATTGGATGGGGAATCAATTGATTCATATTACTCAAGGTTCTACAAGATGATGAATGACATAACAAAAAACAATTTACAAGTCTCCGCCATGCAAGTCAATGTGCAATTTCTACAGCAACTTCAACCTGAGTGGACACGATTTGTAAATTTGGTGAAACAACAAAGTAAGTTAGACGAGGTCAACTATCACACGCTCTTTGACATTTTGAAACAATTTCAGAATGAGGCAAATGAACTTCGAGCCGAAAGGATAGCAAAGACTGCTAATCCACTTGATTTGGTGTCTACCACTCAACACACTCAAGATCATCGCTCTCGTGCTCTAAAGTCATACTCCACTACATCATCCTCACCAAGGTACTCCACTATATCCTCCTTACCAAGATACTCCACTTCATCTAAGTATTATGCTCCCACACGATCACGAGACAAAGAACCAAGAGCACCATCACCATAACCTGAGCCATCATCTGAAGAGGACAGTGATGAAGACCTAGCTCAGAAGGATAGGGAGATGAAGCAACAAATTGCTTTCATTATGAAGACCTACAAGAAAATCTTCAAACCCACCAACAACAATCTTCGAACATCATCAAATATACGAAATCAATATGTTGAGACTTCTCGAAGGTATGACACACGTCAACATGATGAAAGTCCTCCAAGGTATGATCGACGTAATCCAACACATGTTGAGGGTTCTGCTCGGTATGATCGACAAACTGCTAAGTATGATGCTCAGAGGATTGCTACTTTTGCTAGGAATAGGGACATTGTTGGTACTCAAGTGGTTCAGCAAATTGGGATTCAATGCTTTAATTTTCAAGACTATGGGCATATGGCAAAGGAATGTAGGAAGCCGAAACGGGTTAGAGACTCTGGTTATTATAAGGAAAAGATGCTGCTTTGTAAGAAGATGGAAGCTGGGGTTAAATTGTCGGCCGAGGAAGGAGCAATGCTTGATGATACTGATGATGAAGCCTCCGATCAAGAACTTGAAGCACATTACTCATACATGGCAAAGGTTGAAGAAGTTCTCAATCTCACTAAAGATGACATTGGTCCTATTTTTGACACTGAGCCAATCGATAAGGTACACACTAAAGAGGAATATAATGTGTTTGGTAATATTCATGAGCATTCTGTGCTACCCAAAGCCATTAATGACACATGTATGATGGAAACGATTGATAGCAATACCACACCCGATTCATCAGACATGTGCAATAATGAGTCTGAGGATGATCAACATGCAAATGAGTATGATGATGACGAGGAGCGTATTACGCTTGCTAACTTAATTGCTTCTTTACAAAAAGATGTCAAAGAAACTAGAAAGAGTCAAAAGCAATTAAAGAAGGCAAACACTACGCTCACTCAAAATTTTGAAGAATGCAAAGTTGCTCTAATTAAATCTAGCGAGACCATTGATAGCTATAGAGCTCAGCTTCTTCAAAAGAGCAATGAGGTTGAGGGATACAAAGGGTGTTTAATTAATGTTAAAAAGGACGATTTTCAAGAAAAATATAACGAAACTCTTAAGCTTCTTGAACAAGAGAAACGTAATTATAACACCTCTTTGAGTACTGGACGTCACAAAACATATCTTGCTACCACTAAATTCAATGAGCTAACTCAAGTAAATGGTTTTCTTCAAGAGGATAAAACTAAACTTGTTAATGAATAGAAAGTAGTGGTTGAAAAGATGGAAAAGGATTTCAAAACTAAACAAGAGAATGACATCCACAAAATGGTTGAACTTGAAACTCAACTTGATTTTTACAAGAAAACTGTTTACAAAACTAATCAATCAATTCAAACCATGAGAATGTTAGCACATCGTTCGTTCTTCAAGGATAGACCTAGTTTTGCAAATCCTAAGTACCTTGAGCAAGCTCAATCTGCGAATCAGCACTTATATCTTGATGAGTCCCAGTGGACCGATCTTGATTGTCTTGTTATTAGGCCCGATAGTGAAGAGACAAATGATTTGGAAGAAGAGAGTAGACCAAAAGTTAATAAAGAATTCGTTAAACCATATAATTATGCTTATGAAAACAGTCTTTATGGTCTATTCACACCGCAAACACAGAAAACTCATGAGCAAATATTTTTCAAATGTGAACAAATAAGAATTAAATGGAGACAAGCTTTTGCCACTAAGAAAACTAATGTTTCAAAATTTATTGAATACTTGCCATTTAAAGCTTCTGTAAGTAAGAGTAAACAAGCACTTAGTATTATCAAGAGTAACATTGAAAATTTCAAAAAGGTTGTTGATGATGACTGGAAAAAACGTGAACTTTCGAAAGGAGATAAAGAAATTCCTCACGATATAACTGTGCTTGTGAAAAGTATTTTGATTCCGCTTGCGGAACGAACGCAAAAAAATATTTTAGAATTTGAAACACTAATCAAGCAAGAAATGTTTGATGATTTGAAATATGTTGAATCTCTTGAACAAGAAGTGAACGACCATCAACCTGAAAGAGACGAGTTTTCTACAGCGTATGATCTACTCTTACATGAATGTCTCTCAAAAGATATTATGTGTGCTTATGTTACATCTTGTGCTGATATTGATGAATATTATGATGTTGCATGCTAATATCTTGATCAAGTTAAAGAGTGTGAACGTCTTGAAACTGAGCTTTCGAATAAAGTTGACCAAAAAGAGTTTTCGTTACTTCAACATAGATATGATTATCTTCAATAACATTGTCACTCACTTGAACTTGCTTTGCAAAAGAAAGTTGGCAGCTTTTCAAATGATACATATTTAGAAGTAAAATTATCTGAGTCATGTCGATTATTAAACGAAAAAAGTCTTGGTATTTCAGATTTGAAAGCTCAGTTACAAGAAAAAGACATAGCAATAGCAGAGTTGAAGAAACTCGTTGCTAAGATGGGTGGGAAAGTTATGGAACCTAGCATTAAGCAACCTGTTGTTAGACAACCCAATGCCTCTAGAGTGAATAAATCCTCTATCTTGGGAAAACCATCTGCTTTCTCAAATTCTTCATTTGCAAAACCTGTGTTTGCCCCCAAGTTGGATGGAAAGGAAAGGTTACCACATACTCAACCCATAAGAAATGCTATAGCACCAAGCGTTAAGCACAATAATGTGATTAAACCAGGGATGTATAGAATGACCACTAAACCCACAAACAAAGTTAGTCACTCACCTAAGACTTCTAGAAACACTAATATTCGTGTGTCTTTTACTATAGGAGTAGTCTCCACTGCTAGTGTTAGCCGGCCTCAGCTTAAGAGCACTCAAGTGAATGATAAGGTCTGGAAACACAAGAGTCAAGGGAAGAGGAAGGAAGTAGAAGAACACCCTAGGAATTTGAATGTTTTTAAGAATAAAAAGTCAGTAATCGCATGTAATGACGATTTAAATGAATTGAATGATTTGAATGCTATGAATGTGAAATTTGTTTGTGTCAAATATGGAAAGTGTGCTAATGCTAATCATTCTATGTGTGCTATGAATAATGTCAAAGGCGTAGAAACTAGAACTAAGAAGCAAATTGCGATGCCTATTAGTGCTAGTAAACCCAAACACAAAGTGAAGCATTCTGATGCAACCCCTACTAAGAAAAGTAATGCATCAGACTCCACCACTAAGAACCCTAAAAGCAGAACTAAGGAATTATATGAGTCTGCTAGCAAGTCTTGGAAATGGTGGTTTGCTAATCAATGTCCTCCAGGATATAAATGGATGCCTAAAGTTAGGACAGAAAATGTGAAACGAGTGTTAGTATGCCTTTAAATGTTGATAAGGACACTAATGATTCTACAATCACAACTACTGTGGTATCCAATTTAGCAAATGCTCCATCGTGTTCTAACTCTTCTGCAGGTGATACAAATAATTCTCTTCATACTGGACTCAGGATGCACGAAGCACATGACGGGGAATCTCAAGCTTCTAATTAACTTCGTGGAGAAGTTCCTGGGTATGGTCCGATTCGGAAATGATCAATTTGCACCGATCCTAGGATATGGAGATTTGGTTCAAGGGAATACCACGATCAAAAGGGTATACTACGTCGAAGGGCTCAATCACAATCTTTTCTCGGTTGGTCAATTCTGTGATGCGGGTTTGGAGGTTGCTTTCAGAAAGAAGACATGTTTTGTTCGTGATTATGATGGGAATGACTTACTTACCGGTACACGGGGTACTGATCTTTACACAATTTCACTTCAAGACACAACTTCATCAACTCCAATTTGCTTCATGGCTAAAGCTTCAACGACTTAGGCATGGTTATGGCATCAACGTTTATCTCATCTTAACTTTGATACCATCAACTTGCTTTCCAAGAAAGATATTATGAGAGGCCTTCCAAGTTTGAAATTCATCAAAGATCATCTTTGTTCTTCTTGTGAGCTTTGTAAAGCTAAACGAAGTAGCTTCAAAACAAAGACTACACCAAGCTCTAAAGGACGGTTAGATCTTCTCCATATGGATCTGTGTGGTCCCATGTGTATTCATAGTATCAATGGGAAGAAATATATTCTGGTAATTGTCGATGATTACTCAAGGTACACATGGACTCACTTCTTGAGGTCCAAGGATGAAACACCCGAAGTTCTCACCAGCTTCCTTAAACTGATACAACGTGGTCTTCAAGCTCAAGTTAAAGTGGTTCGTACTGACAGCGGTACATAATTTTTGAATTCAAATCTGAGAAACTATTTTGAAGTCGAAGGAATTGAACATGAAACATCTATTGCTCGAACACCCGAACAAAACGGCGTTGTTGAATGAAGAAACCGTACTTTAGTTGAGGCTGCTCGAACATTATTATCCGCTTCAAAACTTCTGCTATACTTTTTGTGACAACCCTAGATTTTGGATTTGTCACTTTTGACTGTTTGATGTTGATCATGTGCTTGGTGTGCATTTATGTGTTATGTGTTCATATTTGAGACTTTATCATGATGTTAGACATTGTTTACGTAGTACATGGTACGTTATATGATGATTTGATGGGGTTGGTTCTTGCTCATGAGTTCACATGAATGTGTAAATCATGGTATAAGTTGGAAATGAAATGAAATGGAATGAAATGAAATGAGTTTAGAAATGAACTACTGAAAAGTTCGGGTAGCGTTTTTATAAGGTTTCGTTTACGTATCGTATGTTGTATGTATGTATTAAGTATATATAATATGGTTAGGATAAGTTTATAGTTACTTTCTATATTTAGAAACTTTTAGAAATGAAGGCTAGTTCAAAAAAATCGCGTAAAAAGTCGAAAAATTAGCAAAAGGGTGCACGGTTTGGTCCCGAAAGTGTATAGGAGTATAAGTAAACATAAAATAGGAGGGGGAGAGTGTAAATATGATAAAACACAGAGAGGAGTCGAATTTGTGGTTCCCATAGCCTTAATTTTAATAATTAAATTAATAAAAATAGGATAATTACCATTTAAAAGTCCTAATTGGGCCTAAACTTGTCCAGAAGGTTACCAAGGCCTATATAAACACCCCTAGACCCCTAAAAACGACTAATAACCCTAAATAAACCTAAAATCAGTCTAAATCTTCCATGAATATCAAGAGAAGTCGAAATTATGATTAGGGTTCATTAATTTTTCTTGTTTCAAGGTAAGTGATCAATTAAACCTTAATATAATTTATGTTTTTATTAATTAATCATAATTGTATTGTTAATTAACCATCATTGAGATGATTAGGGTTTTATTAATTTTATGGAAAAATATATTAATTAAGATCCATTAATGATTTTAGGGTTTGTGTTATAAATTTAGGGATAATTAATGATGTTTAGAGGGTTAGTGCATAAAGGCGTAAAACAGTCTGATTTTTAAGGCTGTCTTGTGTCGACTGTTCCGGGCAGTAGGTAGCACCTTTGGTAAAGTTTCTTTTTTTTAAAATTAAGTTCAGGGAGTATAATTTTCAAAAATGTAAGGTTGGTCGAAAATGGAGTTAGGGAAGGTCGTCAAATAATTTTTACAAAAACAGTGCGCTGTTTAGGAATAAATTTGGATTTCGGGAATTTGAGTCAAAACCTAACCAAACGAATGAGATAGCCAAATATTTTTGATTTGGGAACTCTTTATAATATATATGAAAGTACTGGAGGTTTTCAATAAAAGTTATGGTGTTTAGGTCGGGCTTTTGGTGACAAACATTTAGCATGTACAAAAAATCAGTTTTGGTGAAAACGACTTTTGGCGTAGAGATTAAACGAAAGGGTTAAACGTGTAATTAGAAAGTAAAATTGGTTTTTTTAGTTCTAACATCATATAACAACATAACTCCAGTAGGGTAGGAGCCAAGTGGGGTGTTAAGTTCACTTCATGTGATCGTTTAGTGACTAGTAAACTGTACCGGGGAAAAACTGGATTTTTTACGCATAGAATAGCTTGTAGTGGAAGAACTAGATAGTGGGTATTGGGGGATTAGATTCATCTCCTTGATTGTTACTTAACTTGGGTGTTAAGACCTGAGCTAAGGGTGTCGTGTATGATTTTATAGGTTTGCAGAAGTGCTACCTTGCTGTGCTATCAAGTGAGTTCATAGTCCCGTTTTGCTATGTTTTTAAATGTTTTTCCAGTATGGGATGGAGATGACACTTGTAATGTTCTTTAACATGATTTAGTACTATGTTTTAAAATGTGTGGACATACATGTGATATTGTGTGACTTGCGTGCTTATGTGTTCTCATATGTGCTTTGATATGTGTTCTGATATGTGAATCTTGATTGGGTTATGATTGGGATTGGTACGTAGATGTATGGGCGTCTATGGGACCAGTTGTGATGTGTGTGGAGCGTGGGGCACGATCCGTCCTGAGTTCTTGGTTCTGAGTTCTTGGTTCGTGGGACACGATCCGTCCTGAGTTCTTGGTTCGTGGAGCACGATCCGTCCTGAGTACTTGTGCATCGTCTCTTCGGAGGCAAGATATCTCGACGGGGATATAGTTCATCTTCCACAGGTGGTGTGGGAAAGATCCGGATAGTGTGGTGTGTGTTCTTATGTGTGTGACAGGATACTTCTTGACTATTATAGTGTGCTTTGTGAATTATAGATGTTATTGGTACTTGGCTTGAGTTTTGTTGTGGATGCATGTAGCATGATTATCACATTATGGTCCATTACTATAAATTGTTTTCCTTCAACTTATTTGCAGCGGATGTAAAGGTTTCTTATGATGTTCTAGATAACTTAAACCTATGTTCTCATCAACTTTATGTTGACAGATTTTAGTGTCATTTTTAGGTGAGGTAGTTGTGCAAGATGATGTTAGAGGTGGCTAGAGTATAGAGGATGCTAGGATTGCATTAGGAGGAATCCCTTTCCTCTTAGATTTTATTTTGTCTTTTGATTTAGTAAATTGTTTGATACTTGTATGCTTGATGTGTGTTATTTGAATGTATTTGGTAACAGGTAGGCCTGTTACCTACTTACCTAGACGCCTACATTATTTGAGATATTGTCATGACAGTGTGTCACCTTTTTATGACATTTCTATTTCATTTAGTTAACTCTATAGACACGCTATTGTTGTGATGATATCCATACGTCGCGCCCCATATTCTGCCATGGTGGGGTGTGACAGAATGGTATCAGAGACAATGGTTATAGAGAATTAGGTTGCCTAGTCGCGTAGCCTAGTCTATAGCTTAAGGGTCCCTGCATATAGGCGTCATAGGAGTATGTGTGCATTTTATATTAATTGATGTGTTTGGATGTTATTTATTGTGATGTTTTGACTAGTATGAATTGAACCATAGTAAGTTCATACTTAGCTACATGTTATTTTCTTTTCGAGTTTTGAATAGTGCGGGTTGAATTATAGTCGTATACGCTAGTCATCGTTGGATTTCGTTTAATTACGTTTTCATGTTCTTTATACATTTTGAATTTTGTCTACGGTGGTTCAGCTGGATTACGAGTTTATATGTTTCATTCATTGGCTACGTTATTTTGATACATTGATTTTGGATCTTATTTTATGTTGTGGTTATGTGCTTATATGAGTTGTAGGATCTATGTGCTTATTTGAGATGGTAGACTGTGTTATGTGTAGTATTAATTCTTATAAGTGTCATCATAGGAGGGAGTGCATTAGTGAAAGGGGACTGGTATAAGTATGGTGGCCAACATAGTTATACAAGTACCACGACATCAGTGGATTCCTAAGTATGGTTGCATGAAAGAGGGTTAATACATGCTTGTATTGTATATGTTGTATGGACTTGAGTGTATGTACGTGTATGCCTATATATATGTATATATCCCTTCTACTTATCGGTTGTATTCTTAGGATGGTTTTATAGCTCTTCATTCTTTGGGATGTTCAACTTCTGTAGTAGCGCATTTATCGAGTCCTTATTTCACGTATTTGTTTGTACGGTACTTTTGGTGTAGAGGCTATTGAGAAGGTGGAGAATTCCTTTTGGGATCACGGTATCTTTTAGTTTGTATCTTATGTGGTAAAAGAAATGGAATTTGTAAATAGTTAAAATAGTTGTTGGTAGTCGGTGAAATAAGGGTTAAGTGTCGTAAGCGTGTTTGAAATAAGATGGGATATATATTTTTTTTAACATATAAGTATGGCTTGTTTATTATTATTATTATTTTTTTTAATAAAAAACTAAAATTGGTTTTGATCACCTAAAGCTAATGATCTTTAGTTAAATTCTTGTTCTTATTTAATTAAATATGTTAAAATCATGTAATTACTCATATGATGGGTAAGGGTTTCTAATTTTCTGGAATTAAAATAAATTAGGTCTTGAATTTGGTAATTAATGAGGGGTTCTAGGGTTTCAAATCGTTTTTTTGTTATAAATCGGAGTAGGCAGAAACTGTCGCTAAATTGTCAGAATTCATCGCTAAACTGTCAGAAACTGTCGCTAATGTCTGGGCAGATTCTAGGTAAAAATCGTTTTGGTTATAACTTATTCGTTTTTAAAGATTTTTGGGTGATTCAAAAGCCTAAAGTTATGTACTCGGAGCGTACTTTTCAAATATTTAGAACGTATTGTCAATGGAAGTCAGTAGCTTGTTCGAATTAATTGTACAACTGTCGAGTTCAAGATTAATTTTCGGACAACATGGTTTAAACTCGTGTTTTCGGTATTTTGGGATAGTGGACACTTAGAAGGCTAACATAGGGCTGCTTTGGGATAGGATTTTAGATGTATCCATCATAGAGATTGTTACATTAATGAAGAATGTGGGTTCCGGAGTCAATGTTGACGCGTGATATTGTGTTGTGTGCTTTAGACAATTGATCGTTCGTGAAGAGACTATAGATTTTTTTTCATCAAATGATTACATAAATTACTAATGTGATACCATGGTTTTAGAACAACTAATATACATTAAGGTACAAAATCCATTCTGGGGTAAAATTTGGTTTTGCACAAGGTTTTAATAATATGTCACCGGTCGTAATACGTGTCGGTTGTTGCTGGGTGCTTCTTGTGTCATTGGTCCGTTTTCATGGTTCGTTGGGAGTCGATACATGTTTTATGTTGAGTATCTTTTGGAGTCTCATGGTTTTGGTTCATATTTTTAAATTCGTTCACATAAACGTTCGTTAGTTTTCCATGGGCTTGATCGTTTATCCGAAGCTGGGGGTCCCAAAATTTGTCGTGAGCTTATATTCATTGAGGGCGTTGTTTTAGTCATACGGATGATCCGGTTATGTTCTTATAAGAGAGATAGCGAGTTGGTTGTGAAATGAAGTTTTTTTGAGCTTATGGAGTAAATCTCGGGACGAGATTTCTATTAGGAGGGAGTGATGTGACAACCCTAGATTTTGGATTTGTCACTTTTGACTGTTTGATGTTGATCATGTGCTTGGTGTGCGTTTATGTGTTATGTGTTCATATTTGAGACTTTATCATGATGTTAGACATTGTTTACGTAGTACATGGTAAGTTATATGATGATGTGATGGGGTTGGTTCTTGCTCATGAGTTCACATGAATGTGTAAATCATGGTATAAGTTGGACATGAAATGAAATGGAATGAAATGAAATGAGTTTAGAAATGAACTACTGAAAAGTTCGGGTAGCGTTTTTATAAGGTTTCGTTTACGTATCGTATGTTGTATGTATGTATTAAGTATATATAATATGGTTACGATAAGTTTATAGTTACTTTCTATATTTAGAAACTTTTAGAAATGAAGGCTAGTTCAAAAAAATCGCGTAAAAAGTCGAAAAATTAGCAAAAGGGTACACGGTTTGGTCCCGAAAGTGTATAGGAGTATAAGTAAACATAAAATAGGAGGGGGAGAGTGTAAATATGATAAAACACAGAGATGAGTCGAATTTGTGGATCCTATAGCCTTAATTTTAATAATTAAATTAATAAAAATAGGATAATTACCATTTAAAAGTCCTAATTGGGCCTAAACTTGTCCAGAAGGTTACCAAGGCCTATATAAACACCCCTAGACCCCTAAAAAACGACTAATAACCCTAAATAAACCTAAAATCAGTCTAAATATTCCATGGATATCAAGAGAAGTCGAAATTATGATTAGGGTTCATTAATTTTTCTTGTTTCAAGGTAAGTGATCAATTAAACCTTAATATAATTTATGTTTTTATTAATTAATCATAATTGTATTGTTAATTAACCATCATTGAGATGATTAGGGTTTTATTAATTTTATGGAAAAATATATTAATTAAGATCCATTAATGATTTTAGGGTTTGTGTTATAAATTTAGGGATAATTAATGATGTTTAGAGGGTTAGTGCATAAAGGCGTAAAACAATCTGATTTTTAAGGCTGTCTTGTGTCGACTGTTCCGGGCAGTAGGTAGCACCTTTGGTCGAGTTTATTTTTTTTAAAATTAAGTTCAGGGAGTCTACTTTTCAAAAATGTAAGGTTGGTCGAAAATGGAGTTAGGGAAGGTCGTCAAATAATTTTTACAAGAACAGTGCACTGTTCAGGAATAAATTTGGATTTCGGGAATTTGAGTCAAAACCTAACCAAACGAATGAGATAGCCAAATATTTTTGATTTGGGAACTCTTTATAATATATATGAAAGTACTGGAGGTTTTCAATAAAAGTTATGGCGTTTAGGTCGGGCTTTTGGTTACAAACATTTAGCATGTACAGAAAACCAGTTTTGGTGAAAACGACTTTTGGCGTAGAGACTAAACGAAAGGGTTAAACGTGTCATTAGAAAGTAAAATTGGTTTTTGTAGTTCTAACATCATATAAAAACATAACTCTAGTAGGGTAGGAGCCAAGTGGGGTGTTAAGTTCACTTCATGTGATCGTTTAGTGACTAGTAAACCGTACCGGGGAAAAACTGGATTTTTACGTATAGAATAGCTTGTAGTGGAAGAACTAGATAGTGGGTATTGGGGGATTAGATTCATCTCCTTGATTGTTACTTAACTTGGGTGTTAAGACCTGAGCTAAGGGTGTCGTGTATGATTTTATAGGTTTGCAGAAGTGCTACCTTGCTGTGCTATCAGGTGAGTTCATAGTCCCGTTTTGCTACGTTTTTAAATGTTTTTCCAGTATGGGATGGAGATGACACTTGCAATGTTCTTTAACATGATTTAGTACTATGTTTTAAAATGTTTGGACATAAATGTGATATTGTGTGACTTGCGTGCTTATGTGTTCTCATATGTGCTTTGATATGTGTTCTGATATGTGAATCTTGATTGGGTTATGATTGGGATTGGTACGTAGATGTATGGGCGTCTATGGGACCAGTTGTGATGTGTGTGGAGCGTGGGGCACGATCCGTCCTGAGTTCTTGGTTCTGAGTTCTTGGTTCGTGGGACACGATCCATCCTGAGTTCTTGGTTCGTGGGGCACGATCCGTCCTGAGTACTTGTGCATCGTCTCTTCGGAGGCAAGATATCTCGACGGGGATATAGTTCATCTTCCACAGGTGGTGTGGGAAAGATCCGGATAGTGTGGTGTGTGTTCTTGTGTGTGTGACGGGATACTTCTTGACTATTATATTGTGCTTCGTGAATTATAGATGTTATTGGTACTTGGCTTGAGTTTTGTTGTGGATGCATGTAGCATGATTATCACATTATGGTCCATTACTATAAATTGTTTTCCTTCAACTTATTTTCAGCTGATGTAAAGGTTTCTTATGATGTTCTAGATAACTTAAACCTATGTTCTCACCAACTTTATGTTGACAGATTTTAGTGTCATTTTCAGGTGAGGTAGTTGTGCAAGATGATGTTAGAGGTGGCTAGAGTATAGAGGATGCTAGGATTGCATTAGGATGAATCCCTTTCCTCTTAGATTTTATTTTGTCTTTTGATTTAGTAAATTGTTTGATACTTGTATGCTTGATGTGTGTTATTTGAATGTCTTTGGTAAGAGGTAGGCCTGTTACCTACTTACCTAGACGCCTACATTATTTGAGATATTGTCATGACATTGTGTCACCTTTTTATGACATTTCTATTTCATTTAGTTAACTCTATAGACACGCTATGTTGTGATGATATCCATACGTCGCGCCCCATATTCCGCCATGGTGGGGTGTGACACTTTTGGGCCGAAGCCGTGTCAACCGCATGCTACACACAAAACCGCTGCTTAATTATCCCAAGACATGAAAAGACACCATATCACATAATTCATGATCGAAAACCTTCACTCAAACACCTTCACATTTTTGGATGTACCTGTTACATAATACAAGATGGTGAAAATTTGGATAAGATGAAAGAGAAAGGTGATGCATGTATTCTTGTGGGATATGCAACTCAATCTAAGGGGTATAGAGTATACAACAAGAGAACAAAATTGATAGTCGAGACTATTCACATCCAATTTGATGAATTACAAGAAATGACACTTGAACAAAACAGTTTAAGTCCCGATCCACAACGACAAACGACTTTCGTTCACAACCGCACGGAACTCGGAACTCAAGACCACAGCAATGAACCGTCAAGTTCAACGCTGGTTCAAGGAGATGTACCACGAGCAGATATGACAGTCAACACGACACTTGAAGAGTGGAAATGTTATATTGACCAATGTATGATCGAGGGAGAAATAAGTTGTATCGAAGTCTTCCGCTGTCACTCATGATAAGAATGATGATACCGATCATCATCAACAACAGGATACAACTTCATCTACTTCAACACCGGTTGCTGCAGAGTTACTTCCTCATAATATCACATCAACAACCGCTCCGAAAAAATCCACAACTAATGTCATTGCTCCAGAGAACACAAATCAAGCAGACAATGCATTATCTGACGAAGACGAATTTATTAACCCATTCGGTACACCGGTACACGAAACTGGAGAGTCTTCTACTCGCCATGTTGATCCATCAAATATGCATACGTTCTATCAACGACATCCTTCAACACATCGTTGGACCCGAGATCATCCTTTGGTTCAAGTAATTGGAAACCCTTCACAGCCTGTTCGCACAAGATGACAGCTAAACACCGATGGCGATGTTTGTATGTTCACACTCGCCGTGAGTTCAGCTGAACCGAAAAACATCAAAGAAGCCATGGCTGATCATGCTTGGATTGAATCGATAACGGATGAACTTCAACAATTTGAAAGACTTAAAGTCTGAGAACTTGTTGACAGACCATACGATGTAATACCATTAAATCTTCGATGGATCTGGAAAAACAAGATGGATGAAGAGAACACGATCATCAAGAATAAATCTAGGCTAGTGGCTAACGGGTATGGACAGAAAGAGGGTATTAATTTTGAAGAATCATTTGCACCAGTTGCTCGTATGGAAGCGGTCAGGATTTTCCTTGCTTATGCTGCACATAAGGGATTCATCGTCTATCAAATGGACGTATGATAGTAGTAAAATACACGTCTCTTGTTTAGGAAAACAAAAAGAACGTATATGAGCGGTAAGTATCAAATACGACGGTTTAGGAAAACCGTGTATTAATGACCCTATCAAATAAAATGATTGTAAAAAGTTCGTTTCCCAAGGAGGTATGGTGTTGTGAATTAACTTGTATGTATTTGAGATTAATATTGAGAAAGATGGAAGACGGTCTCGTGAAAATTACACTATGTCGTAAAAACGTAAAACGTAAAGCCGTAGAAATCACAAAAATTAAAAAAATTTTAAACTAAGACCAAAAACAAAATTAAGAAAAGATTAAAACAAGTCTAAAATAATATAAACTAAGATAAAAAATCCAACAAAGATATTTTAAAAACTTTTATTAATTAAATAATTAATTTTAAATGCTAATTAAAGCCCTAAAATTAATTACAACTAATAAAATATTCCAAAATATGGTTTTATTGAAAAATTACTTAACTTATATTATTATGAGACTAAAAAGTAATTATCTAAAAATTAAAACCTATTAAAACTATTTTTAAAACTCTAAAAATGATTTAAAATAATAAAAACCTAATTAAAATTAAAATAATTATAAAAATAAATCTATAAGCTTAAAAATTATTAAAAATAATGGTCCTAATTAATGCTCTAGAATTTAAGAAAAATGAAAAAGAAAGAAAAAGAAAATTTTGAAAATTTAATAATAAAATAATATTAAAATATTATTAAAAATAAAAAGTTTCTAAAATTTAAAATAAAAAATTTCTAAAAATCCTAAATAATATAATTAAGAGAAAAACACAAATTATAGCTTCTAAACCTTTTTTAATAATTTTATAAAAATCTTTAAAGTTTATAAAAAACCTTAAAATAATATAAAATTAAAAATAAATGTTTTTGAAACCAAAATAAGTTGTAAACCTCAAAAATATATTTTAAAAACTTAAAATTATTTTTCCTAAAAATAAAAACTATTTTTGATATTTTTTATGGATTTTCTAAAAACGTATACTAAATAAATTCTAATAAATAAATTAATAAAAGGAAAATTATAAAACCAATTTTTAAAAATCCTAAGTACTATAACTGACCTAAGAAAAATAAAAGAAACCAATTAAGCTTAATAGATAAGCTGTAATAAGCACAAAGACCTACGGCTTTATATTAAAAAGCAAAAGAGAAAAGGTGTTAAGTAGAAAACAAAACCAAATTAACCAGTCAAAGTCCCCAGGGCGCGTTGGTTAAGGTGTTGGTGTTGTGAACGGGTGGTCACGGGTTCGAGTCCTGGCACCCTTTTTTTTTTTTTACTTTTGTTGCGCCGCAACGTTTGTATGTTGCGCCGCAACTAGTGTTGCGAGAGTTCCTTGATCTTTAGCTCCTTCAGTTGCGCCGCAGCGCTTGTGGCTTGCGCCGCAACTTATATGACAGACTGGATGTTTTTATGAACACAGCAGACTTGAGCCTTGTGTTTTTTCCTTCACAGATTGAAAAGCCAAAGGAATGGCTTGTTGAGCTTATTGTGGATGCTTATTTTTGGAGAATAGGCACTCTTGTGCTCCTTTGAGCACAAGAAGTCAACAAACACACAAGTTAAAACACCTAGCAATCGAAATCAAGCAATCCAAAGCACATTCAGACCTATGCAGTTTTCTGTGATGATTAAGCTAGGACAGTGGGCTATATAGCTTATAACTAGCACTCTATTGGGACTCAAGGCTTCAAATTCAGCACACACAACAACCAAATAGCATACAACAAACTAGCAATCCTGTTAAACCCTAAATCTAGGCAGGAATCAAAAGATCAAAGCTCAAAAATAGGAAAAATCAAGCAATAAGTGAACTATGCAGATTTAGACTACCTTTCTCTTATAAGCACACAAATTTGTTCTAAACTTGTTCAAATCTTACTAATACCTAACTAGCAACCTAACTCAACTATATTCCAAACTTCTAACAACCAATTAAAACATAAATCAAACTAACTTACCCTGCTTAATCCTATTGCCAAACACCCATGTAAAATTTCTGAAAAATGTTTTAACACTTCAAAACACTACAAAACTTAGCAAAACTGTTCCCAAGCTATTCTAACATGTATATCAACTCAGAAAAACACAATCCAAACACATTAAACACACTTTAGCACAGAATATATCAAAAATCAAACAACTTGCTATTTTTTGAACTTTTTAAGGTAAAAGAAGTTTACCTTAGGTTCTTACATCCAAGAACCTAGAGGATGCAAATCCTCCTCCAAACCAGCTCGGGCTGGTGCAGAAACAAAATCAACAAGCTTTGACACCTGTTGAAACAAATCAAAAACAAGAACACCACAATATGTATTCTATTACCGATTTTTTTTTTTTTTTCTTTTTTTCTTTTTAAACTTTCCAAAACTTTTTCAACCTATGAAAAACGTTTTCTATTACCTTAAATCACCAAAATCATAAACTTTTAACACCAAAATACCTTGAATCAAATTCAAACCAAAATCCTCCAAATTTCCAAAAAACTTGAAACTTTTTGAAACCCAAAATCAATGAACCAACTTTAGCATGGAACTCAGAATCTAGCAATAGATTATCACCAACTTTTTAAAAACTAAAAAGGAATTAAATTGCTTTCTCAAAGACAAATACCAACTTTTATTTTAAAAAAAAGAATTACATAAAAACTATGCTAGAAACTGGAACAAAGGCTTTCCACAGGTTGGAAGCTCTTTATATAGACCCTAATGAACATACTAGAAGGAAGAAAATACTAAACCCTAATCTAGAAATTCACTAAAATGCCCTTGATGATCTTGAGTGTGAATTGTCCAAACTTTGATCTCCACCGTGTATTTTTGCTTTGGGAGCAAGGATTGCATCCCCACTGTTGATTTATGCCACGTCAAATACTTGGGGACCAAGGAGGGTTCCTATTGGTGGATTGGGTTTTGGGGGTAGGGACCACGTGAGTGGGATTGGGGATATTATGCGTGGGAAAGGTTTGTTGTGGTGTGAATCACTCGTGTGAGAAGTTAATTGATTTTTAACCAAGTTTTGGTCGGGTAAAAATCTGGGTGGTAAGAAGATGTACAGTAAAAGACTTTGATCCTAATTTGGGGGAGGGTTGGGTGTTAACCGCCCTTTTTCTTTTAAATCTTTCATACTTGTCATTTTAAGTCCCTGTGGTTTGGTTTTTTTGGTGTTTAAAGCTTCCAGCCCTAAAAACGGCTCCTCCTTTGTATTTAACTTTCCCATGTTGTCAATTTTGGCACAAGAGTTTTGGAAAAAGGTTTCAAGGACCATTTTTGTCATTTTTGAATATTTCAAGGGCTGTTTTGGACTTCATTTGATCTTCAAAGGTCTTCAATGAGTCTTTCACTTGTTGAGGGACCATTATTGGCAATTTGAAAATGTTGAGGGACTAAACTTGCCATTTCTTCAAAGTTGAAGGACCTTTTTGTAATTTTGACAAACTTAAGGGACCAAACTTGTAATTATTAATATACAAGGGTTTTAAGTGTCATTTCTTCATTCATTGAGGATCAATCTTGTTTTGTCTTCAAGTCTTCAAGGGTATTTGATGAAAATTCCATGATTAGGGCCCGGTTCTTTGTACGGCTTCGTTTCTCGTGTTCGTTTTTCCTTGTATCTTGTGATCTTTTGTCTTTTTCACGATATCCATACCTAAAACACACAAGTAAACAAACACAAGCATATATATGGTATTTTATGACATTTTAGTGCATTTAAAGCCCGAAAAGAACGATGAGATCATGTATAAATGCCATCTCATCACTCCCCCATACTAAGCCATTGCCGTGCCCTCACGCAATGCTAGAATAAAGTATCTAAGCATCACCAAAGTTCAATTTTATTAACCTTTATCGAAGAGTAAAAGACTTGCAACATACTACGAGAATGTGTAAAGACATAATGTATGATTTTCATCACCAAAAGGTGACTTTTAGGGTCAAAGAATAGAAACAAGTTAATGTCCCTTAGAGTAAATTTCGTCATCCTTGATTGTCATACATTCCATGCTAAGTGCAAAAACAAGATCATTGTTGGTACAAGTCACAATGCTAACACTACTCATACGTCCAAATTGTGTAATACTTTTTCTCCCCGCAATCCTAGTTATTATAAAAGGAAATGGGTTACTAGCATTTTTTATCTAATTGTCATGGATCACAAGTGATTCATATTGACTTATTTGAGTAGTTATTAGTCCGAAAGCAAAGTAGCACGATTTGATCAATAGTTAGCCGAAGGACAAAATCTTTTAAAACGGCTTCTCGTGTATCTCCTTAAGTTCATATCTTGGCATAACTCGTTTCACGATTTGAGACCTTTCTCGGACCGATATTTGGCATGTACTTCATACTTCAAATCTTGGGAAGACGTTCTCGAAATTATGGTCTTCTCTTCATATATTTGGAATTTCTTCACTTGACGTTTTTGAGAGATTCTTCATATAGGACCACGACTTCATCATTTTTCTTCAATCTTTACTTTGGATTTTGATATACAACGATCCGCCTCCTTTTCGGACTTGGATATATTTATCCTCATACCTTGTTAGGGTCTTTTTGGATAGACTTTCTCCATTCTTTAGGGGAGTAATAGCTTCTCGTCGTGTGTCTTGATCCTTCATATTGATTTTGGAACAATGATACTTCACATCATCTTTGGATCTTTAGCAAAAATAGAGCTCCTCATGCCTTGTTAGGGCCTTTTTGGATGATCGCCAATCTTCGCGTCCCGCTTCAATAAGTTATGCCTTGGCTATGAACTCTATTCAACCCCGAGCAACTTTTAAACGATCTTGCGCTAGAGGCTAAGTAACCTTTCAAATCGTACGACCTTACTTATTGCAATTATGATTTATTCCTAATGCATTGATCTTATGGGAAGAAAAAGCCACAATTAAAAACACATGAGTTTTTGAAAAAACATTTTCATGTTCTACGTTTAGCATGATCACTTGTCTAACTCTATCATTTCTCGTTCTTCACTATTTAAAGACCTCTAATTAAAGAGACTCGTGAATACTTAGCCGTGCAAGTCAAAATTAAGCCAAATTTGGATTAGCTTTCATTAAGACTATATCAAATCAAAGTTTTGGGTTTTCAAGCCACCTATAGGATCTTGCACTTTCTTGGACTTTTTCAAGTTTAGAGAATGCGTTTTAAAGTTCCCTTGATAAGTGACTTTCTAGAATCAATTATAGGAACTTGCGAAAAGTTCTTGTTCTTAACCCGAATGAATTAAGACTTTCGCGTTTTAAAGCTCCCTATATAAAAGTCTAGCAAAACTTGAATTGAGCGGGTTAAGGAATGTAAATGGCTCCAAATGCCCATCAAGTCAAAAATTAACTCTTATTCTACCCATCGGAAAATATACATTCGTGTCTTAAAAACACTTATGAAAACTAAGAAAATTTTTTAAATTTGGCTATTTTTAGCCTTATTTGCAAAACAAAACATTGAAAGTTGGAAAACGTGAGGGCGTAGCAAAGCAAGTACCTATTCACCCCCCCATACTAAAAGTAAACATTGTCCTCAATGTTTCGAGTCTAAAGGGTGAGCACCCCCATACTAGAGACGAAAAATCGAATGCTTAGGATCTAGCATGGAAAGGGTGATCAACAATATATCTAAAGCCGTTTATTAATTATGCTAAAAGATAATTGTTAGAACAATAAAGGATATGTCATGGAATCGTGAAAAAAATTCTTCAAACGAACGATGGAGGCTCACGTAAACGAACACGAGAGTCTTCAATCGTAGACGATGATGATGATCTAGATAACACAATCACAAACAACCACGAGACAACGAGTTGGAAGGGTACAAGTCCCCTTATTAGTGAACATAAAGCATAAAGATAAGCATGGGATCTCCCCCACGAGGCACCTCGTTTTTGATTACCGAGTCATGAGCTCGACTCGATCCCCTCAATGCTAATTATCATTGGGGAAGGTGTCTTGGTCGGGGGCAACCATTGAAGGAATTTCCCCACCAAAGTAGTGCTTAAGCCTATGTCCATTCACCTTGAAATTGGGACCATCATTTTGAGCTAGCTCAATGGTCCCATATGGAAACACTTGTGTAATGGTGAACGGACCCGACCAACGAGATTTCAATTTCCCGGAAAATATCTTAAGACGTGAGTTAAAAAGCAACACTTGATCACCAACGTTAAAAACCCGGTTTTTAATCTTTGAATCGTGAAACTTTTTAGTCTTTTCTTTAAAAATTAATGAATTTTCATAAGCATTATCCCTTAATTCATCCAATTCATTCAATTGTATTTTCCGGTGATCTCCCGCGGTCTTCAAGTCAAAATTAGCATGCTTAAGGGCCCAATATGCCTTATGCTCCAATTCAATGGGCAAATGACAATTCTTCCCATAGACTAACTTATAAGGAGTGCAACCGATAGGTGTCTTATAAGCGGTCCTAAAGGCCCATAAAGCGTCATCGAGTTTGTCGGACCATGAAGCACGGTTTTCTCCAATCGACCTTTCTAAAATCCTCTTCAAAGCTCGGTTCGAAACCTCGACTTGCCCACTCGTTTGCGGGTGATAAGCCGTAGAAAGACGATGTGTAACCCCATATTTCTTTAGAACCTTTTCGAATTGGTCATTACAAAAATGGGTTCCACGATCGCTTATAATAGCACGAGGGGTTCCGAACCGAGAGAATAGTTGCTTCAAAAACTTCACTACCACACGAGCATCATTAGTAGGCAAAGCCTTAGCTTCCACCCACTTAGAAAGGTAGTCCACCGCGACGAGGATATATTTGTTGCCATGAGACGATGGGAACGGCCCCATAAAGTCTATCCCCCATATGTCGAAAATCTCACACACTTGAATTATATTTTGCGGCATTTCATCACGTTGAGACGATTTTCCTTGACGTTGGCACGAATCACACGACTTTACAAGTGCGTGTGCATCACGATAGATAGAAGGCCAAAAGAAACCGGCATCGAACACTTTCTTAGCCGTGAGATTAGCACCGTGGTGACCACCCGTGGGTCCCTCGTGACAAGCTCTAAGGATATTAGAAGCTTCGGTACCAAACACACAACGTCGAACGAGTTGATCCGCACAAATCCGAAAGAGATAAGGGTCGTCCCAAAAATAGAACTTGACGTCACGAAAGAACTTTCGTTTTTGTTGTGTCGTCATACCCTTGATTATGAAATTGCCCGCATGGTAATTTGCAATGTCGGCAAACCATGGGGTGGTGTCTTTAGAATTCACTACACCGAGAGTCTCAAGAGGAAATGTTTCGGTAATTTCCTTGTTCTCGAAAACATCTTTGTGAGGATCTTCTAGACGAGAGAGATGATCGGCCGCTAGATTTTCGGCTCCTTTTTTGTCAAGCACGGTGACATCAAATTCTTGGAGGAGGAGCATCCAACGAAGTAATCTCGGCTTAGCATCTTGCTTAGCTAAGAGATACTTGATAGCCGAATGGTCGGTATACACGATGCTTTTAGTTAGGACGAGATAAGGTCAGAATTTCTCAAAAGCATAGACCACGGCAAGGAATTCCTTTTCCGTTGTGGTGTACTTTAATTGAGCCTCGGTCATCGTCTTACTAGCATAGTGGATAGGACGGAAATGCTTGTCGTAACGTTGCCCTAAGACGGCCCCTATAGCATAATCACTTGCATCGCACATGATTTCAAAGGGTAATTCCCAATTAGGAGCAACAAGAATGGGAGCTTCGGTAAGTTTCCTTTTTAGAGTCTCGAAAGCCTTAACACAATCCTCATTAAAGTTAAAAGGAGCATCCTTCTCGAGAAGGTGTGTCATAGGACGAGAAATCTTCGAAAAGTCCTTGATGAAACGACGATAAAAGCCCGCGTGGCCTAGGAAACTACGAACTCCCTTAACGGTTTTGGGATGAGGTAACTTGGCGATGACGTCTACCTTAGCTTTATCGACCTCAATCCCCGCCTTCGACACCTTATGTCCTAAGACGATTCCTTGTTTACACATGAAATGACATTTCTCCCAATTAAGCACAAGATTGGTTTCTTCACAACGTTTTAACATTTGTTCGAGATTAGATAAACATGACGTGAACGAATTACCAAACACCGAGAAGTCATCCATAAACACTTCCATCGACTTCTCGATCATGTCGTGAAAAATCGCCATCATACACCGTTGAAACGTACCGGGTGCATTGCAAAGTCCGAAAGGCATCCTACGATAAGCGAACGTTCCATAAGGACACGTAAACGTAGTCTTCTCTTGATCACGAGGGTCGATAGGGATTTGAAAGTAACCGGAAAAACCATCTAAAAAGCAATAGAATTCATTTCCCGCAAGTCGCTCCAACATTTGATCCATGAAGGGCAAAGGAAAGTGGTCTTTACGAGTGGCGTCATTTAACTTTCGGTAGTCAATACACACCCTCCAACCGGTCACAACACGAGTGGGAATTAACTCGTTGTTTTCATTAGGCACAACGGTCATTCCTCCCTTTTTAGGGACACAATGGATTGGGCTCACCCATGGGCTATCGGATATAGGATAAATCATTCCCGCGTCAAGGAGTTTAAGGACCTCCTTTTTAATGACATCGTGAATTTTGGGATTTACCCTTCTTTGACTTTGAATTGCGGGTTTGTAGTCCTCCTCCATTAAAATCTTGTGAGTACAAAATTTTGGGTCAATACCCTTAATGTCGGATATTTTCCACGCAATTGCCCCTTTGTGAGCCTTAAGAACTTTCAAGAGCTCGGTTTTTTCATCATTAGCAAGATCTTTTGCAATAATAACCGGCAATTTGTCATCACCTTCCAAGAATGCATATTCAAGGTGAGAAGGAAGATCTTTCAATTCAAGGATAGGCGGTTCCTCGATTGAAGATTTTGGTTCAACACTCATAACTTCCATCGGCGGAAGAAATGGTGGAATAGAAATATCATCACTAATCAACACCTCATCTTCATTGTCGATTTCATTTGAAGTGAAATCGCCTCCTTGGAATGGAGTGAGATTTGGTGTGGAATTAGCAAGAATCGGATCCAAAATAGTGGGATTGCCACTTGACGAGCTATCGGAAAAACCTAACACTTCTTGTGAAAACTCATCGCAAACCACATCAACGATGTCAATGTGATTGATGGTAGCGATTGCATAAACATGAGAAGGTTTCGAGTTTTGAGTAGCGTTTATAACAAGTTCCTCTTCGTTGAATCTCAAAGTGATAGTTCTTGCATGAACATCGATAAGCGATCTCGAAGTATCTAAAAATGATCGTCCTAAAATTAGAGGAACTTGAGGATCCGCGGGGATGTCGACTACTATAAAATCAACGGGATAGTAGAACTTCCCCACTTTCACGAAAACATCTTCGGCTATTCCACATGCCATAATCGTAGAATGATCGGCCATCTCGATGGACATGTTCGAAGGAATAAGAGCCGGAAGCGAAAGCGATTTCCAAATGGAAAATGGCATCAAATTAATGCTCGCACCAAGATCGGCCAAGGCGAGGCATTCTTTCATCTCTTGTATGTCACAAGGAATGAGAAACTTTCCGGGATCACCAACTTTTTCCGGTATGCGGTTAAGATAAACCGAAGAACAATTAGCAAGCTTTGAAAGCTTTTCCTTATCGCTCATCATACTTTTAAAAGTGGAAGCGAAACGAGGCATGTATAACAACGCGTCGGCTAAACTCACATCAAAATGCATTTGTTGAAACATCTTAATAAAAAGCTCGATTTGTTGTTTGTTACGTTCTTGCATTTTCTCTTTGTTTCGTCTTGAAGGGTAGGGTAAAGGTGGTGTGGGTAAGTCATTAGGCAACGGCCTTGGAATCTCGGGTTCCACAATTGGTATTGGTGTAACCGTAGGTGTGGTATGAGCGGTACTTCGTGGGATTGTAATGTGCTCCTTTTCGACCATCACCTCGGGTTCTTTCTCGATTTCCTTCTCCTTAGAAGTACTTGTACGAGAGATTGGTTCCTTGAAAGTTTTACCACTTCGTGTAGTAATAACCTTCATTTCTCCCTTCGGGTTTGCAATGGTATCACTAGGAAGACCACCCGAAGAAGAGGGTTTACACATGATAGCTTCGAACATCTTAGCCATTCGGTCCTCAAATTTTGATTGCCTAGCATCCGCTTTCAATAACTCTTGCTTAATCTCATGTTGTCCTAATTCCATCTTTTGTTGGTTTTGTTGAAGACGTTGGACGTTTCCTTCCATTTTATTTGCATGAGTTTTAAGTTCATTAGCAAGTTCATTTTTAAGCTCGTTTTTCAACTCGGACCTTAAGCTAATCATCTCACGTTGCATATTATCAAATTTTGCATCATTTGCTTTTGCATAATCTAAAAATTCTCCTTGCAAATTTTTCGTGTGAGCATTTTGAAAACCTTGTGTAGTATTTTGAAAATCACGGTTTTGGTTTTGATTAGAGATTTGTCCATTCCCACTTTGATAATTCCCTTTGTTGTAATTGCGTGTGTTGCCTTGGTAATTACCTTGGTTGTTGTTTCGATAATTGTTAGCATTTTGGTTTGGTGGAGCTTGATTTTGGCGGGAACCTTGGCCGTTTTGGTTGTAAGTTCCCGTTGCTACATAAGCACTCGAAGTGTTACCATCCGCGGTAATGCACTCGGATAAATCATGAGCTCCTCCACACGATAAACAACTCTTAGCAACCGCTTTAACCGAAGCGGAATTGGAAGCTTCTTGAGCCTTCCAATGGGACATTAGATTAGCAAATCTATCAAAAAACCGATTTTCCTCATTAGCTTCATCATGTAAGGCGTTAATGCCACGAGACGATTGTGATGACGATGACGAACCCATATTGGCAACACTCGGTGTGTTACGAGGGCTATAAACCTTAGATCGATTTTCAATGATTTGTAAAGCCTCATTTGTCGTCTTACACAAAAAATTACCACCCGCGGCGGCATTCAAATAATCTCGTTCATGATCATTAAGCCCATTATAAAAAGTATCGATTTGATGCAATTCCGAAAAATCATGATGAGGACATTCATGTAACATCTCCTTAAATCGTTCCCATGCCATTGAAAAACTTTCATTGTTACGTTGCACAAATCGTGAAATCTCATTTTTTAAGTGTGTTGTTTTTGATGGTGGAAAAAACTTGTTCACAAACTTAGAAACGAGATCGGCCCATGTCAAAATCGAATTTGGCGGTTCTTTCTCGAGCCAAATTTTAGCGGGTCCATCCAACGAATATGGAAACAACATCATCTTAATGGCGTCATGCGGAACATCTTTGAATTTGCTAGTGGCCGTGAGACGGTTGAAATTCCTAATGTGGTAATGCGGGTTGTCTTTCTCGTGACCTCGAAATTTGTTTGCTTGTAGCATTGACATTAAACCCGTCTTAATCTCGAAATTCTCCGCAAGGATGGCGGGAATAACAATGGCCTCTCCAAAACCCTCGGTGGGTGCTTGTAGCAACTCCATCATAGTACGATTAGCCATCACGACTTCTTGTTCTATAATAGGTTCAACAATTGGAGGTTCTTCAACAATCAACGATTGATTGGCTTGCTTTTGTAGTCGTTTACGAGCTCGTTTTGCTTGATTACGAGTGATCATAAACTTCACGAAGAATGGGAGGTGAGCAAAGAAGATTCTTTTTGGTCGTTTTGTGAATTTTCAATTTTTTTGTGTTTTTGATGATATTTAATTTTTTTGGATTTTGGTGTATCTTCGTAGACAACAATCTACAAAATCTCTCCTCGAATCAAACTCTTGATTAAAGAAGCCTCAAAGGAATGAAAACGATCACGTGGAGTGAACGCCTTCGAATGACTTTAGAACTTTGGTGAAAACCAAATTGTTCACGAGGGTTTAATCACAAAGAAACCAAGCAAATATAGTATACGTATTAATACTTTGGGCGGCAAAACCCTCGATTAGCCTTCAATCTCAAAATACTCACAAGCAAGCGGGAAAACGAGGCGGCGCGAAGCACTTAAGAGCCTTTTTCCTTAGGGTATATTTTATAATACCCGCCTTATACCCACCTTATAGTTTGTATTTTTCAAAATCGAGCTTCTCGAAAGTATTTATCTATTTTTGCCTTTTCTTTTTGTTTGAGATTCGAATACAATGATCGAGTGATGAAATCCCGAATCAAGGTTGTGTTTTCACACTTTTGGAGATATTGTATTTTGATTGTGATACTTAATACAATATATTAATAATATTCACAAAGAAAAACCGAGAAAACCGATAATACGTGTTAAGGGAGTTCCACTTAACACAAATACTATTTATGGATAATATCAAAAACAAAATTTTCCAAATTAAATCACGACACACCTCCCCGGCAGCGGCGCCAAAATGATAGTAGTAAAATACACGTCTCTTGTTTAGGAAAACAAAAAGAACGTATATGAGCGGTAAGTATCAAATACGACGGTTTAGGAAAACCGTGTATTAATGACCCTATCAAATAAAATGATTGTAAAAAGTTCGTTTCCCAAGGAGGTATGGTGTTGTGAATTAACTTGTATGTATTTGAGATTAATATTGAGAAAGATGGAAGACGGTCTCGTGAAAATTACACTATGTCGTAAAAACGTAAAACGTAAAGCCGTAGAAATCACAAAAATTAAAAAAATTTTAAACTAAGACCAAAAACAAAATTAAGAAAAGATTAAAACAAGTCTAAAATAATATAAACTAAGATAAAAAATCCAACAAAGATATTTTAAAAACTTTTATTAATTAAATAATTAATTTTAAATGCTAATTAAAGCCCTAAAATTAATTACAACTAATAAAATATTCCAAAATATGGTTTTATTGAAAAATTACTTAACTTATATTATTATGAGACTAAAAAGTAATTATCTAAAAATTAAAACCTATTAAAACTATTTTTAAAACTCTAAAAATGATTTAAAATAATAAAAACCTAATTAAAATTAAAATAATTATAAAAATAAATCTATAAGCTTAAAAATTATTAAAAATAATGGTCCTAATTAATGCTCTAGAATTTAAGAAAAATGAAAAAGAAAGAAAAAGAAAATTTTGAAAATTTAATAATAAAATAATATTAAAATATTATTAAAAATAAAAAGTTTCTAAAATTTAAAATAAAAAATTTCTAAAAATCCTAAATAATATAATTAAGAGAAAAACACAAATTATAGCTTCTAAACCTTTTTTAATAATTTTATAAAAATCTTTAAAGTTTATAAAAAACCTTAAAATAATATAAAATTAAAAATAAATGTTTTTGAAACCAAAATAAGTTGTAAACCTCAAAAATATATTTTAAAAACTTAAAATTATTTTTCCTAAAAATAAAAACTATTTTTGATATTTTTTATGGATTTTCTAAAAACGTATACTAAATAAATTCTAATAAATAAATTAATAAAAGGAAAATTATAAAACCAATTTTTAAAAATCCTAAGTACTATAACTGACCTAAGAAAAATAAAAGAAACCAATTAAGCTTAATAGATAAGCTGTAATAAGCACAAAGACCTACGGCTTTATATTAAAAAGCAAAAGAGAAAAGGTGTTAAGTAGAAAACAAAACCAAATTAACCAGTCAAAGTCCCCAGGGCGCGTTGGTTAAGGTGTTGGTGTTGTGAACGGGTGGTCACGGGTTCGAGTCCTGGCACCCTTTTTTTTTTTTTTTACTTTTGTTGCGCCGCAACGTTTGTATGTTGCGCCGCAACTAGTGTTGCGAGAGTTCCTTGATCTTTAGCTCCTTCAGTTGCGCCGCAGCGCTTGTGGCTTGCGCCGCAACTTATATGACAGACTGGATGTTTTTATGAACACAGCAGACTTGAGCCTTGTGTTTTTTCCTTCACAGATTGAAAAGCCAAAGGAATGGCTTGTTGAGCTTATTGTGGATGCTTATTTTTGGAGAATAGGCACTCTTGTGCTCCTTTGAGCACAAGAAGTCAACAAACACACAAGTTAAAACACCTAGCAATCGAAATCAAGCAATCCAAAGCACATTCAGACCTATGCAGTTTTCTGTGATGATTAAGCTAGGACAGTGGGCTATATAGCTTATAACTAGCACTCTATTGGGACTCAAGGCTTCAAATTCAGCACACACAACAACCAAATAGCATACAACAAACTAGCAATCCTGTTAAACCCTAAATCTAGGCAGGAATCAAAAGATCAAAGCTCAAAAATAGGAAAAATCAAGCAATAAGTGAACTATGCAGATTTAGACTACCTTTCTCTTATAAGCACACAAATTTGTTCTAAACTTGTTCAAATCTTACTAATACCTAACTAGCAACCTAACTCAACTATATTCCAAACTTCTAACAACCAATTAAAACATAAATCAAACTAACTTACCCTGCTTAATCCTATTGCCAAACACCCATGTAAAATTTCTGAAAAACGTTTTAACACTTCAAAACACTACAAAACTTAGCAAAACTGTTCCCAAGCTATTCTAACATGTATATCAACTCAGAAAAACACAATCCAAACACATTAAACACACTTTAGCACAGAATATATCAAAAATCAAACAACTTGCTATTTTTTGAACTTTTTAAGGTAAAAGAAGTTTACCTTAGGTTCTTACATCCAAGAACCTAGAGGATGCAAATCCTCCTCCAAACCAGCTCGGGCTGGTGCAGAAACAAAATCAACAAGCTTTGACACCTGTTGAAACAAATCAAAAACAAGAACACCACAATATGTATTCTATTACCGATTTTTTTTTTTTTTCTTTTTTTCTTTTTAAACTTTCCAAAACTTTTTCAACCTATGAAAAACGTTTTCTATTACCTTAAATCACCAAAATCATAAACTTTTAACACCAAAATACCTTGAATCAAATCCAAACCAAAATCCTCCAAATTTCCAAAAAACTTGAAACTTTTTGAAACCCAAAATCAATGAACCAACTTTAGCATGGAACTCAGAATCTAGCAATAGATTATCACCAACTTTTTAAAAACTAAAAAGGAATTAAATTGCTTTCTCAAAGACAAATACCAACTTTTATTTTAAAAAAAAGAATTACATAAAAACTATGCTAGAAACTGGAACAAAGGCTTTCCACAGGTTGGAAGCTCTTTATATAGACCCTAATGAACATACTAGAAGGAAGAAAATACTAAACCCTAATCTAGAAATTCACTAAAATGCCCTTGATGATCTTGAGTGTGAATTGTCCAAACTTTGATCTCCACCGTGTATTTTTGCTTTGGGAGCAAGGATTGCATCCCCACTGTTGATTTATGCCACGTCAAATACTTGGGGACCAAGGAGGGTTCCTATTGGTGGATTGGGTTTTGGGGGTAGGGACCACGTGAGTGGGATTGGGGATATTATGCGTGGGAAAGGTTTGTTGTGGTGTGAATCACTCGTGTGAGAAGTTAATTGATTTTTAACCAAGTTTTGGTCGGGTAAAAATCTGGGTGGTAAGAAGATGTACAGTAAAAGACTTTGATCCTAATTTGGGGGAGGGTTGGGTGTTAACCGCCCTTTTTCTTTTAAATCTTTCATACTTGTCATTTTAAGTCCCTGTGGTTTGGTTTTTTTGGTGTTTAAAGCTTCCAGCCCTAAAAACGGCTCCTCCTTTGTATTTAACTTTCCCATGTTGTCAATTTTGGCACAAGAGTTTTGGAAAAAGGTTTCAAGGACCATTTTTGTCATTTTTGAATATTTCAAGGGCTGTTTTGGACTTCATTTGATCTTCAAAGGTCTTCAATGAGTCTTTCACTTGTTGAGGGACCATTATTGGCAATTTGAAAATGTTGAGGGACTAAACTTGCCATTTCTTCAAAGTTGAAGGACCTTTTTGTAATTTTGACAAACTTAAGGGACCAAACTTGTAATTATTAATATACAAGGGTTTTAAGTGTCATTTCTTCATTCATTGAGGATCAATCTTGTTTTGTCTTCAAGTCTTCAAGGGTATTTGATGAAAATTCCATGATTAGGGCCCGGTTCTTTGTACGACTTCGTTTCTCGTGTTCGTTTTTCCTTGTATCTTGTGATCTTTTGTCTTTTTCACGATATCTATACCTAAAACACACAAGTAAACAAACACAAGCATATATATGGTATTTTATGACATTTTAGTGCATTTAAAGCCCGAAAAGAACGATGAGATCATGTATAAATGCCATCTCATCAACGTACAGACGGCGTTTCTTAACGGTCCTTTTAAGGAAGAAGTCTATGTCACGCAGCCAGAAGGATTCCTCGATCCTCATTATCCTTACAAGGTGTATCGTCTCCACAAATCACTTTATGGACTCAAGCAAGCTTCAAGGGCGTGGTACGACGAGCTCTCAAAATTTTTGGTCTCCAAAGGTTTCTCAAAAGGTTCCATTGATCTAACTTTGTTCACTTATAAATATGGGGATGACATTTTGCTTGTGCAGATTTATGTTGATGACATTATTTTCGGGTCTACAAACCCAAAACTTTCAAAATGGTTTGAAAAAGTAATGCACAGCTTTGAAATGTCTATGATGGGTGAACTAAAATTCTTTCTAGGAATTCGAGTTCACCAATCCCCAAGTGGTATTTTTCTAAACCAAGATAAGTATTGTCAAGAGATAATCAAAAAGCATGGTATAACCTCATGTGACCCCGTTGGGACACCATTACCAACCACATCCCTAGATGCTGATTTGGAGGGAGATGCCATAGATCCAACGAAATATCGTTCCATGATCGGCTCCCTCATGTACTTAACAGCAAGTCGACCAGATATATCACATGCTGCGTGTTATTGTGCACGATATCAAGCACGACCGACTGAAAAGCACCTCAAGGAGGTTAAACGGATCTTTCGGTACCTAAAGAATACCATTCATTTGGGACTCTGGTATCCGAGGGAAACCGGTTTCTTTCTAATGGCCTATTCAGATTCTAATCATGCAGGGTGTCTTGATACATGAAAAAGTACTTCTGGTGGTGCACAATTTCTAGGTCAAGATAAGCTTGTGGGATGGTCTTCCAAGAAACAGGATTGCACGCCACTGTCATCAGCCGAAGCAGAGTATATGTCTCTATTTGCGTGTTGTGCTCAAGTTCTTTGGATGAGAACACAACTCACGGATTATGGCTTCCACTTTGATAAAGTACCTATGTACTGTGACTCAAAGTTCGCCATAGCCATCTCCTGCAATCCGGGACAGCATTCCCGCACGAAGCACATTGATGTCAGATATCACTTCATTAAGGAACAAGTTGAAAGGGGTATTGTTGAACTATACTTTGTTGGAACTGATTACCAATTAGCTGACTTGTTTACAAAAGCTCTTTCGAAAGAGAGGTTTGCGTATCTAGTTAGGAAAATTGGTACGAGATGTTTGACTCTAGCAGAACTGGAGATTCTGGCAAAGAAGCCTGCTTGATTCATCTATCAAACATCTACTTGTAAATATTAATGAAAAAGCAAAATACAAAATTAAAAACTTTGAAAATCCAAAAATATTTTTCTCGACATGTCTTTTAGTATCGATAATGTCGCTCAATAACGACACGGGTGTGTACATAAAGCTCGAATGAAAGTTGTAAATATTTTTCAAAACATGTCCTTTCTATCTTTTATAAAGGAAATTGTCTCTTTTGGACAATATTTCCAACAACGGGTAGAGCAATCTATCTTGGGTTGAGCTTGTCACAAAACATTCAACGTTTTGAGCTCAACACAATGGCTTGTAATCACTTTCAGATTGCAACCCGGATCTATATTCACGGGGGAGTGTACGCTTTAGTGCCCTTACCCTCAGCAAAAGAAGAGAAATCTTCTTACACTTGAGTGGATTTGTCAAGACATTAAAAGTCTAAGAACTCAAGTTTTTGCTTTAGAAAAACCTTTCGCCAAAAAGAATTGATTTTTCAAAAAGCGTTGAACACAATTTTTTCAAGAATTTCTCAATGATATTCAAAATCTTTCAAAAATTGTGTGTTCAACAACTCATATCCTCAAAAGATAAATGTGGATCATATCCTCGTAATGACAATTCCATTGGATCAATTTTTGAGGGGGAGTGTTCCAAATTCATGCTAGTTTGACACATTCTTCTCCTGAAGTTTTTCAAGACTATTTTTCAAAATATATTTTAATCAAATTTGGTATCTCTAATATCAAAAGATTTTATATATTAGAGATAGGGGAGAAAGTGTGATTAAAATGTGATCTAAAGACTCAAGCACTAATGGTTACGATCAAAAACCCACAACATCTTTAATTCACGACGTTATTGGTGTCAAAAGGGTGGTTAGGTTTAAGTCCTATGATCCAACCAGAACCGGAGGGATCTTCCCAGGGACAATCCAATAGATTACTAAAAGTTCTTAGGAAAGATGGAGTAGAACGTGAACGTAGCTGAATGCCGACTAAGTACTGATGATAGCACTGGAACAATCACAACAAGGTGCTATTAATGATGTCTTGGTAAGCATTGAAGGGGTTGAAGAATGAAAAATAAATGTAAGGATAAAGGGTGTAAAGAAAGAAGCCCTCCATACAACTTAGGCAGAAACCGGGTCAACACATCATTAAGACAACACATCATGGACCCAGTGATGTAATGCACAACCCCTCCCTAGCTGACTCGGGCTTCTCTCAAAAGAAGTTTGTTTTATTTTCACGGAGATCAATGTGACAACCATGGTTTTTAGGGTTCGTCACTTAGAATATAGTTTAAGGTGTTTTGTGCAAATATGTGCTTTTATGTGCTTATGTGTTTATTTTGTGTGTTTGGAGTGAGGTTTGGATATCGTTTATGGGTATATGGTACTCATAAGTAAATTGAGGAACGTTTATTTCATGTTCATGAGCCCATAAGGTAGTGACTATGAAATGAGATGGTGTTATTTCGTGGCTTTACGTATACGTATATGTATTATTAGAAAATCGTATTTTTACGATTCACCGTTTGCATTTAGGTGTCTCGGATGAGGTATTTAGCCACGAGAATAATTTACGGGATGGTTTTAAGTCATTTAGGACTTAGTTAATTAGTTTATTTCATATTTCAAGAGTTTTTATAAAACTGTATATTTTTACGTCTTTTACGGTATACGCGTAAATTTGACTAGTTTTACGGTATTGAGGTTTCCGAGGCTTTAGGAGCTAAAATAAATTAAGGTAAATTAAGGTATTATTAATAATATATTAATAAGTAATAAAAAGAAAAAAATATATAAAAATACATATAATAGTCAGTTTTGGGATGCAAGAAAGAAAAAAAAAGGGGGAAAAAGGAAAAAGGGGAACCGGGCTTTTGTAATGGGCCAAGGACTTGTTAGGAAATTATATAAAAACCTTTTATTAACCAAAAACATTCATAAAATTCCTGGAGATCAAGCTTAAGTCGAAATCCATGGAGTCTATTTAGAGTTTTCATATTTTTCTTGTCTTCCATTAATTCTAAGGTAAAAATCTTCAATCTCTTTTTAATTAAATTGTTTTTAATTCTTTCTTAATCATTATATGATGGATCTAGGTTAGTGTTTATTAGAAAATCTGTAATTTAATGTTATCACAATGATATAGACATGATTAGAATAATTAGGGTTAATGATTAAACATGATGAGGGTAATTAATTTGGTTAATTATGTTAAATTCGTTTTTAAAAACTTTAAATTTTCGAATCTTATGTCCCTGGAAAGGTAATTGATTTTGCTTTCAAATGCAAGAAACGAGAACTAAATTAAAGGTCTAGAATTTGGTTAAAAACAGGTTACATCAGTCGGGTGTCAAAACAATTATTGGATAAGCCTGTTTCCTTTTTATGTTTTGAGTTATTTGGGGTAGTTAGGGTTATATTTGAACCTTCAAACGAACATGAGACTTAGATTATATATTAAATAAAAGATCTGGAGGATGTCTAAAGAAATGGGTTAGGGTAAGACCCTCTGATCATAACAAACTTTTCATATGTTCAAAATTAGTAAATTCTGGATAGGTAAAAGTATATATATATATATATATATATATATATATATATATATATATATATATATATATATATATATATATATATATATATATATATATATATATATATATATATATATATATATATATATATATATATATATATATATATATATATATATATATATATATATATATATATATATATATATATATATATATATATATATATATATATATATATATATATATATATATATATATATATATATATATATATATATATATATAATATGGATGCCTTAACGGTGTCTTCAAGGTTGCGACCAAAGGGGGGAGTTAGCTAGCACATGTAAGGGCATATGGTTTCTTTTACAGAGGAAGTTGATTTGGTTAATGAGGTGTTCGACCCATAGTTTAAGGTATGAAAAACGGGACTGTTTTGGGTTAAATGTTAACGGGGCGAGTTATGAACTAAACTAAGTTAAGGTCTTTATAGAGGGGTGTCATGAAATGCATATGGCATATAAACGGGGTTAAGTTGTAGGGCAAGGTTAGATATCCATCATAGATTGATGAGCCATTTTGGTATGTGGTTCATGTCTTGATTGTATACGATTGTGTGTTTAGATTTTTGCTAGAGTGCGGGTACTTGGAGAAGCTTGTTCAGGTGAGTTTCATAGTCCCATGTATTTTTATGATTTGACTTCCAGATGGGATGGAAGATACACTGTATGGTTTTGTAAATAATGATGTGAATGTTTTTATGGTTTGTGATGGACTTGTGTGTACACTTATGTGATTAACTGCTATACGATTCTTGATTGTTATTGTGGTTTGACTTGGTACCAAGGGGATGTTGACAAGGCGGGGCCTTGGGATTGGTTTATAGGTGTATGGGCGCCTATGGGATCATGGTTATTGGTAAGGCTGAGAGCCTTGGAAATTGTGGTTATTTGTAAGACTTGGTGCCTTGGAATTGTGATTTTATGGTTAATCTTGAATGGTAGTTGTTAATGCATAATTATAACACATTGTCCATATGTTATTTTTTTGATGGTTGTTATTCACAGCTTATAACTATTTTGGGGTTGGAGTCTAAACCTATGACTCTCACCAACTTTATGTTGACGTGTTTTAGTGTCTATTTCAAGTGATAATGTGGTTAAGTGTGAGAATAGGAGTGGCTAATTGGGAGGCTTAGGATTGCATTGGAGGAACCCCCTTTCCTCTTAGTCTTTACTTATGTTTGAACAAGTGATACTTTGTAGACACCTATATGTTTGTTATTTGTTAATTGTATGTCTTTGGTAAGAGGTAGACCTGTTACCTACTTACCTAGACGCTTGCATTATTTGTGATATCTTCATGACATTGTGTCATCATTTATGATATTTCCAATTCATTTAGTTATCTCTATAGACACGCTATTTTTGTGATGATATCCATACGTCGCGCCCCATATTCCCTCATGGTGGGGTGTGACATAATGGTATCAGAGACAATGGTTATAGAGAATTAGGTTGCCTAGTCTAGTAGCCTAGTCTATAGCTTAAGGGTCCATGCATGTAGGTGTCATAGGGGTATGTGTGCATTATAGTATATGCAGTGCTTAAGTGTTAATTTCGTTTTGGATATTTATTTACCTTCATACTTACTTATTGAGATATAATCTATGTAAGTACATTCATTTATTTTCTATTGATGCGACGTATGAACCAGAAGTGTAGGAATCTATTTAGTGTTACCCATGTCGCGTAGAAGAAGAGGTGCGCTAGGTAATATTAGGATAGTACCGATGTTGAGTCTGCGACTAGTAGTAAATTCGAATTTCCGCCATAACGGTTAGGGTCATTTTCTTTAATGTTGGATATTTTATTGTTATTGATTTGATTTGGCGATTAAGCCTCGAGTTATGAATGAAGTTAGGGTTGACGTATGAGATGTTCTTATTTTACCTATACGGTATATATATAGAGTGTATTTTATGTGGTATATATGTGGTAGATATATGTGTTCCGTGTAGTACTAATTTCTTATAAGTGTCGTCATAGGAGGGAGTACATGGGTGAAAGGGGACATATATAATTATGGAGGCCTACGTAATTATATATGTGCCACAACACAAATGGACTTCCAAGTATGGTTGCATGAAAAAGGGGTTAGTACATGCTTGTATATGATGAGATCTGTATTTTGGGTATTTGTACAATAGGGGTTTATGTAATGGTTGCCTATGATATGGCTATGGTTTTTTTGTGTTATATGTTTTGGGTTATAGTCGTGTTGTGTGATTATGGGGTCACACGATATGGTTTGGTTTTGGTGATTGGTTTTATGCCTTGTTGTGGCATGGTGAGATGGTGATTATTCGTATGAAAAAACGAGTGTATGACGCGATCGATTGACTTGACATGTATGATAACGAGTATGTATTGAGAGATTTAATAGGTATATATATGCGGATGTATATATACTAGTAGATGTTACGTTATGATATACGGTCGTTCAATAGTTATTATAACTTGAACGTACCTAGTGTTCTCTCGTGTTTAAACAATTTATTAGTGCTGGAGTTTGATGGAGTTCCAACGACGTTTTGAGTCTTTTTTATGTGTGTCTACATTCGGGTAGTATTTTAATTAATGAGAACTACCAAATTTTCTTGCAAAGGAGTCTAGCTAATTAAAGGAAAATGCATTTAAAAGTGCTTTGTAAGTGTACAGTATGATTTCCTGACTTACATATCTTTTCTTTAAGTTTATTGGTAATAAATAAATAAATAAAATCTTGACAATGAATGGATTAGTTTTCTAGGTAACATGTGATAGTACATATAAAGGGTAAATAAATTTTACGATAATTTTCTTAAAAGTGGAGTTACAATTTTAGAAGTATTTAAATAGACAGAAAGAGTAAAAAGGAAGATTTTATTATAATAATGATAATTATAACACCACACTTTGTAAACATGTAATAGTTAGTTATAACAAGCCTAAATGGATTATATAAAATAATAATAATATAGAATAAAATAAAATAAAAAAACACTGTATTTTATAAACATGTATTGGTTTCATAATAAAAAGTGAAATAAGTTTAATATGGGTAAACAAGATAATGGTTAGAATAAGATTGTAGTATACTAACTAGTTGATATCTTGATAACATGATGAAGATAAGGGGATGAGTTTATGGTTAAAAATGAGTATGATTGATTTTAGTAGTATGGGAGTTTGGTTCTTGTGAGAAGTAACTAATTGGGATGAAAGTTTAAAAATTTCAAAGTTATCGAAATTTGGTAATACTAATCGTAATGAGACTATCTTTTGTTGTTGGCACACTCCATTGATCTTTCGGGTTACATTGTTTTGTTTTCAGTTGTTTTGGCTAGGGTTCGTTTTACCCTATATTTTATTTTGGGACATGATTGTGTTAGAAATACGTTTTTACGTATATTAGAAGTATCGGTCACTCCACAATATTAATTAATGTTGTAATAGCTCGTAGTTAACAAATAGTAGTTTGTTGCTTATTAAGTTAAGTAAGAACCGGTCCATGGGCTTGTCATGGACCGGCCCAAGCCCATGTTTGCTTGGAACTATAAATACCCCTTTCCACCAAGGAAAGGGGTTGGTTGTTGTCATTTCCTAGTTTCCATTTAATAAAATAACACATAGTTTCTCTCACTTTCTCTCTCTAACTTTCTCTCTCTAGAAATCAACAAACCCCTTCATAGATTCATCGGAACAAGTTTCTGATTATTCAGCAAAAGTTCCGAACCAACAAGTTCCGGATCAAGAAGTTCCGGATCAAGAAGTTCCGGATCAAGAAGTTCCGGATCAAGAAGTTCCGAGTCAAGAAGTTCCGGATCAAGAAGTTCCGGATCAAGAAGTTCCGGATCAAGAAGTTCCGGATCAAGAAGTTCCGAACCAAGAAGTTCCGGATCAAGCCATAAGTTCCGAACCAAGAACTTCCGAATCAAGAAGTTTCGGATCAAGCCAAAAGTTCCGAACCAAGAACTTCCGAACCAAGAAGTTCCGGATCAAGCCAAAAGTTCCGAATCAAGGTAATTCCAAGCTAAATCTTCCGAATCAAACTTCCGAATCAACAAAAAGTTTCGAATCAAGGGTTATTTTGCTTGTTTTTTCGACGATTTTTTAGAGGATTTAATCTTGGTTTCTTACAACAAAAACTCAACACAATTCACAAGCTTTACTTCACTGCTCGATCAACCGATAATCTTTGTCTCTTTGAAGTTAACAAAATGAATCCGAATTCAGTAATGCCTCAGATGACATCACTTACGGATATTTCGGTGATTACGGGAATGGATAATCGCCCGCCAATGCTCATCAAAGAAGTTTTTGAAGCTTGGCAAGGCCGGATGATGTCTTATCTTAAGGGAAAACCGGTCTATGGGAGGCTTATGGTTAAGTCAATCTTAAATGGTCCACTTGACTATGGTACCATTGTGGCGAACAATGTGTCTCGACCAAGAGAATTTGAAGAACTTACACCAGCCCAACAACTTGTTGCCGATGCAGACGAGAAAGCTCTTCAAACAATTCTCCAAGCTCTTCCCCATGACATCTATAGGATGGTAAGTCAGTATACAGTGGCAAAGGATTTATGGGAACGTCTTAAGGTGTTGCTACAAGGCACGTCTCTCACCAAACAGGAAAGGGAATGTCAGTTGTATGACCTGTTTGACAGATTCACTTACAACCCAGGGGAAACGCTTCATGATTATTACTTCAGATTCACCACACTTATGAATGATCTGAATGTATACAATCTGGTGATTGCTCCATTCCAGGTTAACACCAAATTCTTGAATACTTTACCTCAAGCTGAATGGGGTGAGTATATTACCGATGTTAAGTTAACCAGGGATCTGCATAAGTGCAATTTGGATCAACTATATGCTTTTCTTCAGCAACATGAGAAACATGTGATCATGCACCGTTCTCCACGAGGTATGTACCCTGATTCATTAGCTTTGTTGGCGAATCAACCAAGCTTGTCTCACAACAACACTCCTTATATTTTGGGACATCAAGCCTATCATCCATCACCTTACATGACACCAGCCTTTCCCCAATACTCGATTTTACCATAACCAACCGCCTCACATCAGCAACAATATCGGTTCAGTGCACCTTCATCACAATATGCTACACAACCTCATCCAGCTAGTATTGCACCTTATGCTCAATCTTCATATTCATCTTTTCAAGAGAATGCAGCATATCCAACAAGCTACCCTGATCATATGAGTATTCCTTCTAGTGATTATGCAGCTCAAGATCAAGCAATGTACTGTGATGATGAGGAAGTCCCCGTTCCTGTATTTAAACAAGGTGCTGATCCAGTTGAAGTGTTAACCACTATGTCTGCCTATCTCACAAGGACTTTAAGCAAACGAGGATTTAGGGGATCAGCTCCTACCAACAATCAGTTGAGGAATTCATCCAATTCTCGCCAACAAGCTACAAATGAGAATGGCAGGGTAATGGTTCAGCCAATTCAACCATATCAGGGGAGACCTTCCACATCAACCAATGCTCGCACGGTCAATCCTGCTCCTGCTCCAATGGTCAACAATCCTCCACGGGCTAATACAGGCAAGTTGAGAATGATTACATGCTACAACTGCAAGGAAGAGGGTCATATGTCCAGGGATTGTAAGAAACCCAAGAGGAGAAGGGATGGATAGTGGTTTGCAGAAAAGATCTATCTGGTAAATGCTCAGGCGCAAGGAAGGGAACTTGATGAAGAGGAGCTTGCATTTCTTGCTGATCCAGGGATTGCTGAACAAGACACGGTCACCACACAGAATGCAGCATACCAAGCAGATGATCTCGATGCGTATGACTCAGACTGTGATGACTTTCAATCTGCAAAGGCTGCTCTCATGGCAACTATCTCCAGCTTAGGGCCAGAAAAGAGATCTGAGGTACTTATTAATACCACCGATAATACCACTGATGCTAGTATTCAACCACATCAAGTTGTGCAAGAGAGTGCTGATTCGAATGAATCTTCGGTGGTGAGTCTTTCAAACGAGGAGACAAACAATGATAGCAATATCAATGTGAGTCCCCAGACTTTGAGTGAATCACAACCGGGACCCATTTCGCATACGCCTACTCCTGCTCAACAAGATTTGGTCATGGTTCCTGCTACGTTACTTAGCCAAATGAATGCTGCACTCTTAGAAACCTTAGCTAAGAATAAGAATTTGTCTGATGAGCTTGCCTTAAGCAATGAGAAAGTTCAAACCTTGGAACTAGTGCCTTCGTCTAGTGTTCTAACTAATCCCGAATATGATCACTTTAGAAACAAACAAATGGGTCACTTGCAAGAAATCGAAAACTTAAGAGCAAATCTGTCTAATGAACTTCAAGAAAAGGAGTTAGTGGTCACTAATTTTCAAAAACTTCAAACGGATTTTGAATCACTTGAGTCTAAGAAGAATGAAATGGAGATTAATGCCACTAATAAGATTAGAAGTCTAGATTACTTGCTGTTAAGACAATACGCTGCTTCTCAACTAGTTCACTTATTTGATGCTTCGTTTAGAGAGTTTAACTTATCACGTCTAAAAGGCCTTCCCCCTAATCCACGGTATGCAAAACAAGCTTTAAGACATAGTCCTAGACTTTATAATGCAACTCAATTAGGATTGGCTTTAGACCCGATTGTTTTTCCCGATGATCGAACAAGTAAGGATCTAGTTGATGAGGATCGGTCATACAATTCTGCAAAATATCCCGAGTGTGACTATTTTAATTTGAATAAGGAGCTTGCAAAAACGGATTTTAGAATTCGCTTCCATATGGACAAAGATCTCATAACATCACCGACCTACATATTAGATGAAGAAAACCCTAGTACTTTTCCTACACTTGTCAATATGGAAGGTCCTAAGGAAATTCCAAAGGATCTTCCACATGTTAGCACTGTATGGTTAAACTTGCAAGAGATTAATCAATACTTTACTAATTTTGACAAGGTCATTTTGGAACGTACGACTTCAAATGGCCTAAACGCCGGAGAATGGGCTTTCGAACATATGAACGAGGTGTTTAAAAATGAGATCAATCCGTTTGTCGAAAGTCTAAAAGGAATTTTTGCATCTCTTAAAGAAAATCTTGTGTTTGAAATTGGTGAAGTTCAAAAAGTGTTTTATGAAATGGACACCGCTTACGAACTACAACTAATTGAAAAAGAAAAGATTTTAACCGAATATGACCGATTCTTGTCTGCAGTAATCTCGTGTGATGTGCTTACTACTGTAAATGTTAATTATTCGAATGAGCTTACATCCGCTATGATTAATTGTGATGCTATGAATATTTGTGAGGATATTTGTGATGAGGTTTGTGATCTTTCTGTAAATGTTGCTGATACTGTAAATGAGGTAGATAATTATTCTTGTCACGAATCTAACGCTGAGTTTTTAAAGCTACAAGATTCTTACAATTTACTTTCAAAACGCTTTAATCAACTAGAACAACATTGTATATCTTTAGAATTAAAACAACAAACTCAAAATGAGGATCTTTTGATATCAAATGGTTGTGAAAACGGTGTTGAGACTAGTGACAAGATGATTGCAATTGTTAAGACATTAGAGGAAGAAATCATGAGATTGAAGAGAGAGGTATCATTAAAGGAAACATTAAAATTGGAACTAGAGGCTGCAGAGTCTAAAAACCAGGTCTTAGAAATTAGACTTTCGTCTGTTCTAGGGGAGATGGATCGGACAAGACAGGGACTATCCGCTCTTTATGGTTCACTAGAAGAACGCTTCGCTTTTAATGCGGCACAACAACAATCTTTTGTTGAACAACTGAACCAAAAGTGCAAGGAAATCTCTGACTTGAACATCCTGCTCATTGACAAAAATATGGTTTTGGCTGAGTTAAAGGAGACACTTCTTCTCACCCGACAAGAAGTTGTTGATAACTTAGCTACCGACTCTGCACCGTCCACTAGTGCTCCAACAACCAAGTCAGTAGTGCTTTATAAGAATCCGCTTCATAAGAGAAACCCGGTTACCTATGATGATTATATGAGGAATGCCATTAAGCATGTCGATCTTCTTAGGGATATTTTAGACGATCTTTATGCCTTAGATCCCTCAAGTAGCGACTATTATTCGGCTCATGAATATATTAAGCGAGTTCAATATTGCTTGGCATATTTGCAATACATAGGTACACCAGGTTCTGCACTACTTAATAATAGGCCCATTGCTGTCACTCCATTTAATAAGACTCCAGAAGCGAAACCGTCATTGGCACAATCAAGTAAGACACCTTTAAAATCTGTTGCTAATGTTCCCACTTTGCCTTCTACAGGATTAAAAGAGACTACTAAGGCTAAAGGATCGCCACTCAAGAAAGCTAAGATCAAGCCCTCCACTTGTAGTGCCACAAAGAAGAAAGTAGAAGTTCACAATAGGAATGCTAGTTCAGTTTTAAATAAAAAGAATCATGTTAAGAGTAAAAGCTATGCGCCTGTGCAGCAGCCTAAACCATTCGTGAATTCTGATTTGAATTGTTGGAATTGTAATGAATGTATGTTTTCCCAATGTCATGATTTGTGTCTGATTGATCACGTTAATGAAATGAATGCTATTAAGAATGGTCTTGAATGGAAGCCAATGGGTAGAACTCGTGCCCAAGTTGGCTGGCAATGGCGTCCCACAGGTAGGACCTTTACATTAGATGGAAAATGTGCCCTTTAACTAGGAATGCATCCATTGAGGTTAGGTCTGAGCGTCCTTTAGTTAGGAACACTCGCACTCAAGTATGGAAACAGCGCCCTTTAATTAGGTCAGCCCCCACTATAGTGCCTATCAGTGAAGAAATACCTCAGGATTTAAGCCAACTAGAATCTACACCACCTAGTAAGAAAAAGAAGGCTAGGAAATCTAAGAAACCTAGAGTTAGTAAATCTAAGATTATTAAATCTGTACCTGCTAATAACAAGGAACACTCAGATTCCGATACCTCTACATTGTCTTCGTGTGGTGATATTTTCAGGTGGTCCAAATCATCCTGTGGTATTTGGACTCCGGTTGTTCAAAACATATGACCGGAAATCGCTCGATGCTCCGAAATTTCGTCAGCAAGTTTCTTGGTACGGTTAAATTCGGGAATGATCATATAGCAAAAATTATGAGGTATGGTGAATATCAGATTGGAAACGTGACGATTTCAAGGGTATACTATGTAGAAGGTCTTGGTCATAACTTATTCTCAGTAGGACAGTTTTGTGATTCCAACCTTGAGGTTGCTTTTCGACAACACACTTGTTTCATCCGCAACTTGGAAGGAAAAGATTTGTTGAAGGGATCTCGTGGTGTAAATCTATATACCTTGTCCTTACAAGACATGATGGCCGCCTCTCCAGTATGTCTTCTCTCTAAAGCATCTAAGACCAAGTCATGGTTATGGCATCGCAGATTATCTCATCTTAACTTTGATGCTATTAATCATCTGGCTAAAAACGATTTAGTTCGTGGTCTTCCAAAGCTTAAATTTCACAAGGACCATTTATGTTCCGCGTGTTCAAGGGGGAAAAGTACCAAGAAATCTTACAAGCCCAAAGCTGAAGACACCAATCAAGAAAAACTTCATCTTTTGCATATGGATCTTTGTGGGCCGATGAGAACTGAAAGTGTGAGCGGTAAGAAATTCATTCTGGTAATTGTGGATGATTTCTCCAGGTTTACATGGGTTAGATTTCTACGTACAAAGGATGAAGCACCGAAGGCTATCATCACTTTTCTGAAATTCATTCAGGTACGTTTGAATACCACTGTCCGCCGTATTCGTACAGACAATGGTACAGAGTTCGTCAACCAGACTCTTCGTGATTATTATGAAGGAGTTGGTATATCACATGAAACATCCGCTGCACGCACTCCACAACAAAACGGTGTCGTTGAAAGACGGAATCGTACACTTATGGAAGCTGCTAGGACCATGCTTATTTATGCGAACGCTCCATTGTTCTTGTGGGCAGAGGCTATTTCTACTGCATGTTTCACCCAAAACCGTTCTATCCTTCGGAAACGCCATGGAAAAACACCTTATGAGCTTCTACATGACCGCAAACCCGATGTTTCATTTTTTCATGTGTTTGGTGCTCTGTGTTATCCAAACATCAATAGTGAGAACTTGGGTAAGCTTCAACCAAAAGCCGACATAGGTATTTTCATTGGTTACTCACCGTCCAAGAAAGCATACCGAATCTATAACCGTCGTCTTGGCAAGATTGTAGAAACTATGGACGCAGATTTCGACGAGCTGACAGCGATGGCTTCTGAGCAACACAGCTCTGAACCCGCGCTTCATGAGATGGGAACCGGTGCTATCAGTTCCGGATTAGTTCCCAATAATCCTACTTCTACATCATTTTTACCACCATCAAGGCCCGAGTGGGATAAACTGTTTCAACCGTTGTTTGATGAATTCTTCGATCCCCCGACTGATGAAGTTCCAACACCTGTAGTAATTGCTCCAATACCTGAAGTGGTTGCTCAAGCTAATGAACCTTTATCTAATGCATCTACAATTCACATTGAACCGGATGCACCTTCACCAAGTAATTCTCAAACTACACCTGAATCGTCACCCCTACTTGTGCCTAATGATGTGGAAGAGGATTCTATTGATCACGACTTGGAATATGCTCACTTGCAAGAGCTTCCTTTCTTTGGTGTAGCGATCCCTGAAAACCCTTCAGCCGCGTCTACCTCAGAAGAAGCTCCTTCTATTGTTCACTCCAGACCACCTAGGATTGAAAACCACAGCACTAAATGGACAAAAGATCACCCAATTAGGAATGTTATTGGAGATCTAGATCGACCCGTCTCTACACGCCATCAATTACAAGAGAGTGCACTTTATTGCTACTTTGATGCATTTCTCTCTGAAGTTGAACCTAAAAATTGGCAGCAGGCTATGACCCAATCTTCTTGGATTGAAGCTATGCAGGAGGAACTAAATGAATTCCAACGACTTGAAGTATGGGAATTGGTTCCTTTCTCTGACAAGGTCAACATCCTTACTTTGTTATGGGTTTATAAGGTTAAACTTGATGAGATGGGTGCGGTATTGAAGAATAAGGCTAGATTGGTCGCTAGCGGATATAAACAAGCCTTAGGTATAGACTTTGAAGAATCTTTTGCTCCTGTGGCTAGATTGGAGGCCATTAGACTATTCCTTGCGTATGCTGCTCATATGAATATGATCGTCTATCAAATGGATGTGAAGACGGCATTTTTGAACGGTGAACTAAGGGAAGAAGTCTATGTTAGTCAGCCGGATGGGTTCGTCAGTACGGAGTTTCCTAATCATGTGTACAAGCTTAAGAAGGCTCTCTACGGGTTGAAACAAGCTCCACGCGCGTGGTATGATCTCCTGTCAACATATCTCATTTCGGAAGGCTTCTCCAAAGGCAAGGTGGACCCCACATTATTCACTCTCAAGGAAGGCAACGACATGATTCTGTTACAAATTTATGTTGATGATATAATATTTGCTGCCACTAACATAGAATTGTCAAATCGATTTGAGAAGATAATGTCCACACGCTTTCAGATGTCGATGATGGGAAAAATTTCATTTTTCTTAGGATTACAGATTTCTCAGAATCCCAGAGGCATCTTTATTAATCAATCCAAATATGCTCTAGAATCTCTTAAGAAATATAACTTTGAAAATGTGACCCCGTAGACACTCCAATGGTGGAGAAATCCAAGTTAGATGAAGATAGGAATGGGACTATTGTCGATCCAAAACTTTACCGTGGGATGATCGGCACCCTTCTATATCTGACTGCTAGCAGGCCTGATTTGCAATTTGCTGTATGCATGTGTGCCCGGTATCAGGCTCGGCCTACCGAAAAGCACCTACATGTTGTGAAAAGGATCTTTCGGTATCTAAAAGGAACACTTCATCGTGGTCTATGGTATCCGAAAGATTCCTCTATTGCTTTAATATCATACGCAGATGCCGATCATGCTGGATGTCAAGACACGAGGCGTAGCACTTCTGGATCTGTGCAACTCCTAGGAGATAGATAGATCAGTTGGTCTTCAAAAAGGCAGAAAAGCGCTGCAATTTCTAGCACGGAGGCTGAATACATCGCCATGTCCGGTTGTTGTGCTCAAGTCCTTTGGATGAGATCACAATTAACTGACTACGGTCTTGGATTTAACAAAATCCCGATGTATTGTGACAACAAGAGCGCCATTGCCCTTTGCTGCAACTATGTTCAACACTCCCGGGCCAAGCACATAGACATTCGCTACCATTTCATTAAGGAGCAGGTGGAGAACGGAGTGATCGAGCTGTATTTTGTCACTACTGAGTACCAGCTGGCGGATATGTTCACCAAAGCCTTAGATCGAGGACGAATCGAGTTTTTGATCGACAAGCTTGGCATGAAATCATTCACTCCAGCGACTCTCAAAGAGTTGGCAGAAGAATCAGCTGAATAGTCGTGGTAAACTATTCAGAGTATCCTTTGTTCGTGATCATGTATATTATAGTAAATATATAAACCACAAAAGAAAATACAAAAATATAAAACCAAGAAAAACCATAAAAAATATAAAACCTAGAAAAACCATAAAAAAATATAAAACCTAGAAAAACCATAAAAATTATAAAATCAAGAAAAACCAAAAATATTTTTCGTTTAAAACGGGCATGTCTTTTAGTACGGTAATATTTACGGCCTTAGAAATGTCGATTAATATTGACACGGTGCCATAAATAGAGTCCGTATAAAAGTTGTAATGCTTTAAAACATGCCCATTATGGCTTGTAGTTATTTCTGACTGCAACCCGGTTTTCATATTAAAGTCACGTATTTCCTTGGAAAACGTTGGCTCAGAACGGGAATTAATTTTCTCGGGCGTGATTTACAAGCCAAATCATGCAAAGGGATCAAGTTTACTTTACAACTTGGTCTAACACGAATTTATGTACGTCTCAGTGCATTAATTTGTTAAAATAAGAGAAATCTTATTGACACCACGAATCAAATTTTTTCAAGACATAAATTGGAAATGCTTTCATCAATATTTGACTTTTTAAACAATGACTACAGCTCTTTAAATATAAAACGGGTCATCGTTTAAGGGGGAGAAAATATTAAAATCATCTTCGTCATTAAAATTGATTTTCAAAAGTGATTGTGAAAATTAAGGGCTACATGGTAATTGAGTGATTTTGCTTTAGAATACGACTTGTGTTCATTCTAAGTGATAGGCATTGCTTTTAGATATTGGAGATATGCTAATAGATTGCGTTTGCTAAGTTGTGTGTAAGATAAACAAGTGTTAAGAGAAGTGAAAAAGTTGTAAACAAAAAGGAAAAGAATAGATAAATAGAGGGACTGAAAGTTTTATTTGTTGAAACTTATCAAATTTTTGACCTAAGTCAAAACATAAACCCCCCGCCCCCTTCCTTTTTCCTTTCACTGTTTATCTTCTACTTGCCGCCATTGTTATTAAACACACACAAGCTCTTAAAAAACATCTCGTCTATTCATCTTGATCCTGTTCATTCGCTAAATAAGGTAAATAACATCAATTATTCAATCTCTAATTCGTTTAAACCATGTAAATCCAATTGATTACTTCAGATAATCAACTTAAATCTAGTTAGGGTTCGTTCGCCCCAATTTAGGCTTAATTGATTAGGGATTTATGGTGGGTTTTGCTCGGAATAGGTTAAATAATGTTTAAATTGCCTTAGTTTGCCTTAGAAACTCACAAACGCGCATAGATTAATCATTTCAGCTTGTGTTTGAAAAAGTTCCGGATGAACATGGTTACAACTTCCGAATAAAGGATTTCTTCTGAAAAAAAAAAACTTCCGAATAAGGAAGTTCCGAACGAAGAACTTCCGAATGAAGAAGTTCCGAATGAAGAACTTCCGAATGAAGGAAGTTCCGAATGAAGAACTTCTGAATGAAGGAAGTTCCGAATGAAGAACTTCCGAATGAAGGAAGTTCCGAATGAAGAACTTCCGAATGAAGAACTTCCAAATGAAGAAAGTTCCGAATGAAGAACTTCCGAATGAAGGAAGTTCCGAATGAAGAACTTCCGGATGAAGGAAGTTCCGAATGAAGGAATGTTCCGGATGAAGGAAGTTCCGAATGAAGAACTTCCGGATGAAGGAAGTTCCGAATGAAGGAATGTTCCGGATGAAGGAAGTTCCGAATAAAGAACTTCCGAATGAAGGAAGTTCCGAATGAAGAACTTCCGGATGAAGGAAGTTCCGAATGAAGAACTTCCGGATGAAGGAAGTTCCGAATGAAGAACTTCCGGATGAAGGAAGTTCCGAATGAAGGAATGTTCCGGATGAAGAAGTTCCGAATGAGGAAATGTTCCGAATGAAGAGTTGTTTGATTATTATTGTTTGCATGCTATATGTACTTGTTGTTTTATGTTATGAAATGTGTTATGCTTAGAAGTAAGAATGATATATATCTATATGTTTTTGTGCATCAACCTTTCATGTCTTATCTTAAGCAGATACAATGACTAATCCAACAGTACAAGCAATCCAAGAATCTAGAGAAGCCGATATTGCTAAAGCACGAACCCTTAAGTTTATACCCAACAACTACCGGCTGAAGCAAATCTCAAAATCCACTCACCATGGTTTTAAGGTCGCCATAGCCATCCTCGATAACTCTCATTTCAAGAACGCCCTTAGGAGTACAGCCTCGGTGCCGTATGAGTATATGTATGAATTTTGGGCTACCAAGGAAATCACTTCAAACAAGATCACCTTCACCATCGACAACAAGCAGCAGACACTCACAGTTTCAAACTTCCGTAAGATTCTTGGTATACGGGATACACCCAAAGGCATGTCATTCTCGAGGGATCCTACTAAAGATGAACTCGTGGAGTTATTTGACGCACTTGGATGTCCGGAAATACGAGTTGCGTCTGAGTTTACCACTGCTAAGGTAGGACAACCTTGGAGAGCATTGATGGGTATTCTCAGTAAATGTCTTACACCAAAAACGAGTGGCCATGATGCTCTGCGCAGTCCTATAATAAACCTCTTCTATGGCATGTACAAAGCTGCAAATTCAGATTATGCTTTGTTGATATGGGAAGAATTCACCTTTCAACTCTTCTATAACAAGAAGCTGAAGACAAACTTCTTTCCTTATCCTCGGTTTATCAAGCTTATCATTAATTATTTTATGAAGAATGATGCTACTATTGATAGGCGTGCAGGAAGTCGCTATCACACTGAAGAAGCTGATGATACTATGGATTTGAGGCATGAAGGACCGTCTATTGGTGTGATTCCGGGTCCTATTCCTGATTACCTTCTGTCTGAGAAAATCAAAGGTTCTGCTGATTACAAGCTACTGCAGATAGAAATCAAGAGGCTGAAAGCAAACCTTCAGACTGGAGAAGACTCGTCCACAACGGTTAAGAGTAAAGGTAAACGCAAACAACCAGCTGCGTTACCTGAACCCGAAACCAAGAAGAAGAAGACAGAGGGTAAGAAGGGAAAGGGTAAGGCTGATGAGATGCGTCTACGTGACGAAGAAGACATTGTTGATCCTACTCTTGATAAAACTGAGAAACAAATGATGAAGATAGCTATTCAAAGGAGTAGGAAAGATACTGGCGGTAGTGGTTCAGGTGCAAGGGTAGATGTTGAGGATGAGTACGTGGAACCAGATGATGTTGATGAGTTTGGGTCACCTGAACATTATTCTACCTCGAAGGAGCCATCAATCCCTATTTCAGCAAGTGTGGAAAAGGAGTCTGTTGCTCCTACGGTCATGGTGTCAACTCAACCCTTAGCAACTCAACCTCCACCCATACAACCCTTACCAACCAGACCGGCTTCAACACCATTTCTTCCACCACCTACAATTCCCATCCTTAGTACCGCAGTAACAGCCGAGGCTCTCCAATCAACCCAGAGCAGCTCTGCAACATCTACCATGGCTGCGTTGGTGATGGCCGAAATGTTGGATAAACATGTGGATAATCACAAACGCGAAATGGATGAACTTCGCCAAGAGTTACAAAGACGAGCTCAAAGTGAAGAAGCATTTAGGAGAGCCCAAGAGGAGATGATTGCTAGGTTCGCTGCAGATATGGAGGTGACTCGAAAAGCACATGCAGAAGAACTAGCTCGGGTTAAGCAGGCTGAGGCTGATAAGCATGCTGCACGTATCACCAGACTTCAAGCGATGAGGGATAAATACAAAGAGCAAAAAGAAGCACTTGAAGCCTCTATGGAAGAAAGAGTGCAAGAATCAGTTGAATCCATTATGCCTAAACTGCGTGATGAGTTTAAGACACTTGCTGCTGACAACTTAATGATCAAATCATCCAATCCTTCAGAAGCCGCCTACAAGATTGCTTATGACTTGACGGATTTTGAATTGAAGAAGATCCTTAAGGCTCGTATGGTGGAACTTGGATCGTTTGATAAGTCTAGGATTCAACGGGCTCTATACAAATCCCTGAATGATGCTATCATGGAGGATGATAGGTTATTCAAAACGTTTGGAAGTGTGGTACCTTATCACATTCTACCTGAAGAAGAAAGGGAAGAAAGTGAGCAGGAAGAGGGCACTGGTGAAGAGGAAGAGGAAGAAGAAGGAGAAGAAGAGGAAAAGGATGACGATGATGGTGATGATGAGGATAAGGATGAGGATGATGATGACGAGGATGAGGATGATGATGATGGCGATGATGGTGGTGATGGGAATGAGGAGAGTGCTAGGGGTAGTAACGGGGATGACAATCAGGATGATGATGGGGGTGAACAGCCGAAAGAGGGAGACAAGGTTACCAGCTCCAAGAAAACTGCTAAGACTGGAACCAAGTCCAAGAAAGATGCAGCGCAGAAGGACAAATCAACATCGTCGGAATCAAGACGAACTAAGTGGCGCCACGATGTGAATGCCACTACAGCGTCATCGGTTCCCGGTACCTCTATCACTGTATCTTTACCTATTACCACTAACCCCATTAGTTCTGTTGTTGTTGCTCCTGTGATTGCAGAATCAGTGACGGAACCCGAAGCTGCACAACACTCACCAGTTCACGACACTGCCGAAATGCCTGAAACTGAACCAATAGATGTTCGCACTTCTACTCCTCAACAACAAGCACAACAATCTACGGTTCCTGAACCAAGCACACGAGACTGGGCAGACACGTTGGAGATAGATGAGACTGCACCACCACAAGCTTGGATCACGGCAGCAGCACAATATGATCCGATCACAGACGCTGACAAAGATGTGTTGTATCTCCGTATCCGAAGTCCGATTGACTTATGTGCATTTTTTGCTCATGAGTATAAGACTTCGGTTACTCCATCCTTGGTGAAGAAAGCGCTGAAAGATAAGAGACTTCGTGTCAAAACCCGGTTAACCCGAATGGAGTTCGAGTATTATGCCGATGAGATCCTGAAGGCTCTGAATACCGTTCAACGGCCAGGACTTCATGAATCAGAAAGAGCTCCACCTCCAATGGATCCTGCTCAAGATAATCAGATTGCTCTTGACTTCTTCGTCACCAATGATCTTGTGTATCTACTGAAGGGGTCATCAAAGTACGCAACCTCCCTGACCTTGCTGAAAGCTGCCAACTGGGGGACAATACCCTTTATCGAGGAAAAGGTAAACCGACTCTGGGTCCCAAAAATAAATCGTAATTATGATATGTATGCTGTCATAGGTGCATCTCATTGGGACGAACGAGTCCGAAGGGCGTACAGGGGTTGCTGCCTGGTCAATTCTGGAAGCAATGTTAGATCCGACATCCGCATCTCCAGCATCTTAGGAATGAAAACTGAAGCCAAGAATGGCTATTATCATGTGACGGAGATTCGTTTGAAAAGGGAGGATGACAGGGAATACAAAATCCAGCAGGGAGATTTTTCCATCATTCGCCTTGAGGATATCGAAGATATGCTGCTTCTGATGACCCGAGATCAACTCACACATATTCCTCGTGAAGACCTGATTGCTTTGAATACAGCACTTCGTATGTTCACACGAAGCGTTGTCATCAAGTCACGAGTTAAAGATCTTCAGTTGGGAGTCGAAAGCTATCAAAGGAAGCTCAACTTAACCCGTCCTGTGAATCAAGTGCTACCTCAACATGTAGAAAGATGTCCCTATACCGGCATTTCTGTCCCAAATTACGACATTTTCTACTTGAACAGTCGAGGTTTGATGAAGTTTATGAGGGTGGGTGAGCTCCACAAGTACAGTGATGGAACTCTTCTACAAGTCAGAGGAAAGTTGGAGCATCTGAACTCGGGTGGGACTTTGCCAGAGATGACGGAGGATTGGCATCCGGGTTACCGGCAGATGGCGAAGTACGTGATCAAGAAGATTGATCAAAAGCTCCGTGAACGTAGATTGATGAGGAGCTTGGAAAGGTTCGTTGGTGGAAGACCGTATTTAGTGCACCACAAGCTACTGCAACGATCCATCTAATGGGTCGTACATTTCAGGTCCACTTTATATTGGTTTTCAATTGTGAATATGTATATTTGTGAATAATGTGCTTTAATGGCTTGATGTAGTGTTAAGGTATGATAATTTTTCAAGAATTTCTCACGAGATTCTAAATCTTTCAAAATATATCATACTAAAGCACTACAACTATCCCTTATTGAATTAAGGGGGAGCAATAACTTGTTCTATGGCCAAACATCGATTTCATTTTTACCCAAAGACCGGTTAATCCATTCAATATCCCAAATATTAATGGTTAACATTTTGGATAAGGGGAGAAAATGGGATTAAGGAGACGTAAGTGATACTTGGCTAAAAGATGAAAAAGACTTCACGATTATCCAACTTAATATGTGTAAAGCACGTGTTAAGGGGGAGCGTTTTTGATGAACAAAACACCTAAGGTACAAAACTTTTGATTTCAATATCACAAGTACTTTAGGTGATTTTCAATGATTTTTCATGGTGGCAATTCCTTCCCAAAACACGCTTAATTTATGACGGATGTGGTGACAAAAGGGTGGTTGGAATAGGTTTAGTCCAACGATTCATCAGAGCCGATGGAATCTTCCCAAGGACAATTCCCTAGATAGAATTAGAAGTCCTAGGAAAGATGGAGAAAGAATGTGAACGTAGCTGAATGCCGACCAAGTACTTAAGCTAGCACTGGAACAATCACAACAAGGTGCTAGTGATGACGTATTGGTAAGCATTGAAGGGGTTGAAGAATGAAAAAGAAATGTAAAGATAAAGGGTGTAAAGAAAGAAGCCCTCCTTACAACTTTAGGCAGAAACCGGGTCAATACATATGCTATTGAGGTCATTTTTGTTAATGATTCTCGGTATTGAAGAAAGACATCATGGACCCAGTGATGCAATGCACAACCCTTCCCAGCTAACTCAAATATCTCTCAAAAGGTATTTGTTTTAATCACACGGAGATCAACACGTTATCTATTGGTTTATTCACTCCGAATAGACTGGTATTGAAAAGGTGGCACTCCTCTCCAGCCATCGCTCACTAAATCAAAACGCACAATTGAGTCTAGAGCCAAGAGATCATCAAAAGTCTCATTAGGACACTTTTCATTTATTCCTTGCTTTCTCACACACTGTGAAAAGTAAGAGATTTTCATGAGTCCTACGCAATATTCCTGTAATATTGCCAGAACATCCGAGTAATACGTAAGTATTACAATGAAGATGGAAATCCTGCTTGAGCCAACATCAAACAAGCTCATGGTAGGTTACACGTGCGGTTCTTTTAGAACCAATCTTGTGAAAAACTGGAAGGTAACAGTGGTTTAATTCTTAATTGAACTTAAACTCGTTCCAGGCCTCTTCGCAATATCATATGATCTTGCCAGAACACTCAGAGTGACTCTTTATTGACCACAGTGACGAGTGGAAATCCTTCTAGTGTCAACATCAAACAGCACTTGGTAGGTAACGTGCAAGATTCTTTATGAATTGAGCTCGTGACAACTGGAAAGCAACGATGGTGAAAATCTTAATTGAAATTCACTTGTTCCAGGTTTCATGAATTGACGGCTTCAAATCACAAGGATAACTTATCCAAGTGATTCACTCTTTATGTTCGCAGTCAGCTTTGGACGGTCGAATAAAGAGAACGGGTTTACCCGCGAAATCCTGTCAGGAAGTTACTTAATTGAAACTATCCGTCACGGGTACGATATCTAATATCGTCCAACGGTCTTCACCGACCGGAGGTAAAATGCTACCGAATTAGAATAAAATGTTCAAAGCCATTTTATTCGTGTCGTTGCTGTGTACCTGTTAAAGACGGTGGCGTTGCTGTGTACCTGTTGAAGACGGTGGCGTTGCTGTGTACCAGTGAAGACGGTGGTGTTGTGGTGTACCTGTAGAAGTCGTTCCCACATGCTTATGTTTTTCTGCATCAAAGTTTAGCAAAAATTCAAGAAAGTACAAGATAAAGTCTTCCGCTGTACCAAACTCTGAAACTTTCGAGAATTCAACAAAAAGACATAAGTGTGTGGAACATGGAGTCACAAGAAGGCAAATTCACAAGAGAGGCAAAGATCGCACGTGAAAGGCCAAAGAACAATGCTCTCAAGACAAAGCCAAAAAGATCAAACCAACATATTCACAACAAAAGAAAGAAAAGATGAAAAGACTACGAGCTAAAGAACGAAGACTTAGTATAGTATGCTAGGTTTAGAACTTTGTAACGTGGAGTGACCTCCCTTAGGGGGAGATTGTTAGAAATACGTTTTTACGTATATTAGAAGTATCGGTCACTCCACAATATTAATTAATGTTGTAATAGCTCGTAGTTAACAAATAGTAGTTTGTTGCTTATTAAGTTAAGTAAGAACCAGTCCATGGGCTTGTCATGGACCGGCCCAAGCCCATGTTTGCTTGGAACTATAAATACCCCTTTCCACCAAGGAAAGGGGTTGGTTGTTGTCATTTCCTAGTTTCCATTTAATAAAATAACACATAGTTTCTCTCTAACTTTCTCTCTCTAGAAATCAACAAACCCCTTCATAGATTCATAGGTTATCAATATTCTACAGATTGTTTGGAATTCTTTTGGTACACGTCATGGTTGATTTAGTTATATAGTTGTGGGAACGTTAGGATGAGAGGATAGAGTTTGGGTAGTATTACTTATGGTTAGATATTAGAATGGAGAGATGTATTTTGGTTTAGAGGTTGTGTTGAAGGAATGATTAATATTTGTGGAGTTTTGAAACTTAGATTGGTTATGGGAATAAGGGAGTAAGTAAAGTTAGTTGACTGGACGTGGGAACGAGATGTCATGCTATGAGAAGTTAGTTGAGGTACCATTAGGAGATTGATGAAAGTACTAGCGGATGTGAGGGTAGACCAGAAAGTTTCTACTAATGGAAAGATGGGGCAAATAACACGCAAGGGAATTGGTATAGTTATGGAGGCAAGGTAGTAGTAGACACGTGAAGGAAAACATTGATGTGAAAGAATGATTGGTAGGAGGCTGATTAATGGTGAAGTACAACAAGTAAGGAAGAGTGATCCATTGAGGGGTTGAAGTACCTTTAGAAATATTATGGTAGATGAGTTGAAGTTAGAAGTTACTGGGTAGTGTGAAGTTCCTAGGTAACATCATAGAGATGAGAAGGAGTACGTAAAGAGCTACATCGTGAAGCAAGGAGCTGAAAGGAATACGTGTCGGCTGCTAGACGGATGCAAGAGATTTCGAAGGAATCACAGAAGTTGCAAGGACTGGAAAGGTGACACGCACTATGATGGGAATCTTCGTATGGTTCGTGACGAAGAAGGACAGATCGAGTACCGGAGTGGAGCTACAAAGAGCTGAACCAGTGGATCTTGATGAAGTGAATACATAACATGGGGGATTAAGAACTCATGGAAATAACAAGGGGAGTCGAGTGACTACGCTGATAGAATTTTGTGGCAATCAATATTGAGGGATGAGTAGTAAAGTTGAGCTAAATAAGTTCGTGGAGAAGTGATTAGAGAGTCGGTTTTGTGAAGGTGTTATGAAAGATCTTTGGAAGAGACAATTATGCATTATCCAATGCACTAACTATTTCCATAGATTTGATGAATGAAGTATGGAATATCGGTTGGATGGGATAGTGTAGGAATTAGGTAGAACCATGGAAGGAGAGGACCAAGTATTCCTAGAAGATGATGATTGAAAGTACCTCATGTTGGGTGCAATCAAAATAGAAGTATGAGATTTGAATAAGAATTAAAAATATGGCTTAGTTTAGACAAATGGAAACTAATATGGGTATAAGATGAGAGTGTGATCCGCATGGTATCACATAAAACTCTAGTCTGTCCCTATTAGGATGGAGTAGGAAACTGGTCGCGAGGAAAACAAGTGAAGCTACTTGGATAATTTTGACATATAGATGACTTAAAAGACGGGAAGCATAGCATCGTGATGTATGCCGTGAGCTGAGGAAAAAGAATGAAGTCTGGATAGATGTGGATCATAAATGAAATAGGTCGAGATAGGAACCGAAGGTAAAATTTTGGTATAGCCTAATGAGTAGACTAAGGCACTAAGCATGCTAATATTGCTGTAGTGTGGAAAGGAAATGGCACTGACCTATACTATTTGATTGGAAGGCTTTGTATCGATAATTGAATGGATGAGGAGTTATAGATGTGATGTGTCATGAGGGACGAAGGGCTTAGACTAACTGAGACAAGATGAGGAGCACTATGACCTTGGAGGTAAGACATTGTGTAAGTATTGAGTATCAAAAAAAAAAATCTTTCATGGAGAAAAGTGAGAAGGAAGTGTATAGGTGCTACTAATGAGCTATCCAAATTTAATGGAAGTAGTTGTAGCATGGATTTGGATGGCAGTTGATAGACTAACTGAGATAACTGTCCTTTTGGTGATATGTATAGATCATAAGCTGATTTGGATTGGAAGAGCCTTGTTATGATGAACTAATGAATATGTGAAACACCGTCATAGGTCACTTTTGTAAGGAAATTGGAATTTTTAAGTAGTTTGGTGGTATGGACTAAAGGGAATTGATGAACATGATTGGATATGAGTATATCCAGCTACTTGGAAAAGGATGGACGAAGTGAGAAATTGCTACAAGTATAGGAGTCGTGTTGAGAGCTTGGGTGACTTATTTAGAGGGGCGTGGGAAACTCGTTAGCGATGTCTGAGTTTTCATATAATGATAGTTATCATACTAGAAGTTGATGAATGTCATTTGAGGCACTATATGGAAGGATAGGGTGAGTTTTCCTTATGGTGGACTAAAATCCGTGAAAGAGACTAATGGTGTTTGTGGGAAAGGATGAGAGCAACAAGATATGGTATATTGAAAAGGAGGAAACCACTACAGTTTAGTGACAAAGTTATGTATAAAGTTTCACCCATAGTAACGGGTGCCATGTTTAGGAAAAAGGGAAAAGTTAATGTCGAGTGTTGTAGGTCTATTTATGATCTTTTGAAAGATTAGACCAATAGTTTATGGGTATATAATTACCTAGGGAATTGAGTGGTGTACATGATATATTTCATGTATTGAGATTTGGGAAATGTGGTTTGAGAATGCATATTTGCATGTGCGGTTATTAGGGATTTGTGTTAAAAAGAGTCATTTGTGAGATTTATTGGCTGTGAGGTCAAGAGTTTAGGAATGAATTTAAATATTGTTGGCTTGTATATGTGGATTTTGAGACTTGAACTAAAGTACACATGGAAATGAGAGGAGTTCATTTAGAACAAGTATCCTCATGTGATTTTTTGTTTGTGTGTTTGATCCTAAGGAGTAAATCTCGGGATGAGATTTCTATTAGGAGGGAGTGATGTGACAACCATGGTTTTTGGGGTTCGTCACTTAGACTATAGTTTAAGGTGTTTTGTGAAAATATGTGATTTTATGTGCTTATATGTTTATTTTGTGTGTTTGGAGTGAGGTTTGGATATCGTTTATGGGTATATGGTACTCATAAGTAAATCGAGGAACGTTTATTTCATGTTCATGAGCTCACAAGGTAGTGACTATGAAATGAGATGGTGTTATTTCGTGGCTTTACGTATACGTATATGTATTATTAAAAAATCGTATTTTTACGATTCAGGGTTTGCATTTAGGTGTCTCGGATGAGGTATTTAGTCACGAGAATAATTTACGGGATGGTTTTAAGTCATTTAGGACTTAGTTAGTTATTTTATTTCATATTTCAAGAGTTTATATAAAACTGTATATTTTTACATCTTTTACGGTATACGCGTAAATTTGACTAGTTTTACGGTATTGAGGTTTCCGAGGCTTTAGGAGCTAAACTAAATTAAGGTAAATTAAGGTATTATTAATAATATATTAATAAGTAATAAAAAGAAAAAAAATATATAAAAATACGTATAATAGTCAATTTTGGGATGCAAGAAAGAAAAAGAAAAGGGGGAAAAAGGAAAAAGGGGAACCGGACTTTTGTAATGGGCCAAGGACTTGTTAGGAAATTATATAAAAACCTTTTATTAACCAAAAACATTCATAAAATCCCTGGAGATCAAGCTTAAGTCGAAATCCATGGAGTCTATTTAGAGTTTTCATATTTTTCTTGTCTTCCATTAATTCTAAGGTAAAAATCTTCAATCTCTTTTTAATTAAATTGTTTTTTATTTTTTCTTAATCATTATATGATGGATCTAGGTTAGTGTTTATTAGAAAATATGTAATTTAATATTATCACAATGATATAGACATGATTAGAATAATTAGGGTTAATGATTAAACATGATGAGGGTAATTAATTTGGTTAATTATGTTAAATTCGTTTTTAAAAACTGGGCAGAATTTTTGGGTTATTGTTTTGATCATATCTAAAGTTTTACAAACTTTTAATTTTCGAATCTTATGTCCATGGAAATGTAATTGAGTTTGCTTTCAAATGCAAGAAAGGAGAACTAAATTGAAGGTCTGGAAGTGGGTTAAAAACAGGTTACATCAGTCGGGTGTCAAAACAGTTTTTGGATCAGCCTGTTTTCTTTTTATGTTTTGAATTGTTTGGGGTACTTAGGGTTATATTGGAACCTTCAAACGAACATGAGACTTAGATTATATATTAAATAAAAGATCTGGAGGATTTCTAAAGAAATGGGTTAGGGTAAGACCCTCTGATCATAACAAACTTTTCATATGTTCAAAATCAGTAAATTCTGGATAGGTAAAAGTATATATATATATATATATATATATATATATATATATATATATATATATATATATATATATATATTTATATATGGAGGCCTTAACGGTGTCTTTAAGGTTGCGGCCAAAGGGGGGAGTTAGCGAGCACATGTAAGGGCATTTGGTTTCTTTTACAGAGGAAGTTGATTTGGTTAATGGGGTGTTCGACCCATAGTTAAAGGTATGAAAAACGGGACTGTTTTGGGTTAAATGTTAACGGGGCGAGTTATGAACTAAACAAAGTTAAGGGCTTTACAGAGGGGTGTCATGAGATGCATATGGCATATAAATGGGGTTAAGTTGTAGGACAAGGTTAGATATCCATCATAGATTGATGAGCCATTTTGGTATGTGGTTCATGTCTTGATTATATACAATTGTGTGTTTAGATTTTTGCTAGAGTGCGGGTACTTGGAGAAGCTTGTTCAGGTGAGTTTCATAGTCCCATTTCTTTTTATGATTTGACTTCCAGATGGGATGGAAGAGACACTGTATGGTTTTGTAAATAATGATGTAGATGTTTTTATGGTTTGTGATGGACTTGTGTGTACACTTATGTGATTAACTGCTATACGATTCTTGATTGTTATTGTGGTTTGACTTGGTACCAAGGAGATGTTGACAAGGTGGGGCCTTGGGATTGGTTCATAGGTGTATGGGCGCCTATGGGACCATGGTTATTAGTAAGGCTGGGAGCCTTGGAAGTTGTGGTTATTGGTAAGGCTTGGTGCCTTGGAATTGTGATTGTATGGTTAATATTGAATGGTAGTTGTTAATGCATAATTATAACACATTGTCCATATGTTATTTTATTGATGGTTGTTATTCACATCTTATAACTATTTTGGGGTTGGAGTCTAAACCTGTGACTTTCACCAACTTTATGTTGACGTGTTTTAGTGTCTCTTTCAAGTGATAATGTGGTTAAGTGTGAGAATAGGAGTGGCTAGCTGGGAGGCTTAGGATTGCATTGGAGGAACCCCCTTTCCTCTTAGTCTTTACTTATGTTTGAATAAGTGATACTTTGTAGACACCTATATGTTTGTTATTTGTTAATTGTATGTCTTTGGTAAGAGGTAGACATGTTACCTACTTACCTAGACGCCTGCATTGTTTGTGATATCTTCATGACATTGTGTCATCATTTATGATATTTCCAATTCATTTAGTTATCTCTATAGACACGCTATTGTTGTGATGATATCCATACGTCACGCCCCATATTCCGTCATGGTGGGGTGTGACAATCAACATGACTTTTATTGACTTTCTCACTCCGAGATAGTTGATATTGAATAGGTGGCATCTGCTCCATCCTCCGACCACTAAAAGTGCACAAATCGAGTCTAGAGCCAAGAGATCAATCAAATCTCGTTAGGATACACGGATGAAGATAAAGAGAGTCCTACGCTATATCCTTGTGATATTGCTAGAACACTTAGAGTGATACTAATTAGTATTCACAATGATGAGTGGAAATCCTTCCAGTGTTAACATCAAACAGCACTGCGGTAGGTCATGTGTAAGATTCTTTATGAATTGAACATATGTATAATTGAAAAGCAACAGTGGTTTGTTTCTTTATCCATTCAAACTCGTTTCAGGTTTCTACGCAATATCTTTATGGTCTTGCCAGAACATTCAGAGTGATATTTATTAATACTCATAGTGAAGAATGGAAATCCTTCTAGCGTCAACATCAAACAGCACTACGGTAGGTAACTTGCGAGATTCTTATGAATCAAGCTTGTGTCAACTGGAAAGCAACAATGGTAAGATTCTTAATAAATCAAACTTGTTCCAGGAATTTGAATTGACGAATTTAATCAAGAGGATATTATCCAATTGATTCACTCTTTATGTTCGTAGTCTTGCTTTGAGACGGTCGAGTAAAGAGAACGGCTAGTACAGCCGCGAAACTTTGTCAAGGAGGTTCTTAATTGAATCTACCTATCACAGGTACGATATTTAATATCGTGTAACGGTCTTCACCGATCGGAGGTAAAACGCTACCGATTTAGGATGAATGTCAAAGCCATTCAGTCCGTGTCTATGTTTTGTCTCGAGAAGGTGGCGTTACGGTGTACTCAGCAAAGTCAAAGATTCAAAACCACATACTCATGCCCAAAGACACATTCAACAATCAAGAAAGCTAAAGACTTCCACAACTCTGATGATTAAAATGTTCCTTATCAATTAATGTAGAGGAATGACCTCTCTTCAAGGGAGATTGTTAGCAAGCTTTCAAGATTATGCAAAGTATGAGCATGTGGATAAAGACACAAGATCGTAAGATGGAAAAGATAAGTCAACAAAGTCGAAAGACAACGACAAAGGCTCAAAGATCACAGCATGAAGGAACAAGACTACTATTACACGTTCAAGACTCATTTATGACGAAATTCGTAATCTCCATTGATCTCCAAATATCGAAGAAGAATGACCTCACATTGGGGGATATTATTAGCCTCAAATTATTGAGTCAAACAAGAATGTTCGGTCATAGGTTTATATTGTAACATTTATTAGAACGTTGTAATAATTAGTTAAAATAGTCGTGACATTATGGGCTTGATGGCTAGCTTAAAATGCCTCTTTCAAGGTACTAAGCATTTTATTCAAGCCCAGCCCAATCAAACATATAGCCCATTAAGCCACATGTAGGCTAGGCTATAAATACCCTTCCTAGCATGTTAGGAAGGGTGTTGATTGTCATTATTTCTTAATCTAATCTTCCAAAAGTTTCACACACTTCTCTCTACTTTCTCTCACTACTTTCTCTCTGTAGAATTCATCTACTTCATCTATTTTATTTCTTTCTTCCTTGCTTAATAATCACAAATATGGGAAAACATCTTCACATGGTTCAGTATCCACCAGAACAGATTCGTGAAGATCTTACCTTCATAGAGGAACCCGAACGAGTTCTTGACAGGCAAGAACGAGTCATGAGGAAGAAGACGATTCCATTCGTCAAAATCCTTTAGAGGGATCATACCGAGCGGGAAACCACTTGGGAAACAGAGGAGTCTATCCGGGCTTCTTACCCTCATTTCATATGTTGAGTTCGGGTATGTTCCCCTTTCAGTTTACTTTATCTATAATTCAGGGACGAATTATTCTTTTTAGGGGGGGAGAGTTGTAAAACCCGTATGCTTTTACCATGAACAGTACACTTAGTAAACGTACATACATATAAAAAATTTCCTTTTATAGCATGAACACGTGTCACGATTATTAATTATAGAAGTTATGTACGTATTATTACACGATAAGTATAAAGTACGTGTTAATACACGATAATTATTAACAATAATAATTATAATCACGAACATGAAATCATGAACGTAAAAATCACGAACATGTAATTACATACTTAATTAATATAATACTATTAATATCGTTACATACAAGTATTTGAATATAACACGAACAATTATAACACAAAAATGCGAACATTCGAACACGTAAAATATAACACGGGAAAAACTTCGGGTTTTTCCTTTGTGGGCCTTACATGCCGCGGCACCAAGAGGACAAAGGGCCAAGCCCAAATTGATTTTTAGTAAATAACAAAAAAAGGGGAAACATTCTTTTCACTTTACAGAGTTTTCACAGAAAAGCAAAAACCCTAGCCTCTCCCTTTTTCCTCTTTTTGGCAGCCGGCAAGAACAAACACCAAGGAGGTGTTTGATTGAGTTTTGGTTAATTAAATTGAAGCATCGTATTCGTGTTATTGTTCTCCAAGCATTACACGCATTCGGTAATCCGTAAAACCTTTTCATTTTATTCTTTTTATTAATTAAGAACATGTGATCAGGAGATTAAATAAACAAGAATTAAAAGCATGTTAAACAAATCATGGGGGTAAATTAAAAAGGTGTTTGTGGGTTGGTTTGCTCGGCCGACACTCAACCAAGAGCCCCATGGCTCTCGACGCGTCTTGGTTCGCACCACCAACTGAGATCTCGGATCTCGGTGGTGTTGGTCTCGGTCTGCAGCAGGGACAAGGGACCCCGACTCGCGTCGGGGTGTCCTTGTGTTTCGGTTGGGGTCTCGGCAACAGGAAACCACCACCACTGGCACATAGTCGGTGGCGGCGTTGGGTCAAGCAGGGGGATCACAGGCAGCAGGGGGAACCACGGGCACACAACCGGTGGGAACGTACTTTGGTCAGCGGCTAGCCGAGACAAACCACCGGCAGTAGCCGGTGGTGATATTACTCGAGCAGTGGCAACCGACCGAGCTGGTTTGCCACTGTTAAGGAGGTGTTTGTTTGGTCGTTCAAGGGTTTATTTGTTCTGGTTCATAACATGTCTAAGTTAAATTCACGGGTCCGGTTCATGACTAAAATTGTACAAGTATTTTATTTTTACAAGTTATTATTTTTAACAAAATATTAAATTAATTAAATATGACTTATAATTAATTTAATTAAACATGGACTTAGGTTAATTATTATTTACAAAATAATACATGTTTTAACCTAAGTATTTATTTATTTAATTTAGACTATAGTATTAATTCATTATTAAGACATGAAATTTAATTAATTAATAAACATGACTTAGGGTATAATTAATAAAGTATTAATACATGTTTTAACCTAAGTATTTTATGCACCTTAATTTAATTAAATCATGCTTATTTAATTAAATCATATAACCTATAGTTTATTTAATTAACATGATATTATTAATAAACTATACAAATAATCACATGACTTATGATATTTAACCAGTAACCTTAAGCTTATATTATTAGCTTATTAATTAAGCTTTATTCTAAATATGGAAACTTTATAATTCAGGAAACTTACTATTTTTGGAAACTTTCTATTTTTAGAATCTGATCTATTTTAAGAAGTTAATCTATTTTTGGAAACTTTCTATTTTTGGAAACTTTCTATTTTAGGAAACTTGCTATTTTAGAAAGTTACTTTTTATTACACAACAAGTATAATAATACAAGGAATACAAGTAATACTTAAACAGAATACATAGAATACATGATAAACCCAGCATAACCTTAAAATCAGTAAAATAAGACATGAACATAGAAAACGAGCTAAGGCACGATATAATCAGTTAAGTACTCAGTAAACAGAATTCATATACATGTATCCTATTTATGTAGCATTAGTGTGATCGAAGTAGGACTTCCATTCTTTTGTCTTCTTCGTTCACTGGACATAAGGTACGGATTTCCCGTCCTTTCAGTATGGACATTCTTTCCTTATTAGGATTTCCCGTTTGCAGCCAATTTGTTTTCCCAGTATTGTTTTATATGTTTGATTACTTATGTTAGTTTAAGATCCTAAGCCATATACATGCATGACCAGTGTCACCTAGTTATGGAGGTACCATAACCATAACACTGAAGGCACCAATGTTATGACTTCCCCACGGCGAAGTGATTGCTCGTGGCGTCCCTTTTCAGCTTTGGCCATTATATTATATTATCATGTGGGGGCGTATGGGTGCATCCTAGTTACATGTTTACCAGTATTATCATAGTGAATGTGATGTGTGCCTTGCATCCTTCACTAGGAGTTGATCCCTCCTATCCAGACTATTTAATTAGAGGCAAATCCTCTAATTACATGACGAGGTCTCCCCTCCAAGTAATCATGCACGGTGGAACCTCATGACCTATATAGGCTATTTTGCTAATTAATACAGATTTTCATAGAAACATAAGTCTTTTCAAACTATAAAACCAGTTTTATGAACATGAATCCAGATTACTTACAACTTATATTATTTCGCTGCTATTAGTCTTTATGCTTACGTTATTCCGTGCTATGCTTGTATATTCGTGCACTGAGCGTTATGCTCAGTCGTTTTCCTTTCATGATCCCGAACGGCAGGTACTCAAGGGTGCTCGTAGACTTTAAGCGTACGTGTATATGGATTGGAAGCTATCTAGCCTTCTCTACTTTATGCATTTCATCATACATTTTGCTACTTATTTCTTTAGACATTGTTTAGTCCTTTTCCTTTATTGTACTTATGTTTGTGTGTCATGAGCTTATACTTGGGGTACCGATGTTTGTTTTCGGTATTTCCTTTCATGGTCATTTAATGTTTTTAAGACATTACCTTGTATGCTTTGATGACATGCAATAATCACGCGTGACATTCCATTTACCAAAATGGGGTGATACAATCGAGACCCACAAGGGGCTCGGTTTGGTTTGTTTGTTCGGAGCAGCACCAAGGGACCCCGACCAAGTGTCGGGGTATGTTTAGGTGGGGTTTTATGTTGAACCGAGTGCCAACCGAGACCTATTGGGTCTCGGTGGGGCTGTTTTTGGCTAGCAGTGGGAACCGAACAATAGCAGGGGGAACCGGGTCACAACTGGTATGAACCAGTGTGAACCGGCAGCGGTTAGCCGCGACTCGTGCAGCGGGTAAACCACTTGGACAGTGGCAACCAACTAGGCCGGGTTAGCCACTATCAAGGGTGTTTGGCTCGGCTTGTATGTGACCCTGGGTTTCGGGCTCGGGTTAATTTTTAAAACACGGGTTCGGGTTTCGGGTTAATTATTAAAATCAGAAAAATGTTTAATTAAACTAATTACTAGAATTTTTAATTTAATTAAATTCATGACTTAGGTTAAATATTAAAATTAATAATTCATGTATAACCTAAAGTATTTTACTTAGCTTAATTTAATTAAAACATGTATTTTTAATTAAATTCTTATAACTTATAGTTTAATTAATTAACCAGTTATTTAATTAATAAGCTATAACCATGACTTGTATTATACTAATTAAACTTTACTTATTATTAATAATCCAGCTTATTTCTAATTAAACTTATTATTTTTGGAAACTTTCTATTTTTAGAAACTTACTCTTTATGGAAACCTGCTATTTTAAGAAAGTTACTTAGTATTACAATACAAGTATTATAATACACTAATACATGAATAATATACAACAAGAACATCAGTATAACTACAGATAACACAGTAACACACTAAAACATGGCAAAATACGTATAACAAGCTAATAACACATAGAACCAGTAAAACACATGTAATTCAGACAACTCATACGCGTTCCCATTCTTATGTAGTATTATCCGTCATGGCTGAGTTTCTTCAGCATTTTCGTTAGCTTCTACTGGACATAAGGTAAGGATTTCCCGTCCTTCAGTAAGGACAACTTCTTCCTTTATAAGGATTTCCTGTATGCAAACAACTGTTTTCCCCCAGTAGTTACAAATTAAATGCTTATGTTTTATTAGTTACCTTAGCCATATACATGCATGACCAGTTTCACTTAGTTATGGAGGTACCATAACCAAAACACTAGAGGTACTAGTGTTATGACTTCACCATAGCAGAGTGATAGCTCGTGGCGTCCCTTTCAGTTATTTGGCCATTATAATATTATTATTATCATGTGGGGCGTATGGGTGCATCCTAGGTTCAGTTTCAGTCAGGATTTCATGGTGAATGCGGTGTGTGCCTTGCATCCTTCACAAGGAGTTGATCCCTCCTACCCATTACCATTTAATTAGAGGCATCCCCTCTAATTTGCATGAGGAGGTCACCCCTCTAAGTATTCATGCACGTTGTTGACCTCATGACATATAATGGATTTTAGTATAATAAAATAATACAGATTTTCATAAGTAACATAAGCTATGTTTTCAGAAATAAAACCAGTAAACATGACATACATCTAGGTTTTCCTAGGACATATTCATTTCCGCTGCAATTCATGCTTTATATGCCTTATATGCTTTCATTCCTCTATGTATTTACTTTATGCTATATATCCGTGCACTGAGCGTTATGCTCAGCCGTTTTCCATTTCCATGTCCCCAAACGGCAGGTACTCAAGGTCGCAAGTAGGAACTCTAGAGTATGTGCATTCGGATTGGAAGCTATCCGGCCTCTTTTGCCTTATGCATTTATTCCTACTTTTCATAACTTATTTCATTTGGACATTGTTTAGTCCTTTCATTTACAGTACTTAATATTGCTTATGTGTGAGTTACTAGACTACCGATGTTTGATTCCGGTATTTCTATTTATGGTCATGAATGTTTAGATATTTACCTTGCATGCTTTGATGACACGCCATAATTTACTGTAGCATTCCATCTTAACAAATGGGGTGTTACAACTATGGTATCAGAGCCCAAGGTTTCGACATGTAGCTCTGTAAAACATGACCTGTGACTTATGGGTAGTCACCAGCGTCTTCCTAAAACTAACAGTTGGTTTTCATGCATTCATGCATTTTCATTTTTAATTCATGCATTCATATCATTGTCGCAGGTTTATGACTAAGTAATGGTTGGTACAGGACTGGCCCTATTTAGTCGCATGTACTTTTATCGAAACTTTTAACTTGAAGACCGATCCATAGGCGTCCCATCGCTATGTTTGTTGCTTTGGGTGAACTGACCATAGGCGTTTACCCTCGCGCATATAAAAGTTTTTTATAAACTGCATTATGCATTTTTAAATTGTTTCATGCATTATAAACTGCTTCATTGATTTATACATTGTTCATGCATTTTTATGTCATCTCATTTCAGATTTATGATTTATGTTGCATTTTGTTTTAAACTGTTAGATGGTGAACACACGCAATGCTCAAGAGTTGGCTGCAGCTGTCAATGCAGCTCCGCAAGCCATCCTTCCCCAACTTCGCAATGAAATCAGGGACGAAGTTCATGCTGAAATTCAAGCTCAGGGCATTCAGTATGGCCCTCATCCCGAAACCTACAACAACAACAACAACAATCCTCCACCACCGCCACCTGTTACTCTTATGACTTGGTTGGAGAGATTCAACAAACTTACAACCCCAACGAGGCTGAGGCTAGGCTTTCTCACATCGAGAAGATATTCGATGCGATGGGTTGTGACGACGTTTTTAAGGCAAGACTGGCTTGCTATAAGTTTGAAGGTGATGTGCTGTAGTGGTTAAAGTTTGTCAAGCAGGCCAATGGTGGCGATAATTGGGTTGCACTACTGACATGGGACCAGTTTAAGGAGCTCTTCATTAACCAGTACTTCCCACATGCTTAACAAGAGAAGCTTAAGCAGGATTATCATAATATCTGACAGGTTGCTGGGGAGAATAGCAACGAATTCATGCAGAGGTTTCTCCGTTTGGCTGGTTTCTTGGGAGCAGCAGCTGGTACTGCTGAGGAGCAAACTGAGAAGTTTCGCTGGGCTCTTCGCACTTCGGTTGCGAACAACTTGGTTTGTGCTACGTTCACTACAGTAGCACAGGTGGCCGATACAGCCCGTAAGGTTAAGATGCTTAAGGAACGAGAGGAGTTTGGTGATGACAGAGCAGTGAAGAGGTATCTTCAATCGCCAATTGTAAACTTTTCATTTCCATCAGTATTTTCATTTCCATATCATCCTCTGTTCAACTTTATATTCCAGGCAGAAGATTGACGACCGTAAGCCTGCGGCCGTTCAGCAGCAAGCATCTAAGGGAAACGGTCAGACCAACGACCGTTCTCGTTCTGAGAGGCGTGGCGGTAATGATAATTACCGTAACAACGCTAATAACTCGAAAACAGCAGGTCCCTACATTAACCTTCTTTCATGTTAAACTATCTTATGTTATGGTATTCTGACACTCCAACAATTGTTAATTCAGGAACAGTGGTAACGGCAAGGATCAGGACCGTAGAGGTTCACAGCCTAACCGTTCTACCTCATTTGGTAATTATTAAACCTTCTATGTAATCATGTTTATGTTCCATGATCATGTCTCATGCATGTAATCCTGAAACATGCTCTCAGATAACCAAGACGCCTGCTGGAGGATTCACGCATACTATCAGTCCTACTTGTTCGCGCAGACATTCTGGTATTTGTCGCCGAGGTACTGGTGGTTGCTTCAAGTGTGGTCAACAAGGCCATCAGCAAAAGGATTGTCGCCAGTAGGGGTGTCAAAAAAGTTGACCCGACCCGAACCCGACCCGAACCCGAACCCGAATAATCATATTCGGGTCGGGTCACTCGGGTCCAAAAGCGTATTCGGGTCAATTCGGGTTGACCCGAATTGACCCGAGTTTTAATTAGGCTCGGGTTCGGGTTATATATTTTTACCCTTGACCCGACTTGACCCGACCCGAGTTGACCCGAACCCGACCAACCCGACTTGACCCGACTAAAATTAGACTTTTTACATTGTTTTAGTACAAAATTAGGCCACTTTTTACACTTTTTCCTCAAACTCGGGTTGACCCGAACCCGAGTTGACCCGACCCGAGGTGACCCGACCCGAATTGACCCGAACCCGAGTGACCCGAGTTCTAATTAGGCTCGGGTTCGGGTTATATATTTTTTACCCTTGACCCGACTTGACCCGACCCGAGTTGACCCGAACCCGACCGGGTCAACCCGAATCACACCCCTAGTCGCCAGGGTGAGATAGAAGGCACCTCTAGACATGCCGACTCCAAGCCACCTCCTACTTCTGGTCGCGTGTTCACTACTACTAGAGACCAGGTGAACAAGACTTCAGGTACCATCACCGGAAATCTCTTTATGAATGGTTTGGTAGCATGTGTTCTATTTGATACTCGAGCGACTCATTCAGTCATATCCACTACTTTTGCTGTACGTGTTAGCATTTACCCAATGCTATTAGATAATGCCTTATGCATTTCCACGCCACTTAGGGACTCTGTACGAATCACTCAGGTGTACAGAGATCTTACCCTAGAATTTGATGATATGATCCGCAGAGTTGACGCACTTCCTTTGGACATGTGCAATTTTGACTTGATTTTGGGCATGGACTGGTTATCCAAACACCAGGTTACGATTGACTACCACTCTTATCGAGGTATCTTCGGTGATGTTAAATCCCCAGAGTACATACACCATGGTTTTCTGCCAGGGAGGTCAGTACAAATTATTTCATCTATGGAGGCGCGTGCACTACTATCACACGGCTGTCAAGGCTTCATAACCAATATTCATGACATTACTGCCGAGTCTCCATTGGTCCAAGATCAGCCTATTGTGTCAGAATTTCTAATAAACTAAAAATTAAGTTCTTAGTTGGTCTTGATTATGTCTAATCGAATTGATTTGGTTTAACGTGTGACTCAGTCATTTTTGGTTAATTAAAAAGAAAGATTGGTAATCTATTTTTACATAGAAATTAAAACCTGAAAAGTATAAAACAAATGACAAATGATAAATGATAAAACTTGATTAAAAGTAAAATTAAAAATAAAACTAAACAAAACAATTTGAAATTAAACTTGACAAAAATGGCAGGAAAAATAAAATTTTGAAAATATTTCAGAATAAAAATCAAAATAAGTAATTCAGAATAAAATGATTGTTATAATTCGGAATATCTAATTTTAACCTAATCCGGAATGTTACTGAATTTAATTCGGAAAAACAAGTCACAAAACATAATTCGAAAAAAAAACAAGTTTGATATGTAATTCGCAATGTTAAACAGTGATCTAACTCGGAATAATTAAAGCATGAACTTAATTCGCAAAAAAGGAACTTGACCTAATTCGGAATGTGAAACATGTTCGAAATTCGGAATGATTAAGTTTGTAGACTAATTCGGAATGATAAATTGTTACTAATTCGGAATATATCTTTTAAAACTAATTCAGAATAACAGAAAGTGTAACCTAGTTCAGAATACTTGATTTAGCACCTAATTCGGAATATAAAGCTTACTCTAATTCGGAATAAAGAATTTAGAACTAATTCGGAAAAACTAATACTTTCTAATTCAGAATAAACTGATTTAAAGCTAAGTCGGAATACTGAAAATCAAAACACAGTTCGGAAAAAGAGGGTTTTAGAATTCGGGAAACTTAAAAATAAGCAAGATTAAATAAGCAAATAAGCAAAAATTAAACCAAACCAAATTTTAAGATAAGCAAAATAAGACACATATCAAAAACTTTAAAAACACCAAATAAGCAAAATTAATAAAATCAACTTTTAAAACATTAATCTACCAAATCCACTTAATTAAAAATAAGATAAACATAAAATAAGCAATAAGCATAATAAGCTATAACATCAACCACATCAAAACAATAAGAACAATGAAATAAACACTTCACTCAAATAAGCAATAAGATCAAACAAGCTACATGATTAACCAAATCAAATATAAAATTAAAAACAAGAAAGGAAGAATGAGATATATTTAAAAAGATTGAATTAAAGAAGAAGATTAAGATTCAACAACTTAAAGATTAAGATGAAAAGCTTAAAAACATGAAAGGACACTAGAGAGAGGAAGTAATTTTACACCTACTTCTAATACTTGAAAAATTAAAACTAAAATCTACTACTACAAATGAAAGATATGAAGCCTATTTATAGTGGAGGAGTAGTTGATGTGTTGCTTTCTTATTTCTCTTTATCTTCTCGTCTTCTTAATTAATTTGTCTTTCTCGACTTTGTCTCAGGATTTGTCGATAGATAAAATGAACTCGTCTTCTAATTTTTTATTTTATTAGATTTGGTTCTTCGACTTTGTTAAACTTCCGTCTTTGGTCTTTTTCTTCGATAAAAGCCCGTGTTTTCTTCCTTTTTCATATTTTGGTCCTAAAACACAATAAAAACACAAAACCACGCGTAATTCCGACTTTTACGACATTAAACACACGTTTTGGTCTCGTTTTTATTTGATTTAAGTGGTGAAAGGATAAGTGTTTTCACACTTATTAAATCCCATACACTTGAACATTGCAATGACCTCATGTAATGCATTAATTTCAAAGCAAGATTTACATTTTCCTCATAATTAACTCACCTTGGCCTTTATTACATACTACGATATTATAGAAACTAAAAAGATAGAAATTTTCAAAATGTTTGAAGGAAGTTTCACGTTCCCCATACCAAGCTTAAAAACGAGATCATTGTTATTATATGTTAGTAAAGCTAACACTTACTCATGTGGCTTAATTATTCGCTTAGAACCCCTTATTCCTAGGTGTATCTCTTATATTTTATTTCTGTCTTGAATGATCACGAAGATGCATTTTCGACTTATTCGATAATTTATTAAGGCCAAAGATAAAGTAGGACGATTTAATCAATAATTAGCTAAAGGAAAAAATCTTTTAAAACTGCTTCTCAAAACCTCATAAAGTTCATATCTTGGCATAACTCATTTCACGATTTGAGACCTTTCTCGGACCGATATATGGCATTGACTTCATACTTCGAATCTTGAGAGACGTTCTTGAAATAATGGTCTTCTCTTCATAATAGGAATTTCCTCACTTTGAAGTTTTTGAGAGATTCTTCAAACATAGACCACAACTTCTTCATTTTTCTTCAATCTTTATTTAGGATTTTGATATACAACGATCCGCCTCCTTTTCGGACTTGGATCTATTTATCCTCATACCTTGTTAGGGTCTTTTCGGATAGACTTCTCCATGATCTTTATGGGAGTAATTGCTTCTCGTCGTGTATCTCGATCCTTAATATTGATTTTTGAATAATTATTCTTCACATCACTTTGAATCTTTAGCAACAAAATGTAGCCCTCATGCCTTGTTAGGGCCTTTTTGGACTCGCCAATCTTCGCATCCCGCTAATAAGTGTGAAAACACTTATCCTTTTACCACTTAATTATATTAATAACCAAGCCAAAACGTGTTTTTTATGTTGTAAATGTCGAAATTATGCGTGGTTTGTGTTTTTGTTGTGATTTAGGATCAAAATGTGAAAAGGGAAGAAAACATGGGCTTTCACGGGCTTTTATCAAAGAAAAAGACAAAAGACGAAGTCAAAAGATCAAGAGTGCAAAAAGAACGGAAGTCCAAGGCCTATTCTGAAGATTTATCGAAGAAAAAGTCTAAAGACGGAAGTTTAATGAAGTCGAAGAACTCAAGTCTAATTAATGAAGAAATTATAAGACGAGTTCAATTTATCGCGAGACAAAGTCGAAAAAGTCGAAGAATTTAGACGACGAAAAGACGTGAAGAAGTAAGAAAGGAGCAACACATGCTAACCTCCCTAATCACCTATAAATACCCTCCTAATGTCACATTAGGAGGTGTTGACTATCTTGACAAAATAGTTCTTCCACATTTAATTTCATGTCATTTACTGAATTGTCATTTAATTTCCTCTTGCACCTTTAATTTGTAAGCTCTTTAATTCTTGCTTTTACTTTTAATCGTTGAATCTTATTTTTAATCAAGTTTTTAATCAATCTCTCATTCTACCTTTCTTGTTTTGATTTAATCTTTATGTTTATGTGCTTATTGTTATGTTTATTTGATTAATTGTTATGATTTTATGTTTTTTATTGTGTTAGCTTATTGATTTTATAGCTTATTGTGTTTTTCTTAAATTTAGTTAAGTGTTTTTAAAAGTTATTTTATAAAAAGTTGATTTTAAATTTTTTTATTATTTAGCGTTTTTAAAAGTTTTTAAATTTTGGCTTATTAGCTTTTTCTTAAAAGTATTTTGGTTAAGTTTTTAGATAAGTGCTTATTAGATTCTAGCTTATTTATAATTTTGTTTGCATTATGTTTCTTATCCGGGTTATCTAAAACCCTTGCATTCCGTATAGCCAGCAATCCAACATTCCGAATAGTGGATTTAACCTAAATTATGGATAAGAGCCTATTGTTTATTCCGGATAAGCTCCTTGTGACAAATTCCGGATAGTAGTCATATCATGGATTCCGGATAGTAGGTATTTGGTGGATTCCGGATAGTATTATTTGCTAACATTCCGGATAAGTAGGAACTTGAACTCCGGATAGTGGCTAGTTCTACATTCTGGATAAGCCCTAGATCTTATATTCTGGATAAGTGTTAGGATTAGGATTCCGGATAAGAGATACAATTGGTATTCCGGATAAGGGTAAGATTTATATATTCCGGATAAGCAGCTTGTTGGGTATTCCGGATAGTGACAGTATTTTGGATTCTGACTCAAGTTTTGTTTATCCTCTGTTTTATTTTCAAGCATTTATTTTTCCCGCCTTTTTACTTAGTATTATTTTAACTCGTCTTGTTTTAGTTTTCAATTTCAAGTTTACATTTTCATTACATTGTTAAATTTACCTTTCGTCGAGCATTAATTTTTGTTATTTAATTAATTACTTTTTAAAGTTTTAATTTTGCTCCATTTACTTTAAAGTCTTGAAATTTAATTTTACAACAATGACCAAAAATATTGTTTTCCACCAAAATACAGCTGAGTCACACTTAAACCAGTAATCAATTCGATTAGACCTATTTCAACGAACTTTTTAACTGAGTAAAATTCAGTTATTAAATGGCACCGCTGCCGGCTCTTTTCGTGAAGATTAACGGTTTTTTTGTGAGAAACGCGTTGAATTTTGGGACCCGTTCACTCGTGAACGTTATTTTTCTTGTTTAAAAATTTCCAAAAAAATCCATAAAAATTAAAAATTTTCAAAAATACAAAAACATTAAAAAACTTATAAAAAGCAATTATTTTTCAAAGTTTTTTGCACCAAAAAGATTTTATTTTTTCAAGTAAATATATATTCTCTATTTCTTTGGTATCTTTTTCTTTTTCTTTTGCTGGTGTATGCGTACTAGATCTTCATCTTATTCAGAGCCCGAGACTCGTGAAGATTTAGTTATGGCTGGTGTGCACAACAACAATAATCCACCCCACCCTAACATGAATAACAACAACAATGTTCCCCCACCCGATCTTCGAACAATGGAGGAGCTGTGTCAACCTACGATGAATGGACACGGAGGACCGATTTCGCCGATGCAAATCACGGCTCCAGAGTTTTCGTTGAAGCATCACATGATCCAACAAGTTCAAAATACCTGTCCATTTCGCGGATTGCCGGATGATGATGCCAACAAACACCTCGACAAGTTCATTACCGTAACTCAAAGCATGAAGTTGCCCGGTGTTACCATGGATTTTCTTCGCCTTCACCTATTTCCACACACCTTATCCCACCATGCCGAAAAATGGTTTGATCGTCTTCCGAAGAATTCAATTCATACTTGGGATGAGATGACTCCACGCTTTTTGTCGCGCTACTTTCCACCATCGATGGTCACGAGCCTTCGGAATCAAATTAGTGGATTTACACAAGAACCTGATGAATCACTTTTTGATGTTTGGGAACGATATAATGTTTTGATCGATCAATGTCCAAACCACAACTTGCTCTCCGTCACCTTAATCGATACTATCTACAACGGTTTAACTTTTTTTGATCGTGATACGATTAATGCAGTCGCCGGTGGCACATTTATGAAAAGAAGACATGAGGAGTGTAGAGAGCTTATCGAGAACATGACTACTCATCACAAAAATTGGGATTCATCCGCATCTTCAAGGAATAACCCGAGAGTCGATGTTTCTTCTACTTCTTCAAACCCTGATATGACCGAATTGACCCGCGCAATGGTCGAAATGAGCAAAAATATGCAACTCTTGGCTACAAATCAACAACAACACGCTAAAGCTGTAGCAACTTCTTGTGAGATTTGCGGCGGTCCTCATTTATACACTTATTGTCCTTCTACTCATGACAATCCGGAAAACGTGTATGCGGCTCATGGTAGCCATTCAACGGAAAGCTATCAAGCCCGACCTCAAGTTGATCGTAACTTGCTAAGTTATCGTTCTAACAACTTTCTTTCACCCGGTTTTTCTCCTCAAAACCCCAACCCCAACAACTACAATAGAAGCAACCCAAACCCACCTCGAGCTTCTAATCCTTATCACCCACCCGCTCAACAAGCACCACCCATTAATCAAGATGTTGAAACTTTCATAAGGACCCAAGGAGAGCTAGTTAAGAATCTGCAAAGCCAAATCATCAACTTGAAAGGAGATATCACTAAGCAAGGGAATGATATTAGAACCGAGCTTCGACATGATATGCAAACCTCTTTTAGCAATCAAATGAATGATTTGAAGAATATGATGGCTAGTTTCTTTCCAAGTACTCAACCCTCTACTTCGGGCTCTCTTCCTTCTAATACCGTCACCAACCCAAGAGCGAATGTGAGTGCTATTACTACACGTAGTGGAGCAACCTTAGTAGGACCATCTATCCCTCCCCCAGTTACTCCATCTACACCTCTTCCACCACCATTTATCCCTCCTACTCCCACGCCTAGTATTAGTTCTCCATTACCGTCTCCACCTCTTAATAAAGAAGTACCCAAGAAGAACCCTTCACCAACCCCACCTTCCACCTTTAAACCTTCAACATCTCAACCTTTACCTGCTACACCTACACCACCTAAACCCAATATCCCTTATCCTTCTCGCTTAGACAAGTCCCAATTTCTCACCAAGGATTATGTTCAAGTGTCAAACTTTTTGAAGAAGATTTCGGGAGTGACCATCCCCTTTAGCCTTGTTGAAGCTCTAGCCCAAATGCCTAAATTTGTTAAGATGTTTAAGGAATTGCTTAATAAGAAGGAGAAGATGGCCGAGTTTGTTAATACTCGATTGAATGAAAACTGTTCTACAGTCCTTCTTAAACAACTTCCAGAAAAACTTGGAGATCCCGGTCGTTTTGTGTTGCCTTGTACTTTTAACCAAACCGAAGAATTTACTGCCTTAGCTGATCTCGGGGCAAGTATAAATCTGATGCATTTAAGTGTTTGGAAAAAGTTATTATTACCCGACCTTACAGCAACAAAGATGACTCTTGAGCTAACAAATCACACTCTCGCTTACCCTGTTGGTGTTGCCGAAGATGTGTTTGTTAAAGTTGGTACCTTCACTTTTCCGGTCGACTTTGTTGTTGTTGATTATGAAATGGACCCTCGTATTCTGTTAATACTTGGTCGGCCATTCTTGAGAACCGGAAAAGCTTTAGTCGATGTTGCCGAAGGTGAGCTAATCTTAAGGGTCGGGAATGAGGCACAAGTATTTAAAATGGGGAAGATCACAACCAAACCCAATGGAAGAGAATCAGCGAAAATGATTAATGTGCTTGATGATTTTGTAGTCTACAACAATCCTCTTTTCGATTCTTGCTATGATAATCCACTTTCCCAAGATAATGTGGATGATTCTCTCTCCAATTTTGATCCTCCACCAATTTATGAGTCTCCACCAACCTATGATGACTATGATGATGATTCTAGTTCTGACATGGATGATTCTGATGATTTTTCTTCTAAGTATAAAGACATGCCAACATATGATGACTTTGATGATGTCGATACTCTTTCGAGTGATTCTTCACATGATAACCTTGTTCCTAATTTTGATGAAGATCCTCCGCCAACAATACTTGATCCTATTTTGGATGACTACTCATTTGAGGAAGACTTTGCTACTTTTCTCAACACTTACTTCCCAAATGAGAATGATTCTCCTTCTTTAGACTTTGATGATGGTCTTTATCCTCTTTCGGATATGAAGAAACCCGGTTCAAAGGAGAAGAAGCCGGACGACACCGATATCCGTGGTACCTATGTCTTGACACCTCTCTATCCCCCTTATGAGGATGAGATTGTGCGATTTATGAGCGGATCCACTTCAAATTCTACTGAGCTTGAGTGTTATTTTCCCCTAAAAGAAAAGGTGTTCGATCCCGGTATTGCAATTTTTAAGCCATCTCAGTATCCATCTGATGAAATAAAAGGAAAGATTTTTAGACACAACAGAGATATGCTTACCCGTCATCCTACTTTCTACCATCGTGCTCAACAATTGCTTAAGGGAACCTTGCCTACTCTTCTTTGGCTTGCCTTGTTCGCCTTAAGCTTGTGCTACTTGATGGATGACTGAGTCGCACATTTAACTATTTTATTTTCCACCAAGAACGACTGAGTTGCACTTTTAACTAGTAATCAATTCGAAATGATCGGTTTAACGAACTTTCATACGAGGTAAAACCTTATATTAAATGGCGCCACTACCGGCTCTTTTCGTAAAGATTAACGGTTTTTAGTGTGAAAAATTGGATTTTGGGATCCGTTCTTTTAGGAACGTTATTTTCAAGCAAAAAAAATTTCAAATATCCTAAAAAATATAAAATTTTCAAAAATCCAAAAACAATAAAAAAGATAAAAAAAATCAAAAATATTTTCTTTCCTTTTAGTGTATGCGTACTCAATCTACGTCTTATCCTGAGCCCGAGACACTTAGAGACATAGATATGGTCGGTGTGCATAACAATAATAACAACCCACCCCACCCCAATTTGAATAACAATAACAACAACAACAATGTTCCCCCACCCGACCTACGAACAATGGAGGAGCTTTGTCAACCTACGATGAATGGATGAGGAGGACCGATTGCGCCGATGCAAATCACGGCTCCAGAGTTTTCGTTGAAGCATCACATGATCCAACAAGTTCAAAACACTTGTCCATTTCGCGGATTACCGGATGATGATGCCAACAAACACCTCGACAAATTCATCACCGTTAATTTTTAAAGCTTTTATTTTACTCAACGACATTTTCATATTTACTTTTAGTTTCAAATAGATAACCAAACCATTTTATTTTCCACCAAGAACGACTGAGTCGCACTTTTAACTAGTAATCAATTCGAAAAGATCGGTTTAACGAACTTCCATACGAGGTAAAACCTTATATTAGGCCCTAACAAGGTATGAGGATAATAAGATCCAAGTCCTAAAAGGAGGCGGATCGTTGCATATCAAAATCCCAACTAAAGATTGGAGAAAAATGAGGAAGTCGTGGTCCAAATATGCATAATCTCTCAAAAAGTTCAAGTGAAGAAATTCTTATTATGAAGAGAAGACCATTATTTCATGAACGTCTCTCAAGATTTGAAGTATGAAGTCAATGCCAAATATCGGTCCGAGAAAGGTCTCAAATCGTGAAGCGAGTTATGCCAAGATATGAACTTTATGAGGTCCCGAGAAGCAATTTTAAAAGATTTTGTCCTTTAGCTAACTATTGATTAAATCGTCCCACTTTATTTTATCCTAAATAACTATCGAAATAAGTCAACAATGCATCCTCGTGATCATTCAAGACAACAATAAAATATAAGAGATACACCTAGGAATAAGGGAGTCTAAGTGAATAATTGGGCCACATGAGTTTGTGTTAGTTTGCTAACTTATAATAATAATGATCTCGTTTTTAAGCTTGGTATGGGGAATGTGAAACTTGAGGGTGATAATCATTCATGACATTCCAAAACCCTAAGGTAAGTTTTTGATCTTTTTACTTGTTTTCTTCCTTTAAATAATTTGTCTCTTTAATAAAGGCCAATGTGGATTGATTGTGAGGGAAAATGTAAAACTTGCTTTGTAATTAATGCATTGCATGAGGACATTGCAATGGTCAAGTGTAGGGGATTTAATAAGTGTGAAAACACTTATCATTTTACCACTTAATTATAATAATAACCAAGCCAAAACGTGTATTTTATGTCGTAAATATCGGAATTATGCGTGGTTTGTGTTTTTGTTGTGATTTAGGATCAAAATGTGAAAAGGGAAGAAAACATGGGCTTTCACGGGCTTTTATCGAAGAAAAAGACAAAAGACGAAGTCAAAAGATCAAGAGTGCAAAAAGAACGGAAGTCCAAGGCCTATTCTGAAGATTTATCGAAGAAAAAGTCTAAAGACGGAAGTTTAATGAAGTCGAAGAACTCAAGTCTAATTAAAGAAGAAATTATAAGACGAGTTCAATTTATCCCGAGACAAAGTCGAAAAAGTCGAAGAATTTAGAAGACGAAAAGACGTGAAGAAGAAATAAAGGAGCAACACATGCTAACCTCCCTAATCACCTATAAATACCCTCCTAATGTCAAATTAGGAGTTTTTGACTATCTTGACAAAATAGTTCTTCCACATTTTATTTCATGTTATTTACTTAATTGTCATTTAATTTCCTTGTCTTGCACCTTTAATTTGTAAGCTCTTTAATTCTTGCTTTTACTTTTAATCGTTGAATCTTATTTTTAATCAAGTTTTTAATTAATCTCTCATTCTACCTTTCTTGTTTTGATTTAATCTTTATGTTTATGTGCTTATTGTTATGCTTATTTGATTAATTGTTATGATTTTATGTTTTTGATTGTGTTAGCTTATTGATTTTATAGCTTATTGTGTTTTTCTTATATTTAGTTAAGTGTTTTTAAAAGTTATTTTATAAAAAGTTAATTTTAAATATTTTTATTATTTAGTGTTTTTAAAAGTTTTTAAATTTTGGCTTATTAGCTTTTTCTTAAAAGTATTTTGGTTAAGTTTTTAGATAAGTGCTTATTAGATTCTAGCTTATTTATAATTTTGTTTGCATTATGTTTCTTATCCGGGTTATCTAAAACCCTTGCATTCCGTATAGCCAGCAATCCAACATTCCGAATAGTGGATTTAACCTAAATTCCGGATAAGAGCCTATTGTTTATTCCGGATAAGCTCCTTGTCACAAATTCCGGATAGTAGTCATAACAATGATTCCGGATAGTAGGTATTTGGTGGATTCCGGATAGTATTATTTGCTAACATTCCGGATAAGTAGGAACTCGAACTCCGGATAGTGGCTAGTTCTACATTCCGGATAAGCCCTAGATCTTATATTCCGGGTAAGTGTTAGGATTAGGATTTCGGATAAGAGATACAATTGGTATTCCGGATAAGGGTAAGATTTATATATTCCGGATAAGCAGCTTGTTGGGTATTCCGGATAGTGACAGTATTTTGGACTCCGACTCAGGTTTTGTTTATCCTCTGTTTTATTTTCATGCATTTATTTTTCCCGCCTTTTTACTTAGCCTTATTTTAACTCGTCTTGTTTTAGTTTTCAATTTCAAGTTTACATTTTCATTACATTGTTAAATTTACCTTTCGTCGAGCTTTAATTTTTGTCATTTAATTAATTACTGTTGGGTCAAAAAGTTGATGTTGCAGAAACTCAAAAACAAAGAATACATGAAGACATTTGTCTAAGCGTTGTCAAGAGCAAATCAAGCGTTGACAAGAGCAAATCGGAGGTTGATGGCTCAAGCATTGTCATGTACAATCCAAGCTTTGTCATTTACAAACTAAGCATTGATAGAAACGTAGACAAGAAGCCTTTGGAAGCTTTTATTTAGATATGTATGCAGAATATATTCTGTATATGTTTATTTAAATAGAAGATTTACATGTTTATTTGATATTATCTCTTGTAAACCCTAATCCTTACACTATAAAAGGAACCAAGGGTATTAGGTTTATTCATAACTCATATTCACAATGTAAACCTAAAGCGTGTTTCGACTAGGTGTGGGATTCAATGTACACACACCTAGTGATTGTTTGTTATTAATATAATGAACAATCCTTTTGTTTTAATTCATGTTCTTTGTGCCTAAACACCTTGTTAATGTGGCGTGTTCTAATTCCGCTTTGATTATCTAATCATATGAACATGATGCATTCCTAGTAGCTTAAAGATCCGTGAATCTTAGGATTCCTCAATTACCTTTTAAAGTTTCAATTTTGCACCATTTACTTTAAATTCTTGAATTTTAATTTTACAACAAAGACCAATAATATTGTTTTCCACCAAAAGACAACTGAGTCACACTTAAACCAGTAATCAATTCGATTAGACCGATTTCAACGAACTTTTTAACTGAGTAAAATTCAGTTATTACCCGCTTCAATAAGTTATGCCTTGGCTATGAACTCTAATTAATCCCGAGCAACTTTTAAACGATCTTGGGCTAGAAGCTAAGTAATTTTTCAAATCGTACGACCTTATTTATTGCAATTATATATTAACAAGAGATGGGAGAAAAATCTCATAATTAACTCACATAAATTTATGAAAGAATACAAAACTTATAATTGACTCTATTATCTCTCGTTCTCCACAATTTAAAATCTCAAGGAATGAGACTCGTGGATGCTTAGCCTAATAAACCACTTAAGGTCCATATGGTTAAGGATACTAGCTAGAGTAAACTAAAATAAGTAAACTCGGGTTGAGTCAAAATATTCACGACGGGCCTAATATATCAAAGACGTCTAAACTTGTTAAACTATTTTATTTAAAAATTATTTTGACTTTATTCTAGAAATAAAATAAATAAATACGATGAAAGAAAATAACGATAACAAAGGAAAATTCTACTAGGCCAAAATAGATCAAAAATTTTGAAAAATGTCGAAAAATCAATTTTCCGGTTAAAATGAGGCCAAATTCATGGAAAACCCCACTTAACTTCGATAGAAGTCTCTCATACACTTAATATAAACATTGTCCTCAATGTTTAAGCATGTGGAAGTACACTCCCATACGCTTAGGACATTGTGCACGTAGTTAAAATTTTGCTAAGGAAGAGACAACTAAAGTGATTCCTATTTCAACATTTAAGGATATAAAATAGTGAATCAAAAGAATTTAGGATAGAACTGGGAAGACGTGAACACAGAATCACGGTTCGTAAAAAGTCATCAAAAGTGGATCTTTGAAAGCTCTAATCCCTACACATCATAAGAAACAAAACAACAAACACCTACGTGGCTCCCCTACACTTATTATGAAAAACGGATAAAGAAGGATAGAGCATCAAATTGCCTCCCGAGAAGCGCTTGTTTTTGTTAACCGAGTCACGAGCCTGACTCGACCCCGAATACTATGGTTGAAAGCTCATAGAAAACCTTGAAGAAAATCCGCCGGGGTCAAATATATGGTTCTCATCCATCAAGTAGCATAAGCCTAAGGTGAAAAGCACAAGCCAAAGTAGAGTAGGCGAGGTTATCTTAAGCAAAAGTTGAGCACGGTGATAGAAGGTATGGGAGGTGAAAGCGTAGCTCCGTATTTTCCAAAAGTATTCCCTTTTATTTGATTAGATGGATACTGAGATGGCTCAAAACTATGATACCCAGATCGAACACCTTTTCCTTTAAAATAAGAATGACACTCAGTAGACCTTGAAGAAGATTCGCCCATATACCGCACAATCTCATCCGAAGAAGGTGGAAAGAGAGGTGTCAAAACATAAGTACTGCGAATGTTGGTGTCGTCCGGTTTCTTCTCCTTTGAAACGGGTTTCTTAACATCCGAAGGAGGGTAGAGGCCATAATCAAAATCCAAAGGAGAAGAATCATGCTCATTAGGAAAGTAAGTATTGAGAAAGATGGCGAAATCTTCCTCAAAGAGTAATCCTCTAAAGTAGTATCAAGCATTGTTGGTGGAGGATCCTCATCAAAAATAGGAGCAAAATCATCATTAGAAGACACAACACTTGAAGAATCACTCGAAAGAGTCTCAACATCATCAAAGTCATCATAAGTTGGCATGTCTTCATACTCGGAAGTAGAATCATCATATTCATCAAAAATTGGTGGATCATCCAAATCAGAAGTAGAATCATCATATTCATCATAGATTGGTGGAGTATCCAAATTGGGAAGAGAATCATTAGAAACTTCCACATGTTCTTGAAAAAGTGGATTATTATAGAAAGTCTCGAAAAGAGGATTGTTGTGTAGCACAAAATCATCAAGCTTTGTAATTTCCAAAAGAGTTGTAACAAGCTCGTCTTGAAGCACATCAATCATTTTCCCCGATTCTTTTCCATTGGATTTGCTTGTAATCTTCCCCATCTTAAACACTTGTTGATCATTCCCGACCCTAAAAATTAGTTCACCTTCGGCAAGATCGACTAAAGCTTTTCCGGTTCTTAAGAATGGTCGTACAAGTATTAACAGAATACGAGGATCCATTTCATAATCAACAACAAAAAAATCAACCGGAAAAGTGAAGGTAACAACTTTAACAAAAACATATTCAGCAATACCAACGGGGTAAGCGATAGTTCGATTAGCTAGCTCAAGAGTCATACGTGTTGGTATAAGATCGGGTAATGATAACTTCTTCCAAACACTTAATGGCATTAAATTGATACTTGACCCGAGATCGGCTAAGGCAGTACATTCTTTGATTTGATAAAATGAACAAGGTAACACAAAACGACCGGGATCTCCAAGTTTCTACGGAAGTTCTTTGAGAAGGACTGCAGAACAATTTTCATTTAATCGAGTATTAACAAATTCAACCATCTTCTCCTTCTTACTAAGCAACTCCTTGAACGTCTTAACAAATTTCGGCATTTGCACAAGTGCTTCAACAAGGCTAATGTTAAAGTTCATTTGTGTGATCATCTTCAAAAAGGAAGTAATTTGAGAATCCTCCTTAGTGAGAACTTTGCACTTGTCTAACCGAGAATGATAAGGAATATTGGGCTTAGGAGGTGTAGGTGTAGAAGGTGAACGTTGAGAGGTTGAAGGTTGAGAGGGTGAAGGTTGAGAGAGTGAAGGTTGAGAGGGTGAAGGGTTTTTCTTGGGTACATCTTTAGTAAGAGGTGGAGACGGTAATGGAGAATTAGTACTAGGCGTGGTAGTAGGAGGGATAAATGGGGGTCGAGGAGGTGTAGATGGAGTAACTGGGGGAGGAATAGAAGGTCCTACTAAAGTTGCTCCACTGCGTGTAGTAATAGCACTCACATTAGCTCTAGGGTTGGTTTCGGTTTTTGAAGGAAGAGCACCTTGGGGACGAAGGGCTTGAAACATTTAAACGAATTTCCTATCCGTGGACTCTTACATTTCCTTTAATTTCTTATCTTGTTCCAAAATCTTTTAAAGAACTAAGTCCATTTGTGGATTAGGTAAATTGAACCCTTGTTGTGGAAAACCTTGGTTTTGGTATTGGTTGTATGGTGGAAAACCTTGAGGATTAAAACCTTGGTTTGGAAAGCCTTGATTTTGAACTTGATAAGGCCATTGATTAGCATTATAGCCCCTCACATTTGCATTTGGTTGAAAATTAGCTCGTGGTGGCCCTTGGTTGTTTTGGGTGGGTGGGTGTGGTCTTTGTTGAAAACCGGGTGGAGCCAAATAATTAGTCGAATTATAGGACAAATGATTTACATTGACATTCGGCTTGAAATGAACCCTCTCGATGTTGTCTTAAGCATACACTTCCCCGTGAGATTGGTCATAAGCCTTATCACAATTAGCATAAGAGTGTGGCCCACCACATGTTTCACAAGTAACATTAAGAGCATTCACATGTTGACTAGGGGTGTTTTGAACATGTAAGACAAGTTTAGTCACTATTGAAGTAAGTGCTTGAATTTGATTGTTGGTCTCACTATCACTAGTACTAGCCATAATAGCCCTTACACTTTTAGTTTTCACTTTGGCTTTGTTTTCAATAATCGCCCAAGCCTCGTTCATGGATTTCACAAGAATATTACCCCCCGAAGCACTATTTAGTGAATCTTGGTCATTCAAACTTAATCCATTATAAAAAGTATTAATTTGATGCACTTTAGTAAAACCGTGTTGTGGACACTTTCTTAGAAGTTCCTTAAAACGATCCCAAGTTCACTTAACGTCTCACCGTACTTTTGTTCAAAATTAATGATATCATTCCGCAAAGCGATAGTACGTGAGGGTGGAAAGAAGTAATTAATGAATTTGGTCTCTAAGTCCGCCCATGTGGCAATACTTTGGGGTGGTTCCTTATCAAGCCAAGCTCGTGCTTGTCCCTCGAGAGAGAAAGGAACGAGGAGCAAACGAATTGCCTCTTGTGAGACCCCATTGTATTTCATGGTATTAGTTAAGTGGACAAACCTTTTGATATGGTCGTGAGGATCATCATGAGTGCGGCCCAAGAAAGGTGTTGCGGAAACCATCTGAATAAAATCGGTTTTAAGCTCGAAGTTGTTTGCGTCAATAGCCGGCACCACAATCGCATCGTCATTGCCTTGAACGTTTGATTGCAAGAGTTCGATCGTTGGACGGTTATCCATAGTGTTAACAACACGAGTCTCGATGATAGCGGCTTGAATGGATTTTCTCTTTCGCGAACGGGTACGCATACACCTACAAAAGAAAAAGATAGAAAAGAAATAGAAGAAGAAACAAAGTTAACGTAAAAAGAAAATATTTTTGGTGCAAACTTTTGAAAATAAATGCTTTTTATGATTTTTAAATGTTTTTGGATTTTTGAAATTTTTGATTTTTTTGAAATTTTTGAAAAATTTTGAAATTTTTGCAAGAAAAATAATGTTCAAGAGTTAACGGATCGCAAAATCCAATGCGTCTCTCACAAAAAACCGTTAATCTTTACAAAAAGAGCCGGCAGCGTCGCCGTTTTAATAAACTGAAAATTAAGTTCTTACTTGGTCTTGATTATGTCTAATAGAATTGATCCAGTTTAACGTGTGACTCAGTCGTTATTGGTTAATTAAAAAGAAAGAATGGTAATCTATTTCTACTTAAAAATTAAAACTTGAAAAGTATAAAATAAATTACAAATGATAAAACTTGATTAAAAGTAAAATTAAAAATAAAACTAAACAAAACAATTTAAAATTAAACTTGATAAAAATGGCGGGAAAAATAAAAATCTAAAAATATTTCGGAATAAAAATCAAAATAAGTAATTCGGAATAATAAGATTGTTATAATTCGGAATATCTTTAACCTAATCCGGAATATTACTGAATTTAATTCGGAAAAACATGTCACAAAACATAATTCGGAAAAAAAAACAAGTTTGATATGTAATTCATAATGTTAAACAGTGATCTAATTAGGAATAATTAATGCATGAACTTAATTCGCAAAAAAGGAATTGATAACGCCACATTTATACATGTTTTTAATGATGCATTTGTCCTTGTTTGCTAAGTAAATAAATAAAATATGTGTTGAATTGATACTAATAAAAGATATTGTTTGTATTGTAGCTAAGAAAGAAACAATGAAGGAAAAGAATGAAGAAATAAAGAATAAAGTGGCTAAAGATGGAATTATGCTGAAAAGGAGCCAAAGTGCGGCACACAAATGAAAAAGTGTGGCGCACATTCAAAGTACCCCGATTTTGGATAATTACAAGAAGTGCGGCGCACAAACTGGAAAGTGCAGCGCACATTTACACTCGAAGAAGTGCGGGGCACATTTGGAAAAGTGCGACGCACATTTTGCTGCAGTTACATAATTAAGTGCAATTATGCATGGCTATTATGGGGAACCTTTGTTATACTTCCAGAGTTTCTAACCTACGAAAATTCAAGTATAAATATACCCATAGGCCGCGCATAATTCATATCATTCCTCACTTTTCTCCATTGATTAGGAGAAACTAATAATCAAGGATTTCTCCAAATCCTTGATCGTAGTCACTAGAGTTGGTAAACCTTAGTTGGTTTATGGTGTTGGTACTAGAACAAGGAACTCAGAAGTGTTGCTAGCCATTTGTAATAAGTTCAAAAACTTATAAATCCTTTGGATCAATTATTGAAATAACCTTGTGGTATAATTCTTATTTCAATTATGTCAAACTTTTACTTTGATTTACATATGGTTGAAATGATCTTGTTTACTGTTATTATAGAGTAGTGTGATGTGCACTTGATTAAGGTTTAATACCCTTATGATTAGATGTGATTATTAGCTTTGCTGGGGCAAAGTGCGGCGCACAATTAGTTTTGTGCGGCGCACTTTTTTCCTGGGTTCTTGAATATAAGTGTGATTTGGATGCTCATGTATTATATGTTATTATCTAAGACCATTGTTATATGTTGGATTCGTCCATGATCATTGACTGGTACTCATGTGAATGGATGAGTTTCATGTCATCTAGTAAATGAATCTTGTTAATTACTTTTGTCGCGATTAGTAGATTAAAACATATACCAACTCTTGCATAATCTCATGTACTACCTTAGTTATCGAAATCAAGCATAAACATATCTTAATGCTGTTGGTATAACAAAGTCTTTAGTCAGATTCTTGTCATATCAATTAGATGTTGCATGCACGACTAGTAATCGGTATGTTCTCTTACATTGTTTATGTGTTTATATTTCATCATTTCTACCTATCTATCATATGGTTATGACCTTAGCAAAACGCACCCTTTAATACCAATTGTTAAGTATATCTTTAGAACTTGTGACACTCGACAGGTAATTGTTTTGATATTGTGATAACAACAATCCCGTGGAACGAACTGGACTTACCATTAAGCTATGCTATACATGAAAGGGTACACTTGCCCGTGTTTATGTTTCTAGTCATTTGTGTGGTAATATCTTGAATAAAAATTAAGACTTGCAAACGAACATCAAGCTTTTGGCGCCACTGCCGGGGATTGATTAGTTATTTATTTTTTTGAAACATTCTGAAATACTTGGTAAACAAAAATTCTAAATCGCCGTACAAATTTCTGGCAATCCGAAAAAGTTTTTAACAAAAAAGTTAAAAAGTGCGCCGCACATTTCCAAAAGTGCGCCGCACATTTGATACGAATTTACAAAATGTTGGTAGAAACAATCCCAAAACACCATCAAAACCTTTTACTCTCAACACTTACTGCTGAAAACATGAGAATTGCTTTATATGTGCTTATGCTTTTTGAGCTTTTGTGTTTGTTAATATTTCATTTCAAGAAAAACAAAAAATATTTTCTTTCAAAATTTTATTTTCTATTTAGTTTACTCTTTGGTATAATAATTTGCTTTGGTATGTCTTATTTGATATTTATCATGATTTGTGGTAATTTTTCTGGAATTTTTAACAACCTTGAGATACAAGTAAATGAGGAAACAAGCAGAAATGAAAAAATAGTTATTTCTTGCAAAATACTTGAGAACATCTTACAAAATTTGGTCACTATTTCTTATTTTGACTACTTGTTAAGGAAGTATTATGGAAAAAAGTCTTATAACATTGTTTGATTGGTATATAGATCATACAGTTATGAACAAATTTTTTTTGCAGAAAGTGCGCCGCACATTTCAAAAAGTGCGTCAGCTTTCCTGTATCGGGAAAAAGTACGCCGCACTTCTCAAAAGTGTGCCGCACAACTGGAAAAGCAGAACGCAAAACTTTATTATAACACAATTAAAAAGAGATTTTCATCAAAACTAATAAGTTTCCTTAAGACTACAGGATATGAGATGTCATTTGGATTTTATGGCACTAACATTCTAATGTTTCTTTTGATGTGTTGTTGTTTTAAGATGGATCCAAACACTAGCTTAGGTAGGATATGCTTAGGAGTGGATGAGCATATAAGCCTAAATGATAAGATTGAATCAGACGGAGAATGGACAGGATCTGAATATAGGGACACAGCCGATAGGGGATTCAAAAGGTCCTAACTTTCTATCGTTGGAAGACTTGACACCTAGTGAAAAGTACTCAATGCCTTGTCATGTGGAAGGTAAATTTGCCTATGATGGGCAAGTTGACTTGGAAATGGAGAGGAGTTTTGTTAGAAATGAATTTGTAGTGGAGCTTGGCTTAACCTACAAAACGCATCATAATGGGGACAAAGAAATAGATAAGAAGCTCATTGTTATGATCAAGGACAAATTGTTTTTCGTCGACTTCTTCGTCAATCCGGAAGAAGATGACTGTGAACCGTGTGCAATATTTGGGAGTTATTTCCTAAAGCAAGCCAATGAACAAATTGATATCACTTGTGGCATACTCACCTTATGGCCAAAAGTGCATGAAAGCTTGGACTTAGAAGAAATTGATGAGATACTTGATAATCTCGACTTTGATGAATTAGCACCTATTAATTCAGAATGTGAAACATGTTCGTAATTCGGAATGATTAAGTTTTTAGACTAATTCGGAATGATAAATAGTTACTAATTCGGAATATATCTTTTAAAACTAATTCGGAATAACAGAAAGTGTAACCTAGTTCGGAATACTTGATTTAGCACCTAATTCGGAATATAAAGCTTACTCTAATTCGGAATAAAGAATTTAGAACTAATTCGGAAAAACTAATACTTTCTAATTCAGAATAAACTGATTTAAAGCTAAGTCGGAATACTGAAAATCAAAACACAGTTCGGAAAAAGAGGGTTTTAGAATTCGGGAAACTTAAAAATAAGCAAGAATTAAATAAGCAAATAAGCAAAAATTAAACCAAACCAAATTTTAAGATAAGCAAAATAAGACACAAATCAAAAACTCTAAAAACACCAAATAAGCAAAATTAATAAAATCAACTTTTAAAACATTAATCTACCAAATCCACTTAATTAAAAATAAGATAAACATAAAATAAGCAATAAGCACAATAAGCTATAACATCGACCACATCAAAACAATAAGAACAATGAAATAAGCACTTCACTCAATTAAGCAATAAGATCAAACAAGCTACATGATTAACCAAATCAAACACAAAATTAAAAACAAGAAAGGAAGAATGAGATATATTTAAAAAGATTGAATTAAAGAAGAAGATTAAGATTCAACAACTTAAAGATTAAGATGAAAAGCTTAAAAACATGAAAGGAAACTAAAGAGAGGAAGGTAATTTTACACCTACTTCTAATACTTCAAAAATTAAAACTAAAATCTACTACTACAAATGAAAGATATGAAGCCTATTTATAGTGGAGGAGTAGTTGGTGTGTTGCTTTCTTCTTTCTCTTTATCTTCTCGTCTTCTTAATTAATTTGTCTTTCTCAACTTTGTCTCGGGATTTATCGATAGATAAAATGAACTCGTCTTCTAATTTCTTCTTTTATTAGACTTGATTCTTCGACTTTGTTAAACTTTCATCTTTGGTCTTTTTCTTCGATAAAAGCCCGTGAAAGCCCGTTTTTTCTTCCTTTTTCATATTTTGGTCCTAAAACACAATAAAAATACAAACCACGCGTAATTCCGACTTTTACGACATTAAACACACGTTTTGGTCTCGTTTTATTTGATTTAAGTGGTGAAAGGATAAGTGTTTTCACACTTATTAATTTCCAGACGTCTTTCCAGATGAACTTCCGGGCATACCACCTGTTCGTGAAGTCGAGTTTAAAATTGAGCTCATCCCAAGTACAGAACCAATTTCCAAGGATCCTTATCGCATGGCTCATATAGAGCTTAAGGAACTAAAAGATCAACTGCAAGAACTTCTAGAACGAGGTTCATCCGTCCCAGTGCATCGCCATGGGGTGCACTGGTACTGTTCGTGAAGAAGAAAGACGACAACATGCGTTTGTGTATAGACTATCGTCAACTGAACAAGATCACGATCAGGAATCGTTATCCTTTGCCGCGAATTGATGACCTTTTCGATCAACTTCAAGGCGCCAAGTATTTCTCCAAAATTGATCGGAGGTCTGGCTACCATCAGTTACAGGTTAAAGAGCAGGATATCTCTAAGACTGCTTTCCGTACACGTTATGGGCACTACGAGTTCTTAGTCATGCCATTCGGACTCACTAATGCTCCAGCTGTCTTCATAGATTTGATGAACCGTGTCTTCCATGAGTTTCTGGACAAGTTTGTTATCGTGTTCATTGATGACATCCTGATTTTCTACAAATCCGAGGAGGAACATGAGGAACACCTTCGTACAGTCTTGCAGATTCTTCGTCAGAAGCAGTTGTATGCCAAGTTCTCAAAGTGTGAGTTTTAGTTAAGCAAGGTGGCATTTCTTGGCCATATTGTGTCTATAGAAGGGATCATTATGGATCCTTCAAAGGTCGAAGCTATCACCAAATGGGCGAGACCTACATCTGCAACTGAAGTTAGAAGTTTTTTGGGTTTAGCTGACTACTACCGCAGGTTTGTTGAGAACTTTTCACGGTTAGCCTTACCTTTGACTAAGCTGATGAGGAAATGAGAGAAATTCGTCTGGACGGAAGAGAGAGAGAAGAGCTTTGAAGATCTTAAGCAGAAGTTAGTGACTGCACCTATTCTTACTCTCCCATCTGGCTCAGGTGGATTTCAGATCTATAGTGACGCTTCCGGAAAGGGTCTAGGTTGCGTTCTCATGCAACATGGGAAGGTTATTGCATACGCATCACGACAACTGAAATCTTATGAAGAAACTATCCCACTCACGATTTAGAGCTTGTAGCAGTTGTTTTCGCATTGAAGATCTGGAGACATTATTTGTATGGTGAATCATATGACATATTCACCGATCACAAGAGTCTCAAGTACATCTTCACCCAGAAGGAACTAAACATGAGACAGAGGAGATGGTTAGAGCTATTGACGGACTATGACACCAACATTCAGTACCATCCTGGTAAGGCGAATGTGGTGGCAGATGCTCTAAGCAGAAGGTCGGGTATGATTGCTGGCATCTGAATTGCAAAGGAGATCATCTGTGACCTAGAGATGACTGATATTGAGTTTTGTGTATGAGGACAACACGGTTATTGGGCTAGTCTTAGAGTGGAACCAGACTTACATTCTAGGATCGAAGAAGCTCAGAAGGACGATGGTGAGATTTGTCTATAATTCAGAACCTTGATCAGCAGACGGATTTTCGTGTTGACAACGACGGTATCTTATGGCAGGGCACTAGACTAGTGGTTCCTGATGACTCTACACTCAGGGAAGTTGTGCTGACTGAAGCTCACAGCTCTCTATTTACCATACATCCTGGTTCTACCAAGATGTACCACGACATCAAGCAACACTTTTGGTGGAGTGGTATGAAGCAAGATGTTGCCACCTTCGTTTCTAAATGTATGATCTGCCAGCAAGTTAAGATCGAACACCAGAGAGCTAGTGGTTTACTACAACCATTAGATATTCCAGCATGGAAATCGGACAAAATCACCATGGATTTTGTTACTGGTCTTCCTGTGACTCAGAAGAAGAACAACGCTATCTGGGTTATTGTTGATAGGTTGACTAAATCTGCTCATTTTCAGCCGATCTGCAAGGAGCATCCGGTCAGAAAATTAGCAAACACTTTTAAGAAGGAGATCATGAGACTGCATGGTACTCCATCAGAAATCATCTCTGACAGAGATCCCCGTTTCACATTGCGTTTCTGGCAGAGTCTGCAGAAAGCTTGGGGCACCAGACTTAAGCTCAGCACTGCCTTTCATCCTCAGACCGACGGACAGTCAGAACGTACCATTCAGACATTAGAGGACATGTTGCGGGCGTGTGCTCTAGAGTGGTCAGGAAGTTTGGATGATTATATATTTCTAGTGGAATATGCATACAAAAACAGCAGGCAAGCGAGCATCAAGTGTGCTCCTTTTGAGATGTTGTATGGTAGGAAGCGTCGCGCCCCAATCTGCTGGGATCAGGTGGGTGAATGACTGCTTGAAGGTCCAGAGATGATTGAGGTGACTAATGAGAAGGTCGTCGTCGCTAAGGCGAAGATTCAGGAAGCTCGTACTCGTCAGAAGAGTTATGCTGATAAACGCGTAGAGATGTATCTTTCAACGTAGGTGATCATGTTTTCCTTAAGGTATCACCTGCACGGGGAGTTAAAGGTTTTGGAGTCAGAGGGAAGCTCAGTCCTCGCTTCATCGGACCGTTCGACATCATAGAACGCATTGGTGAAGTGTCATATCGTTTAGCGTTACCGCCTCAGCTATCACACGTTCACAACGTGTTCCATGTGTCCTTACTCAGAGGATACAACTATCATCCAGTTCATGTTGTCCAATATCCGCTTGATCAGATTCGAGAGGATATTTCATATGTCGAAGAACCCGAGAGAGTTCTTGAACGACAAGACCGTGTCATGCGGAGGAAGACGATCCCTTTCGTCAAAATCCTCTAGACGGATCATCCTGAGCGGGAAGCCACTTGGGAGACGGAGGAGTCTATACAGACTTCTTACCCTCATTTCCAGTTCTTATTCGGGTATGTTTCTTTCAGTTTATGTTTTCTCCAATTCGAGGACGAATTGTTCTTTTAGAGGGGCAGAGTTGTAAAACCCGCATTAAAATACCATGAACAGTGAACATATACGGTAAAATTAAAACTTTCCATTTATAATAAATTTCACGTGTCACGGTATTTAATAACATGTAGTTACGTATATATTACAAAAGTGTTAAGTACACGACATATAAAAATCACGATAATTAAACATGAACAATCACGTAAATAATTGAACTCGGAAAAACTACGGGTTTCCCCGTGGACTCCCTTTAGGTCGCGGCTAGAAAAGAGGAAGGAAGGGATGGGCTTGGCCCATGACCCAACTTAAAATACATGTTAACCAAAAACCATAGGAAAACATAAAACATAATTTAGGTTTTATAGAAAGTTTTCCTTGCCTCCCTTGTCTCCTCTTGCCACCAGCCACCTCAACCACAAGGAACAAACCGGACGATTTTCTTTGTTGATTTATTTAGTGTACGTGATCAGGATCTTGATCCTTTTCTTCCATGAGTTCGGTATAATCAAACACCTTTTCTTTTCTTTTTAATTCTTATTGAATTCATGTTTTATTTAATGAATCTTAAGAACAAAAAATTAAAACAAGTGGGATTAATTAAATCTTAGAATTAAGGGTGTTTGGTTAGGTTTTGGGTTAGCCGAGACACAACCGAGACCTCCCCAAGGTCTCCGCTTGTTTGATCCGACACCACCGAGACCCACAAGGGGCTCGCTTTGGTTTGTTTGTTCGAACGCAGCACCAAGGGACCCCGACCAAGTGTCGGGGTATTTTAGGTGGGGTTTTGTGTTGAACCGAGTGCCAACCGAGACCTATAGGGTCTCGGTGAGGCTGTTTTTGCCTAGCAGTAGGAACCAAACAAAAGCAGGGGGAACCGGGTCACAACTGGTATGAACCGGTGTGAACCGGCAGCGGTTAACCGCGGCTCGGGCAGCGGGTAAACCACTCGGACAGTGGAAACCGGCTAGGCCGGGTTAGCCACTTTCAAGGGTGTTTGGCTCGGCTTGTATGTGACCCCGTGTTTCGGGCTCGGGTTAATTTTTAAAACACGAGTTCGGGTTTCGGGTTAATTATTAAAATCAGAAAAATGTTTAATTAAATTAATTACTAGACTTTTTAATTTAATTAAACTCATGACTTAGTTTAAATATTAAATTAATATTTCATGTATAACCTAAAGTATTTTACTTAGCTTAATTTAATTAAAACATGTATTTTTAATTAAATTCTTATAACGTATAGTTTAATTAATTAACCAGTTATTTAATTAAAAAGCTATAACCATGACTTGTATTATACTAATTAAACTTTACTTATTATTAATATCCAGATTATTTCTAATTATGGAAACTTACTATTTTTGAAAACTTTCTATTTTTAGAAACTTACTATTTATGGACACCTGCTATTTTTAGAAAGTTACTTAGTATTACAATACAAGTATTATAATACACTAATACATGAATAATACACAACAAGAACATCAGTATAGCTACAGATAACACAATAACACACTAAAACATGGCAGAATATGTATAACAAGCTAATAACACACAGATTCAGTAAAACACATGTAATTTAGACAACTCATACACGCTCCCATTCTTATGTAGTATTATTCGTCAAGGCAGAGTAGTTTCTTTAGCATTTTTGTTAGCTTCTACTGGACATAAGGTACGGATTTCTCGTCCTTCAGTAAGGACAACTTCTTCCTTTATTAGGATTCCCCGTATGTAGCCAACTATTTTTCCCAGTAGTTACTGATTAAATGCTTATGTTTTATTAGTTACCTTAGCCATATACATGCATGACCAGTTTCACCTAGTTATGGAGGTACCATAACCATAACACTAGAGGCGCTAGTGTTATGACTTTACCGTGGCGGAGTGATAGCTCGTAGCGTCCCTTTCAGTTATTTGGCCATTATTGTATTATTATTATCATGTGGGACGTATGGGTGCATCCTAGGTTCAGTTTCAGTCAGGATTTCATGGTGAATGCGGTGTGTGCCTTGCATCCTTCACAAGGAGCTGATCCCTCCTACCCATTACCATTTAATTAGAGGCATCCCCTCTAATTCGCATGAAGAGGTCACCCCTCCAAGTATTCATGCACGTTGTTGACCTTATGACCTATATTGGCTTTTGGTATAATAAACTAATACAAATTTTCATAAGTAACATAAGCTATGTTTTTAGAAATAAAACCAATAAACATGACATACATCTAGGTTTTCCCAGGACTTATTCATTTCCGCTGCAATTCATGCTTTATATGCCTTATATGCTTTCATTCCTCTATGTCTTTCCGTTATGCTATATATCCGTGTACTGAGCGTTATGCTCAGCCGTTTTCCATTTCCATGTCCCCAAACGGTAGGTACTCAAGGTCGCAAGTAGGAACTCCAGAGTATGTGCATTTGGATTGGAAGCTATCCGGCCTCTTTTGCCTTATGCATTTATTCCTACTTTTCATACTTTATTTCATTTAGACATTGTTTAGTCCTTTCATTTACAGTACTTAATATTTCTTGTGTGTGAGTTACTAGACTACCGATGTTTGATTCCGGTATTTCTATTTATGGTCATAAATGTTTAGACATTTACCTTGCATGCTTTGATGACACACCATAATTTACTATAGCATTCCATCTTAACAAATGGGGTGTTACAGTTTAGCATACGATAAACTACATGCTCAAAGTTTCTTAGCTCTTCTCAATCATTGTGAATGTTCAAAGAACAATTACATGATGAGGAAAGGGTGAGGCTCGACTCGACTTAGTTTAGAAAGGATAGAAGAGAAAGACTCAGCTTAGAGAGGCATGATTAAGATAAATCGAAAGAGACTCAACAAAGAAGTTAAGGATAACTTCACAAAATAATTCAAGAATACTATACCTTATTAGGTGATAGTGAAGTCTTGAAGGAAAACGAGAGAAGAAACTCAAAAGAGAAGAAAAGAAGGAATCTTCAAGAAAACTCGTCAAAGATATAGATAGACCAAAAACGAACAAAGGGACTTACTAGTCGCGATTCGTTAAATAGGTCCGCGTTTCATTATCAATAATGAGCCGCTAGGTTATTTGAGGAACCGTGGACAGTAGGTGTCCCAAAAACGATTATCGACTCAAAAGAAAATCACTAGGTCAAACAACTTGACATAAGATGCTAAATGGTTTGAAAGTCATTGCTTTAGATATTACTTTTAACAATTGCACTTGCAAGTTAAAATTACTTGAATATTTCAAAAGAATATTTAAGCTACCAATCTTACTAGGAGAGGAATTAGATTTAAATCTAACATTCTTTGACAACCGAGTGAGAAAATAAAGAAGAAAAGAAAGGTCACAAGAACAACGAGATCCAAGACCCAAAGGCAAGTCATGTTGAAAAACATGAAAAGGAATACAATAGAATAAAGATCATACAAAGATGTATGAAACACAAGCCTAAAACTTAAGCATAATTTTAACCCTAGTCCAACTAGAACCCTAAGATTTGCTTAAATTAGATGTCTTAGCAATAATCAATCCACATGCTTAAATGAAAGACAAGGTGGTGGCGGAATTTGGTGGAGAAGGTTTGGTGATAATCTTGTAATTCAACTCATCATATATATAAGACATGACAAGATGTTGATATTGACAACAATGACAATATGTTCCATGATGCATGACATAATCATGTGATGGAGTAAGAACATAAAAGGGAAGTAGTGGAAAAAGAGATTTTCCAAAATCAATTTCCTTAGAAGGAGAAAAGATTTAATTTGGTGTGTTCTTTGGTGAATTTGGATTAAAGGAGATTTTAGAAAATAGTGGATAATCAAGGCTTTTATTTGTGAAAAATACATTTTGCTTTGGTGTGAAAGAGATTTCAAAATGCTTTGGGTTAAGAAGAGAAAGCACAAGATATTCTGGGAGTGACCAAAGGTTTGAAACAGGGATTACAAAGGGTGATGGAACAATTGGGAAATTTTAGAAAACCCGTTTGTAAAGGTGTCTGCCCGCGGTTCCTTATTTCTCCTTGCGGTTCAATAAATATATTGAGCCGTGGAATAATTAAGGAACCTCCCACAGAGGGTGTGTTTTGGAGGATAAGGGAATTTTTCCAATTCGGCAAATCCTAATGTTCTAGTCTAACTTATCATAAAGCCATGCTTAAGAGCAACAAAAACTAGAACACACACAAATGAAAACACATAGGTTCAATTAGCTCATAGGAAGAAGGCTAAGAAAAACCTAATGGCTACAATATAAAAAGACTCCTAGTGGCATACAAAGTTCATCGATGTAAACTATCATTAGTCGTATTTAGGAAGAGCCATTTAGCCAATTTAGAGAATGAGTATGAGACTATCACTACAGGTGCTCAATTAAGGTTAAGCACGACTGTTTTTACGAGTTATATAATAACCTAACTTCCCACATGGAAGTAATTTAACCGTTAGGTCAAATTAAGATTCTAGTGCATAAATTCTCTAGTAGTCATTCTCAAGTTAAAAAAAATGTAATTCCTACATTTGTCTAATAAAGTGTAGTAAGGATGAAAAGTGTATGACGACATAATGCACAACCTAATGAGGGTAAAGAATGCACCAATGCATATCTTATCAAACAAGTCTAGTTAAGGTTATTTACCTTAGTAGAACTTGAGGTCAATCACTTTGAAGTGTATAAACAACGTTTACACAAAACAAAAGAACACTCTTGATTGGTCTTTCGGAAATGACACATTTACAAATTGCATTGCAATGTAACTTATTTGACTATTTCGGATGAAACATCCAAGTTGTCAAACCGACTCCATTGTGCATTGTAAGCATTTATTAAACAAAATATGTCTAATAATTTGAACAAGTATACCATCATCAACACAAGTGTGAGTTATGATCCGATGTATATTATTAATAAACCACATTTATGTCTACACTCAAAAACATGTCAATTAGATTCGATAATGATAGCAATCATAGTTTGAATAATGAACTGATATTTAATTGAAATCTTTCTTTATTCCCACAAACTCTCCTTTAAGAGAAAATATCTAAGATTTTCAAAGGATGTTTCATGTTTTATAGTGAGACATTAATCTACTTGAACTAATAACACAATGATCGACTAAGACGACTCACATCAATAGATTTGACAAGCTCCCAAAGCTTTCAAACTAAAAGTGTTAAAGAGCATGCCAAGGTGTACAAAATGTTTATGTATCATTTGAGAACCAAGAGATTTTAATCCATATGTAATGCACACATAAATAGACAACTAAGTAACACTACTACCAATATTAATGGCCACTTAAGAATTTCCAAAGACAAAAGAAAAAACACAAAAGCATTCGTCTTTGTTTTGAATGTTAGATACAACAAAGTATACATAGCTTGATTTTATGTGAAAATATTTTTGGACCCATTTCAAAATTTAATTAAGTTCAACACTTTATAAATATATCAATTTTCAAAGATATATCAACAAGAGATGTCCAACTTAATAAAAAAGAGTAAAACACAAGTTTTACGACAAACCGACGCTCAATACTTTAGACAAAGAATGGAACTTAGAAAATATCCAAATTTTAAAGTTTGAATAAAGTTTTGGAAGCATTTTTATTAGAAAGGAAATTCAATTACGTTCGAAACGGCGGGTGGCACGACTTCTACGAACTTACGGTTGATTTTATATGATTTTTCAAAGATTGCAAAAATCTGCGTAGGACTGACTGCGGTTCCTTGTTGATAAGGAACCTCGGGGAACAATTAAAGAACCTCGGTCAGAGGACCAAAAAACGTTTTTGACCAAAATCATTTGGTAACATATTAGAAGGACTTAGGACTCTAAAAAATCATTTAAGACACATAGAACTCAAAATTAAGAGTTAATTATGATACAAAAGATTTTTATACTTCCAAAAATAAAAACACTTAAAATCAAGCAATTTACCAAAGTTTATGTGAGACCCCCAAAATTTGACATGGAACAACTACGCAACTAGGGGGTAACACGTCATAGTACAAGAAACAATAAATTACAGTTCATACAAAGCTGACGAAATAAAAACATGTACGTTACATCATAAAAGGTCAGAGTTTTTAAACATAGGTCCCAGAGTTTTAGAAGCGGAAAAATTATATTATTTCGTCTCGATTTATAACATAAAGTTGCCCAAAAGATAGAATAAACTCCTGACAGTTTTTTACTAAAAACAGTCTTTTAAAAGCATCACAGAAATCTCCAAGCTGCGATAATATCCTGCGGGCTCCCATCCAAGCAAAGCTAAGTAATAATACCTGAGATTAAACATGTAAAATCGTCAACACAAAGTTGAATGATATTCATAGGTTTAGCAATAAGGATGTGGAACACAAGCATTCATTTGTAAAACAAGTAGTATGTAGTATGGTTATATACGTCAACCATAGTCCGAAACCATTATTATTGCTGTTCAGTTCATGAACCGAAGCTTAACTCAATGTAAGTTCCTCTAGGGAGTATTCAACCTAAATACTCAAGTAACAAAGAAATATCAGTGCGTCAAGGTACTTGAGACGGGGATAGTCAATCCTGATGGATCCACCCACAACATTCGCGCTTAGTACTCGAAATTAACAGTTCATGATCAGGAGAGGAAACTTAAGGCTAGACACTAAAAAGCAATAATAAAAATGAAAGTCTGGAAAGCATACACGTTCTGGATAGCATACAAGTTCTGGATAGCATACAGTTTTTAAATGATTATGTTCCATAATAACTAGATTTTACTAGTTCAAAGTTCGTTTTGTCTCGACTCGATTCGAATTGATTACATTTGAAAGTGCGACTCAGTCGTCTTTGGTGAATAAAAGAAAAGGTTGTCGTTGTTTATAACAAATTAATGATAAAAAATTTAAAGTAAATGACAAAATAATAAAAGCGATAAATGATTAAAACTTAAATGAAGACTTAAACGGAATAAAGATAAAAGCTTGAAAAGATTAAACTAAAAATAAGGATTAAAAGAAAATTAAGTAAATGACGAAAGATTAAAACTTGATAAAAAGTAAATGACGAAAACTTAAAACTTTATAAAAATGTAAACTTTAAAATTAAACTAAGACAAAGCAATTAAAAATAACACTAAATAGAATGGCGGGAAAAATAAAGTTTAAAAACAATAAAAAAAACACTTATTTGGAATGTTGTTTTTCTCTTTGTTATCCTGAATGTTGACTTTGGGGTCTTATCCTGAATGTTGACTTTGGGGTCTTATCCTGAATGTTGACTTTGGGGTCTTATCCTGAATGGACTTTGGGGTGTTATCCTGAATGTTGACTTTGGGGTCTTATCCTGAATGTTGACTTTGGGGTCTTATCTTGAATGTTGACTTTGGGGTCTTATCTTGAATAATGAGTTCTACTTCTTATACTGAATATGAGTTCTACTTCTTATCCTGAATATGAGTTTCACTTCTTATCCTAAATATGAGTTCTACTGCTTATCCTGAATATGAGTTCTACTTCTTATCCTGAATATGAGTTTCACTTCTTATCCTGAATATGAGTTCTACTTCTTATCCTGAATATGAGTTCTACTTCTTATTCTAAATATGAGTTTCACTTCTTATCCTGAATATGAGTTATACTTCTTATCCTGAATATGAGTTCTATTGCTTATCCTGAATATGAGTTTCACTTCTTATCTTGAATATGAAAAATGGTGCTAGTTCGGAATACAAGGGTTTTGGAAAACCCGTATAAGAACGAAAGTTAGCTAAATCAAAATAAGCTAAAATCTAATAAGCACTTAACCAAAACTTTAACCAAATCAAATTTAAGAAAAAGCAAATAAGCCAAAATTTAGAACTTTTAAAAACACTAAATAATCAAAATATTTAAAATCAACTTTTTATAAATATAAACTATTAAATACACTTAACTAAAATTAAAACAAACACAAAATAAGCTTTAAGATCAATAAGCTAACACAATAAAAAACATAAAATCATAATAAACAATCAAATAAGCATGACAATAAGAAAATAAGCATAAAGATTAAGCAAAACAAGAAAGGTAGAATGAGAGATTAGTTAAAAACTTGATTAAAATTAAAGATTCAACAACAAAATTAAAACTTACTTGAAATAATCTTGAAATTAATGAACAACTAAGTAAAATGACAATATGAAAGTGCAAGGAAAATAAATGGAAAGACTAATTTGTCAAATTAACTAACACCTCCTAATGACACATTAGGAGGGTATTTATAGGAGGAGTAAATGTGTTGATGCTTTCTTCTTTCTTCTCGTCTTTTCGTCTTTTAAATTCTTCGTCTTTCTCGACGTTGTATCGGGATTTGTCGATGGATAAATTGAACCCGTCTTATAATTTCTTCATTTATTAGACTTGAGTTCTTCGACTTCATTAAACTTCCGTCTTTAGACTTTTTCTTCGATAAATCTTCATAATATGCCTTGGACTTCCGTTCTTTTTGCACTCTTGATCTTTTGACTTCGTCTTTTGTCTTTTTCTTCGATAAAAGCCCGTGCAAGCCCGTGTTTTCTTCCCTTTTTACATTTTGATCCTAAAACACAATAAAAACACAAACCACACATAATTCCGACATTTACGACATAAAATACACGTTTTGGCTCGGTTATTATTATAATTAAGTGGTAAAAGGATAAGTGTTTTCACACTTATTAAATCCCCTACACTTGACCATTGCAATGCCCTCATGCAATGCATTAATTACAAAGCAAGTTTTATATTTTCCATCATAATCAATCCACCTTGGCCTTTATTAAACACAAGACATTAAGTAAACTTAAGGAGATAGAAAATTGCAAAATATTTAAAGGAAGAAAACAAGTAAAGAGATCAAAGACTTATATTGGGGTTTTGGTAGTCATGAATGTTTATCACCCTCAAGTTTCATGTTCCCCATACCAAGCTTAAAAACGAGATCATTGTTATTATAAGTTAGCAAACGAACACAAACTCATGTGGCCCAATTATTCACTAAGACTCCCTTATTCCTAGGTGTATCTCTTATATTTAATGATTGTCTTTAATGATCACGAGGATGCATTGTTGACTTATTTTGATAGTTATTTAGGCTGAAAATAAAGTAGGACGATTTAATTAATAGTTAGCTAAAGGACAAAATATTTTAAAACTGCTTCTCGGGACCTCATAAAGTTCATATATTGGCATAACTCGCTTCACGATTTGAGACCTTTCTCGGATCGATATTTGGCATTGACTTCTTACTTCAAATCTTGAGAGACGTTCATGAAATAATGGTCTTCTCTACATAATAGGAATTTCTTCCCTTGAACTTTTGAGAGATTCTTCATATTTGGACCACGACTTCTTCATTTTTCTCCAATCTTTATTTGGGATTTTGATACACAACGATCCGCCTCCTATTAGGACTTGGATCTATTTATCCTCATACCTTGTCAGGGCCTTTTTGGATAGATTTCTCCATGATCTTTACGGGAGTATTTGCTTTTTGTCGTGTGTCTCGATCCTTCATATTGATTTTTGATAAATGATTCTTCACATCACTTTTGGATCTTTAGCAACAAAATGTAGCCCTCATGCCTTGTTAGGGCCTTTTCGGACTCACCAATCTTCGCATCCCGCTTCAATAAGTTATGCCTTGGCTATGAACTCTAATTAATACCGAGCAACTTTTAAACGATCTTGGGCTAGAAGCTAAGTAATTTTTCAAATCGTACAACCTTATATATTGCAATTTAATTTATTAGCAAGCGATAGGAGAAAAAGCTCATAATTAACTCATATAAATTCATGAAAGAATACAAAACTTATAACTGACTCTATCATCTCTCGTTCTCCACAATTTAAAATCTCAAAGAATGAGACTCGTGGATGCTTAGCCAATTAAATCAAAGTTTCGGGTTTTCAAGTCATCTATAGGATCTTGCATCTTCTTAGACTTTTTCAAGTTAAGAATTTGCATTTTAAACTTCCCTTGATAAACGAATTTCTAGGATCAATTATAGGAACTTGCTAAAAGTTCTTGTTCTTAACCCTTAAGAGTTAAGACTTTCGCGTTTTAAAGTTCCCTATATAAAAGCCTAGCAAAATTTGACTTAAACACGTTAAGTATACTAGCTAGATTAAACTTGGATAAGTAAACTCAGGTTGAGTCAAAAGATTCATGACGTTGAAAAATACATCAAATAAATCTAAACTTATTAAAACCATTTTATTTAAAATTTATTCTAATGAAAGAAAATTACGATAAGAAAGGAAAATACAACTAGGCCAAAATAGATTAAAAATTTTGAAAAATGTCGAAAAATCAATTTTCCGGTTAAAATGAGGACAAATTCAAGGAAAAACCCACTTAACTTCGATAGAAGTCCCTCCTACACTTGATATAAACATTGTCCTCAATGTTTAAGCATGTGGGAGTAAACTCCCCTACACTTAGGACATTATGCACATTGTTTAAATCTTCCTGAGGAAGAGACAACTATAGTGATTCCTATTTTAATATTGAAGAATATAAAATAGAGAATCAAAAGAGTTTAGGATAGAACCGGGAAGACGTGTACACGGAATCACGGGTCGTCAAAAGTCATCAAGAATGGATCTTTGAAAGCTCGAATCCCTGCACATGATAAGAAAGAAAGCAACAAACGCATACGAGGGTCTCCCCCTACACTTACTATAAAAACAGATAAAAAGGATAGATACTCGGGTTGCCTCCCGAGAAGCGCTTGTTTTTGTTCACCGAGTCACGAGCCTGACTCGTCCCCGAATTAAATGGTCCATGAGGAAGCCTCGAATGTAATATCGGGATCAAAGACCTTGTCCTCGTTCCCCCGGAGGACATAAATGAAGGAGAGGCGGGAGGGTAAGTCTTAAAAGGTAGAAAAGTCCTCTCAACATACGAAAAGTATGTGAGGTCGCGATCCACGGGAGTTGGGGTAGGTAAAGTAAGCAAATTGTCATCCCCCAAAGATAATTGATGCTCAGAAAGCGGCAAATCCGTAAGGCTATCAATCATAAAATAGTCAATGTCACCTCCCGGGTCAAAGCACTCATCCTCCGTAATGGTCTCTAAAGGAGTGGATGAAAGGTGCTCGGGAGGGGGACTTGGGACAATATCTTCATGCAGCAAATTATCAAAAAGAATATCCCCCTCCGTGTCATCATCATCAATACCCGGAGGTATTAATAGATTGTCAATTTCTTTCATAAATGGGTCATTATTCTCAACGGGTGTAAAAGACGGAGGTAAAGATTCATTGATAGGAGTGGAATTCAACGCTTCAATTTTAGCAATAAGAAGATGAACTTTCAGTAGTTTGTCGCGAAGAATAACGTCTTCCACCTCATTTAAATGAGCAAGTTCATCGGTGAACTTCTTATAAGTCGGAGAGAATAAATCGTCATCGCCCGCATCTCCCGACGGAAATGGGTGAAAAGGAGAAATTTCAAACTTGAAATTCTCATAACATGGAGAAATGTCATCCGTAAGAGCGACATCGTCCGTAAGCTCAGCAAAAGTAGGGACATCACAAACCTCATCAAAGAATTTGTCGAGACCAAAAACACTAATCTCACTCGATGAATCACTATCCTTAGACGCATTAGGGATATCAAGAGTAGGAGTGGTAATCTCAGAAGATGGGTTGAGATCATAGATATCATCCTCGTCATCATCATCATAATAGTAGTATGGACGCACAAGAGGATGAGTATAAGCACTAAGCTTAGATACTTTCTCTTGTCGTTGATCCTCTTGACATTTTTTGATGTATTTATTTAAAGCTTCATGAACTTTTTGACATTGCTTAGCAAGAGTGGCCCATTGTTCGTGGGGGCTCAAATGTTCGAAGGATGGTTGATGATCGACGGTGTGACGTGGGGGCTCAAAATTTGGAAAACCGGAATTATAGCACGCATGTGGCTCATAATAATTTATCGGCTGACAAGAAAAGGTATCGTGAGGGCCCCCACAATTGTGGCAACATGGGTATGGAGAAAACCCCGGTGCATTTTGCGGATATGGATCGGCAAATATGGGTGAGGGTGAGATATTGTCAGTGGAGGTGAAGTATGAATTGGTTGAATTGCAAAATGGACAAAATCCAAATTGTGTATTGTCGATATCATTCCTGCACCGCTCACATGTACACCATTGACATGTTTGAAAACCATACAACGGTCAACCACACCTTACGCAATAGACATACGAATCCATGAAGAATTAAAAATAAGAGGGGTTGAGAAAAAGAATTAAACACAATAGAGGGTTAAGAGGAATATTTTTGGTGAAAAACTTTGAAAAATAAATGCTTTTTATGATTCTTTTAAATGTTTTTGGAGTTTTGAAATTTTTAATTTTTATGGATTTTTGAAAAATTTTGAGCAAGAAAAATAACGTTCAAAAGTGAACGGATCCCAAATCCAACGCGTCTCTCACAAAAACCGTTAATCGTCACGAAAAGAGCCGGCAGCGGCACCATTTTAATAACTAGATTTTACTAGTTCAAAATTCGTTTTGTCTCGACTCGATTCGAATTGATTACAGTTGAAAGTGCGACTCAGTCGTCTTTGGTGAATAAAAGAAAAGGTTGTCGTTGTTTATAACTAATTAAAGATAAAAAAATTAAAGTAAATGACAAAATAATAAAAGCGATAAATGATTAAAACTTAAATGAAGACTTAAACGGAATAAAGATAAAAGCTTGAAAAGATTAAACTAAAAATAAGGATTAAAAAGAAAATTAAGTAAATGACGAAAGATTAAAACTTGATAAAAAGTAAATGACGATAACTTAAAACTTTATAAAAAATGTAAACTTTAAATTAAACTAAGACAAAGCAATTAAAAATAACACTAAATAGAATGGTGGGAAAAATAAAGTTTAAAAACAATAAAAAAACACTTATTCGAAATGTTGTTTTTCTCTTTGTTATCCTGAATGTTGACTTTGGGGTCTTATCCTGAATGTTGACTTTAGGGTCTTATCCTGAATGTTGACTTTGGGGGTCTTATCCTGAATGTTGACTTTGGGGTCTTATCCTGAATGTTAACTTTGGGGTCTTATCCTGAATAATGAGTTCTACTTCTTATCCTGAATATGAGTTCTACTTCTTATCCTGAATATGAGTTTCACTTATTATCCTGAATATGAGTTCTACTGCTTATCCTGAATATGAGTTCTACTTCTTATCCTGAATATGAGTTTCACTTCTTATCCTAATATGAGTTCTACTTCTTATCCTGAATATGAGTTCTACTTCTTATCTTGAATATGAGTTTCACTTCTTATCCTGAATATGAGTTATACTTCTTATCCTGAATATGAGTTCTACTGCTTATCCTGAATATGAGTTTCACTTCTTATCCTAAATATAAAAAATGGTGCTAGTTCGGGATACAAGGGTTTTGGAAAACCCGGATAAGAACGAAATTGAGCTAAATCAAAATAAGCTAAAATCTAATAAGCACTTAACCAAAACTTTAACCAAATCAAATTTAAGAAAAAGCAAATAAGCCAAAAAATAAAAAAAAACTTTTCAAAACACTAAATAATTAAAATATTTAAAATCAACTTTTTATAAAAATAAACTATTAAAAACACTTAACTAAAATTAAAACAAACACAAAATAAGTTATAAGATCAATAAGCTAACACAATAAAAAAACATAAAATCATAACAAACAATCAAATAAGCATGACAATAAGAAAATAAGCATAAAGATTAAGCAAAACAAGAAAGGTAGAATGAGAGATTAATTAAAAACTTGATTAAAATTAAAGATTCAACAACAAAATTAAAACTTACTTGAAATAATCTTGAAATTAAAGAACAATTAAGTAAAATGACAATATGAAAGTGCAAGGAAAATAAATAGAAAGACTAATTTGTCAAATTAGCTAACACCTCCTAATGACACATTAGGAGGGTATTTATAGGAGGAGTAAATGTGTTGATGCTTTCTTCTTTCTTCTCGTATTTTCGTCTTTTAAATTCTTCGTCTTTCTCGATGTTGTCTCGGGATTTATCGATGGATAAATTGAACTCGTCTTATAATTTCTTCATTTAATAGACTTGAGTTCTTCGACTTCATTAAACTTCCGTGTTTAGACTCTTTCTTCGATAAATCTTCAGAATAGGCCTTGGACTTCCGTTCTTTTTGCACTTTTGATCTTATGACTTCGTCCTTTGTCTTTTTCTTTGATAAAAGCCCGTGCAAGCCCGTGTTTTCTTCCCTTTTTACATTTTTGATATAAGGTTTTTGCCAAGTATAAACATTTGTTCGTCTCGATTCAATTCGAATTGACTAAGGTTGAAAGTGCGACTCAATCGTTTTTGGTGAATAAAAGAAGAGGCGTCGTTGTCTAAAACTAAATAAAGATAAAAAATAAAGCTTTTAAAGGAAATGACAAAAGTTATGACAAAAGTTATATAAAAAGTTATGAAAAAAGTTATGAAAAAAAGTTATGAAAAAAAGTTATAAAAAAAGTTATGAAAAAAGTTATGAAAAAAAGTTATGAAAAAAGTTGTGAAAAAAGTTGTGAAAAAAAAATCATGAAAAAAGTTGTGAAAAAAAGTTATGAAAAAAAGTTGTGAAAAAAAGTTATGAAAAAAGTTATGAAAAAAGTTATGAAAAAAGTTGTGAAAAAAAAAAGTTATGAAAAAAAGTTGTGAAAAAAGTTATGAAAAAAGTTGTGAAAAAAAGTTGTGAAAAAAAAGTTGTGAAAAAAAGTTGTGAAAAAAAGTTATGAAAAAAAAGTTTTGAAAAAAGTTGTGAAAAAAGTTATGAAAAAAAAGTTGTGAAAAAAAAGTTGTGAAAAAAGTAATGAAAAATGGAGTTTTTCTGAATAACTAAGTTTTTCCGAGAAATGGCATATTTTCAGAATAATGAAGATTTTCAGAGAAATGGAGTATTTTCAGAGAATGAACAAATTCACATTAAATGAAATCTTCAGAATGTGAATCTTCGGAATATGAAAACCCTAATCCGAAAATATGAAAACAGATAAAGTAATATTAAAAACTCACTAAATAAGCTAAAAATAAGCTAAAAATAAGCACAAATCAAATAAGTAATTAACTAAAACTTAATCTAAAACACTTTTAAGAAAAACTAATTAAACCACAAATTAAAAACTTGAAAAACACTAATAAAACTAATAATTAAAAATCAACTTTTAATAAAATAAACTAATAAAAACACTTAATTAAAAATAAGGAAAATCAAACAATAAGCATCAAACACCATAAGCTATCAAAATCAAACACATAAAAACCCATAAACATAATCAACCAAACGCATCAATAAATCAATAAACATCAAGATTAAGCAACTACATGATCATCTAAATCAAAACAAGATTAATAATAAAGAAAGGAAGAATGAGAATGATTAATTGAAAAGCTTGATTAAGATTAAGATTAAGATCTAATACAAGATTAATGAAAAAGATTAAAACATGAAATAAAGCTAGCGAGAGAAAGTATTAAGCTACACCTAATTACCTTATAAAAATTAAACTAAAATCTACTATAAACTACTACCCTCCTAATGACATATTAGGAGGTATTTATAGGAGGAGTAAATGTCTATGCTCTCTTCTTCCTTTCTTCTCGTCTCGACTCGACTTAAATTCTTTGTCTTTCTCGACGCCGTCTTGGGATTTGCCGATATAAATTAAACTCGTCTTATAATTTTCTTTATTTATTAGACTTGAGTTCCTCGACTTCATTAAACTTCCGTCTTCAGACTTTTCTTCGATAAATCTTCAGAATAGGCCTTGGACTTCCGTTCTTTTTGCACTCTTGACATATTGACTTCGTCTTTTCTCGTTTTCTTCGATAAAAGCCCGTGAAATCCCGTGTTTTCTTCCCTTTTCACATTTTGGTCCTAAATCACAACAAAAACACAAACCACGCATAATTCCGACATTTACGACATAAAATACACGTTTTGGCTTGGTTATTATTATAGTTAAGTGGTAAAAGGATAAGTGTTTTCACACTTATTAAATCCCCTACACTTTACCATTGCAATGTCCTCATGCAATGCATTAATTACAAAGCAAGTTTAACATTTTCCGTCATAATCAATCCACATTGGCCTATATTAAACATAAGACATAATTAAAGGAAGAAAAACAAATTAAGAGATTAAAGACTTACCTTGGGGTTTTAGATTGTCATGAATGTTTATCACCCTCAAGTTTCACGTTCCCCATACCAAGCTTAAAAACGAGATCATTGTTATTATAAGTTAGCAAACTAACACAAACTCATGTGGCCCAATTATTTACTTAGACTCCCTTATTCCTAGGTGTATCTCTTATATTTTATTGTTGTCTTGAATGATCATGAAGATGCATTGTTGACTTATTCCGATAGTTATTAAGGCCGAAAATAAAGTAGGACGATTTAATCAATAGTTAGCTAAAGGACAAAATCTTTTAAAACTGCTTCTCGGGACCTCATAAAGTTCATATCTTGGCATAACTCGCTTCACGATTTGAGACCTTTCTCGGATCGATATTTGGCATTGACTTCATTCTTCAAATCTTGAGAGACGTTCATGAAATTATGGTCTTCTCTTTATAATAGGAATTTCTTCACTTGAAGTTTTTGAGTGATTCTTCATACTTGGACCACGACTTCTTCATTTTTCTCCAATATTTTTTTGGGATTTTGATATACAACGATCCGCCTCCTTTTAGGACTTGGATCTATTTATCCTCGTACCTTGCTAGGGTCTTTTCGGACAGATTTCTCCATGATCTTTACGAGAGTATTTGCTTTTCGTCGTGTGTCTCGATCCTTGATTTTTGATAAATGATTCTTCACATCACTTTGGATCTTTAGCAACAAAATGTAGCCCTCATGCCTTGTTAGGGCCTTTTCGGACTCGCCAATCTTCGCATCCCGCTTCAATAAGTTATGCCTTGGCTATGAACTCTAATTAATACCGAGCAACTTTTAAACGATCTTGGGCTAGAAGCTAAGTAACTTTTCAAATCGTACGACCTTATTTATTGCAAATATATTTATTAACAAGCGATGGGAGAAAAAGCTCATAATCAACTCACATAAATTCATGAAAGAATACCAAACTTATAATTGACTTTATCATCTCTCGCTCTCCACAATTTAAAATCTCAAGGAATGAGACTCATGAATGCTTAGCCAATTAAATCAAAGTTTTGGGTTTTCAAGTTATCTATAGGATTTGCATCTTCTTAGACTTTTTCAAGTTTAGAATTCGCATTTTAAAGTTCCCTTGATAAACGACTTTCTAGGATCAATTATAGGAACTTGCGAAAAGTTCTTGTTCTTAACCCGTAAGATTTAAGACTTTCGCGTTTTAAAGTTCCCTATATAAAAGCCTAGCAAAACTTGACTTAAACACGTTAAGGATACTAGCTAGAGTACACTTAGATAAGTAAACTCGGGTTGAGTCAAAAGATTCACAACGTTTAAAAATTAAAACCACTTTATTAAAATTTATTCTAGCAACGAAATAAAATAACTATAACAAAGGAAAAACTACAAGGCCAAAATAGATCAAAAAATTTGAAAAATGTCGAAAAATCAATTTTCCGGTTAAAATGAGGACAAATACAAGGAAAAGCCCACTTAACTTCGATAGAAGTCCCCCTACACTTAAAATAAACATTGTCCTCAATGTTTAAGCATATGGGTGTAAACTCCCCTACACTTAAGACATTGTGCACGTTGTTTAAATCTTGCTAAGGAAAGGACAACTAAAGTGATTCCTATTTCAATCATAATTGATAAAATAATGAATCAAAAGAGTTTAGGATAGAACCGGGAAGACGGGTACACGGAATTCTGAATCGTCAAAAGTCATCAAGAATAGATCTTTAAAAGCTCGAATCCCTTCATATGATTAGAAAGAAAACAACAAACACATACTAGGGTCTCCCCCTACTCTTACTATAAAAACAAAGAAAAAGGATAGATACTGCGGGAGAAGCGCTTGTTTTTGTTCACCGAGTCATGAGCCTTACTCGACCTTGATTACAATGGTAGGAAGAATGAAGAACATCCACCGGGATCAAATACATGGTTTTCGTCCATCAAATAGCACAAGCTTAAGGCGAACAAGGCAAGCCAAAGAAGAGTAGGCAAGGTTCCCTTAAGCAGTTGTTGAGCACGGTGGTAGCAAGGGTGATGAGGTGCAAGCATATCTCCAGAAGTTCCAAAAATCTTTCCTTTTATTTCATCAGATGGATACTGAGATGGCTTAGAAATTGCAATACTGGGATCGAACACCTTTTCCTTTAAGGGAAAATAACACTCAGGCTCAGTAGAATTTGAAGAAGATCCGCTCATAAATCTAACAATCTCATCCTCAGAAGGTGGATAAAGAGGTGTCAAAACATAGGTACTGCGGATGTTGGTGTCGTCCGGTTTCTTCTCCTTTGAAACGGGTTTCTTAATATCCGAAGGAGGATAAAGACCATAATCAAAGTCCAAAAGAGGAGAATCATTATCATTGGGGAAGTATGTATTAAGGAAAGTGGCAAAATCTTCCTCAAATGAGTAATTATCTAAAGTATCAATAGTTTTGGTGGAGGATCTTCATCAAAAGTATGATTAAGGTCATCATGAGAAGAATCACTCGAGAGAGTATCAACATCATCAAAATCATCATATGTTGGTATGTCTTTATACTCTGAAACAAAAGCAGCATAATCATCCCCATCGGAACTAGAATCTTTATCATAATCATCATAGATCGGTGGAGAATCATAAATTGGTGGGGGATCCACATTGGGGAGAGAATCATCAAAATCATCCACATCGTCTTGGAAAAGTGGATTATCATGGGAAGACTCGAAAAGAGGATTTCATATACAACAAAGTCATCAAGCTTAAAACTTTCCAAAGTAGAAGTAAGCTCTTCTTGAAGCACATTAATCATTTTCGCGGATTCTTTTCCATTTGTCTTACTTGTAATCTTCCCCATTTTAAAAGCTTGAGCATCATTCCCAACCCTTAGAATTAATTCACCTTCGGCAACATCGACTAAAGCTTTTCCGGTTCTCAAAAATGGTCGTCCAAGTATTAACGGAATACGAGGGTCTATTTCATAATCAACAACAACAAAGTCGACTGGAAAAGTGAAGGTACCAACTTTTACAAATACATCTTCGGCAATACCAACGGGGTAAGCGAGAGTGCGATTTGCTAGCTCAAGAGTCATCTTTGTTGGTGTAAGGTCGGGTAATGATAGTGTTTTCCAAACACTTAAAGGCATTAAATTTATACTTGCTCCGAGATCAGCTAAGGCAGTAAATTCTTCGGTTTTGTTGAAAATGCAAGGCAACACAAAACGACCGGGATCTCCAAGTTTTTCCAGAAGTTCTTTAAGAATGACTACAGAACAGTTTTCATTTAAGCGTGTGTTGACAAATTCAGCCATCTTTTCCTTCTTGTTAAGCAATTCCTTGAATGCTTTTACAAATTTCGGCATTTGGACAAGTACTTCAACAAGGCTAATGTTGAAATTCATTTGAGAGATCATCTTCATAAAAGAAGTGACTTGAGAATCCTCTTTAATGAGCAATTTTCACTTGTCTAACCGAGAAGGATAAGGGATGTTGGGTTTAGGTGGTGCGGGTGTAGCAGGTAAAGGTTGAGATGTTGAAGGTTGAGAAGTAGAAGATTTAGAGGTGGTAGGTGGGGTTGGTGGAAGGTAACGGTTATCAGAAACCGCACCGCAAACCGCAAAAACGTAAAAACCGCAAAAAACCGCACCGCAAAAACCGCACCACAACGAAAACCGGTGGATCGGTTTTAAGAAAAAAGAAAACCGCAAACTGCGGTGCGGTTTCGGTTTTACCCCTTAAACCGCACCACTAAATCCGCACCGCACATTAGTTATATAAAATCGAAAAACGACACATCGATTATTTAACGTGTATTTTAAGGGTTCTAGTGCATATTATCATTATTATTCTATGTAATGTGTGTGTTTACATTAAATGTATGTATTGTTATAACCGAAAATACCAACATTGTGAACCAAAAACCGCAAAAACCCACATTAATTATATAAATCTTAGGTGGTGGTGCGGTGCGGTTAAAATTCGTGAAACCCACAAAAACCACAAAACCGAAACCGCAAAAAGCCGCGCGTTGCGGATTCACATTTTTCTAAAAACCACAATCGCGGATGCGGTTTGGTTTTTTCCAAAACCCGCACCGCTCCGCACCATGCTCACCCCTAGTGGAAGGTTTTGCTTGGGTACTTCTTCATTAAAAGGTGGAGACGGTAATGGAGAACTAGTACTAGGTGTGGTAGTAGGAGGAATAAATGGAGGTGGGGGAGGTGTAGATGGAGTAATGGGAGGAGGGGTAGAAGGTCCTACTAAAGTTGCTCCACTTCGCGTAGTAATAGCACTCACATTCGCTCTAGGGTTTGTTTCGGTGGTAGAAGGAAGAGCTCCTTGGGGACAAAGGGTTTGTAACATTTGAACGAATCTCCTATCCGTGGACTCTTGCATTTGTCTAGTAGATTCTTGCATTGCTTGCATTATTTTCTCATGCTCATTCAATTTTTGCAAGACCAAGTTCATTGGTGGATGAGGTAAATTGAACCCTTGTTGTTGAAAACCTTGGTTTGGGTATTGGTTATAAGGTGAAAAACCTTGAGGATTGAAACCTTGGTTTAGAAAGCCTTGATTTTGCATTTGATAATTTCCCTGATTTGCATTTGAGCCCCTCACATTTGCATTTTGTTGAACATTTGCTCTAGGTGGCCCTTGGTTGTTATGGGGTGGGTGGGTGAGGTCTTTGCTGAAAACCGGGTGGAGCCAAGTAATTTGTCGAGTTGTAAGACAAGTGATTAACATCGACATTAGGCTTGAAATGAACTCTCTCGGTGTTGTTATTTTTGGCATTGTTAACGGCTTGTAAAGCAAGTGCTTCAACAACTGTAGTAAGCTTATCAAGTCTCCTTTCGGTGTCACTAGTGCTAGCACTAGCCACATTAGCCCGAACACTTTTGGTTTGTACTTTAGATTTATTCTCAATAATATCCCATGCGATATTAGAAAACTTAACCAAAATGTTACCCCCCGAGGTACTATTTAGTGAATCTTGGTCATTCATGCTTAAACCATTGTAAAAAGTATTAATTTGAAGCACTTTTGTGAAACCATGTTGTGGACACTTTCTTAAAAGTTCCTTAAAACGGTCCAAGATTCACTAAATGTCTCACCGTACTTTTGTTCAAAGTTAATGATTTCATTCCGCAAAGCGGTTGTACGTGAGGGTGGGAAAAATAGTTGATGAATTTGGTCTCTAAATCCGACCACGTAAGAATACTTTGTGGCGGTTCCTTATCAAGCCAATGTCGGGCTTGTCCCTCTAAGGAGAAAGGGAAAAGTTGCAAGCAAATTACCTCTTGTGAAACCCCATTAAACTTAACCGTATTAGTGAGTTGAAGAAACCTTTTGATATGGTCATGAGGATCATCAAGTGTACGCCCCAAGAATGGTTGAGCAGAGACCATTTGAATGAAGCCGGATTTGAGCTCAACTTGTTGGCTCCAATCTCGGGTATGACAATAGCATCGGTGTTGCCCTCTACGTACGATTGCAAAATCTCGATCATTGGTCGATTGTCCATGGTGACAATAGGTTGAGTTTCGACTTCGGCTTGAGTTGCTTTCTTCTTACGAGCACGGGTACGCATACACACCTACAAAAGGAAAAGAAAGATAGACAAGAAATATTTTTGGTCTTTTATGTTTTTCTATTTTTTTGGTTTTTTTTTTTAAATTTTATATTTTTTAGGATTTTTGAAAATTAGACAAGTAAAATAACGTTCAAGAGTGAATGGATCCCAAAATACAACGCGTCTCTCACAATAAACCGTTAATCTTCACGAAAAGAGCCGGCAGCGGCGCCATTTGATACAAGGTTTTTGCCAAGTATAAAAATTTGTTCGTCTCGATTCAATTCGAATTGACTAAGGTTGAAAGTGCGACTCAATCGTTTTTGGTGAATAAAAGAAGAGGTGTCGTTGTCTAAAACTAAACAAAGATAAAAAATAAAGCTTTAAAAGGAAATGACAAAAGTTATGACAAAAGTTATAAAAAAAAGTTATGAAAAAAGTTGTGAAAAAAGTTGTGAAAAGAAGTTGTGAAAAAAAGTTGTGAAAAGAAGTTGTGAAAAAAGTTATGAAAAAAGTTGTGAAAAAAGTTATGAAAAAAAGTTGTGAAAAAAGTTGTGAAAAAAGTTGTGAAAAAAATTGTGAAAAAAATTGTGAAAAAAAGTTGTGAGAAAAAGTTATGAAAAAAGTTATGAAAAAAGTTGTGAAAAAAAAAGTTATGAAAATAGTTGTGAAAAAAGTTGTGAAAAAAGTTATGAAAAAAAAAGTTGTGAAAAAAAAGTTGTGAAAAAAGTTATGAAAAATGGAGTTTTTCGGAATAACTAAGTTTTTCCAAGAAATGGCATATTTTCAGAATAATGAAGATTTTCAGAGAAATGGAGTATTTTCAGAGAAATGAACAAATTCACATTAAATGAAATCTTCAGAATGTGAATCTTTGGAATATGAAAACCCTAATCCGAAAATATGAAAACAGATACAGTAATATTAAAAACTCACGAAATAAGCTAAAAATAAGCACAAATTAAACCACAAATTAAAAACTAATTAAGAAAAACTAATTAAACCACAAATTAAAAACTTGAAAAACACTAATAAAACTAATAATTAAAAATCAACTTTTAATAAAATAAACTAATAAAATAAACTAATAAAAACACTTAATTAAAAATAAGCAAAATCAAACAATAAGCATCAAACACCATAAGCTATCAAAATCAAACACATAAAAACCCATAAACATAATCAACCAAACGCATCAATAAATCAATAAACATCAAGATTAAGCAACTACATGATCATCTAAATCAAAACAAGATTAATAAAAAAGAAAGGAAGAATGAGAATGATTAATTGAAAAGCTTGATTAAGATTAAGATTAAGATCTAATACAAGATTAATGAAAAAGATTAAAAAATGAAACAAAGCTAGAGAGAGAAATTATTAAGCTACACCTAATTACATTATAAAAATTAAACTAAAATCTACTATTAACTACTACCCTCCTAATGACATATTAGGAGGTATTTATAGGAGGAGTAAATGTTTATGCTCTCTTCTTCCTTTCTTCTCGTCTCGACTTGACTTAAATTCTTTGTCTTTCTCGACGCCGTCTTGGGATTTGCCGATATAAATTAAACTCGTCTTATAATTTTCTTCAGAATAGGCCTTGGACTTCCGTTCTTTTTGCACTCTTGACCTTTTGACTTCGTCTTTTCTCATTTTCTTCGATAAAAGCCCGTGAAATCCCGTGTATTCTTCCCTTTTCACATTTTGGTCCTAAATCACAACAAAAACACAAACCACGCATAATTCCGACATTTATGACATAAAACACACGTTTTGGCTTGGTTATTATTATAGTTAAGTGGTAAAAGGAAAAGTGTTTTCACACTTATTAATTTTGATCCTAAAACACAATAAAAACACAAACCACGCATAATTCTGACATTTATGACATAAAATACACGTTTTGGCTCGGTTATTATTATAATTAAGTGGTAAAAGGATAAGTGTTTTCACACTTATTATTCCACCATGTAAAATCTCACCCCGTGTTTAGAAACCATGTACAAGTAAAAAGGGGCTATGAACTCACCTTAGCCACGAGGTAAGTCAATCACGGTACTCAGCAACTGAGTAGAAACAATGGTAGTGAGACGATCACCGACGATGTGGATGCCCGGGAAACACGAAAACCGCAACCTATCACAATAAGGCGCGCGTTAAGACTCGAACTCAATATCGATATATACCAAATACAATATGACTCAAATGACATACCCATCTACCAAACACTCCTAAAACACTTGCATGTAAAAATTTAACAAAATCAAAGATCAAAATCCAAACTTTTTGTGATCAAAATAAGATGATCTTACCAAAAATAACACACGCGTGATGATTAAAACATCATACAGCCATGAAATCATAAAATCTTTGAAAGTTGATGCATGTTCATGATTTTGGTATCAAAAGAATGGCAAGAAGATTTTAAGAATGGGACTTAATTTAGTTTTGATTGATTCAAGCTTGATAAAAAAAAAGAGGGTGTTTATGGTTGATGGTGGTGGCGGAAAAACAAAGGGGAGAGAGGAGTGTTTTCAATGTGTGTGTTTTTGTATGTAAGAAATGAGAAGAGTTGGTAAATTTTTGGCTTATATAGTATGGTTAGGGTAGATTTTGAAAATATTGGATAGTTTTGGACATAAAAGCAATTTAATAGATTAAAGGGTAGAAAATGGTTATTGGTAAATATTAAAAATATTTACGGGGTTCGGGTTTCGTAAAAATACTTTTCAAAAGTTACAATGCATCATAAAAATGATTATATGATTTCCCGACACGACTTAATACGTAATTAAAACGAAATCGTCGAAAATATTAATTATCGAACAATCGATAATAAAATGTAAAATTTTGGGCATCCGTCGGTATCGCGATCACTAGGAATTCTCGTTGTACATTGATTTGAATAAACTCGTTGTAAAACGCACGCGGGTGATTTTAAATCAAAAACTTTGATTTAAATAAATATTGAAAAATAAAATAAAAATTTTATAATTCCATATAAAGTATTGTCAATGAACAGAAAACACTTAAAAAATATAATTTATTAAAATTATCATGATCTCAGGATTTACATATAAGAATACAAGAAAACGTAATACGTTGGAAAATTCAAGAAACACGAATAAAAGAATAAAATAATGCTGGAAAAGTACGGGTTCTTACAGTCTTCCCCCCTAAAGGAACTCTGGTCCCCAGAGTTCTCCTAAAAACAATAGAAGATTCAAACTAGAGGAGTACAAAGTGTAGAACAAAATTCATTGCTTCCCAGGTAATTTCTGCATTACGACATATCTTCACCATTAGAATTCACTATGCTTCAGTTTCTTAGCTCCTTTTCGGATAAATTTTTCGAACTCGGATTAGAATAATAACCTTTCAGTACGGGGATTTCTCAAGAGATAGAATGAACACAAGAATCGCTTAAACGGACAAAGTGCGATAAAATGAACCAAGATTGTTAATCAACAAGGAGTCGCAAATCGTGTAGCTGTAAAACATGACAATCTTAAAACGTAACAATCCAATTACAAAAGAAATAGAAGGGAAAAATGAATAACATATGATCATTTAAGATACAAGCTGTCATAGTCAGTTGTCTAGGATTTTGGGATTACTTTAAAACTCAGATTATATATTTTCTTGATTAAAAGAAAATTTACAATGTGTAGTGATTTAAAATCAAACTATCTGTATTTAGTGAGTATGATGTTGCTATATCTTTTTCTTGATCAGGATTTTCAAAGCACAAGTAGGACAGTTCAAAATAGTTATCTTGATCAGCTAAAGAACTTTTGGATGACTGTATGAATTTACTGTTAAAACTCTAATTTATTGTTACTATTAGAGAAAATCAGATTTTCTAAGTTATTTAGAATCATTGTTAGAAATTATAAATTAATTTAATAATTTCATTAGGTTGATAGTAAAGTACGATATAATCAAATACTTTAAAAGATATAGCTTGATATCCTTTTTAAATACTAGTTATAAATTTACCAAAGAGGATGTATAGATCCGGTACTTAACTTGAAACAGTTATTTTGGTAATTTAAACATTTGATAAAATGTATAAAACGTTCTTAAAAATTAATAATAATTTTTAGAAATCCAAGAAAGTGTTTATGGTATCAAATGATAAACACGTAACATTTTCTGGTTTTCAAAAGGTGACAAGACAGCAACGAATATGAATCATATAAAGGTCAACAATATTTATGCGAGCAATAACACAAGGGAATAAAACAAAAATCGTATCAATTCTTAACAAACATGATAGAATAGACGCGTTGATAATAATAAAAAATAATGAGAAACAAAGGATTATAGCAATGATTAATTTACGAGTGTGGTTGACACCAATAACGGCTTATTAAGTTTTCGGTGGTCGATACACAATCGAAAGAGAAAATCCACACAATAAATTTTCGAATCACAAAAAATTATTAAGAAGTCACTTGAGAGTAATTCCATTAAATGAACAACATTAGAAATGAGAGGCGAAATCAACACATGGTTCACACGAACAAATTTCAAGACGATAAAGTCTAACACGCATCATGACAATTACACGGAATTATCGTTCACGTCCAATCGTAAATCAATATATGCGTCCAGAGGTGTTTCGAAGGTCTACCAAAAATAGATAAAGAAGGTTGATCAATGTAGAAGCATAATAACGTTGAAACTTTCAAGTCTGGTATCAATGGTAAGAAATTAGACAAGCAGTAACAAGAATGGTATCATGAAGGAAAAATGAGGTAACATGTAAAACAAAGTTCATTGAGTAATGAAATCTGTCTTTGAGGCATGTACTTGGTTTAAGAAAAGATAAGGGATCATATGTGTATGTCATGAATTGTTGCTACTCGCATAAGATGTAAAAGTTTTCAAAACTTTTAATTTTATCTAACTTTTTAAGGAACATAATTAAAAAGTTGATTGTTGGTCAAATATTTAGGGCGACTACTATGTGGCCTTGCATGGCTCCTTCTAAAATAAGCACAAGTGATCAGGCCATACATAATTTAGGACTAGCAATGCGATGCTCATCTTCGTCAAATCAGTATTACATATTATATGATTTAAAATATGTATATAATAGCATTTGTAAAAACAGGAATCAAAATAACATATGAAACTTTTCGCCTACAAGTTACTGGCTAACTGTTTAAATCAACAATTTGTATAGTTACAAGGGTTCTTTATAAGACCGAAGTAGAATAAATTGTGAAAATACAATGTAAAATTACTATAAACTAATTCTATAAGATAACCTTCAAGTAATTTGTAAAGTCCAAGTGGAACATTTTGTAAAATGATTTGCAAACAAGACCAGTTTGAGTTTATATGGTAACATGACAATAGTTTATAAAGTAGCGAGTGGGTTACAAGAGGGAAACAAGGAGTAGTTCAAGACAGTCAACGAAATGGTTACAAGGTGATAAGGTTTCAATAGGTTTAGCAGGAATCGTTAGGAGACACGTGTCAAGATGGTAACGAACGATACGAAGGCAAGAACTTCAACCTCGGTCCAAATCAATGGTACGGTAAAAGCAAAGAAAGACAATATAGAATGACAAATAAGCCATATATAAAAGAAAAGATAAAGGAATCCGTAGGTGTGCACATCGTGATTAATTTGACAATAATATACCTTTAAGAAAGTAGGGTATCAGTTAACAAATAGTACAATCACTCCGAAAAGTTTCTATATTAGGAAGTTACCGAATTTCAAAAGTTCAAGATCTATGTATATGTATGACCGAACTCAAAGTTACTAATTTATACTTGTTCAAACGCAATCATTGTTTTTAGTTTGCAAAATATCGTTAGTTAAAGTTATACGAGCTCAAACGAACTCAAAAACGCTTCATTCCATATTTTTTTTAAGTTTTATCAGTTTGGACCCTTTTAGTCAACTTGACTTTTGGGTTTGACTAGACCAATTGATTCAATAAATGATATTCTAAGACTCGAAGTCTAATGCAATTTGTTGTAAAACGATATTTTAAACAACTTTCTAGTTTTACTCGAGACTTGAAACGGATAAAATATGGACGAAAATGCCCTTGCATTAAATCTGCAAACAAAATGATATTTTAAATTATGCAAAAATAAGTTCTTAAATTTCACAATCTCAAATGAGCGTAACTTGCTCGATTTTAAAGTTTACTGGTAAAAATATTATGTCCTAAACGAACATCTCAATAGGTAAAAATATATTTTTATGTCTAAGGTTATAAAAATATTTTCTCGACACAGCTTGAAATTAAATCTGAATTTCATAATAACTCATAATTAATGTACACACAAGACTTGTGGATTCCATAAAGACGAAGGAGAAGAAAAACTGCATAATTAATCATGTAAAGAAAACACAGTATGGAAATGGTTAAAGAATGCCAACGATAATTTGAGAGATCAAAACGACGCATATCATCCGTGTCTTCGGCTGCAAGATGCAATGCAGGAAGGTCTCCTGGCGACGTGATTTTCCAAAATCACAAGACATACCGAGAAAGAAACAAAATATTAACAAGTCACACTCCTGAGGCGAGGAAGTTTAATGAAAAAGGGAGGATACTAGTAGGATCTGATAGGTGTGTAAACACCCATCCTTTTTACCACTTAACTACAATAATAAACAGGCCAAAACGTGTATTTTATGTCGTAAATGTCAGAATTATGAGTTGTTTGTGTTTTTGTTGTGATTTAGGACGAAAATGTGAAAAGGGGAGAAAACACGGGCATTCCCGGGCTTTTATCGAAGAAAAAGACAAAAGGCGAAGTCAAGAAATCAAGAGTGCAAAAAGAACGGAAGTCCAAGACCAGTTCAGAAGATTTATCGTAGAAAAAGTCAAAAGACGGAAGTTTACTAAAAGCCAAAGAACTCAAGTCTAATTTATTGAAGAAATGATAGGTGTGTAAACACCCATCCTTTTTACCACTTAATTACAATAATAACCGATCCAAAACGTGTATTTTATGTCATTTATGTCGGAATTATGCGTGGTTTGTGTTTTTGTTGTGATTTAGGACGAAAATGTGAAAAGGGGAGAAAACACGGGCATTTACGGGCTTTTATCGAAGAAAAAGACGAAAGACAAAGTCGAAAGATAAAGAGTGCAAAAAGAACGGAAGTCCAAGACCAATTCTGAAGATTTATCAAAGAAAAAGTCAAAATACGGAAGTTTACTAAAAGCCGAAGAACTCAAGTCTTATTTATGAAGAAATGTCGAGACGAGTTTAAAGAAATTCCGAGACAAAGTCATTAAAGTCCAAGATTTATAGAAGATTAAGAGGACAAGGACCTAATGACGCAATTAAGAAAAGATGAAAGAGGGGAGGAAGCTTCCTAAGCACCTCTAAATCCTCCCCTATAAATAGATTAGGATTATTTCATTTTCTCTTGTTGGATAGCTTGACAAACTATTTCTTCCATTTTAATTACCTTGCACATTTAATTACCTTGTCATTTACTTAATTGTCAAATTTAAATACTTGTCTTGCACCTTAAATTCCTTTAATTTCAAGTAAGTTTTCTTTTAATTCTTGTCAATCTTTATTTTTATTGTTTGATCTCCTATCTACCTTTCTTTAATCTTTATGTTTATTAGTTCATGTTCATGTTCTTATTTTTATTGATTTGATCAAAGTGGTTTTGATTATTTTGGTTATATTTGTTAGTTTGATTGTTTTGGATAGTTTGTTTATTATTAGTAGATGTTATTTGTTTAGTTTGATTTAATCTTGTGGTTGATTTAGATTGGATTTATTTGGATTCGTGCTATATTTGTCCCTCCTTGTTCTTCGCTTGTCTGCTTATTTTTCCCAGGAAACATTATGGATCAAGCAAGGATATTCCGAGTGAAGGTTGTTGTGAAATATTCCGAGTCAAAGGCCTCCATCCGGAATAAGTGACATATTCCGGATCAAGTCCACATTCCGGATCAACATAACATTCCGGATCAACAGAATATTCCGGATCAAGACCATATTCTGGATCAGCCTCTCATTCCGAATCAGATTATATTCCGGATCAGCAAGTTCATCCGGAATAATTTATTATTCCGGATCAAAGTGCTTTATTCGGAATATCAAAACATTCCGGATCAAGGGTTAGGCAAGGTGTTTCATCCGGAATATCTAATATTCCGGATCAAGGAAGTTATTCCGGATCAAGCTCAAGTATTCCGAATCAAGACTCTATTCCGGATAAGTGACATATTCCGGATAAAGGATTTATTCCGGATCAAGGGTTTTGGTGAATATTCCGAGTGAAGAAGAACATTCCGAACGAAGGTGACATTCCAGATGAATGTTTATTCCGAACGAAGGATTATTCCGGATAAGCTGTTTTCAGGTTCTTTTTAGTTTCAGTTTTTAACTTTCTGTTTTTATTTTTCAAGCTTTACTTTTCCCGCCTTTTTACTTAGTTGCACTTTAAGTTTATTTGCCTTAGATTTATTTTAGCCTTGCCTTAGTTTAAGTTTTAGTTGAGTTTTAAGTTTGCCTTAGATAGTTTTAAGTTTGCATTATTTACTTTTAGTGCCTTTTAATTTCCGTCACGCTTTTAGATACTTGCCATTTATTTTAAATTAGACATAGATTTATTTTACTACGTCATTTACAATTAAGTCTTGCACCATTTATTTTAAAAACAACCAAAAACATTCTTTTTCACCAAAAACAATTGAGTCGTACTTTGAACCGGAAATCAATTCGAGAAGATACCGAATTAAATTGAACCTAGCAAAATCTTAGTTATCAAATGGCGCCGTTGCCGGCTCTTTTCGTAAAGATTAACGGTTTTCTGTGAGAGACGCGTTGCTTTTTGGGATCCGTTCATTCGTGAGCGTTATTTTTCTTGCTTAAAAATTTCAAAAAACCATAAAAATTAAAAATTGTTAAAAAACACATAAAAATTAAAAATTTCAAAAATCCAAAAAGATTTATTTTTATTGTGTATATATATTGTCTTTGCGTTTGGTATTGTTTTCTTTTGCCTTTGTAGGTGTATGCGTACTAGATCTTCTAATTATCAAGAGCCCGAGACTCGAGAAGATTTAGTTATGGCAGGTGTAAACAACAATAATAATCCACCGCACCTCAATAATAATAACAACAATATTCTTCCACAGCCCGATCTTCGGACAATGGAAGAGCTTTTCAACCTACCATGTTTGGACGAGGAGGACCGATTGCGCCGATGCAAATCACGGCTCCGGAGTTTTCGTTGAAGCACCACATGATTCAGCAAGTGCAAACTAATCCATTCGCCGGAGTGCCTGATGATGATGCCAACAAACACCTCTACAAGTTCATTACAATCACCCAAAGCATGAAGTGCACCGGTGCCACAACGGATGTTCTTCGCCTACAACTCTTCCCACATACTTTATCACACCACACCGAGAAATGGTTTGATCGTCTCCTGAAGAATTAAATTCATACTTGGGATGACATGACTCAACGCTTTTTGTCGCGCTACTTTCCACCATCCATGGTCACGAGCCTTCGCAATCAAATCAGCGGTTTCATGCAAGAACCCGATGAATCTCTCTTTGATGCTTGGGAAAGATATAATGTTTTGATTGATCGTTGTCCAAACCACAACATGATCCCTGTGACCTTAATTGATACTTTCTACAACGGATTGACTTTTCGTGATCGTGATACGATTAATGCAGCCGTCGGTGGCACATTTATGAAAAGGAGACCCGAGGAGTGTAGAGAGCTTATTGAAAACATGACTACTCATCATAGAAATTGGGATTCCTCCGCTTCTTCAAGGAACAACCCGAGAGTCAATGTTTCCTCCACTTCAGCAAACCCCGATATGACCGAATTCACCCGCATGATGACTGAAATGAACAAAAATATCTTGCTTCTCGCTACAAACCAACAACATTAAGTTAAAGCGGTAGCACATCCTTGTGAAACATGCGGCGGTCCACACTCATACACTGATTGTCCTTCTACTAAAGTAAATCCGGAAAACGTGTATGCAGCTTCGGTGAATAATTACCAAGCTCGACCTCAAGGGGATAGAAATTTGTTGAGTTACCGATCAAACAATTACCTTTCACCCGGTTTGTCTCCTCAAAACCAAAACCTTAACAACAATTACAATAGAAGCAACCAAATCCCACCAAGAGCTTCTAATCCTTATCACCCACCCGCTCAACAAGCCCCACCCATTAACCAAGATGTTGAAGCCTTAATGAGAACCCAAGGTGAGAAAATCAAGAATCTACAGAGCCAAATTATCAACCTGAAAGGAGATATCACCAAGCAAGGGAATGACATTAGATCCGAGCTTCGAGATAATATCCAATCCTCCTTCAGCAATCAAACGAATGATTTGAAGAATATGCTGGCTAGTTTCTTGCCCACTACTCAACCCTCTTCTTCGAGTTCTCTACCTTCAAACATCGTCACCAATCCGCGAGCGAATGTGAGTGCTATTACTACCCGTAGTTGAGTTACCATAGTAGGACCACCTATTCCGCCCCCATCATCCACACCTCCTCCACCACCATTTATCCCTACTCCTCCTACACCTAGTATTAGTACACCATTACTGTCTCCGCCTCGTCATGACGATTTACCCATGAAGACCCCTTCAACATCTCAACCTTTACCTACACCTACACCTTCACCACCCAACCCCAATATTCCTTATCCATCTCGCTTAGGCAAGACCAAGATGCACACAAAGTATGACATTCAAGTGTCGAATTATTTGAAGATGATCTCTCAAATGACTTTTAACATTAGCCTTGTTGAAGCACTTGTCCACATGCCGAAATTTGTCAAAGCATTCAAGGAATTACTTAACAAGAAGGAGAAGTTGATTGAGCTCGCCAACACACGCTTAAATGAAAACTGTTCTGCAGTTATTCTTAAAGAACTTCCGGAAAAACTTGGAGATCCCGGTCGTTTTGTGTTGCCTTGCATCTTTAACAAAACCGAAGAATTTACTGCCCTAGCTGATCTCGGGGCCAGTATTAATCTTATGCCTTTGAGTGTTTGGAAAACACTATCATTACCCGACCTTACTCCAACGAAGATGACTCTTGAGCTTGCAAATCGCACTCTCGCTTACCCCGTTGGTATTGCCGAAGACGTGTTCATTAAAGTTGGCACATTTACTTTCCCGGTCGACTTTGTCGTTGTTGATTATGAAATGGACCCTCGTATTCCTTTAATACTTGGTCGGCCATTCTTGAGAACCGGACGAGCTCTAGTTGATGTTGCTGAAGGTGAATTAATTTTAAGAGTCGAGGATGATGCACAAGTGTTTAAAATGGGGAAGCTTACAAGCAAATCCTATGGACGAGAATCAGCGAATATGATTAATGTGCTCGATGATTTTGTCATCTACACCAATCCTCTATTCGAATCTTGCATTGATAATCCACTTTTCAAGATGATGTGGATGATTCTCTCCCCAATTTGGAACCTTCACCCATTTATGATTCTCCACCGATCTTTGATGCTTATGATGATGATTCTAGCTCAGATTCGGATGATTATGATGACCTTACTTCCGAGTATCCCGACATGCCCATTTATGATGATTTTGATGAAGCCGATACTCTTTCGAGAGATTCTTCTCATGATGAAGATCCTCCACCATCACTAAATCCTACTTTGGATGATTACTCATTTGAGGAAGACTTCTCTACTTTTCTCAATACTTACTTCCCTCATGAGAGTGATGCTCCTCCTTTAGATTTTGATGAGTATCGTCTTGATCCTACTTTGGATTTGAAGAAAATTCTTTTAAAGGAGAAGCAACCGGTCGATACCAACATCCGCATCACGTATGATTTGACACCTCTTGGTCCACCTTCTGAGGACGAGGTTGTGCATCTTCTTCGCGGATCTTCTTCGAATTCTGCTGAGCCTGAGTGCTATTTTCCCCTAAAGGAAAAGGTGTTCGACCCCGGTATCGATATTCTTCAGCCATCTCAGTATCCACCTGATGAAATAAAAGGAAAGATTTTTGGAACTTATGGAAATCTGCTTGCACCACTTCACCCTTGCTCCCACCGTGCTCCGTCTTTGCTTAAGGGAACCTTGCCTATTCTTCTTTGGCTTGCCTTGTTCGCCTTAAGCTTGTGCTATTTGATGGACGAAAACTATCTCTTTGATCCCGGTGGATATGTTTCATGCTTCTTCCTATGGTAATCAAGGTCGAGTCAGGCTCACGACTCGGTGAACAAAAATCAAGCGCTTCTTGGGAGGCAACCCATGTTTCTATCTTTTAGCTTTCTTTATCCTAAGTGTAGGGGAGACCCGTTGGTGTTTGCTATTTCCTCTCTTCTTCTATTCAGGGATTCGAGCGCTCAATGATCCACTCTTGATGATTCTTGACGACCCGTGATTCCGTGTTCCCATTTTCCCGGTTCTATCCTAAACTCTTTTCGATTCACTATTTTATATTTTCTCAATATTAAAATAGGAATCTCTTTAGTTGTCTTTTTCTTAGCGAGATTTAAACAAAGTGCACAATGTCCTAAGTGTAGGGGAGTTTACTCCCACATGCTTAAACATTGAGGATAATGTTTATATTAAGTGTAGGGGGACTTCTATCGAAGTTAAGTGGCCTTTTCCTTGTAATTGTCCTCATTTTAACCGAAAAATCAATTTTTCGACATTTTTCAAAATTTTTGATCTATTTTGACCTATTTAGTTTTTACCTTTGTATAGTTATTTTCTTTCCTTATTAGAATAAATTTTAATAAAGTGGTTTTAATTTTCAAACGTTGTGAATCTTTTGACTCAACCCGAGTTTACTCATCTAAGTTTACTCTAGCTAGTATCCTTAACGTGTTTAAGTCAAGTTTTGCTAGGCTTTTATATAGGGAGCTATAAAACGCGAAAGTCTTAACCCTCACGGGTTAAGAACAAGAACTTTTCGCAAGTTCCTATAATTGATCCTAGAGAGTCATTTATCAAGGGAACTTTAAAATGCGATCTCTAAACTTGAAAAAGTCTAAGAGTTTGCAAGATCCTATAAATGACTCGAAAACCCAAAACTTTGATTTAATAGGCTAAGCATCCACGAGTCTCATTCCTTAAGATTTTAAACTGTGGAGAACGAGAGATGATAGAGTCAATTATAAGTTTGGTATTCTTTCGTGAATTTATGTGAGTTAATTATAAGCCTATTCTCCCATCGCTTTCTAATAAATTTATCTGCAATAAATAAGGTTGTACGATTTGAAAAGTTACTTAGCTTCTAGCCCAAGATCGTTTAAAAGTTGCTCGGTATGGATTAGAGTTCATAGCCAAGGCATAACTTATTGAAGCGGGATGCGAAGATTGGCGAGTCCAAAAAGGTCCTAACAAGGCATGAGGGCTATATTTTGTTGCTAAAGATCCCAAGTGATGTGAAGAATCATTTATCAAAGATCAATATGAAGGATCGAGACACACGACGAAAAGCAAATACTCCGGTAAAGATCATGGAGAAGTCTATCCGAAAAGGCCCTAACAAGGTATGAGGATAAATAGATCCAAGTCCAAAAAGGAGGCGGATCGTTGTATTTCAAAGTCCAAAATAATGATTGGAGAAAAATGAAGAAGTCGTGGTCCAAAGATGAAGAATCTCTCAAAACTTCAAGTGAAGAAATTCCTATTATGAAGAGAAGACCATTATTTCATGAACGTCTCTCAAGGTTTGAAGTATGAAGTCGATGCCAAAGATCGGTCCGAGAAAGGTCTCAAATCGTGAAGCGAGTTATGCCAAAATATGAACTTTATGAGGTCCCGGGAAGCAGTTTTAAAAGATTTTGTCCTTTAGCTAACTATTGATTAAATCGTTCACTTTATTTTCGGCCTAATAACTATCGAAATAAGTCAACAATGCATCCTCGTGATCATTCAAGACAATAATAAAATATAAGAGATACACCTAGGAATAAGGGAGTCTAAGTAAATAATGGGCCCACATGAGTTCGTGTTAGTTTGCTAACTTATAATAACAATGATCTCGTTTTTAAGCTTGGTTTGGAGAAAGTGAAAACTTGAGGATGATGATTATTCATGACATTTCCAAAACCCTAAGATATGCTTTTGATTTCTTTACTTGTTTTGTTATTTTCTATCTCTTTAATAAAGGCCAATGTGGATTGATTATGATGAAAAATGTAAACGTGCTTTGTAACTAATGCATTGCATGAGGACATTGAAATGGTCAAGTGTAGGGGAATTTGATAGGTGTGTAAACACCCATCCTTTTTACCACTTAATTACAATAATAACCGAGCCAAAACGTGTATTTTATGTCATTTATGTCGGAATTATGCGTGGTTTGTGTTTTTGTTGTGATTTAGGACGAAAATGTGAAAAGGGGAGAAAACACGGGAATTCACGGGCTTTTATCGAAGAAAAAGACGAAAGACAAAGTCAAAAAATCAAGAGTGCAAAAAGAACGGAAGTCCAAGACCAATTCTGAAGATTTATCAAAGAAAAAGTCAAAAGACGGAAGTTTACTAAAAGCCGAAGAACTCAAGTCTTATTTATGAAGAAATGTCGAGACGAGTTTAAAGAAATCCCGAGACAAAGTCATTAAAGTCCAAGATTTAAAGAAGATTAAGAGGATAAGGACCTAATGACGCAATTAAGAAAAGATGAAAGAGGGGAGGAAGCTTCCTAAGCACCTCTTAATCCTCCCCTATAAATAGATTAGGATTATTTAATTTTCTCTTGTTGGATAGCTTGACAAACTATTTCTTCCATTTTAATTACCTTGCACATTTAATTACCTTGTCATTTACTTAATTGTCAAATTTAAATACTTGTCTTGCACCTTAAATTCCTTTAATTTCAAGTAAGTTTTCTATTAATTCTTGTCAATCTTTATTTTTATTGTTTGATCTCCTATCTACCTTTCTTTAATCTTTATGTTTATTAGTTCATGTTCATGTTCTTATTTTTATTGATTTGATCAAAGTGGGTTTTGATTATTTTGGTTATATTTGTTCGTTTGATTGTTTTGGATAGTTTGTTTATGATTAGTAGATGTTATTTTTTTAGTTTGATTTAATCTTGTGGTTGATTTAGATTGGATTTATTTGGATTCGTGCTATATTTGTCCCTCCTTGTTCTTCGCTTGTCTGCTTATTTTTCCCAGGAAACATTCCGGATCAAGCCAGGATATTCCGAGTGAAGGTTGTTGTGAAATATTCCGAGTCAAAGGCCTCCATCCGGAATAAGTGACATATTCCGGATCAAGTCCACATTCCGGATCAACAGAACATTTCGGATCAACAGAATATTCCGGATCAAGACCATATTCCGGATCAGCCTCTCATTCCGAATCAGATTATATTCCGGATCAGCAAGTTCATCCGGAATAATTTATTATTCCGGATCAAAGTGCTTTATTCGGAATATCAAAACATTCCGGATCAAGGGTTAGCCAAGGTGTTTCATCCGGAATATATAATATTCCGGATCAAGGAAGTTATTCCGGATCAAGCTCAAGTATTCCGAATCAAGACTTTATTCTGCATAAGTGACATATTCCGGATAAAGGATTTATTCCGGATCAAGGGTTTTGGTGAATATTCCGAGTGAAGAAGAACATTCCGAACAAGGTGACATTCCGGATGAACGTTTATTCCGAACGAAGGATTATTCCGGATAAGCTGTTTTCAGGTTCTTTTTAGTTTCAGTTTTTAACTTTCTGTTTTTATTTTTCAAGCTTTACTTTTCCCGCCTTTTTACTTAGTTGCACTTTAAGTTTATTTGCCTTAGATTTATTTTAGCCTTGCCTTAGTTTAAGTTTTAGTTGCGTTTTAAGTTTGCCTTAGATAGTTTTAAGTTTGCGTTATTTAATTTTAGTGCCTTTTAATTTCCGTCACGCTTTTAAATACTTGCCATTTATTTTAAATTAAACTTACATTTATTTTACTACGTCATTTACAATTAAGTCTTGCACCATTTATTTTAAAAACAACCAAAAACATTCTTTTTCACCAAAAACAATTGAGTCGTACTTTGAGCCGGAAATCAATTCGAGAAGATACCGAATTAAATTGAACCTAGCAAAATCTTAGTTATCAAGAAATTACAAGACGAGAATAGAAATCCCGAGACAAAGTCGTTAAGGTCAAAAATTAAGAAGATTCAGGACTTAATGACAATTAAAGAAAGAAGAAAGAGGGAAGGAAGCTTCCTCTAAGCACCTCCCTAATCCTCCTATAAATAGGCCTTGGTTCATTTCATTTCATTTTGTTGGATAGAGTGACACTAGTTCTTCCATTTTCATTTCCTTGCACATTTAAATACATGTCATTTACTTAATTGTCAAATTTAAATACTTGTCTTGCACCTTAAATTCATTTAATTTCAAGTAAGTTTCCTTTTAATTATTGTTAATCTTTACTTTTATTGTTCATCTCTTATCTTCCTTTCTTGTTTGATCTTAATCTTTATGCTTTATGTTCATGTTTATGTTCTTTGAGTTTTATTGATTTAATTAAGTGGGTTTTGATTATTTTGATTATTATTATTAGTGTTATTGATTTGGATTGTTTGTTTATGATTAGTAGATGTTATTTGGTTAGTTTGATTTCATCTTTTGGTTGATTTTGATTAGATTAGATTAGATTCGTGTTATTTGTTTCCCGTGTTCTTCGCTACTGTTCTTTTCCAGATTATTCCGGATCAAAGCCACTTCTTCTGAATCAAGTCTGTTTGTTGGTTATTCCGGATCAAGTTGATTGTTCCGAATCAAAGTTTTGTTCAAAATATTCCGAACCAGTGGAATATTCCGAATAAAGGTAATGTTCCAGATCAGTGGATGTTCCGAATCAGCAACATATTCCGAGTGAAGGTTATATTCCGAATCAAGTGTTCAGAAGATATTCCGGATCAAGGGCATTCATTTGGAATACTTGTATTCCGAATCAAAGTGTTTATTCGGAACACTCCGAATCAAGGATCTTCATTCGGAACATTCCAGATCAAAGTTGTTTATTCGGAATAATTTATTATTCCGGATCAAGGGTTCATTCAGAACACTCCGAACGAAGGGTTTGAGGATTATTCCGATTAAGCAACATTCCGGATCAACAATTTCTTCCGAATCAAAGGTGTTCATTCGGAGTGAATATTCCGGATAAGTGACATATTCCGGATGAACCATTATTCCGAGTGAAGCAAACATTCCGGATCAAGGGTTTTGGTAAATATTCTGAGTGAAGAAGAATCATTCCGAACGAAGGTGACATTCCGGATGAGTGATTATTCCGAACGATGGATTATTCCGAATGAGCTGTTTTCAGGTTCTTTTTAGTTTCAGTTTTTAAGGTTTAATTTTTAAGCTTTACTTTTCCCGCCTTTTTACTTAGTCGCACTTTAAGTTTACTTGCCTTAGATTTATTTTAAGCCTTGCCTTATTTTAAGTTTTAGTTGCGTTTTAAGTTTGACTTTAGGTTAGTTTTAAGTTTGCGTTATTTACGTTAATTGCCTTTTAATTTTTGTCACGCTTTAATTTCTTGTCATTTATTTTAAATTAGAGTTAGATTTAAATTTCAGCCATTTATTTTAATAGTTTTTGCACCTTTAATTTTACTACACCAAAGACAACTGAGTCACACACTTAAACCAGTTATCAATTCGATTAGACCGATTTCAACGAACAATTTTCCTAACTAAAACCATGTATCAAATGGCGCCGCTGCCGGCTCTTGTCGTTAAGATTAACGGTTTTCTGTGAGAGACGCGTTGCTTTTTGGGATCCGTTCACTCGTGAGCGTTATTTTCTTGCTTAAAAATTTCAAAAAACCCATAAAAAATAAAAATTGTCAAAAATCCATAAAAATTCAAAAATTCAAAAAAATCCAAAAAGATTTTATTTTCTTTATAGTATATATATATTCTCTTTGTGTTTGGTATCTTTTCTTTTGCCTTTGTAGGTGTATGCGTACTAGATCTTCTACTTATCTAGAGCCCGAGACTCGTGAAGATTTAGCTATGGCAGGTGTGAACAATAACAATAATCCACCGCACCTCAATAATAACAACAACAATGTTCTACCACAGCCCGATCTTCGGACAATGGAGGAGCTTTGTCAACCTACCATGTTTGGACGAGGAGGACCGATTGCGCCGATGCAAATCACGGCTCCGGAGTTTTCGTTGAAGCATCACATGACTCAACAAGTGCAAACAAATCCATTCTGCGGAATGCCCGATGATGATGCCAACAAACACCTCGACAAATTCATTACTATCACTCAAAGCATGAAGTTTCCCGGGTCTACAATAGATGTTATTCGCCTTCAACTCTTCCCACATACTTTATCACACCACGCCGAAAAATGGTTTTATCGTCTCCCGAAGAATTCCATTCATACTTGGGATGACATGACTCAATGCTTTTTGTCGCGCTACTTTCCACCATCCATGGTCACGAGCCTTCGAAATCAAATCAGCGGTTTCATGCAAGAACCTGATGAATCTCTCTTTGATGCTTGGGAAAGATATAATGTTTTGATCGATCGATGTCCAAACCACAACATGCTCCCTGTGACCTTAATTGATACTTTCTACAACGGTTTGACTTTTCGAGATCGTGATACGATTAATGCAGCCGCCGGTGGCACATTTATGAAAAGAAGACCCGAGGAGTGTAGAGAGCTTATTGATTACATGACTACTCATCACAAAAATTGGGATTCCTCCGCTTCTTCAAGGAACAACCCGAGAGTCAATATTTCTTCTACTTCAGCAAACCCTGATATGACCGAATTCACCCGCATGATGGCCGAAATGAACAAAAATATCTTGCTCATCGCTTCAAACCAACAACAACAATTTCATGTAGTAGCAACTCCTTGTGAGACATGTGGCGGTCCTCACTCATACACTGATTGTCCTTCTACTCAAGGAAATCCGGAAAACATGTATGCGGCTTATGGTAATTATTCACCGGAAAATTACCAAGCCCGACCTCAATGGGATCGAAATTTGCTAAGTTACCGCTCCAACAACTATCTTTCACCCGGTTTTTCTCCTCAAAACCACAACCCCAACAACAATTACACTAGAAGCAACCAAATCCCACCTAGAGCTTCTAATCCTTATCACCCACCCGCTCCAACAAACCCCACCCATCAATCAAGATGTTGAAGCCTTAATGAGAACCCAAGGTGAGCAAATTAAGAATCTACAGAGCCAAACTATCAATTTGAAAGGGATATCACCAAGCAAGGGAATGACAATAGATCCGAGCTTCGAAATGATATACAATCCTCCTTCAGCAATCAAACGAATGATTTGAAGAATATGCTTGCTAGTTTCTTACCCACCACTCAACCCTCTACTTCGAGTTCTCTACCTTCAAACACCGTCACCAACCCGCGAGCGAATGTGAGTGTTATTACTACCCGTAGTGGAGTTACTTTAGTAGGACCACCTATCCCGCCCCCATCATCTACACCTCCTCCACCACCATTTATCCCTACTCCTCCCACAACCTAGTATTAGTACACCATTACCGTCTCCCCGCCTCGTCATGACGAAGTACCTAAGAAGAACCCCTTCAACATCTCAACCTTCACCAACTCAACCATCACCTTCTACTCCTCCACCACCCAACCCCAGCATTCCTTACCCATTCTCGACTCAACAAGGCTAGAATTTTGACTAAGAATGACCTTCAAGTCGCTAATTTTTTTGGTAAAGATAGCCGGAATGAGATCACCTTTACCCTTGTTGAAGCTCTTGCTCAAATGCCACAATTTGTCAAGATGTTTAAGGAATTGCTTAGCAAGAAGGAGAAGATGGCCGAGTTTGTTAATACTCGATTGAATGAAATTTGTTCTGCCGTCCTTCTTAAAGAACTTCCGGAGAAACTTGGAGATCCCGGTCATTTCGTGCTACCTTGTACTTTTAACCAAACCGACAAATTTACAGCCTTAGCGATCTCGGGGCAAGTATAAATTTGATTCCTTTAAGTGTTTGGAAAAGTTATCATTGCCCGACCTTACACCCACCAAAATGACTCCTTGAGCTAGCCAATTCGCACTCTCGCTTACCCCGTTGGTATTACCGAAGATGTGTTCATTAAAGTTGGCACATTCACTTTTCCCGGTCGACTTTGTCGTTGTTGATTATGAAACTGAACCCTCGTATTTCGTTAATACTTGGACGCCCATTTTTGAGAACCGTAGAGCTTTAATTGATGTGGATAAACGTGAGCTCATCTTAAGAGTCGGGGATGATGCACAAAGTTTTTGAAATGGGTAAGCTTACAAGCAAATCCTATGGAAGAGAATCAGCGAATATGATTAATGTGCTTGATGATTTTGTCGTCTACAACAATCCTCTATTCGATTCTTGCAATGATAATCCACTTTTTCAAGATGATTGTGGATTGATTCTCTCTCCAATTTGGAACCTTCACCCATATATGATTCTCCATCGATATTTGATGCTTATGATGATGATTCTAGCTCCGATGGAGATGATTATGATGATTTTACTTCCGAGTATCCCGACATGCCCACTTATGATGATTTTGATGAGGCCGATACTCTTTCGAGTGATTCTTCTCATGATAAAGATCCTCTACCTACCATGCTTAATCCTACTTTAGATGACTACTCATTTGAGGAAGACTTCTATACTTTTCTCAATACATACTTACCTCATGAGAGTGATGCTCCTCCTTTAGGACTTTGATGATTATGGTCTTGATCCTACTTCGGATTTGAAGAAAATTCTTTCAAAGGAGCAGCAACACCGGTCGACACAACAGCCGCAGCACGTATGTTTTGACACCTCTTTGTCCACCTTCTGAGGACGAGGTTGTGCCTTTTCTTCGCGGATCATCTTCAAATTCGGCTGAGCCTGAGTGTTATTTTCCCCTAAAGGAAAGGTGTTCGACCCCCGTATCGATATTCTTCAGCCATCTCAGTATCCATCTATTGAAATAAAAGGAAAGATTTTTGGAACTATTGGAGATATGCTTGCACCTCTTCACCCTTGCTACCACCGTGCTCCATCTATGCTTAAGGGAACCTTGGCTACTCTTCATTGGCTTTGCCTTGTTCGCCTTAAGCTTTTGCTATTTGATGGACGAAAACTATGTCTTTGATCCCGGTGGATATGTTTCATGCTTCTTCCTATGCTAATCAAGGTCGAGTCAGGCTCACGACTCAGTTATACAAAAATCAAGCGCTTCTTGGGAGGCAACCCATGTATCTATCTTTTAGCTATCTATATCCTAAGTGTAGGGGAGACCCGTTGGTGTTTGTTATCTCCTCTCTTCTCATATTCAGGGATTCGAGCGCTCAATGATCCACTCTTGATGATTTTTGACGACCCATGATTCCGTGTTTCCGTCTTCCCGGTTCTATCCTAAACTCTTTTTCGATTTACTATTTTATATTTCTCAATATTAAAATAGGAATCTCTTTAGTTGTCTCTTTCTTAGCAAGATTTAAGCAAAGTGCACAATGTCCTAAGTGTAGGGGAGTTTACTCCCACGTGCTTAAACATTGAGGACAATGTTTATATCAAGTGTAGGGGAGACTTCTATCGAAGTTAAGTGGGATTTTCCATTAATTTGTCCTCATTTTTAACCAAAAATTTTGATTTTTCGACCATTTTTCAAAATTTTTAATCTATTTTGGCCTAGTTGTATAGTTGTATTTTCCTTTGTTATGGTTATTTTCTTTCCTTGCTAAATAACATTTTATTAAAGTGGTTTTAATTTTCAACGTTGTGAATCTTTTGACTCAACCCGAGTTTACTTATCTTAAGTTTACTCTAGCTAGTATCCTTAACGTGTTTAAGTCAAGTTTTTCTAGGCTTTTATATAGGGAGCTTTAAAACGCGAAAGTCTTAACTCTCACGGGTTAAGAACAAGAACTTTTTCGCAAGTTCATATAATTGATCCTAGAGAGTCGTTTATCAAGGGAAATTTAAAATGCGAATTCTAAACTTGAAAAAGTCCTAAGAAGTTGCAAGATCCTATTGACGACTCGAAAACACAAAACTTTGATTTAATAGGCTAAAGCATCCACGGAGTTCTCATTCCTTGAGATTTTAAATTGTGGAGAACGAGAGATGATAGAGTCAATTATAAGTTTGGTATTCTTTCATTTATATGCTTTTTTCTCCCATCGCTTGCTAATAAATTTATCTGCAATAAATAAGGTTGTACGATTTGAAAAGTTACTTAGCTTCTAGCCCAAGATCGTTTAAAAAGTTGCTCGGTATGGATTAGAGTTCATAGCCAAGGCATAACTTATTGAAGCGGGATGCGAAGATTGGCGAGTCCGAAAAGGCCCTAACAAGGCATGAGGGCTACATTTTGTTGCTAAAGATCCCAAGTGATGTGAAGAATCATTTATCCAAGATCAATATGAAGGATCGAGACACACGACGAAAAGAAAGTACTCCCAAAATATCATAGAGAAGTCTAATCCGAAAAGGCCCTAACAAGGTATGAGGATAAATAGATCCAAGTCCTAAAAGGAGGCGGATCGTTGTATATCAAAGTCCAAAATAAAGATTGGAGAAAAATGAAGAAGTCGTGGTCCAAGTATGAAGAATCTCTCAAAACTTCAAGTGAAGAAATTCCTATTATGAAGAGGAAGACCATTATTTCATGAACGTCTCTCAAGATTTGAAGTATGAAGTCGCTGCCAAATATCGGTCCGAGAAAGGTCTCAAATCGCGAAGCGAGTTATGGCAAGATATGAACTTTATGAGGTCCGAGAAGCGGTTTTAAAAGATTTTGTCCTTTAGCTAACTATTGATTAAATCGTCCCACTTTATTTTCAACCTTAATAACTATCGAAATAAGTCAACTATGCATCCTCGTGATCATTCAAGACAATAATAAAATATAAGAGATACACCTACGAATAAGGGAGTCTAAGTGAATAATTGGCCCACATGAGTTCGTGTTAGTTTGCTAACTTATAATAACAATTGATCTCGTTTTAAGCTTGGGTTTAGAGAATGTGAAAACTTGAGGATGATGATCATTCTTGTCATTTCCAAAACCCTAAGGTATGTTTTTGATTTCTTTACTTGTTTTGTTATTTTCTATCTCTTTATAAAGGCCAATGTGGATTGATTATGATGAAAAGTGTAATCGTGCTTTGTAACTAATGCATTGCATGAGGACATTGCAATGGTCAAGTGTAGAGGATTTGATAGTGTGTAAACACCCATCCTTTTTACTACTTAACTACAATAATAACCAGGCAAAAACGTGTATTTTATGTCGTAAATGTCGAAATTATGCGTGGTTTGTGTTTTTGTTGTGATTTAGGACGAAAATCTGAAAAGGGGAGAAAACACGGGCATTCACGGGTTTTATCGAAGAAAAAGACAAAAGACGAAGTCAAGAAATCAAGAGTGCAAAAAGAACGGAAGTCCAAGACCAATTCTAAAGATTTATCGAAGAAAAAGTCAAAAGACGGAAGTTTACTAAAAGCCGAAGAACTCAAGTCTAATTTATTGAAGAAATTACAAGACGAGAGTAGAAATCCCGAGACAAAGTCGTTAAAGTCAAAGAATTAAGAAGATTAAGGATTTAATGACAATTAAAGAAAGAAGAAAGAGGGGAGGAAGCTTCCTTTAAGCACCTCCCTAATCCTCCTATAAATAGGCCTTAGTTCATTTCATTTCATTTTGTTGGCTAGAGTGACACTAGTTCTTCCATTTTCATTTCCTTGCACATTTAAATACATGTCATTTACTTAATTGTCAAATTTAAATACTTGTCTTGCACCTTAAATTCATTTAATTTCAAGTAAGTTTCCTTTTAATTATTGTTAATCTTTACTTTTATTGTTCATCTCTTATCTTCCTTTCTTGTTTGATCTTAATCTTTATGATTTATGTTCATGCTTATGTTCTTTGAGTTTTATTGATTTAATTAAGTAGGTTTTGGTTATTTTGATTATTATTGTTAGTGTTATTGATTTGGATTGTTTGTTTATGATTAGTAGATGTTATTTGGTTAGTTTGATTTAATCTTTTGGTTGATTTTGATTAGATTAGATTAGATTCGTGTTATTTGTTTCCCGTGTTCTTCGCTACTGTTCTTTTCCAGATTATTCCGGATCAAAGCCACTTCTTCCGAATCAAGTCTTTTTGTTGGTTATTCCGGATCAAGCTGATTGTTCCGAATCAAGGTTTTGTTCAAAATATTCCGAACCAGTGGAATATTCCGAATAAAGGTAATGTTCCGGATCAGTGGATGTTCCGAATCAGCAACATATTCCGAGTGAAGGTTATATTCCAAATCAAGTGTTCAGAAGATATTCCGGATCAAGGGCATTCATTCGGAATACTTGTATTCCGAATCAAAGTGTTTATTCGGAACATTCCGAATCAAGGATCTTCATTCGGAACATTCCGGATCAAAGTTTTTTATTCGGAATAATTTACTATTCCGGATCAAGGGTTCATTCGGAACATTCCGAACGAAGGGTTTGATGATTTATTCCGATTAAGCAACATTCTGGATCAACAATTTCTTCCAAATCAAAGGTGTTCATTCGGAATAGTGAATATTTCGGATAAGTGACATATTCCGGATGAACCATTATTCTGAGTGAAGCAAACATTCCGGATCAAGGGTTTTGGTAAATATTCTGAGTGAAGAAGAATCATTCCGAACGAAGGTGACATTCCGGATGAGTGATTATTCCGAACGAAGGATTATTCCGATTGAGCTGTTTTCAAGTTCTTTTTAGTTTCAGTTTTTAAGTTTTAATTTTTAAGCTTTACTTTTCCCGCCTTTTTACTTAGTCGCACTTTAAGTTTACTTGCCTTAGATTTATTTTAAGCCTTGCCTTATTTTAAGTTTTAGTTGCGTTTTAAGTTTGCCTTTAGGTTAGTTTTAATTTTGCGTTATTTACGTTAATTGCCTTTTAATTTTTGTCACGCTTTAATTTCTTGTCATTTATTTTAAATTAGAGTTAGATTTAAATTTCTGCCATTTATTTTAATAGTTTTTGCACCTTTAATTTTACTACAACGACACAACTATTTGTTTCACCAAAGACAGCTGAGTCACACACTTAAACCAGTTATCAATTCGATTAGACCGATTTCAACGGACAATTTTCCTAACTAAAACCATGTATCAGGATCGTATTCCAAACGATTGTCACATAATAAATGACGATCATGTGTTCCAGGTACAACGATGTTGTAATTCGAAGTCAAAACGTAGAATGGTCAATGAAATAAAATGTAATCCATGTACAAAAGTCGTGTAAAACGGTGGCGTAAAGGTAAATCAAGATCATGAAAACCAACAATATTATTCAGGTACTGATTCAACGAATGCTTCGAGATGTGTGACTCACATGGTGTCCTTTAGTCTTTTCTGGAGACACATTGAGCTACACAATGGTCTATAGACTAGACATTCAATTACGAATGGTTGGAAAGAAAATCTGCGTATCTAAATAGATATTTTAAAGGAAATAAACAATGAAAGCAACATGCACGGTAGTAAGAATAAAAATCAGGAGTTTTATCGAAAACAACACTTATTCAATCCCGAACAATGGTATCACGAGAGTATGCACAACATGTAACAGCGAGTCGAGAAAAACAGACGGTTCAAAACGAACGAGTATATGAAGTCAGTCGTATCACGCATAAATGTAATAGCAATAGTACTCAGAAAATGAGTATGAAAAAGTCGGCAGCATACGCGCTCTGAATACAAGTAGGTAAAGTCATAACAATATAAAATCATTGTAACAAGATCAGTTCACAAGAACTAAAATTCAAGAAATGCAGTAAGAACATATGTAATCAAGTAATATCCAATGATAGTTCATGAAGCACAAAGGCTTTGAAAAGACATAGTAATTATCGTCAGGTGGTGTAATATCTCAACATGTAATCAGGAGGTGAAATACTACAACGATAATTAAAAGTAAATAGTAAGGATTAGATAGTTACCCGCGCAGATATCGAACAACATTGGCAGATTCTATGGTTGACACTTAAAACAATAAAATATTTGAACTTTCGGTTATAGACTAAGTTTTAAAAATGACTCAGTTCCCTATAACCACCGCTCTGATACCAACCTGTGAGACCCCCAAAATTTAACATGGAACAACTAGGCAACTAGGGGGTAACACGTCGTAGTACAAGAAACAATGAATTACAGTTCATACAAAGCTGACGAAATAAAAACATGTACATTACATCATAAAAGGTCAGAGTTTTTAAACATAGGTCCCAGAGTTTTAGAAGCAGAAAATTATATTACTTCGTCTCGATTTATAACATAAAGTTGCCCAAAAGATAGAATAAACTCCTGATGGTTTTTACTAAAAACAGTCTTTTAAAAGCATCACGGAAATCTCCAAGCTGCGATAATATCCTGCGGGCTCCCATCCAAGCAAAGCTAAGTAATAATACCTGATATTAAACATGTAAAATCGTCAACACAAAGTTGAGTGATATTCATAGGTTTAGCAATAAGGATGTGGAACACAAGCATTCATTTGTAAAACAAGTAGTGTGGAGTATGGTTATATACGTCAACCATAGTTCGAAACCATTATTATTTCTGTTCAGTTGATGAACCGAAGCTTAACTCAATGTAAGTTCCTTTAGGGAGTATTCAGCCTAAATACTTAAGTAACAAACAAATATCAGTGCGTCAAGGTACTTGAGACGAGGATAGTCAATCCCCGATGGATCCACCCACAACATTCGCGCTTAGTACTCGAAATTAACGGTTCATGATCAGGAGAGAAAAATTAAGGATAGAGACTAAAAAGTAATAATAATAATGGAAGTCTGGAAAGCAAACACGTTCTAGATAGCATACAAGTTCTGGATAGCATACAGTTTTTAAATGGTTGTGTTCCACCATGTAAAATCTCACCCCGTGTTTAGAAACCATGTACAAGTAAAAAGGGGCTATGAACTCACCTTATCCACGAGGTAAGTCAATCACGGTACTCAGCAACTAAGTAGAAACAATGGTAGTGAGACGATCACCGACGATATGGACGCCCGGGAAACAATGGTAGTGAGACGATCACCGATGATTTGGACATAAAAGCAATTTAATAGATTAAAGGGTAGAAAATGGTTATTGGTAAATATTGAAAATTTTTACAGGGCTCGGGTTTCGTAAAAATACTTTTCAAAAGTTACAATGCATCATAAAAATGATTATATGATTTCCCGACACGACTTAATACGTAATTAAAACGAAATCGTCGAAAATATTAATTATCGAAACAATCGATAATAAAATGTAAAATTTTGGGCATCCGTCGGTATCGCGATCACTAGGAATTCTCGTTGTACATTGATTTGAATAAACTCGTTGTAAAACACACGCGGACGATTTTAAATCAAAAACTTTGATTTAAATAAATATGGAAAAATAAAACAAAATTTTTATAATTCTATATAAAGTATTGTCAATGAACAGAAAATACTTAAAAATATAATTTAATAAAATTATCATGATCTCAGGATTTACATATAAGAATACAAGAAAACGTAATACGTTGGAAAATTCAAGAAACATGAATAAAAGAATAAAATAATGCTGGAAAAGTACGGGTTCTTACAGTTTATTAACACCAAAACTTGTATGAATGAAACAAAAAAACACATTTCATAAGTAATCATTCTTCATAGAAAACTTTATAAAACGATCATTTCTATTTTTAAAAACCGTTTGTTTTGAAAAACTAGAGCAAAGATCGATCCAAGCTTTAAAGCATAATATAATTCAAAGATCTTGAATAACCTCGCTCTGATACCAATTGTAGAAACTAGAAGGGGGTTGAATAGTTTCTAGTTCATTTTCAAAACATTTCGGATTAATCCACTGTGCGCGGTTCTTTATTGTACCCGCGGTTCTATATCAATAAAGAACCGCCGGTCTATTTAGGAAACCGCCGACAGTGGACGAAACCATTTATTGAATGTTAAACTTAAACAATCCTTGGTATCAAAAACCTTGATCAAGATTGACTAGATATGAGATGTGTTTGATTGAGAGATAAATACTACAAGTAAGAAAACACACAAACACATCAAATCAAGTATACATCAAGCAATAGTCTAAACACTAAGCACACACGTACTAAGCATAAGCTTTTCCTCAACTAAGATGTTTAGACTAAGTGATGTACACTTGACCATAATCTAAACATGAAGCACACACGTACTAAGCATTAACTATTCCGCAACTTAGATGTTTAGATTATGAGATGCACACAACACACAACAACATATAAATGCATCAATAAGAGTAAAGAAATAAATGTAAAGGAAAGTACCGACACGATGATTTATAGTGGTTCGGTCACGAAGCTCCTCTTCGCCCTACTCCACTCCTCGAGTACACCTTACTCGAGAGTTACTTCACTAGTCAACAAACTCCTTAAGGTGGAGAAACCATACATAACGTTGCTTATCCAATTTCCGACTCTAAGGTAAAAGTAGAGTCCTAATCTTATGTAGGACCAATCTACACACGTCGCCTACTTCACCATTTTCCGACACAAGGCTAGATGTCGAGTCCTAATCTTAGCTAGGATCAATCTACACCCATCTACACTAATCTTCACACTAGTTATGTTTTATGGCCCAACATAACAAACCTTGTGTTTTATGGCCTAAACACATAAACCATAGATTTAAGCACACAAAACTTAGATCTATGACTCTAACACTATATCCAAGTATTAACAAACTTGGATCTACACAACTAACACATAATCCAAGGATACCCATCACTTGGATCTTCTACCCTTACAAACACATCCAAGTGAACACAACACTTGGATCTTCTACATATACATAGTAGGAAAACAATGACTTGATCTAGAAGGAGAGATCTTCATCATGTTATGAACCCAACACTTCATGGTAATGAAAGTGTTCTTATCTTTGCACTTAAGAGGATAAGAGGATGGAGGGTAGAATTACATCTTAAACAAGATTAATCAAAACTAACTAATCAAGGAGTTTAAAGATGTTTTTTAAGGAAACTGTGAAAAAAGGGTTAAAAGAAAATTGGAAATTAACCACTATTTATAGGACAAGAGTGCAACGGCTCTATATACCCGCTGTTCCTTATCAATAAGGAACCTCGGGTGGCGGTTCCTTATCAATAAGAAACCTCGGCCTAGTAGTCCGTGCATTTTTTTCCTTTAGTGGGGAAATACCATTTATACCCTCAAAGGATATTCTTTTGGCATATGGAATATGCCAAATTAAAATTTATATTTTATTTTTAATAAAACATTTTCTTAAAAATAAAGTTTATTAAAATCTTTTGTCACATTTGATTAAATGTGAGTTTTAAGAAAATATAAATCCTTGATCACTTAGTTAGGTTAATGACATGTTTATTCATACCTTGAGTGATTCATGCCAAATACGATCTTGGAGGTGTCGAGATAAGTATACAAATGTATTCTTGAGTGATTACGAGTACCTTAACATTTTACATAATGTATTGTGATTTATTCGTTTGTCATCAACAAAACACGAAGAGATTATATCGACTAAAGATCGTAATTTTGCACAACAAAAATTTATACCCTTAAACTTTAAGTTGAATGCAGTCTAATTAACGGACAATTGAAGTTACAATGTCGTCATATGAGATTTGGATGATGTTGTGATGAAGAGAAAACTTTTCATAGAATGAGAATTCTCATGATAAGTTTTACGTTCTTTTGATTAGACGACTTAATTAAGTTACTCAGTGAGATCTGGAAACTTAAGGTATTCAGAGGGGATGAAACATGTTTACAATGCAAAACGTTTTTTAGGCAATGTAAGTCCCTAAAATATCTAGAAACTGGAAATGGTTTGCCAATAAATTGTTCGACAAGTTGCTATGTTGAATACATTCATTACTAGCATATCAACTGATGTAATGGATGTATGTCAATATAAGTATTAGTTTCAAGGAAAATACTATGGTTAATTTATTTACCGGGGTAATTTTATTTTCTTGAAAGTATTTAACGAAAATAATAATAATTTGAACTTATTTCCGTAGAAATGGCTCAACCCGACAATAACGCTTTAGGTTTCGCGTTCAAAACGTTTTTTGATCGTCCAGAACTTACTGGCCCAAACTTCAATAATTGGTATCGCTCACTAAGAATTGTCTTGAGAGTAGCGGGTACTATTGATATCTTATCCACGGCCGTCCCGGCCGACCTTACTGAAGGAGCTTCTGAAGCCGATAGGCTCGCTCATAGTGCTGAATTAAACAAACATTCGGATGTGTCTTGTTTAATGCTTGGAAAAATTTCAACTTCTCCACAAAATAAGTTTGAGCTATTTCCTTCTATGTGCATGCTTGAAGAACTCAAGGCTATGTTTGAGAAGCCCCAAGTTATGGAGATCTACGATTTAGTAGATGCTTTGCATAGCTATAAACAAACCTCTGGAAAGTCTGTATGTGTACACTATATGGAAATGAGAGGTTACATGGAACATCTTATTACACTTGGGAAACCCTATGACCATGATATGGCGATTAAATTGATCAATAGGCCCCTTAACAAGGACTTTAATGATTTTGTTAGGAACTATAATATGTATTGCACTAGGAAGACAGTTAATGATTTGCATGCAATGCTCATTGACTATGAAAAAGGGTTAAAGGACAAGGCATCAACCTCTACTCATCATGTACAAACCATACAAAAGGGTAGAGTGAGTAAGCTAAAAACGTAAGCGAACAAGAAGAAAGGCAAAGGTGATAAGGGCAAGCAAGTTGCGACTTATCAAAAGCCTAATCAGAACTTTGCTAAAAAGAATCAATCTCAGATTGATGAGACTTGTCACCATTGTGAAGCGAGTGGTCATTGGAAGAGGAACTGCCCTCTTTACCTCAAAGAGTTGCGAGAAATAAAGAAGAAGTCTGAGCAGAGCGCTTCATCTTCAAGTACTTTATTAATGATTGAATTATTTAATTTGACATACAAGTTAAATTCTTGGGTATATGATATGGGATGCGGTATTAAAATTTGTAATACGTTGCAGGGATTTAAGTGAGAAAGGAAGCTATCCTATGGGGAACAATATCTGCAAGTGAGTAATGTAGCACAAGCAGCTGTTGAAGCTATAGGAACGTTTAATCTAGTTTTACCTTTGGGTTTAGTACTGATTTTAAACGATTGTCATTATGCACCTACAATTGTTAGGGGTGTTATTTCCTTTTCTTGTTTGTTGAATCTTGAATTTGTTCACACTATTGATAATAATGGAATTTCTGTTTTCAAAGATGGTATTTTCTATTTTAATGCAACTTCTATGAATGGTGTGTTTGAAATTGACATGCTTGATAATTCCAAGTATAATAATAATTCTGTCTTTAGCATGAATAAAAAAGAAAGTTAGACAAAAACTCTTCTTATCTTTGGCATTGTAGACTTGCCAATATTGGGAAGACACGCATACAAAAGCTTCAACGTAAAGGTCTTGTGGAAAATATCAATGATTAATCATTTGATAAATGTGAGTCTTGTATCTCTGGGAAGATGACCAAGAAACCTTTTAATAGTAATGTTGAAAGGGCTACTGATCTACTTGGTTTAATACACACTAATATGTGTGGACCACTTAGACATGTGTCAAGGAAAGGTGCTAGATACTTCTTAACATTTACGGATGATTATAGCCGTTATGGCTATGTTTATTTACTTAAGCATACACATGAGGTATTTGAAACATTCAAAGTGTTTAAATCAGAAGTAGAATTGCAACTAGGAAAGAAGATTAAAGCTCTTCATTTCGATAGAGGTGGTAAATATTTAAGTCAATAGTTTAACGATTATCTAAGTGAGAATGGAATTGTTTAGAATCTTATTTCTCCCTATAATCCACAACAAAATGGTGTATCCGAAAGGATAAATCGTACACTATTAGATATGGTGCAACCCATGTTTAATCTTACAAGTTTATCATTATCCTTTTGGGACTATGCCTTAGAATCTGTTGTTCGTATTTTAAATATGGTTCCCACGAAGAAGGTTGATAAGACACCATATGAACTATGGCATGGAAAAAAGCCATAGTTTTCTTATTTAAAGGTCTGGGGTTGCGAGGCATATGTGAAACGTGACTCGGGTGATAAAATCCAACAACGATCTATGAAATGTATCTTTGTAGGATACCCTAAGGAAACTATGGGTTACTATTTTTATTATCCACCTAAGAACAAGGTTATTGGTGCTAGATATAGAGACTTCCTTTAAAGTGATCTTGTAAATCAAGAATTCAATGGAAGAAATTAGATACATTACCTTCTGATGAAAATACTAGCAAAATAATTCCTGTAGAACCAGAAAGTCTACGAGTTCCACCGGAAATAATTCCTCTGCGTAGGTCCGAAAGGATCAAAAACGCGCCTAACAAGCTATGTATTAACATAGAGGATGATGATGATGTAGTAGGGGATCTTGGTGAACCTACTAATTATAAATCCGCCATGCTTGATCCTAAGAAGGATAAGTGGATGGTTACTATGAATGAGGAAATGAAATCCATGAAAGTAAATGATGTTTGGATTCTTGTAGATCCAGCACCAAATGCTAAAGTAGTGAAAGATAAGTGGATATACAAGAAAAAAACTGACATGGATGGAAAATTACAATCCTATAAAGCTCGTTTAGTAACTAAAGGTTTTACTCAAATTTTTGTCGTAGACTACGAGGAGACGTTTTCTCCTGTAGCATACTTAAGAGCTATCATAGCTATAGCAGCATACTATGACTATGAGATATGGCAAATGGATGTTAAAAATGCCTTCTTGAGCGATCGCTTAGATGAACACATCTATATGCAACAACCGGAAGGGTACGTTGATCCTAAATATCCAAAATGCATGTGCAAAAAAGATCTATTTATGGTTTGAAGCAAGCATCACGTCAATGGAATAAACGATTTGATGAAGAAATCAAGAAGTTTGGATTTATTCAAAATCATGATGAGCCATGTGTATATCGCAAAGCTAGTGGGAGTGATGTAGTATTCCTAATTTTATATGTTGATGACATACTAATCATGGGAAGTAACATTCCAAGACTTAAAGAGGTTAAGAAGTATCTTGGTAAATTTTTTTTTATAAAGGATTTAGGAGAAGCTGCATACATTCTGGGAATTAAAATTTATTAAGATAGGAGTAGACGGTTAATTGGTCTTAGTCAATGCTTATATTGACAAAATATTGAAGAAGTATAATATACATAATTCCAAGAAAGGTTTTCAATCTATGGAAGTTAAGCATAATCTAAGTCATGAGATGGATGTATCAACTCCTGAAGAGGAGGCATATATGCGAAAGGTGCCTTATGCTTCAGCTGTAGGATCTATTATGTATGTTGTAAGATGCACAAGGCCTGATGTGGTGTTTGCTCAAAAATTGGTTAGTCGTTACCAACAGAATCCAGGAAACTCCACTGGACTGCTGCTAAACATATTCTAAAGTATTTGAGGAGTACAAAAGATATTTTCTTGGTATTTGGAGGGAAACATGACACAAAATTGAATGTAACTGGTTTCTTTGATGCGTCCTGGCAATGTAATAAAGATGATACGAAGTCTCAGACGGGTTACGTGTTTATTATCAATGGAGGAGCAGTTGACTGTAAGAGCAAGGAGAAGACAACTATTGCAATGCATGCGACTCAATCTGAGTACATGGCTGCTTAAGAAGCTGCAATGGAAGTTGTTTGGATTAGGAAGTTTATTGGAGATCTTGGAGTGATGCATTCAATTAAACAACCTATTGATATGTATTGTGACAATTCTGCTGCAATCATATACGCCAATGATTCTGGAGTCATGAAGGGCACCAGACACTTTAAACGTAGATATCACTACGTCCGAGAACAAGTTGAAGCTCGTGAAATCAAATTATTAAAAGTTCACAATGATGATAACGTAACAGATCCTTTAACTAAGGCGTTGCCTAGAGGGAAGGTTATTGAACATGCCAAAATCATTGGGCTTCAATTAGCTAGCGATTTCATGCAATAATATGTGATTAATATTTGGATAAAGGATGTTAAGACATTATTACTTAATGAGATAAAGTTTGAGTTACATTTATTCTGTTATTTAATTTTGTATCCTATGTTCACATGTTTAATCCCATGAATATTATAGTATTCTAAATGTCCGTTGTCAATTAATAATATGGGAATATTATTAAATTAAGACAAAACAAAATTGCGATAGAGTATACTTGAAAGTATATTGGTCGATTTTGGATGATATTCGATGAATCGAATATTTGACTTATCCCAACTATATGATTATACTTTATGGATCTTTGTCCTTAAGTATATAATAAATAGTTATCCTTAGACCTGAGATACCAGAAAACTGTCATGGATCTAGTGCATCTCTATGGAATAATCTAACGCTAAACGTAACTAGTAGTTATAAAGGTTATTTACATAAGTGTTCCAAAATTCATTGGTTTTGCTTGTAGTCAATATGGAATTTATTTCCTCCAATTTAGTTTGGAGTTTAATACAGCTGGGCCTCTCGTGGGATTAGTAATATGTTTTTGTGTCCGCACCCAAATGTGTTTTGGTAATCTTGCTGAATCTTTGGACGAGAAACATAATGGTTAATGAAAGGAATGACTAAGATTCATATCCTTATTAAAGTTGTATTACACACTATTTGAAATATGTCCAAGTGGGAGCTGAAACTTTATGGAATTATACTTAATAGTCGTGTGTTATGATCGAACTCGAGATTACGGGATTGCACACAGTACGTATAGAGTTAACTTATTTAATAGATATATTTATATATTTATTAAATTAAATCGAGCTATAACTTTAACGGGCTTTAAATAATTAAGAGTTAAGTTTTAACGAACGTTGTGGAATAAAATAGGAGAGGAAAAGAAAAGTGCGAAACACCCCTTAAAGGGGTGTTCGACCATCGGTTAGAACAAAGGGGGGGAGGGAGAAGGAAAATTTCCTTATATTTGTTTACTTGGGCTACAAGTATTTTAGGCCTATATAAACATCCCCTTACCCTCATAATTTAACACATCACATCTCTCTTTCTCTTTCTATTTTGCGATCGCAAGCCAAAACCCACAAGGGGATTTTGTTTGGTTGTTCGATTAAGATAAATCAAGTCCTAGTCCCTCTCTAGGGTTGTTGGGTTGATTTTTCACTAGACTTGAAGCTCGGTTTACACGTACTAGCATTAAGGTTAACTCGTTATAATACGTGTGTACAAGAACGTAATATAGTCTTACTTTATACTATATCTTGGTGATTCGGTATAAACCCTAATTTGGTGAATTTTTTCTTGTTCGTGGGATTTTCTTTGCAAAAGGTACGTAACCCTAATTCGATCAATTATAATTGTGTTATTATGATCTTGTTAAATCACTTTCGCTATATGTGCTTTGATCTTTGTTAGAGTTTTAATAATTGTTATGAACTTTATAAACCTTCGCCGTTATCATTAACTATAGGCGACTTTGGGACTCCAACAAGTTGCTCGAGATTATCAGCCTTGTTCTTTTTAAGTTCAGCCTCATCATATAGTTTTGCACATATTTGTAAGTAGAAACAATATATTTTAAAAACCTTGAATCACAATATCATATTTGATATAACAAATGATTTAAAACTTAATCTTAAGTTAAATTATCAAATATGATATAACAAATGATATAAAAGATAATTTTGAAGTATCAAATGTATTGAATCATAAAGAGCCTACGTGTAACAAGTAAATACATTTGCAAGAAGCTTTTAGGTGATATATTTGAGAAATATTATATATGATAATCACATGTCATATACATATGAAAAAGAAATATCATATATAATATCGTATATGATATATGTGTGAAAAATATCATATGATATATTATATATATATGATATATCAAACACATTAATTAAAAGCTACTTAAAACTGCTTATTCCTAGCTGATAGGCTAAATACACTTTAATTTAGTTTATATCAACAAATTAATCAAATAGAGCTTATCCAGAACATAAAAATAGCTAATAATAAAGCTTATTGACACTGGCAACATAAATAAGCTAATAAGATATATTGTAATTCATCAAAATAAGCTAATAAGCAAGCTTATAAATCAGCAACATAAACTTAAATGATTATAATACATAAACTTATTCACATACGATACCTAAATAAATGAGCTTATCACTAATAACAAATAATTAAGATATTTGATCAAAATAAGCTAAATAATAAGCTTTAACTCAAATTATGTTAAGTTAATAAGCTTATTCAAACCAAATAAGCCAAAATAAGATGATGAAGTTAACATGATGTTAAGAAAATGAATAAGAAGCTTATGGATTGATAAAGTTAACAGATCGGTCGATTAGATGTTGAATTAGTTTATCCATGACGATGGATTTTGATACCGAGATTGGTTGTTCAAGAGAGAGAGAAAAATATGTTGTGCGTGTGTGTTGCATGAGTGTTTGCTAAAGAAAAAGACATTTATATAGTAGATGTGGGTTGACCAAAATACTCCTGCAGTGTAAATTGAGAATTTAATCTTCTTCATCAGATGATATGAAGATGAAAGGTATGGATGAACCCTTCGGTATATAAATTAAGTTTAATATCCAAATGAACTTATTTTGTGTATTAAAAATTAAAATGAGATGAAAAACACAACGGGACGATGCATCACTTTGAACGTGTGCCTTATCTTTATATTTGTATCTCTTCTACTTATTAGATATTTTAATATATTTTTTTCTTCATTAAATACTAATATTTTAAGTGATACAACAAATAAAGCCTAATGTACAATTATTTATATAAATAAAAACAATAAGATTTAAGCAATACAACCTATTAATCCGTATGTACAGCTTTATAAATAAAAAACAGTTACTAAGTTGACCAGCATTAAATGAGGAAATTATAAGTAATACAAGAAATAAAGCGTAATGTACAACAATGTAATGCAAATAACAAAATAACATTTAAGTAATCCAAGTATTTATGCCAAATGTAAAAGCTTAAATGAAAAAAATAATAGTAACATCTATGTAATCAACCTTAATATGTATAGTCAGAACCTCCTTATTAGAAATGGACCACAGTATAGGATATCAGTATGGTCGGGTTGACACGACTCGAACTCGAAGTCGATAAGCCTTATCGGGTCGACTTAAATCGGATTGAAAATGCTTATCGGGTTGGTTTGACCCTAACCCGATAATCAGATAATGTTATATTGTCGGGTTATATTATTTATCTTATAAGGTTATCGGGTCAGTCCGGTTATAATGATTTTTGATATGATATTAAAAGCAATAATTAAACACTACTTTCATGTTAAAAAATAAATAAATTAAACACTACTTTATTTCTTTTGTCATGATACTAAATACTTTGCATTGTTATTGCTCAAAACTATTTTAATATAAATTAATATATATTAATATATATTTAAGAGTTGTTCTTAAAAAAATATTTAACTAAGTAACATTTGCTCGACACAAAATATAGTTACAAAGTACTCGTAACCGCAACACGCGGATACCCTGCTAACAGAAATATCAACATAATGTTAAACTTGTTGATATATTTTGAGAAGATTTTGAGAATCATTTAATTTTCATGTAAACTTATGATAATTTCTTACCGAAATATATCTTGTCTTTTTGTGAAATAGGAAAAGAATAATGCGTTCACCTTCGTTAAAGCATTATTAAATTCGATTATAGTATATGCTTAATTATGCAAACATATGAACTATTTTTATAATACACTCAATCATTAAAGTAAAGCATATATCTCTCTCTTGCTAACAACTTCTTAAGTATTTAAATTTTGTTAATGAATAGAAAAATGGCTTGAAACTTCGAATAATTCCAAAACAAAAATAAATTGAAGGTGGTTAAGAGAATCTAAGGCAGTCTCAATCATGTGAAAGTTGTAATATAACATCAGTAGTACTAAGAGGATATAAATTATGTCGATATATTAATAATCTTAATATACTTCCGTCGACAAAACCACAAAACTTGAAAGTTTAGTGTGGAATTTAAAGAGTCAACACTCAAGATCGTAAAATAATCGGATGAAAAGTACAACAAGATATACACTTTTAAACACTTCTTTTTAGTAACCAGTAAAGACTCGCATCAAAACTCAAATAATGGATAAGGCGTAAAGAGTCCCATATGCTCCGGCTATTGGATCATTAATATATGCGGTAAGGGCACTCGACCTTATATTATTTTTGCATAAAATTTGTGTAGTCGAATCCATCTGAGTCAAGTGAAGCTCACTGGATTGGTGTTAAAACGATTCTTAAGTATATTATAAATACTCGATATATAGTACTTGTTTATGAGGCACAACATTAGGCTGAGCTAAGAGTTAAATGTTATATCGGTGCTAGTTTCCAGACAGAGGGATGACATTTAATCTCAAACTAGTTAGGTGTTCATTCTTAATGGTGGAGTCTTTGATAACATCAAATATTTTAACGTTTTTAGCATTGATATCCCTTCGATCAAATCTGCTCGTTTATTGGACTATCAAGACCAAATAGTGCAAAGAAACATTTGTTTTATGTTCTGATGGTAAAAATGAGCATATAACGGAAAATGGCGCCAAAAGTGAATATTTCAAAAGACTTATGGCGTAGATGGTATAATGGTCTACGCCGTAGATGATTTGGTGCCAAAAAGGAAATTCTGAAGAGCCTACGATGCAAACTCACTTAGTGTCTACCCCGTAAATGCCAATGGAAAGATGTGTGGATAGTAACGAATTTCGAAGAGGCTACGATGTAGGCAGATTTGGTTCTAGGCTGTAAACATCAAATAAGGCTGAAGATTAGAAGACCTACAGCGTAGAGAGGACAAATCCCTACGCCGTAGATGATATTTTTAGCAACAAGACCAACAATTTTTAGAAAGAATGCCTACGGGGTAGGAAATTATCGGGTCTACGCCGTAGAAAACTATGCAAATTAGGAAAGCGTATATTTGAATAGCTAGGACTTAGATGAAAATATCATCTACATCCTAGATGTGTAAAACACTATACATATACGGCATATTCAGCCATTTTAAATCATCATTCAATAGTTTTATCTTTCAGTGGCTGGCACACAACAAAAGAGGAGTAAGCGAAGGTTAGTAGCTTCGTATAGGGCAAATCCCAAAGGATTCGCCCGGGTATTCGGCTAGGATATCAAGAGCATTGATTTGGCTCATTTGTAATTATACTTCAATTTTATTAAGGTCAATTAAATTAATGTGTTACTTTGATTATCTTATTGGTTGATGTATTTTATGTGTATGCTTCATTATAGTTCTTGCGATAATAATTATTTTAATTTATATTGCATCACTAAAATCTTTAAAGTATGTTTAGAGATCATTGTGTTTTGATTGAAGTTGGTATATAAAGTAGTGTATGACCTTACCTTGGCCATAGATGACCATTCTTGGTGGATCGTTCTAATGACCAATAGGGCGATCTCTTATATTCAGTGCTTTAAATTAGAAGGCGAGACTAGTTGTTTATCTTAGATTTTTATTTTTTCACAAGAATAGGTTAAAATTATGGCTTATAGAGATAAGACCATAGTTTTAGGCTCGATCATATGAGTAAGTCTTGGAAGAACTAGTAAAATATATCTGATAATTTATGCAGTATTCTCTTCAACTTGAGTTCCTATCTATAATTGGTAGGAGTCCAAGCCCTCTTTAACATGCGCATATCATATCTTTTAAGTTAGTAATTTTAAAGAATTACAATATTTTATTCTAATTGGTTGGCTTTTTCTCTTTAGTTGTTTGCCACTATACCCAACTACATCGCGAACTTCCTTTTGTCACATCAGACCACTAAGCTTAATGCATAACTAAAAACATATAATCAAAAATGCTATTTTCCTTTTCCCTGCTTTCTAGGTAGAATGTCATTTTAATTAGACAATCAGGCAATTCGAGCAATTACATGGTAGACCTTGGATTTACCATTAATGTGTTACACACAATTGTGTTATCTGCTCATTAGTGCATCTATAGGTAGATCGAGTTTTATAAATATAAAACTTGGTAGGATAATTTCTTTAAAAGAAAATACGAATCTAATTTTGGGCGCCGTTGCTAGGGAATGGCTTCTCTAGTTTTCTATTTGTCCAATTAAAATATGTGTCGTGTTTATGTATTGTGAGTGCTTATGTTTAAATTAAAGTTTTATGTTTCATTATAGATCAATGGCGTAGATACTTTACTACATACGACGTAGATAAATAACATACGGCGTAGATGTTGTTGCATCTACGGCGTAGGTTATTGAAAAAAGGGGTAAAAACTTTATTGTCTTAACTTGGATAACGTGACTTAGTGGTGCTTGTTACACTAATCAAGTTTGGGACACAAAAATAGTTTGAGCAATACTTGAACTTTATAAACTGTTTCTAATGTCATATGTGTTTGAATATTGAGCTTTACCATCTCAATTTTCTTATTCATGTGGTATTATTCATGAGTCAAGTCTGTGCTAATCCGCTTATGTTACTTTTATACATTTTATGCATGAAGTTTGTTAAGTGAAAGTCCCAAATTATTGCCAAATGTAAATTGTAACTCTTTAACCAAATAATAATAACACAAGTTATAACTTTTCAACCGTGTAATGCTTTATTAATATTAACAAAGTATTACATTTATGGATCACACTTGTTGAATAACAATGTGTGGAAACCCTTTGAACAAGTAAACTTGATATGAATTATCAAGTTTTCATGGGAAATGTATGTAGCTAAGATTATCAGCTGTGTACAATGTAGGTTCAAGCAAGGGAGAAAAAGCTAATATAATACAATAATAAGTGATATATTTTCCCCCCACAAACAATCCCTATTTATAGTGGTACGAGGTTTCTTCCTTAGTGGGGGGTTAATACAATTCATGCTCTGTGTAGTGGACGTACATTGCCATTTAATGCACGTCCATTCTTAGATATACATTTAACTACTTTCAGTGAACAGTTTTGCCAATTGTTCACTTTCTTCACTAGGTCGTACTAGGCGTCTTTATCTTGAATCTTTCACTTTATGTCGTCTAAAGTGCTTTATCAGATTCTCTCGCCTAAGCTCTAAATAGGATTAGGCAAGGCTCAACTTGCTTCATATTCAAAGGGTTCTAAGTGAACCCAAAGTATTGTCACCTCTAGGGTCCTCAAACCATCATCACATTTCTAATACATACCATCTGTTATCCATCACAGTTAGTGGGTATGTCTTCAGATAGTCTTTGACTTCTATGACTTGAATGTGTCAGTGGTGCCATTTGAGGCTCCGCCATCAGCTGGTCTTGATCTTTGTCGATGGTGTCTTGTCAGCGACTTATAATACTTAGTCTAATTTAAATTGAATCTAGACAAGGCCAACTATGACATTTCATTGGCACAACAATATCCCCTAATTGAACATAAATTTTACTAAGTCTAAAATTTCTAAGCGAGTACACAACTTCTTCTTACACAAAATTTGGAAAGATGGTAGCATACTAAAAACATCGCTTTTATTTAAACACTTAGCTTATTATAGAAATTTCATTAAGACAAGTTAAATAAGTAAAAGTCTTTAGATGTAGGTGTACCACTTATGTTGTCTCACCTCTAGTGTCCCACCTTTGGTGTCACAACTTTAGTGTACCAACTTTAGCGTACCACCTCTGTTGAATTCTCTTCAAGACTTCACTCGTCAAGTTTCAGCCTCACAATCTTCTCAGCCTTAGCTTTGTCATGTCTGGAGTCTATCACCACTTGGATCGCATTTTCCTGTTGCTTTGCATAAGTGGAGTCCGGTTTTAGAATTTGTTTAAGTCGGATGAGTTGAATGGTGAAAGCCAATATCAGCTCATTCTCCCTTTGGAAACAATAATTACAGGCTCTGTTCATGAAGAACCAAGCCTATTTCAGGCTCAGTTAGTGCCTGACCACTGATTGGCCCTTTGATTTTCTTGGGAATGAAGATGTTTCTGTGCATTCCATCCACAACGATGTTTTTACTTACTAACATATCTGTTAGCATAGGCTTCTTTCTTTTTCTGTCTGTTTTAGGTTCAGACTCAGACAACTGTGGTGGGATGGGAAGCTTCAAATTCTTGGTTGTTTCCTTGATCCAATTTAGCTAGGCTTGGATGTTCTTCATCAGTTGGGCTGCCCTAGGCCCAGAATTTTCGAATGCCAGAGCTAGAAGTTCTAGCCACTTTATGAACCCCAAAATCTTGAGTTTAAAGTCATTATCAACTTTAAAGTTTGTGGGCTGATTGCTTATGTGAATTGTCATGTTGACCTTCTTGTTCATGTCTTTGAAACAAGTGTACCTGGTGATGGGGTATGGGTTTTCTATGTTGTTGATAATGTTGTGGTATTTATCCTTAAGTTTATTCTTTTTAGCCTCAATCTCAGCTAACTTGTGTTTCTGGGCCTGTTTTTGTTCTGAGTTTATTTTCCTTGGTGCTTCCGTTGTTTTGGCTTCAGCTAGCAAGTTATTGGACAACCTCTTTTGTTCTTCCATTTAAAGTCTGTCCTCTTCCAAGGTCATGAGCTTTTCACTAGCAGTCTCAAATTTATGAAGATCAGGTAATTTAGGTATTGATACTTATTCTTCCATGAGAGGCATGATCTTTTTGAGTTGATCATCCTTATTGGAAATTCCTTTGCCTTTGTCCATTATGTCTTAATGAGGAGGAGATGGAGGGAACATTGATTCACTTGGCTTGAAGAGATGTGCAGCAAACTATGAGAAAGATTCATTTGTCATATTTATAGACCTAAAGGGTTTTGGTTAAGGAATGTTTTCATCAAGGTTTACTTTGACCTTCTTCAGGGGTGGCTAAGAAGTTGCATCATCAGTATCTTCAACTGTTTTAAGAATCCCAATGGCTTTGACATCTGTCTCTGGTTTTCTCTCCCCTTGAATTTCATCCCCAGTGTTAGATGAGAGCGATTGGACTTCGGGGTCCTTTATAACTTCATCTAGAACTTTATTTTCTTCTTGATGTTCTTTGACAGATGAGCCGTCATTGCGGTTGTCATGTTTTTTTACATTTTGTGCATTCTTTTCCCCATCAGTTCCACCATCAACATGAGCTAGAGCTGGATCAATGAGAATGAAAACCCCGCTGACGAGTTCCACCAGCTCGACAAAATCTTTAGAGAGGATGGTGAGTGTATTTGATAAACTAAGTAGGGGGATGGGAGTATAATTACCAATTGAGCTAGAACTAGATCAATGATATGCTGAAGTAGTGGATGTTACTCTTTCCATTTTATTTATATTCTTTTATGTATAATAGGAACATTGTAAAAACCAAGTAGGGGGATGGGAGTAGAATTACCAATTGAGTAACTTGTTTTCGATTTTTCTAGTTGTTTTTTTAAAACTTATGTCATTTTTTTGCCTAACTTTAAAATTTTCCAGGTTTCATTTATATGATTCTCTTGGCGGTTAATCTTCAGATTGCGCTCCACTAGTGAGTGAGGCTACTATACTAGTACTTGTACGAAATATGGTAGCTTCAAGGCACTTGATGTCCTTCGGAATGTCATTAACATAAATATGATTTTGATATGTTTTTTATAATTAAGTATATGAGGTCTACGTCGGGCACAAAATTGAACCTTTTATTTCACTTGGTGAGGTTATCTTTATTCCATTTTCATGATATATATAAATCCACCAAATATGAGTGTGCCGGTAGTATTATAGATGTTAGAACTTGATCAGTGTCATCATTTCTATACCGAGCTATGTGATAGGGATGGCAACCACATTAGGATTACAATCAAATTTCCTATATGTTACTGTGTGTGTCTACCACTTGCTACACTGACATGTCGACCCCCGTTCGCAAAACGAATTGCACTCATTTTGAGTGTATGCCACTAGTATAACCCGTAGAAACGTTTTCTTTAGGATTAAACCATATGTTTTTGTTACAAATTTACACGAAGCCTACCTTTTCTAGTGAATTACGCGTGGAGGAGCTATTGGATTACTAGAAAGCCATAGTTTTTGAAGATTGGTTCACGAATAATGCTTATTATATATCTTTATGATGTTAGAAGATCCCCCAAGTATTAGCAGTATTTATCCTAAGTGGAGAGATATATGTTTATAAAATGATCATGCTATAGAAGTGATGTGATATTAAAAAATAAAAAGGTATCATTTATAAACTATATCATGAATCACTATATTGGTAAGTATTATAAACCAACTAGTTTCGAAGAATGCGTGTTATTATAAACCCACAGTTACTTAACTGAATTTCTAATTCTCGTGCTTTGAAGCTCAATTCATGGAGGATTGATGGTGACTAGTGATGACATGTCATCGACTACTTTTTTCGTGTCTTTTATTTTTACAACAATTTTAGGTGCATCTTTAGGATATATCTAAACCTTGATCTTACATTTATCTTATTCAAGTTAGGAAAACTACATGCTCGTGTGTCTCTTTCATTGGATTTGACTGTAGTACATGAGGATAGACGCCTGTCTAGAACCTGGTATCGGTAATGACTATTTAACCCTTAAGTTTGTGTGAGTAAACCCGTTGCCATCTCAGATCCCTAAGTGTGCGTAGATTTGTATACATTCTAAGCCTATGACTCATACCTTGCATGACTGAGTAGTTGAGCGAATACCCTAAATTACACTTAGGCTAGGATGAGAGTTGAGTGAGTAGGAATTCTTAGTTGGTGAGGTGTTCTTCTTTGTAAATTTATACATGAACGTTTTTAAATTCATATTTTCTTTTAAGAAAATAGATATCTTTTTTAGAACTGATTCTAATAGGTCTACTTGAGGACAAGTAGAACTCAAGTGGGTGGATATTTGATAACATAAAATATTTCAATGTTTTTAGCATCGATATCCCTTAAATTCTCTCGTTTATTCGACGAACAAGACAAAACAGTGCAAAGAAACGTTTGTTTTATGTTTTGTAGGTTAAAACGAGCAAATAATGGAAAACGTAAGAAAAAGGCGCCAAAAGTTCATATTTCAAAACACCTACGACATAGATGGTATAATGGTCTGCGCCGTAGATGATTTGGTGACAAAAAAGAAAGTTTGAAGAGCCTACGTCGCAGACGGATTCAGTGTCTACCCCGTAGATGGTAAATCTGGCTAACAAAGGAAAGACGTGTGAATAGAGACGAATATCTAAGAGCTTACGATGTAGGAAAATTTGTGTGACAACCGTGGTTTTGAGGTTCGTCACTTGGTCTTATTTTAAGGTTAATTTATGTGTGACTATGTGATTTGCGTGTTTACATGTTGTTTTGCGTGAACGAGGTTGGTGTGGATATCGTTTATGGGTATAAAGTACTCATAAGTAAATCGAGTAACGGTTAATTCATGTTCATGAGCTCATAAATTAGTGACTATGAAATGAAATGGTGTTATTTTGGTGTTTACGTATACGTATAAGTATTATAGTAAATTGTATTTTTTAGGATTTGGGGTTTAGCATTTAGAGGTCTCGGGTAAGGTGTTTAGTCATGTGAGTATTTTTCGGGATGGTTTTCGGTCATTTAGGACTTAGTTATAAAGTTTATTTCAAAATTTAAGATTTTTTTAAAACTGTATATTTTACGGTATACGCGTAAATTTGACTAGTTTTACGGTTTCGAAGGCTTTAGGAGCTGAAATAAATTAAGGTAAATTAAGGTAATATTGTTATTACAATTATTAATTAGTTTAATTAAAAAAACGAAATTATGGGGGGTAAGGGCCGGTTAAAACAAAAGGAAGGAAAAAAAAGAAAAAAAAAGAAAAAAAAAGAAAGTAGGCAATTATACTTGGGCTAGGACTTGTCAATAACTATATAACGTGTAAAATAAGATGGAAAAGACATAACCCCTGGAGCAAAAGAAAAAAACGACAGCCAATTGAGAAAGTTAGGGTTCTTCAAAAAAAATCTTGGTTTCCATTAATCTTAAGGTAAAACCTTCAAATCCCTTTTCAATTTAATTGTTTTTAATTCTTTCTCAATCATCTTATGATGGATTTAGGTTAGGGTTTAAATTAAAATCTGTATATTAATGATATTATAATGATTAGGTGAATTAAGGCTTGTAATTAGTGGAGTTACGGGTAATTAATTAGACTAATTATGTTAAAATCGTTTTTTAAAAACTGGGCAGAATTTTAGGTCAATTGTTTTGACTGTATATAGAGTTCTACAAACTCGTATTTTACGATCCAAGTATCCCTGAAAAGGTAATTGAGTTGGCTTTAAAATGCAAGAAACTAGAACTAAATTGGAGGTTGGTAAGTGGGTCAAAAACAGGTTACAACAGTAGGAGGTCAAAACAGTTTTGAAATCATCGGGTTTTCAATTAATGTTTTAGGGTGATTGGGGTACTTAAGAGTACACTTGAGCCCTCTAATGAGCATGGGAGTTGGTTTATATATTAAATAAGAGGCCTGGAGGAGGGCTAAGCAAATAGGTTAGGGTAAGACCCCCTAATCATAACAAACTTTTTGTATGTTCAAAATTAGTAAAATCCGGATAGACAAAAGTATATATATATATATATATATATATATATATATATATATATATATATATATATATATATATATATATATATATATATATATATATATATATATATATCGGGGCCTTAACAGTAGCTTTAAGGTTGGGGCAAAGGGAAGGAGTTAGCTAACATATGTAAGGGCATAGGATTTTCTTTACAGAGGTCATGGGTATGGTTAGGTGGGCGTTTGGCTTATAGTTTGGAGACCTAAAAACCGGGACTGTTTTGGGTAAAATGTTAACGAGACGGGTTATGAAGTGAACTAAGTTAAGGGCTTTATAGAGGGGTGTAATGAGATGCTTAGAGCATATAAATGGGTTATATATATGGGAGAAGGTTAGATGTCCATCATGGATTGATGATCCATCTTAGTGTTTGGTTCATGTTTTAATTGTGTGCTTTTGTTTGTTAGCTTTTTGCTAGTGCGCGGATTTTTGGAGAAGCTCAATCAGGTGAGTTTCATAGTCCCATGTCTTTTTATGATTTGAATTCCAGATGAGATGGAAGAGACACTCTATGGTTTTGTAACTAATGCTGTGAATGTTTTTATGGTTTGTGATGGACTTGTGTGTGCACTTATGAGATTAACTGCTATGTGATTCTTGATTGTATTTATGATTTGGATCGGGGGACACGTACCGTCTCAGTTATTGTGGTTTGACTTGGTAACAAGGGGATGTTGACAAGGTGGAGCCTTGGGGAGGTACATAGATGTGTGAGCATCTATGGGACCAATGGATAATGACAAGGCGGGGCCTTGGGATTGGTACATAGGTGTATGGGCGCCTATGGTACCATGGTGTTTGGTAAGGCTGGGAGCCTTGGATTTGGTTTGGAATGATTGATCTTGAATGTTAGTTGTTAATGCATACTTGTAGCACATTTTCCATATGGTTTAGTGGTTTATGGTTGCTCACAGCTTATAATAATCTATTTTTGGTTAGAGTCTAAACCTATGACTCTCACCAACATTATGTTGACGTGTTTTAGTGTCTCTTTCAGGTATTAAAGTGGTTAAGTGTGAGAACATATGTGGCTAGGATTGGAGTCGCGTAGGAATGCATTTAGAAGGAGATCCCCGTTCCTTCTTAGATTATTTTTCTGTTTGTTTCAATAAGTGATACTATGAACCTATATGTTGATTTGTTTGTGTTATTTATTTGTCTTGGGTAAGAGGTAGGACTGTTACCTACTTACCTAGACTCCTGCATTGATGAGATATTGTCATGACATTTGTGTCACCTTTTATGACATTTCTAATTCATATAGTTCTCTCTATGGACACGCTATTGTTGTGATGATATCCATGCATCGCGTCCCATATTCCGCCATGGTGGGGTGTGATAGAATGGTATCAGAGACAATGGTTATAGAGAATTAGGTTGCCTAGTCTAGTAACATAGTCTATAGCTTAAGGGTCCCTGCATATAGGCGTCATAGGAGTATGTGTGCATTTTATATTAATTAAAGTTTTCTGGATGTTATTGGTTTTTACTTGCGATGTTTGTTAAGTTTTGACTAGTATAGGTTGAACCATAGTAGTTCATACTTAGCCACATGTTATTTTCTTTTCGGGGTGTGACTAGTGCTGGTTGAACCATAATCATCCACGCTAGTCATTGTCGTATTTTGCTTAAATTGTACATTATAGTACATAATTTGATACATGTTAGTTTCTATCTTTTGTTGGGTTATTTTATGTACCTGAGGTATAGTATTTTTCTTTTGATGTTTAAGTCATGTTCCCTAAGAATCATGTGGTGGTTCGAGTTATTAGGAGTAGGTGGATATGAAGGATTTTAAGTTGTTTCCACTCTTATGGGCTACATGACTTATAACTGATTTTGTTTTCGTTTTTGGATTTAGTCTATGATGTTTTAGCTAGACTATCGATTTATGTATTTCAAGAGTTTGACTATGTTATTTTAATGGATGGAGTTTTGGACTTTTTTTGGTTATGTGGTTATGAGCTTATGTGAGTAGATGGATATATGTGTTATGTGTTGTATTAATTCTTATAAGTGTCATCATAGGAAGAAGTGCATTGGGGAAGGGTAATTGTATAAGTATGGTGGCCAACATAGTTATACAAGTACCACAACTTCAATGGATTCCTGAGTATGATTGCATGAAAGAGGGTTAGTACATGCTTGTATAGTAGATGTTAGACGGATTTAAGTATATGTATCCCGATATGCCTATATATGTATGATCCCCTACAATTATCGATTGTACCCTTAGGAGGGTGGCTATCTCGCTTTTTTTATATTAAATCTCCGTTGTAGCGTATTCTTTGAGTTTCGTATTTCACGTGTACGTTTTAAAATGGTGTTCTTGGTTTTAAGTCTGAAATAACTTGGGATTTCTTTTGAGATAATGAAATCTTTTGTGTTGGGTCTTACATTCCTTTTAGTCGGTATATACTGAAAAGACTTGGAAATCTACTCTAGAGTTAGATAGTTGGTTGTATTTGGTAAAATAAGGGTAAGGTGTTGGAGTCGTGTTTGAAACAAGATGTAACATAAGATTTTTTTAAATCAACACTTATTTATTTCAAATTCTAAAAGACTTTCTTTAAAATAAAGCGAAATAAAATTTCTTTCTACTTAAATAGTTTATATAAATGAGCTTAATAAATATACGTCATTTATAATTATTTATGCAAGACTAAACAAAGTTCATGAAAATTTCACATACATTTATTTCTTTTCATTTAAAAAGGATTACGTTAATTACTAAGAGGATTCTTTAGTTTTTTTTTTAAAAAAAAAACAACTAGTATAAAACTGTTTTGGTCATAACTTGTTCGTTTTTAAAGCTTTTTGGGTGATTCAAAAGCCTAAAATTATGTACTCGGAATGTACTTTTCAAATATTTGGTATGTATAGTCATGGGGTGTCAGTAGCTTGATCGAAATTTTGGTACAAGTGACGGGTTCAAGGTTGAGTTTTGAATAGTAGTTTTTTTTATGATTTGGGATGCACGGGATACCTAGTCTTTGAGTTGAGTTTTGAGATCGTCTAGAAGGTTGTTGGTAGATTGTTTGAGTCACATAGATGTGGCGAGGAAAGAAAAAAAAATATTCTTTTCGAAAAGTCGATCTTGTGCACGGTTTAAATAATATGTCGCGGGGCATAAGATGTTTTGGTTGCCATTAAGTGTTTCTTGGATCATTTTTCGTTGTCATGAGTCATTTGAATTGGTACATGTTTGAGTTTTCCTTTTGAGTTTTCGTGGTTTTGGTCTGTTTTAACTCGTGCACGTGAAATGTCGTTAGTTATCCGTGGGTTTGATTCGTTGATCGTATCTAGTGGATTCAGGATGTAGTTTTGGGTTCGTATTGATTGGGAGCGTTGAGGTAGACATATGAAAGACTTGGTCGCGCCTACACGATTAAGTAGGTGGCCCTGAGAGAATGGTCGGAATACCCTTAGTGGGGATGAAAGAGTTAAAAGTTCGTAGACGAACTAATGTGGTCATGAGGTCTCTTAGGAGTGCCAAGGGCGATGAATAGAGATTTGTATAATGTATGGATGTTGGCACAAGTAACGCGCCATAGAGAGTGTTGGAAGGGGATATAATACCTCAAAGGTATTTATGATTGTTCGTAAGGCATGTAAGTTTTCCGAAAATTTCCTAAGATTTAGTAGGTTTGCCTATTACTGTGAGGTAGAACCATAAATAGAGCAAGTAGGAGAAGTGAGAGGAGTTGTAGTTAGTGCCTTTCCAAGGAAATTGTTGATGGAATGATTTTAAGAGCAAGAGTTATTAGAAATTACAACGGATGCAAGGTAAAATTTGAGTTGCTTAGTAGTAGATTGGCTGTGAAAAGCGGTTGAGTGGTCTGATAAGAGGAAGTATTGGTCTTTTAGAATACGTGTAGATTTTCGCGAGTAGAACGAGGTAGAAATTTATTCGTATTGCTTCTAAGAGAGGGTGCAAGGAGGACGTAGTTGAAACTGCTAAGGATGTTGTATGAACGCTTTGGGTTTACGGTTATGATTTTGGCTTCGCCGAGGCGCTAGCAGTTTTCATGGAGTCAATGAACCGGGGGTGCATGACAATATATAAACGAGTTGTCATCGAGAGAATCGACGACATCTTGATCTACTCAAATCTAAGAAGGAGAGTGAGGCGAATTATGAGTTGGTTTTGGAGTTGTTAGGAAAGGGAATTATACGTGAGATTTTCAAGTGTGAGTTTTAGGATTAAGTTGGCCAGGACGAGTAGTCAGAGATGATGGCATATCGTGGAACCAGCAAGGGGCAAAGTGAAGAAGGGTGAGGAAGCGTTTTGGAGGCTGAAGAGGTGGATTGGATAATGAGCAGATCTTGGAATTATCATAAGGACTGGATGAATTCGCGAAGCATGACGATACGTGGAGCAAGGATTTGGATGTATATGAGAACGACAAATAAAGGCGGTTGTTTATACGTTGTGGGAACTAAAGATTTGGGAGAACTAGATAGACTTAGTTAGTGGAGCTGGATTGTTATATCTGCCTAGAATGCTAGAGGCATTTGGGGTACGAGACGTAGAGAATGATCTATACAGATCATGAACGTATCCAACACATATTTAATCATCTTGATTGAACATTTGGAAAAGGTGATGGGTGAAGTTAAGTGATGAAAGAAAATTGCAAGGCCAAGTACCATCTGGGAAAGGCAAGCATGGTTGATGAGACATGGAATAAGAAGAATGAAGTGAAGCTGAGACGAACTTGAACTATATGGATGACGTTTTAGGGTGGTTTGGATGAAGGATGTAGGTTGCACGAGTTGAGTTGTCTAAAGCAGAGAACGCGTCAACATGTATGTTGCGTGGCTTGGACAATCATATGAAGAAAAGGGACGTAGACTATACTTCCTACATAGATAGGAGTAGCTTAGAAAGGGCGTTGTAAGGACGAACTTGGTGAAAGGGATACATAATGGGGTGGAGGAATAAGTACGACGAGAGTTGGGTGATAGTCGATAGACTGACTAATTCATCTCATATTTCAAGATGAATGAGAAGTCACGTAGTTGAGAAGTTGGAAGGATTGCGTACGGATGTGATGGAATAGAGGGTTTTGCGTAAAAGTTAGCCTAATATGTATGGAATGCCTTATGAAGGATTATGGCAAGGGAAGAAACGATGGGAAGCAAGCGTAGTATACCGTTGATAGACTAATGTTTGGTATGAGCATACTATAGGGGTAATTGAGAAAGACGCCTAGAGCATTGGAGTGAGATTTGGAGATAGTTGGAGAACGCATTATATTATAAAGAATTCTCCTACAAAGAGTGAGACACCAATGAGAGGGGCATATTCCCCATTGATGAGAATGTAAGGAATAAAGGAGGAAACACCTAAATTATAGGCTGAAGACGGGATATAAGATGGTATGGAAATTAAGATTGTGGAGAGACAAGTGAAAAGTAGTATGGAGGAAGAATGATTCGAGGGAGCAAGAGGTTGTGAAGATAGTGGGGTGATATTGAAGAGAAACATTAGAGCAAGAGGTTAGTAGTCACGAACAATGGAACGTCCACCTAGAGAAAAGGTGTAACACATGTTAGTATGGAGGATGGTTAGTTACTTGGTGCCGAGCATGGGAAAGCAAGGATGAGGTGGTGGTTATGACATGTTTCTTGTGAATATTATGGGAAGCTTTTGGTTATGCAATCCTGCATATACCATTGGATGTGTTTAAGGTTGGGAGAACTTCCGAATGATGGAAAATCCGTAGAGGATAGAAGCCGTTAGGTATGGTAATAGGAATTGTAGTAGAAACTGCTGGAGTTAATTCATAGGAGATGAGGTGGATCACCGTTACAGTGGGATGAAGTTAGAAGCGGCCAACGTATTGGACCGGAGGTGGATCGGAAAACTATGGAGGTGGTGGCAGTGACTAAGTAGAGGTTGAAAATAGCAAAGAACCGACAAGAGAGCTATGCTGACAAGAGGCGTAAGCCGTTGAGATTTGAGATAAAGTTATGCTAAAGGTTTCACCTTGGAAAGGGGTGATGCGGTTTGGAAAGAAAAGGGAAGTTAGCACCTAGATTTGTGGGTCCATTTGAAATCCTTGAAAGGATTGGGCTAGTGGCGTATAGGTTGAGATTACCGGAGGAATTGAGTAGTGTGCATGCCGTATTTCATGTATCAAACTTGAGGAAATGCTTAGCAAGAACTGACTGGAAAGTACCGTTAGATGATATTAGTATGGATACGAGCCTTCGTTTTATCGAAGAGCCGATAGAGATTTTGGGTCGTGAAGCTAGGACGTTGGATAAAAAGTGTAATATACCGTAGTTATGGGTAGATGGATGGAACGTGGACTAGAGTTCACATGGGAACGGGAAGGATTTATGAGGAGCAAGTATCCTCAGCTAATTGATAATGACGATCCTAAGGAGTAAATCTCGGGACGATATTTCTATTTGGAGGGAGTGATGTGACAACCGTGGTTTTGAGGTTCGTCACTTGGTCTTATTTTAAGGTTAATTTATGTGTGACTATGTGATTTACGTGTTTACATGTTGTTTTGCGTGAACGAGGATGGTGTGGATATCGTTTATGGGTATAAAGTACTCATAAGTAAATCGAGGAACGGTTATTTCATGTTCATGAGCTCACAAATTAGTGACTATGAAATGAAATGGTGTTATTTTGGTGTTTACGTATACGTATAAGTATTATAGTAAATTGTATTTTTTTAGGATTTGGGGTTTAGCATTTAGAGGTCTCGGGTAAGGTGTTTAGTCATGTGAGTATTTTTCGGGATGGTTTTCAGTCATTTAGGACTTAGTTATAAAGCTTATTTCAAAATTTAAGATTTTTTTTAAAACTGTATATTTTACGTTTTTTTACGGTATACGCGTAAATTTGACTAGTTTTACGGTTTTGAAGGCTTTAGGAGATGAAATAAATTAAGGAAAATTAAGGTAATATTGTTATTACAATTATTAATTAGTTTAATTAAAAAATACGAAATTATGGGGGGTAAGGGTCGGTTAAAACAAAAGGAAGGAAAAAAAAAGAAAAAAAAAAGAAAGTGGACAATTATACTTGGGCTAGGACTTGTCAATAACTATATAAGGTGTAAAATAAGATGGAAAAGACATAATCCCTGGAGAAAAAGAAAAAAACGACGGCCAATTGAGAAAAGTTAGGGTTCTTCAAAAAAATCTTGGTTTCCATTAATCTTAAGGTAAAACCTTCAAATCCCTTTTCAATTTAATTGTTTTTAATTCTTTCTCAATCATCTTATGATGGATTTAGGTTAGGGTTTAAATTAAAATATGTATATTAATGATATTATAATGATTAGGTGAATTAGGGCTTGTAATTAGTGGAGTTATGGGTAATTAATTAGACTAATTATGTTAAAATCGTTTTTTAAAAACTGAGCAGAATTTTAGGTCAATTGTTTTGACCATATATAGAGTTCTACAAACTCTTATTTTACGATCCAAGTATACCTGAAAAGGTAATTGAGTTGGTTTTCAAATTCAAGAAACGAGAACTAAATTGGAGGTCGTGAAGTGGGTCAAAAACAGGTTACAACAGTCGGAAGTCAAAACAGTTTTGAAATCAGCGGGTTTTCAATCAATGTTTTAGGGTGATTGGGGTACTTAGGAGTACACTTGAGCCCTCTAATGAGCATGGGAGTTGGTTTATATATTAAATAAGAGGCCTGGAGGAAGGCTAAGCAAATGGGTTAGGGGAAGACCCCTTAATCATAACAAACTTTTTGTATGTTCAAAATCAGTAAAATCCGGATAGACAAAAGTATATATATATATATATATATATATATATATATATATATATATATATATATATATATATATATATATATATATATATATATATATATATATATATATATATATATATATATATATATATATATATATATATATATATATATATATATATATATATATATATATATATATATATATATATATCGGGGCCTTAACAGTAGCTTTAAGGTTGGAGAAAATGGGAGGAGTTGGCTAACATATGTAAGGGCATAGGGTTTCTTTTACAGAGGTCATGGGTATGGTTAGGTGGGCGTTTGGCTTATAGTTTGCAGACCTAAAAACCAGGACTGTTTTGGGTAAAATGTTAACGAGACGGGGTATGAGGTAAACTAAGTTAAGGGATTTATAGAGGGGTGTAATGAGATGCTTAGAGAATATAAATGGGGTATATATATGGGTGAAGGTTAGATGTCCATCATGGATTGATGAGCCATCTTAGTGTTTGGTTCATGTTTTGATTGTGTGCTTTTGTTTGTTAGCTTTTTGCTAGTGCGCGGATTGTTAGAGAAGCTCAATCAGGTGAGTTTCATAGTCCCATGTCTTTTTATGATTTGAATTCCAGATGAGATGGAAGAGACACTCTATGGTTTTGTAACTAATGTTGTGTATGTTTTTATGGTTTGTGATGGACTTGTGTGTGCACTTATGTGATTAACTGCTATGTGATTCTTGATTGTGTTTATGATTTGGATCGGGGAACACGTACCGTCTCAGTTATTGTGGTTTGACTTGGTACCAAGGGGATGTTAACAAGGCGGGGCCTTGGGGAGGTACATAGATGTGTGAGCATCTATGGGACCAATGGATAATGACAAGGCGGGGCCTTGGGATTGGTACATAGGTGTATGGGCGCCTATGGTACCATGGTGTTTGGTAAGACTGGGAGCCTTGGATTTGGTTTGGAATGATTGATCTTGAATGTTAGTTGTTAATGCATACTTGTAGCACATTGTCCATATGGTTTAGTGGTTTATGGTTGTTCACATCTTATAATAATCTATTTTCGGTTGGAGTCTAAACTTATGACTCTCACCAACATTATGTTGACGTGTTTTAGTGTATCTTTCAGGTTTTAAAGTGGTTAAGCGTTAGAATATATGTGGCTAGGATTGGAGTCGCGTAGGAATTCATTTAGAAGGAGATCCCCGTTCCTTCTTAGTTTATTTTTCTGTTTGTTTCAATAAGTGATACTATGAACCTATATGTTGATTTGTTTGTGTTATTTGTTTGTCTTGGGTAAGAGGTGGGACTGTTACCTACTTACCTAGACTCCTGCATTGATGAGATATTGTCATGACATTTGTGTCACCTTTTATGGCATTTCTAATTCATATAGTTCTCTCTATGGACACGCTATTGTTGTGATGATATCCATGCGTCGCGTCCCATATTCCGCCATGGTGGGGTGTGACAATTTGAGTCTACGCCGTAAACATGAAATACAGCTAAAGATGGAAAAGACAAGTTTTTCGGGCAAATCAATACAAGATGTGAAGACCTACGACGTAGAAGGGACAAATTCCTAACAAGACCATCAATTTTGGGAAAGAAGACCTACGTCGTAGGAGATTTTCAGGTCTACGCCGTAGAAAAGTATGTAGATTAGGAAATCGTATATATAATGACCTACGGCGTTGATGGGAATATCATATACACCGTAGACATGTCGAACACTTTAAATAGAGGGCATATTCAGCCATTTTAAGCCATCATTCAATAGTTATGTGTTTTAGTGGGTGACACGCAACTAAAGAGGAGTAAGCGAAGGTTTGTAGCTGCGTATAGAGTAAATCCTTTGGGATTCGCCCGGATATTCGACTAGGAGATCAAGAGCATTGATCTGGCTCACTTGTAGTTATACTTCAATTTGTTAAGGTCAAGTTAATTCACGTATTACTTTGATTATCTGATTTGTTGATATATTTTATGTTTATGCTTCATTATAGTTCTTGCCATGATAACTATTTTAATTTTATTGCATCATTACAATTTTTACAGTATGTTTAGAGATCCTTATGTTTGATTGAAGTTGGGATATAAGGTAGTATATGACCTTACCTTGGTCATAGATGACTATTCTTGGTGGATCGTCCTGATAACAATTAGGGTGATCTCTTATATTCACTACTTTAATTTAGAATGCGAGACTAATTTTTTATCTTTGATTCTTATTTTGTCAAAATAATAGGATGAAAATATGGCTTACATAGATAAGACCGTAGTTTTAGGCTCGATCATATGAGTAAGTCTTAGAAGCACTAGTAAAGAATATCTGATAATTTGTGCAGTATGCTCCTCAACTTGAGTTTCTATCTATGACTGGTAGGAGTCCAACCCTTGTCTAACATGCGCATAACATATCTTTTAAGTTAGTAATATTAAAAATTACAATATTTTATCCTAATTGATTGAGTTCTTCTCTTTAGTTGATTGCCACTATAACCACTATATGGCGAACACCTATTTCGTCATATTACACCAATAGGCTTAATGCAATACCATAAACATTTAATCAAAAATTCCATTTGTTCCTTTTCCATGCTTTCTAGGTAGAATGTCATTTTAATTAGATAGTTAGGCAATCCAAGCCATTCCATGGTCGACCTTGAATTTACCATTATTATATTACACACTATCGGCTTCGCTACTAATTAGTGCGTTTATAGGTAGACCGAGTTTTATAAAGATAAAATTTGGTAGGATAATTTCTTTAAAAGAAAATATGCATCATTCGTGGACTGGAAAAGCGTTAAGCAAAGCATTACTATGATATCCTCTACAGAAGTTGAGTATGTCGTTGTTGCGGATGCTTCGATAGAAGTAGTCTAGATAAGGAAACTTATTGATGGACTTAGAGGTGTCTCTCCATCGAATAAAGAACACATGGAAACAGTTATGCTGCCATTTCCACTACCGATGAGCCTAGAATAATGCAGGGTGCCAGACTTTATCAAAGGATCTTTCACTATATTCGAGAAGTTATCGAAGATGACGAAATTGTTCTTAACAAAGTTCATGTAGATGATAATGTAGATGATCCGTTTACGAAACCAACGTTATTAAATAAGCATTATGAGCATGTTATGTCTATTGGTCTTCGTAGTGCTAGTAGTCTCATTGAAATCTATGATAAATTTACTTTATGTTATTAGTATTTAGACAAGGGATGTTTAAACGATTGTTATTTTTAAATGAAATTTATTCGTGGAATTATGGTCTTAATTTTTTAACAATTGTGTCATATATTTGCATCTTTAATCCATGGGTGTAATATCTGCATATTTTTTGTATTATATACATTCTAAATTTGTCCATTATTAGTTAACAATATAGGAGTATTGTTAAATGAAGACAAATATGAGAGTTGGTAGTACTTTACTGAATATATAAAGATGATTCTTGCAAACTCATAGGTTACTCAATGTGGCTGAATAATTAGATTTGCCCACCAAGTATAAATCAACTTTATGGATCAACGTCATTAAGTAGTTACACATATGATAAGAATTGTTAGTCCTTAGACTTGAGATGCAAGCGGGTCTTTGCATGGATGAATATCATGTTTTGATTATATGAAAACATTGTGCCTGTTATAAGGACAGTTATAAAATTTATATTTTTAATTGTTTTTGACATGTGTAAAAGATATTTGTAAAAATGAGATTTTGTTCCTCCACTGTAACATAGTATAATACATACTGGGACTGTCGTATGTTTGATCGGATTATATATTTATTGTATTTATTTAATTTACCGACACTTGAACATTTAACGGTTGTTAGTTTATAAGTTAAAAGGTTAACGGTTAACTAACAAGAAAGCTTTAAACTTCGCAGTAGCTAATGTAAATACCATATAAATTTATAGAAAGTCAAAAAGTCAAATCAAAGAGGGTGTGAGGTTGAGTTCGACCGACTAGGAGACAATAAAAGGGTTAAAAGGCTTTGGAAGCCTATTGGAAAAACTCAAGGAACAAGTAACCTCCTTAGGATTTCACCCTATATAAGGAGGGTAATTGTTCATAAGTTTTATTCATTCCTAACCCTAAAAGCACACGCATAGAGTCGGTTTATCCTCTTGGTAAAACCGCATTTGATATTACCATAAAGTTAGGGTTGTCTTTGGTGATTCTTTTGTTCAAGTTTGTAAGATCTAGCAATCTGGTTTAATCAAGTAGGCATAATGTGGATACACATAGAAACAACTATTTTTGATTTATTAGGGTTTAGATAATGATGAGGTATACACAAATTGGCGGTAATTTTCCGTTTGTATCCTTGATTGAGTTCAAGAAAGTAAGTACATCTCTTCCCTTTTATGTTAATTGTTATGTGCATACTTGATCTATTTTCCATTGCGTTAGCTCATAACGTTCTTGTACAGATGTATTTAATCATTAATTCCATCAAATATGCCTTACTTACATGGAGTATCACAAACGTAAATTTCTCAATTTTTGACCAAAAATACCCTAATTACATGCAGTATCACAAACGCAAATTTCTCAACTTATGATAAAATCATGTAGACTACCGGTCATGTGCCATTGACACGAGAGCAACGACGAACAATGGTTGCAATTAGGGACGAAATTTAAACGTTGTCGGTAAATAAGCCAACTTAAAAACTATTTATTTTAAAAGAGCTCATATATATTACGTTGAAAACTTCGTTTTAAAAATTACTACAATCATATATAAAAACATAAAGTTTATACAAAATCGAAAAATCAAAACAAAACATGACCTCTTTCAATCCTTTGTAAGTTATGTTTATGAAAGCAATCATCAATGTGACTACTCTATTTACACAAAATACCAAAAAATAATTACATGAACATATGTTGATTTTCATAGGCTTTTAGGCTGGTGGAAGTGGTGGCTAAGCCACGAGTGAGTTATATAACTCACGGGTGAGTCCCATTCCCCCCATAAAAGTCACGTGCGAGTTAGTCCCCAGAAGAAAAAAAAGGGCCAAACTCATCTGAGTGAGTTTAAGTTTTGTGGGCTCAAATGTTTTTATTTTTTGGGTTAAGTTTATTTGTGGGTGTTTTTGTGAATGGGGTATGTTTAAATAATAAAAAAATAGGTATGAAAGGTGCGTGTGGGTGAGTTTGGGTGAGTGCCATTATCTCCGTGGATGAGTTTTGGTGAGTTTGGTAAAAAGCTAACGTGGCGCTGAGGTGACGGTAAGTGAGTTTCACCCCACTCCCACCAGTCTTATAACCTTTACAAATACAAGTATTAAGTGGGTCTGCACTGATTTGGTTGATGATTCTCTTAATCTATAACACATAAATCAACTAATGACTACTTGCAGGTAGGGGTGTCGAAAAAGTTGACCTGACCCGAACCCGACCTGAACCCGAACCCGAATAATCATATTCGGGTTGGGTCACTCGGGTCTAAAAGTGTATTCGGGTCAATTCGGGTTGACCCAAATTGACCCGAGTTCTAATTAGGCTCGGGTTCGGGTTATATATTTTTTACCCTTGACCCGACTTGACCCGACCCGACTTGACCCGAACCCGACAACCCGACTTGACCCGACTAAAATTACATTTTTTACATTGAATTAGTACTTAATTGAGCCACTTTTTACACATTTTCCTTAAACTCGGGTTGACCCAAACCCGAGTTGTCCCGAACCCGAGTTGACCCGACCCGAATTGACCCGAACCCGAGTGACCCGAGTTTTAATTAACCTCGAGTTCGGGTTATATATTTTTTACCATTGACCCGACTTGACCCGACCCGAGTTGACCCGAACCCGACCGGGTCAACCCGAATCACACCCTACTTGCAGGTGTACAACTTACTCAAAATTAAAAATTAAGAATGACAATGAAACAAAAAGAGAAAAGTGAGAATGAGGTGGTAATTATTTGCTTAGCTGGAGGGTATCAATCTCATCTGGTATGCCAATAGGACCCCACACAAAGGGACAAATCTTGCAAAACATTAAAACCAAAAGGTAGCAAAATGTAAATTACCTTTTATACAAAGTATAATACAAAATCTTCCAACTAACTCATTTGCCAGTAGCAGTACCAGACAACCCAATTCTACTTCTTTACAGCCCATACTTGCCCCCATCAAAAAAAAAAAAAAAGAAAAAAAAAAACATTTCTTACTACAAGTAGCAATGAAGCTAAATTAATTTGTATTCACATTGTCAATATGATAATATTTTACTAAAAAGATTCATAAATAGTAAATGATGATCAAGAAATGATCATTGTATCTTTATTCATTTCACCATAAATATTCCTTCTTTATTTTTATATTTATATATAAAGAAAAAACATTTTCTTGCTACTAATAAATAAGAAAAAAAAACATTACAAATAAATTCATCAGTCTGGTTTCGAATGTGTGTCGGCGCAAGGTCACTTTCTGTCGGCATTGTTTGTGGGATGATGTTTTTTATTTTTTATTTTATAAAAATTAGTTGCTGAAGTTGTTGATTATTTTGATACCCTTTACACCCACATTCCCACAAATACTAGTTATTTTGCTACTTTTATAGCTAATTCTTGGTTATGAATTTCATTAAAAGCTTTAATCTTTTAATCTGGGCTTGTTGAATAAGTGTATAAAGTTTGGTCTTTTGGGGATCTTGCTAACCTGTTTTTGGTAATTTTTTTTTTATAACTTATATATGTTAATTGATTATATGTGAAATAGTTGTGTTGTGCATGACTATTTAATTAGTACTAATAGAATATTGTCTTGAACTGTCATTAATTAGCAATGTACTTTATTTTTCTCAGCTGTCAGACTATGTTTATCAAATACTATGTGTTAAATAGTTGGGGTATGGTATTGGTATTATATATGTGGTGTGTTATTAAGGTTTTGTGTGTTTGTATGTAGGGTGTACTCGAAAATAGGTGAATTAGTTTGACTTACTAAATGTCAAGGGCTCTTGCAGCGATAGTCGGAGGTGCTGCGGGAGCTGTGGTGTTGGTTGGGGTTGTGATATTCGTTACATGGTTCTTTTTATGTAATAACCGAAGTGTGTCGAGAACTTCAGAAACGGGCTCTTCTGATCCATCTCAAGGTGACTTTTAGAATAACTCGTGGTGTGTCATGTGCCATGTATGTTGATTAACGAATTAAGCTTCATTTCATGAATTTGTAATTGATAGTGATTTGGTGATGTCCAGTTGGAAGAACCCAGGGAGTTGAGTTGGTCGTCAGAGAAACAAGGCGCTTTGAAATTGAGGAATTGTCTTTGGCTACTAAAAATTTTAGTGAAAAGAATTTGATTGGGGAAGGAAAATTTGGGGAGGTATACAAGGGATTATTACTTCATGATGGTATGCTAGTAGCAATAAAAAGGCGACCGGCTCCCCCTAGTCAAGAGTTCATTCAAGAGGTAATTAATCATATTCATATCGGTGTGATTGATACTTACATCTGGAAGTCCTCTAGTTTGCCAATATCGTAGTATTGTTTTTTTTTTGTTTGGCATAATTTGAATTTAATGTTAATCAGGCGAGGTATCTGGCATCTATTCAGCACCGGAATATTGTGACTCTTCTAGGTTACTGCCAAGCAAATGGTCAACAAATCCTTGTATACGAGTATGTACCCAATGGAAGTGTTTCAATCCACTTGTATGGTAAGTCTGCATTTAGTATTCAGTTTTGCTTTACCAGTTACTTAAAAGCACATACACTCTCTCAATCCACCAAAATCTTCATTGCATTATGATTTATGATGTTCCATGATTTCAACGTGCAGGGGCTGGTCAGGTTACTAAAGAGAAGCTTGAATTCAAGCATAGGCTTTCGATAGCTCTTGGGGCAGCTAAAGGTGATCCTCTGCAAAATCAGTGAGCATTTTTGGCTTTCCTGGTATTAGTTCATCTTTTATTAGATAAAATACAGAATCTTTTGTAAGTTGGCTTTTGAAAGAATTGGGCTACTAGCTAGAGCTGCTTGTTTGTGTACATTTTGTGTGTATTAGTAGTTTGTAACTCTCATTCATATTCTCAAATGTTCAGGTTTGGCTCACCTTCACTCCCTAAGCCCTCGTTTGGCACACAAGGACTTCAAAACAGCAAATGTTCTTGTGGATGAAAACTTTATAGCCAAGGTTGCTGATGCAGGTGTCCGAAATTTTTTAGGAAGAGGTGACACAGCAGGGCCGTCTTCTCAAGTTACAGCTGATGAGATATTCCTTGCTCCAGAGTTATACCCTTTTCATATCTTTGTTTGTATTCACAATTTATGGAACAACGTCTAAAATTGTATTTGTGATAGGGTGAGAGAGTTCAGACGCTTTTCGGAAAAAAGTGACATTTACAGTTTTGGTGTATTCCTTCTGGAGTTGGTTAGTGGTCAGGAAGCAGCGGAATTGCTTTCTTCAGACTCCAACCAAAATATTGTTGAATGGGTACAAAGCTCAGCACTATTTGTATATGTTTCCGTGTGGCTGTTCAATTGTTACATAATCCTGATTTCGTTGCTTTAAAAGGTACATGACCATCAAGAAGCAGGCACCTTATCTAGTATTATTGATCCACGGCTCGGAAACAGTTTCACAGCTGAAGGTATGGAAGAGTATATCCAGTTGATAGTTCGATGTGTTGAAGTTTCTAGTGAAAGAAGGCCAACAATGAGTTATATAGTAACGGAACTCGATCGAATACTTGAAAAAGAAATGAGCTTGACAACAATCATGGGGGAAGGTACCCCGGTTGTGACACTTGGAAGTCAACTATTCAGGGCTGCAAAATGAGCTCCCCATCGGCATTGGAAATTTATTTATTAATTTCATCTCAATTATTGTGTGCTTTGTGAAAATAACGTTTATCTTTTCTTTATGTTTGGGAAGGAGATTCAGCTGTTTGATAAGTGTATAAAGAACAGCTGAATGATTCTATTTTTTTCTTTCTCAATTTATCATTACTTTTTTGTTGTTTACTCCAGAATGAATAACCTGATTATTATTGATTGTGAATATAAGAAGAAGGTTGCGATTGGTGTGTGATATTGTACATGATACGATCCTTGTTTATCATTAACAGCTGGTGTTTGGTACTTGTGAATGTTTTTCTACAGCTGGATTTCTCAAAGAGTGAAGATTCCAGATCTTTAGTACACTATTGATTGCGGATACTATTGGGCTGGGGAGGACATGCGACAGAAACCTGGCCTTAAACGCATTGGCTCTTTGTGAGATTATATTTTATGTCCAACTTCTTAATTTTGTTATTATTTTTTGTTTCAAAATGGTACGGTCAACTGCAATTCCTTGAGCTTTATTGATGCTTTCCTTCATTATATGATTATCAGGTTCAGAAATATAAAAAAAACGATAGCATGATTTTTAGACCTAGGTAAATGTTAGCTCCCATAATGATTGTTAGCAATAAAAATAACTTTTTCTCTTTACTATGGTAAGTGTTATCTTTACTCCATTATGCTTATTTGGCTACATGATTTTACAAAAGCCGAACACTAGGGGCAGCTGTCTGTCTCTACTCTGATAAATTGGCGGGCTGAAGACTATCACTCACTACCACAGTACTACCGGTGCTAATAGTTTCAGTCCGGTACCATATCTTCCTTTATATATCTTTTATATGATCTGTTTTTGTTTAGAATTAAATTTAAACGAGTTATAAATTTTGGTATGTGATTTAACTTCATGTTCAGTGGACTGTTGTGTCAAGTATAGCCCATGAAAGTGAGATGTTGTTTCACTCACATTTCACCTTTTATGTCCCTTAGTGCCAAAATATCCTTTAGTGACTGGCTCCTTTTACAGATTCCAACGGATTTTCAGTTTTGATATTTTTTTATACCTGCTTAATTAAGCTATTGGAGAATATTTAGAAAGTTGAGTTACTCAATTCTAGAGATTTTTTTTTTTAATCTAATTTCGTCTTGAAGGCCTACTTCCGTGATGTCCTTGTTTTAATTTGGCCCTTTGCCTCGTGTTGCTTTCTTGATTATGCCACTGGGAAGAGGGTGTTTCACAAATTATCAGCAATGTTTTTATTGATGCAGTTCTGTAAGACTGTCCTGTACTGCTGTTAGAATCCGATTAGTGTAAAGATGCATGATTTCACTTTGCTCTAAGTAGACTCGAGTTAAAACTAGATAGGGACTATGTAGCGAGTAGTCTTCGGAGAAACTATTTCATGTGATTTTGTTGAACCTACGCTAATACTGAAATGACTTTTTTGTTAAAGTTCCGCAAGTTGGAAAGAGGGTATCTGTCATAAGATCAACCTTAGAATATATCATTATCAATACGTAAGATAGTTCGTGTGGTGTTCACATGTATCATTAAACACTTGTGTTCTTTCCCAGGAAATTTCGCCATGTCCTTTTACCATGTCTTTTCTAGGACACATTAAGGTGCTGTAAGACACTATTGATTTGAGTACCACTAAGAAAAGGTCTGCCAGAAATGATGTTTCAGTTCCGAAAATTGCGTCTTTGTTCAAAAAAAAAAAAAAAAAAAAAAAAAACAAGGACAAAGGCAGCAGTTTAGCAAATAAGAAACTGAAGAGGAAACACATAAGCATTTATACTTGCAATAATATACATGTTTGTCTATTCGTGAGATAAGGTTTTTTTTTTCTTTTCCTGTGGTAGTGATTCTCTTCTGCACACAAAATAGAACATTGTCATTCCATTAATGCATTCAGAGCTTCTGATGGTACATAAGCTTTTTATTTTTATGTATCCTTTTTTTTTTCACAAGAGACTGTTTATTAGTTTGTACTCTGCAGTGGTTTGATTTTGGTCAGGTAAATAAGTTTATGCGCAGTTATCTGTGTAAAGAAGTTGTTTCTTTTGCTATTATGCGTTCTGAGTTATGTTTTTTATTTGGTTCCAAGGTCTCATTCTTGTGAAATCAAGTCCATGTTATAGTCAATAAGTTTCAGCAACTTTCGTTCGTTACATTTCTTTGTAGTTGTTTAATAGGTTGGGGCGTGTACGGTTCGGTTTGAATCGGTCTTTGGCTAAATTCGAAACTTGTTTTACTTAGAAAATTCGATATTGTTCTTTACCATTTTTTGTCACACTTGAGTCTAATAATATTTATTGTAAATTTATACTTTTTCGCGTACATAGACGAGACACAAACATGCAAGTAGGGGTGGGCAAAAAAAAACCCGTCCATGACCTGATCCGGTAAAAAAAACCAACATAAAAAAGAGGTTTTTTAAAACAGGTTTTTCTCAAACCGATCAGGCGGTTTGTAACTGGTTTTATAAAATAGTCGTGACATGTTTAAAGCAGGTGAAAAATCGGTTAAAACCAAACCGATCCGTCGATCTGATTCGGTTAAAAGCCGAGTAAAATCTAACAAAAACTTGTTTTAAACATATCCGGTTTGTTGACCAGTTGACTCAACCTGAACCGGTTTAAAAAAAAAAAAATGATTTGCCCACCTCTATATGCAAGTAAACATACGCATTGTACTATCATTGTCACATATTGATGTAGACTAAAAAAATGAGATAATAAATGGATATGTTAATCAGAGCCGGCCCTGGTACCGGGCGAAGTGGGCGACCGCCCAGGGCATCAAAATTTAAGGGGCATCAAATTTTAATTCGGTATTGCATTAGTAAAGAAAAAAATAGAAGATTAAATCGTAAGGTTTTTATGGAGTTATGAGCTCAATGAAGAAGACGATGAACAGGGAAAGTGAATAAACAGAAAAGGAAGGTGGGTCACGTGGGGGTGAAAATGTGAAAGTGACTCTTTACATGCGTCTTTATTTATAAACCAATATATTTCTTTTTAACTTTTTTATTTATACAATAAATGGCAATTATTTCTAACTACTGGTAGTATATTTTGTACTACTTTTTTGTTAAGACTTAATAGAATATAATTTATTTTGTTTATTAATGTTTTATATTTCGAAGCATATGTTTAAATTTTGACTTATAAGATACTAGACGAGTACCCGCGCATAACAGCGGAATTGTTTTATATTTGCTTGTAAAGTCATTTTTTGGGCGTCTCGTCAAAGACAACATGAGAGTCAAGAACGTCCCTGCTTACGAGGGCATTTTTCGATCGTCATGCCCACCCTGCTTACAAGGGGCATTTTTTAATCATCCCGCCCAGGGTAGCATAAAAGTCAGGACCGGCCCTGATGTTAATGAATACTAGAAACAATTCTTTCAACAATCGTTGATTTCGACTAAATACCGATTATTATGGTTAAAATATGGCAAAAGCTGCCAACACTTGTTTTTATTATAAAACTGATGAACATAAACAAGTCCAACGAAAAGTGTAAAAAAACAAAAAAAATATGAATAACTCCTAAAATAAAGTGTTTTGGGTCTCGAAAATTCTGTAACGAGGCGAAGTGTGGTTACAGCTGCATCCGTCTCGTTTATGGGCTCGACTTGACTGGCCGTGGGCCTTCTAACTACTCCCGGATCTCAAGTTATGTCCATTTTAATAAACCTTTTTTTTTCTTACGCGCTCATGGGCCTCTAAAAGAAGTCAGCCCGTTCATCGATACTTGGGCCTCCATCGTTCCCTCAGGATAGAGAAAATTCGTCATCGAATTTTCAAAATTGTCGTCATCAGAAGAATCACCACGGTAAGGCAACAAGTGCTTCACATTGAAAACATCATAACATCTGGTAACTTCAAACGGCAAGCATGAGTTCATCTTCTTCACAGTTTCTAACGGACCAATCTTCTTAGCGGGTAGTTTATTATACTCACCAACTAAAAAACGATCCTTAGTTAAAACAACCAATACACGATCACCTAATTCAAATTCAACATGCCTTCGCTTTTGATCCGCATCGTGCTTGTGCTTGGAATTGGCGTGAACCAAGTTGTCATGAACAGTTATATGAACATCATGTAACCCATCAACCAGGGACGGAACCAGGAGACGAAGCTACCAGGTGCACTCACAATAAACTAAACAATGCAACAACAAATTTTTTTTGGGACCAGTTGTATTAAGCATAAATCTAACAAAAATCAAAGTATTTTAACAAATTTAACACTACACTACAAAAATTCATGGGTATCCCGAGACCCTCCGGGTCCCACCTTGGTTTCGTCTCTACCACCAACAAAATCATGCACTTTCTTGGGAACATAATTAGAAACATAAGGAGTCATTAGATCAAGAGTACCACGTGGTTGAGTAGAATAAACCACCTGGAATGAACTAAAGCCAGTGCTTCAAATAACAACATGATTATGAGTAAACTCAGTTGACGAAACTTCTAATCTCCCATGCCTTCACATGATTACCATGTCACACCCCCAAATTAACAGAGTACATGAATACACTGGGGTGTAGCTATCATGACTATCATAAGACATATATATAAAGAACGACATTAGAAAGCCGTTTTAAATTCATTAAACATAAATAAAATTGTTCGGAACCATTTGATACAACTTTATAAAGTAAACTAAATTTTGAAGACATTACATTAGAGTTTAAATTCCCAAAAGATAGTCACGACAATTTACTTATCTCCCATGACACAACCAAATCACTCCTCCGTCTTGATACTTGAGAAAACATTGCTAAAGTGTCACAAAGGTTGGTGAGTTCATAGGTTTAAGTATAACTAAATGTGATGAACCATAATATTTTAGTCAGGCAAACACCCTATAACCAACAAGGCTATAATCATAAAAGTATATTGTTACATTCCTACGTCTAAGCTCATGACACCGAAGTGTTAACCATAGCAACAATATATAATAGGAGCCCAAAGCAGATGCCTATCCTGGAGCATACTTGTGGATTCAAATATAAGTGTATCTAATTTGAACACACAATCACAATTAGATAGGGAGGTCAATCCCAAAAAATCTATCCATAAAATTTGCGCTTACACACAAGTAATTAATGGTTCATGATAGTGGGCTAAAGGCAACTAGATATCGGGGACTTACACATCAAGTAGGAAAACGTATCAAGTTTTAGCACTTATGTTCATCCGTAAAAATAATCAATGTTCTCACCCCAAAAGCATTTAAAGCGATTAAAGAGTGGGGCTATGAAACTCACCTCGATGAAATAACAAAGCAGAAATAATAGTAGTGGCACAGGAAACATGGCACACAAATCGATGCAAAAACATTCTACTCACATCCCTAGTAAAATTAGCCGTACTTAGGCAAAATATGCCGTATGAATGAGTTTATAACATTTTTTTCCTAGCATGTGCTTTCCTTTAAGTTTTGAAAACGTAAATAATTTTTTTGAAATTATTACATTTGGGTCGAAGGGTTATTTTGTCGTTATATAATTCGTGCGTTAATAACCCGCAAAATGTAAGGTTGGTGATTTGGGAAACTAGGTTGTGAGATCAACAATAATTAATTAGAATCGCCCTCGGGGTTTTTAACACCCCCAATTTACATTGCGCAGCGGAAATACACAATTGGGTGCTAAACACAAGTATCATCACACAAGGTATATTGAACGACTCAAAATGAGACGTTTACACATAAAAGATAAATAAGATTTTACCACATTGTCTAAAACATTCATTTCATACCATAGTATACTAAAACAACATCAGAGTAAAGCGTTTAGTCCCCCACGGATCTCGACCATCAAACCACAAAGTTTTAGTACAGTACACATGACATTAACCAAATTGTTCATAAGTAAAAAGGGAAAGAAAAGGTTTTAGACCACAACACTTCAAAAGCAAACCAACAACATTCCACAGCAATGCTCCGCCATGGTTCACCTTCGATTACCCGAAACACATGCTTAAACGAGTCAACAATAATGTTGAGCGAGTCCATAGGTTTAACAAATCACATTTGAACACAAGAGGTAAATCAATCATAATCATTTAATAGAACTGTCGTGCACACAATCTATATATAGGCAACTCATCTTATAGCCAAAGCTATACATTTGTATTTAAGCTCATGACACCGACCCCTTAACCAATTAGTCACCCATGCCAAATTCCAGCATGACTAGATAAAACCATTGCCCCTCTAGGGTATTAGTTGCTAGATATATACCCACATCTCATTCATCATAATTACCCCTCCAAGAGATTACTCAACGTACAACTCTTGAACGAGATAGGGTGATTAACCCCGTAGTACTACCATTTGAATAAGCGGCTATTCCTAACTCACAACATCACGTTAGAACATAGTTAACGGTTCATGAAATTAGGGTCTTTAGCAACAAGGTACTCAATACAATTCAAGGCAACATTCGGGTCCCAACAATCAATCATGACTTGTGTTCATTTTATTTCAAATAGCATGTATCCCCCTCGCGGGTTTAAAATCATTTAATAACTAGTATGAAGCGAAGCTACAGACTCACCTTAGTATAAGAGACGTAGCAAGAGGATCGTCGATGATAAGTGATGCCCGTCAAACACGAGAATCGCAACCTATCAAATAAGGCGCGTTCATTAATAATAGACTCGAGTATAAACCATACATAATAACATCAAAATCAAAATCATAAAATCACGACAAACCCGAAAGAAAACAATACAAGTGATACAATTATACTCTTTTATATGTTTAATTTATCAATCTATACTCTCGATAAAAATCTGTTGGCACATACCAAATGTACAAGCTCATTTACCTCACTTAGACACGTCAAAAGTTTACCCAACGACTCGAGGAACTCACTTACTATCTATAAAAGGTCTCCCAAAATTTTCGTCAAAAGTTTTTACTTCTAAGACCCCTGCCCGACACATCTTTGAACTACAAAAAACGGACAGTTTTACGTCTTCGACTCATACAACCATTTTGACCTCTCTAAACAACTTCGTTTATAAAACCGACACTTGTCTTTGAAAATAGACTCTCAAAACTAGGTTTAGAAACTTGAAACCGCCCTTGAATCATTTTAAAACTCATTTAATAGTCCCCGAGATTCGATCCAAATATCGATGACAACTTCGAATTGTGTCGATACTCGTCTCCCGGTACACGCATAATCAAACTATCATAACTTCCTCCTCGTTTTGAGTTAGAAGCTCTAACTTATATCAAACGAAGCTAACGAAAATCTCTATGACACTATCTTATTAGTTTAACAATAATACAAATATAAGACATCCAAAACAGCCTCAAACTCACTGCCCTAATTTACCCTTCTAAAACTCACATAAAATCATACTTTCAACCAATTCTAACCACTTTTCTACTAATCCTAATACCCTAGTATCATCCTCTTTCAATCCTAACACTTGCATGATTCATAAAATCAAAAACCAAAATCAGAATTCAAACTTTCAACATCAAAATAGCATGATCTTATCAATATCATCAGATGCATGATCATCAACAACTCATACCAACCCTAGTTCATAACCAAATTTCAAAACTTCATGCATGTAAGAATTTTTGGTATCATACTGATCACCTTTTGATTATAAAAGTGGGACTTGTTTTAGTTTTAATGGATTCAAACTCAAAATCAAGATTTTTGATGATTTGGGGGTGTTTATGGCTCACGGTTAAGAACAAGAGAGAGGGAGGGTGGATTTTAATTTTTGATAAAACTTGTTACTATGTGTTTTTAGGTTAGGTAGGTGGTTTATATAGTGGTAGGTAGGGATCTTTCTTGCCAAACTTGCATTTCTTTGGACTAAAAAGCAAATAGTTAGTTAAAGAGCGAGAAATGACTATTAGTCAATTTTGAAAATATCCACGAGACTCGGTTTTCATAAAAATACTTCTCAAAAGTTAAAACGCATAATAAATATAATATTATCGTCTCCCGACTCGACTTAACACGTCATTAAAAATAAAACATCGAAAACGTCAAACATCGAACAATCGATTGTATAACGTAAAATATTGGGCATCCGTTGACATCACACTTACTAATAATCCTCATACTAGTTAAAATGCAAAATATAAGTCTCCTAACATTCGTTTCAATTTAAACCATCAAAAAACAAAAATCATTCAAGCTCATCAAAAATTTCAAAAATATTCGTAAAATAAGATTATACAATAACCTCGGTTTCAAGTTATCACATCCCCTCCTTCTTAAAGAGAGAGACGTCCCGGCGCTTAGCCCCTCTCAGAACAAATAAGGATACTTATCTGTAGAAACTAGAAGGGGGGAGGGGGGTTGAATAGTTTCTTAAATTTACTTGTTAAAGATTAGTTTTTAAAAATCATTTTCAAAAACTTAGGCTTGAGTATTTATGTGAAACCTTCTTATACACAATATGAACAAGGTATGTTGGGTCAAAAAGTTGATGTGGCAGAAACTCAAAAACGAAGAAAACATGAAGGCATTTGTCTAAGCATTGACAAGTGTAATCCAAGCATTGTCAAGTGTAATCCAAGCATTGACAAAAGTCAACAACCAAGCATTGTCAAGTGTAATCCAAGCATTGACAGAAGTCAACATTGACAAGTGTTGTTGGAAGCTTTTATTTAGGATAAGTATGCAGAATATATTCTGTATTAGTTATTTAAATAGAAGATATTCATGTTTATTCATTCTTATCTCTTGTAAACCCTAATCCTTACACTATAAAAGGAACCAAGGGTATTAGGTTTTATTCATAACTTCATTCACAATGTAAACCTAAAAGCGTGTGTCGATTAGGTGTGGGATTCAATGTACACACACCTAGTGATTGTTTGTTATTAATATAATGAACAATCCATTAGAGTAATTCATGTGTTTTGTGTCTAAACACCTTGTTAATGTGTTGTGTTCTAATTCTGCTTTGATTATCTAATCATATGAACATGATGCATTCCTAGTAGCTAAAAGATCGAGGAAACCAAGGTTTCCACAGTTGGTATCAGAGCCTCGTGGCTCGTGATGCTAGGACCAACAAGGTGTTCGTGTATTGTGAAGAAAAGAAAAATCCGTCTAGGGTTTTTCTGGACGTTTTTATGTGCGCAGCAGTATTCAGGGAGGCATAACCTTTTATTGAACCGTTGGATCGTTACGAAATTTCTTGTGTGTGTTCTATACACATATATCTAGACATCCACCAGAGGGATTGTCGAGTTTTATCCCCAAGAAGAAGTTATTAAGCGTCAAAGTTGGCTGCAGTTGTGATTTTCCATTTTTCTGTTTTGCTTTAATCTTGATTTTGGGTGTCTTCAAACCCTAAAATCAACTCTATTACAGAAAAGGAGGATATTTGTGACGAATTAGATGTTTTACATTATTAGGGTTTCATTTGAAAACCCTAGATGGAGGCTGTTCATTGCGATAATCATATTTAGGGTTTTCTTGATGAACCCTAGATCCTTGATAGTGAAACAACAGTTCGTCTCAGGATTGATTGGGAGTCATTATGAACTTTATTGTGTCATGATGATTGATCCATGATATCACATGTTCACAAACTAATATAAGTGTTTGGAGTCCATTCTTCAGATGTGAGTTATCATGAGAGTATCAACAAAACCTATTGGACTGATTATATGGAATGGATGTTTTCTGTTTCATGTTTTTGGGATACGTGGTACTTATTGTGAACTGATTGCAGCAGATTATGCATCGAGGTAATGGAAGCAAATATGGGAATGTCTTTATTCAGATAAATGATTTTGGTGTTGTCCCATGATATTACAAAATATCACGTGAAGTTCTTCAAAGAATTTGGACATGATGCTTTGATTCACAAGACAGAGAAGCATGTTTTTCTTCAACTGCATGTAACGATGCGTGAAACAGAAGGTATGAATATCTTATGGAAATATGGAAGCAGTCATAATCTTTTACAAGATTATTGGGATTTGGTTTAATTTGGAAAGAGATTTGTGGGAATAATAAGGAAAATAATAAAAAAGGGGGACGTGGCCATAACTGTCATGAGGATCCCTAAAACTTAGGGTAGCAAACGTGTGATAATAAAACACGTTTGAAATACTTCTCTTATTATTCTTACAACTCAGAATTCATATCAAGACAAGGGATACACTTTAGTCGCTGTTGGAGTTAGTTACCTTAGATGTTGTCAGTGTTTGATCTAGACGCTGACAAGGTTTGCTTAGACGCTGACAAGAAGAAGGTTAACGCTGACAGAGAGCGTTGACATGTGTTGTCCGAGAACGACATGTTCAAGCGTTGATACGCTTTGTCCGATATTGGACAAAGCATGTGGTTTAAGAAGTTGGACAGTGAAGGTTCTCGGATAACAAAGGAATAGCTGCTGTTTGAGAAAATTGATACGATTTTAGCACACAAAAAGGAAGTATTTACACACAAAGGTACATGGAATCTCCATTTTTATTTAGAATATCAAGTTGATATTTATGGCTCGGATATTTTTAAAAGAAATTAATGATTTTTATGTGAGTTAGCAACAATTCATGAAGTAGTTTATTGGAGTAGTATTTCTTATGTAATCGTGGTAGCCTTGTGAAAGAGTTATCCAAATAGATTGATAGGTGTGAAAACACCCATCTTTTTACCACTTATTTCTTGCTAAAACAAGACCAAAACGCGTATTTAATGTCATTTGTATGGAATTATGCGTGGTTTGTGTGTTTGTTGTGTTTTCAGAGCCAACCGGATAAATATTGAAGAAAACATGGGATCGCACGGGTTTTATCGAAGAAAAAGACGAAAAGACGAAGTCTATAGTCCAAGAGATGCAAAATATTTGAAGTCAATGGGCCTATTTGAAGATTTATCGAAGAAAAGGACCAAAGACGAAAGATTTACCTATGTCGAAGAAACTCAAGTCTATTAAATGAAGAAATTAAAAGATGAGTTGAATTTATTCGTCGATAAATCCCGAATCGAAATCGAAAACGTCAACTTTTCTGAAAAGACGAGAAGACAAAGAGAAAGGGAGAAAGCCCACTCACCAACCAAGGGAGAAGCCTATAAATACTCCTCCCATTCACAAATTTCCACTAGTCTTTTTCTATTACATTTTTTTTCCGAGTTTTTAGGAAGAACCATCTCCCTTAAGGAGTGGTTTTCATCTTTCTTTGATTTCTTCTTGAATCTTGTAAGTTTAATATTTCCATTTTGTTTGTTGAATCTTAATCATCAATACAAGTTTACTTTTAATCTTTCCATCATCTTGTTCTTCATCTCTTGGTGATTCAAAGTTCTTAAGTTTTATTTTATTGGTTTGATCATAAAAAGTAAGAGGGTTTTGTGTTTTTGTTGTTTTGGATTGATGTTTACCTTAGGTAAATGATTAGTGGTGAAATTGGTTTAAGTTTTGATTGAAAACTTGGTAAATTTTGAGTTAAAATCATATGTAAAAGATTTCCCTGTTCTTCGCTATTTTGACTGTTCTTTCCCAGATTACGGATAGAGGGATTTGTGACTTTACTGTTGATTCGGAATTTTCATTATTCCGGGTCAAGGTTGTAATTTTCTTGGTTACTCGGAATATCAAATTATTCAGAGTAGGGGTATTTTTCCGCATAGCCACATTTATTCCGAGTAGAGTTTTTCTTCTAAAACATTCCGAGTAGAGTATATATTCCGAATAGGCTGGTCATTCCGCATAAGAGCTTTTATTCCGGATAGAGTTATTATTCCGAGTAGAGTTATTAGTCCGAGTAAGCTCAACATTCCGCATACGCACTATATTCCGCATAACCATTATTCCGCATAGCTTTATTCCGCATAAATAAATTATTCCGAGTAGAGTTCTCATTCCGGATAGAGTAGTTTTTCCGAGTAGAGTTTTTATTCCGAATAGCATCAAATATTCCGCATAGGGTTATTATTCCTCATAGGGCAATTATTCCGCATAGCATAATATTCCGCATGGCATGAATATTCCGAGTAAGAGCAGTCATTCCGCATAGCCATGTTATTCCGAACAGAGATATTCCGAATAAGTTGTTCTCTCCACATTGAGGTACTTACTGTTTCATTTAAATTCTAGCTTTATTCTCAGTAATTGTCTTTACTTTAATCTTATTACTTCTAGCACTTATCATTTTAGTAGATTTAGAACAAAGCTCCCCCTTTTTAGTTACCAATTACAACGATTCCACTTTTGACCGTGATCGATTCGAGAAGATACCGAGAACAAAACAACGACATATATCAATTGGGTACGAGCAACGCAAAGAAAGATCTTGCAAGCAAACCTTTTTATTAACCAACCAAAAGTCAGTTATTAAAATGGCGCTGCTGCCGGCTCTTTTCGTAAGGATCAACGGTTTTTGTGAGAAAAATTGGATTTTGGGATCCGTTCTTTCGGGAACGTTATTTTCGAGCACAAAAATTTTCAAAAACCCATAAAAACATAAAATTTTCAAAAATACAAAAACATTAAAAAACCTATAAAAACCAAAAATATTTTCTCTTGCATTTTCTTTTTAGTGTATGCGTACTCGATCAACGTCTTATTCAGAGCCCGAGACTCTCGAAGATTTAGACATGGCCGGTGTACACAACAACAACAATAATAATCCACCCCTCCCAAACAACAACAATAATAATCCACCCCACCACCACATGAATAATCCACCTTTACCCGACCTACGAACCATGGAGGAGCTATGTCAACCCACCATGAATGGACGTGGAGGCCCGATTGCGCCAATGCATGTCACGGCTCAGGAGTTTTCGTTGAAGCATCACATGATCCAACAAGTGCAAACTAACCCATTTCGCGGAATTCCGGATGATGATGCCAACAAACACCTCGACAAATTCACTACCATCACCCAAAGCATGAAGTCCCCTGGTGTTTCTATGGATGACCTTCGCCTCCAACTCTTTCCCCACTCGCTTTCTCACCATGCCGAAAAATGGTTTGACCGTCTCCCAAAGAACTCTATTCATACTTGGGACGACATGACTCAACGCTTTTTGTCGCGCTACTTCCCACCATCCATGGTCACGAGCCTTCGTAACCAAATTAGTGGATTCATGCAAGATAATGATGAATCACTCTTTGATGCTTGGGAACGATACAATGATTTGATCGACCGCTGTCCTAATCACAACATGCTCCCCGTCACTCTCATTGATACTTTCTACAATGGTCTCACTTTTCGTGATCGTGAAACGATCAACGCCGCCGCCAGTGGTACTTTTATGAAAAGGAGACCGGAGGAGTGTAGAGAGTTGATTGAAAACATGACTACTCACCACAAGAATTGGGATTCATCCGCATCCTCAAGATCTAATCAGAGAGTCAATGTTTCTTCTACTACTTCCAATCCCGAGATAACCGAACTTACCTGACAAATCGCGAATATGCACAAGGATTTCATGTCCATGGCCACAAACCACTTTCAACAAGCTAAAGCCGTTGCTATTTCTTGTGACACATGTGGTGGTCCTCATTATTATAATGATTGTCCTTCCACTCAAGGCATTTTTTCTGAAAACGTTAACGCGGCTTACGGTACTTATCCCACGGGAGGCTATCAAGCTCGTCCTCAAGGAGACCGTAGCTTGCTAAGTTATCGTTCAAACAATTATCTTGCTCCACCCGGTTCCCTCCTCCAAACCAAAACCAACAACAAAGCTATAACCGAAATAACCAATCCCAACCTCGTGCTAACAATCAATATCAATCCCAAAGAAACCTATACCCACCGCAAGGAAATTCTCAAGCTTACCAAGCTCCACCTCTCAATCAACCGATGGTATTGAACCAAGACGTCGAGACGTTCATGAAGACTAATCGAGAGATGGTGACGAATCTTCAGAGTCAATTTGTCAACTTGAAGGGAGAAATGGCTAAACAAGGGAACGATATTCGAGCCGAGCTAAGGAATGACATGGCAAAACAAAGCAATGAAATTCGCGCAGACATTAGAGACTCTTTCAACACTCAAGCGCTTAACATACGTGATATGATCGGTTCGCTCATCCAAGGTAATCAACCCTCTTCTTCGGGTACTCTTCCGAGTAACACCGTTGCGAATCCAAGAGGGGAGATGAAAGGAATCACCACTCGTAGTGGAAAAGGTTATACGGAACCCGAGCTTCCTACACCTCCACCCGTGATTGTGAACAAGGAAAAAGAGCAACTTTCCCCACCTCCTTCACTTTCTATCCCCATTTCCCCACCACCCGTGGTCGTGAGCGATCCTACTCCCCTAAAGCCTTCTTCTTCATCGAATATACCTTACCCTTCAAGGTTGAGGAAAGAGAAGCAAAAGAGCAAGGATGATATTCAAGTTTTAAACTTTCTCAAAATGTTTAAACAATTGAATTTTAACATCTCCTTTGCTGAGGCTCTCGCTCACATGCCCAAATACGCGAAAATGTTTAAAGATCTTCTAAGTGACAAGGAGAAGCTTCTTGAAATTGCTCAGACCCAACTTAATGAGAATTGCTCCGCCGTTCTCTTAAGGAAATTGCCCACCAAACTTGGTGATCCGGGTCATTTCTTGATTCCTTGCAACTTCCCGGGAGTAGAGAATTGCATGGCCCTAGCCGATCTAGGTGCCAGTATAAACTTAATGCCTTTAAGTGTTTGGAAGCAATTATCTCTCCCCGAGCTAGTCCCACCAAAATGACTTTGGAATTAGCCAACCGTACGGTTGCTTATCCCGTGGGGATAGCCGAAGATGTCTTTGTTGGCGTTGACAAATTCACCTTCCCGGTGGATTTTGTTGTCGTTGACTACGAGATGGATCCTCGTGTTCCATTAATCGTTGGACGTCCATTCCTGAGGACCGGTCGCACTCTCATTGATGTAGCCGCGGGCGAAATCATCATGAGAGTTGGTGACAATAAAATTGTCTTCAACATGGGTAAGATTTCTAAGCAACCTTATTCATATGAGAGTGTTAATGCTATTTATGTTCTCGATGAGGCTTGTGAAGAACATTTTCATGATGCTTGCAAAAGTACTCTCTCTTCTCTACCCAATGTTGAGACCGTTGCCTCAATTGCTCCGGTATTGACTCCTTTTGGAGAAAGTGACTTGGATGATTTCGAAGCTAGCTTGGGTCCTCTCGATATTAAGTATGATGATTCTTCCACTAATTGGGATGAAGACATTCGTACTATTGAGAGACTTCTTAATGAAGACCCGTTTCCTCCTTCCTCTCCTAAAGAGGTGACTAATGATGATCCATCGTTAGTTACACCATCTATTGAGGATCCTCCTACTCTTGAGCTTAAAGACCTACCTCCTCATCTAGAGTACGTCTTTCTTGAAGACAACGAGAAGTTACCGGTCATCATCGCGAAGGACCTGAAGGAAGAAGAAAAAGCCCGACTTATCGCCGTGTTGAAGAAACATAAAAGAGCTATCGCTTGGAAAATCTCCGACATTCGCGGAATTGATCCTCACTTTTGCACACATAAAATTCTCATGGAGGACGACTTTAAGCCCACAATTCAAAGCCAACGAAGGGTGAATCCTAAAATACATGAAGTCATCAAAAAAGAGGTTATCAAACTTCTTGATGCGGGTATGATTTACCCTATTTCGGATTCACCATGGGTTAGTCCAGTCCATTGTGTGCCTAAGAAAGGCGGAATCACCGTTGTGCCCAATGCCAACAACGAGTTAATTCCTACACGTCTCGTTACTGGGTGGAGAGTTTGTATAGGCTACCGCAAACTCAATGATGCCACGAGAAAGGATCATTTCCCTCTTCCTTTTATGGACCAAATGCTTGAACGTTTAGCGGGTAATGAATATTACTGCTTTGTTTATGGTTTCTCGGGTTATTTCCAAATACACATCGATCCCCAAGATCAAGAGAAAACAACATTCACTTGTCCCTATGGCACATTTGCTTACAAAAGAATGCCTTTTGGCTTATGCAATGCCCCCGAGACTTTCCAAAGGTGCATGTTGGCTATCTTCCATGACATGGTTGAGCAAACCATGGAAGTCTTCATGGATGATTTCTTGGTCTTTGGGGATTCCTTTTCTTCTTGCCTTGCCAATTTGGAACGTATGCTTAAGCATTGCGAAGACACTCGCCTTGTTCTGAATTGGGAAAAATGCCATTTTATGGTAAAAGAAGGCATTGTGCTCGGACACAAAATCTCTAAAGCCGGTCTTGAAGTCGACCGTGCTAAAGTAGATGTCATAGCCAAACTACCTCCACCTTCAACCGTGAAGGGTGTGAGAAGTTTTCTGGGTCATGCGGGCTTCTATCGTCGATTCATTCAGGATTTCTCTAAAATCGCTCGCCCGATGACCCACCTCTTGGAAAAAGATACTCCTTTTATCTTTTCTAAAGAGTGTATCGAAGCCTTCAATCTTCTTAAGGATAAGCTAACTGAGGCACCGGTCTTGGTTACCCCTAATTGGGAGCTACCCTTTGAATTGATGTGCGATGCTAGCGACTTTGCTATTGGTGCGGTTTTGGGACAAAGGATCAACAAACACTTCCAACTAATCCACTATGCTAGCAAAACAATGACGGGGGCTCAATTGCATTATACGACAACCGAAAAATAGCTTTTAGCTGTTGTCTATGCTTTTGAAAAATTTCGCCCCTATCTTGTTTTATCCACCACCATCGTATACACGTACCATTCCGCGTTGAAGTACTTGATGACTAAACACGACTCTAAGCCAAGACTTCTTCGCTGGGTTTTACTCCTTCAAGAATTCAACATTGAAATTCGTGATAAGAAGGGTGCTGAAAACCTAGCCGCGGATCATCTTAGCAGACTTGAGGATCCATATCAAGGGGATCATCCGAACAAAGAGATCAATGACTCTTTCCCCCTTGAGACCTTAATGTCTATCAATCTTAATCTGGATGACACCCCGTGGTTTGCCGATATTGCAAACTACTTAGCGGGTGGTGTTCTCATCAAAGGGTTAACATCCCAACAAAAGAAGAAGTTCTTGAACGATGTTAAGACTTACTTTTGGGATGACCCTTTTCTATTCAAACAATGCGCTGACCTGATTATTCGCCGATGTGTTGACGGACCGGCAGCTTTTGACATTCTCCAGGCTTGCCACAAAGGACCCACCGGTGGTCACTTTGGTCCCAACTACACCGCCAAAAAAGTGTTTGACTCGGGATTCTATTGGCCCACCATTTATCGTGATGCTCACGAGATGGTTAAACATTGTGATGCTTGCCAAAAACAAGGCAAGATCACACATAAAGATGAGATGCCTCAAAATTTCATACAAGAATGTGAAATCTTTGATGTATGGGGCATCGACTTTATGGGGCCATTCCCTTCTTCTAAAGGCAACAAATACATCCTTGTCGCTGTTGACTACGTTTCCAAATGGGTTGAAGCCAAAGCTTTACCTACTAACGACGCGAGGGTGGTTTGTAATTTCTTGAAACAACTGTTTGCTCGATTCGGTGTTCCTCGTGCTATTATCAGTGACCGCGGAACTCATTTTTGCAATGATCAATTTGCAAGAGTCATGGCTAAGTTTGGTGTCAATCACCGTCTTTCCACCGCCTATCATCCCCAAACCAATGGGCAAGCCGAGATATCCAACCGTGGATTAAAGAGAATTTTGGAACGTATTGTGGGAGAGCATCGTGCCTCGTGGGCCGATAAACTTGATGATGCTCTGTGGGCTTTCTGTACCGCCTATAAGACACCGATTGGTTGTACACCTTATCGTCTTGTGTACGGGAAAGCCTGCCACCTCCCCATCGAGCTGGAACATAAGGCATACTGGGCCTTGAAGTGGGCTAACTTCGACATCAACAAAGCCGGTGATCTTCGCAAGATTCAACTCAACGAGCTACAAGAATTGAGGAATGAAGCTTACGAGAACTCATTGATCTACAAGGAGAAGACCAAGATTATCCACGATGCTAAAATTAAGAACCGAGAGTTCCACGTTGGTGATCAAGTCTTACTTTTTAACTCTCGATTGAAGATCTTCTCGGGCAAGTTGAAGAGCCGCTGGTCTGGTCCATTCACCATCGCCAATGTTTTTCCCTATGGCACCATGGAGCTTTCTCAGCCACATGGGCCCAATTTTAAGGTGAATGGCCAGCATCTGAAGTTATACTTTGGTGAGGACATCTCTCATGAGATGATTTCATCCCTCACTACGTTTCCCTTGAATTAGTTCGGGACCGAGTCAGGCTCGTGACTCGGTGAACAAAAACAAGCGCTCCTCGAGAGGCAACCCGAGTATCTATCCCCCTTTTCCGTTTTTATCCTAAGTGTAGGGGGAGCTATATAGGTTGCTTGTATTTGGATGGTGATGTGATTACAGGGATAAGTGCACTCTTGGAATCTTTGAAGAACCGTGCTCCCATGTTATCCGCAATACCGGTTCTATCTCTCAACTATCGTGATTCAATTATCTTCATACTCACATTTGAAATTTATCACTTTAGTAGTCTCTTCCTTAGCGAGATTTAAACAACGTGCACAATGTCATAAGTGTAGGGGAGACTTTTCCCACATGCTTAAACATTGAGGACAATGTTTATATTAAGTGTAGGGGAGACTTCTATCGAAGTTTTATGTGGACTTTTCCATGAAAATGCCTTCATTTAACCAGAAAATCATCTTTTTTCAGCATTTTTCAAATTTTTTATTAACTTTGGCCATTTTGTCGTAATTTTTAAATTTTTATCGTTGCTTTCATATGTATATATCCCGCAATAAAGTCAAAAATATTAATAAAGTGGTGTAGCTAGTTTTGAAGTCTTTGACATATTAGGCCCATTGCGATTATTTTGACTCAACCCGAATAAACTTATCCAAGTTTATTCTAGCTAGTATCTTTAACCATGTAGACCTTAATTGGTTTATTAGGCTAAGCATCCACGAGTCTCATTACTTGAGATTTTAAATTGTGGAGAACGAGAAATGATAGAGTCAATTATAAGTCGGTATTCTTGCACAAGCTCACTTGGTGTAATTATTTGCCTATTCTCCCATCACTTGCTAATAATTTATCTGCAATAAGTAAGGTCATACGATTAGAAAGGTTACTTAGCTTCTAGCCCAAGATCGTTTAAAAGTTGCTCGGTAATGATAAGAGTTCATAGCTAAGGCATAACTTATGAAGCGGGGCGCGAAGATTGGTGAGTCCAAAAAGGCCCTAGCAAGGCATGAGGATTCCATTTTATTGCTAAAGATCCAAGGTGACGTGAAAAGCATTATTCCCAAAATCAATATGAAGGATCAAGACTCACGACGAAAAGCAATCAACTCCCATAAAGATCATGGAGAAGTCTATCCGAAAAGACCCTAACAAGGTATGAGGATAAATAGATCCAAGTCCGAAAAGGAGGCGGATCGTTGTATCTCAAAATCCCAATTAGAGATTGAAGAAATAATCATGAAGTCGTGGTCAACAAAGTTGGAGTACCCCTCAAAAGTCTCCAAGTGAAGAAACTCTATTACGAAGAGAAGACCATTATCTCAAGAACGTCTCTCAAAATATGAAGTATGAAGTACATGCCAAATATCGGCCCGATAAAGGTCTCAAATCGTGAACCGAGTTATGCCAAGATATGAACTTTTTGATATCCCGAGAAGCAGTTTTAAGAGATTTTGTCCTTTAGCTAACTATTGATCAAATCGTCCTACTTTGCTTTCAGCCTAAATAAAGTATCGAAATAAGTCCAAAAATGCATCTTCACGATCATTCTAAGACAAAAATAAAATATAAGAGATACACCTAGGAATAAGGGAGTTTAAACATATAATTAAGCCATGTGTGTAAGTGTTTGATTTGCTAACTTATAATAACAATAATCTCGTTTTTAAGCTTAGCTTGGGGAACGTGAAACTTGAGGGTGATAAATCTTCGCAGCACCGAAGCCTTAATGTAAGTCCTTGATCTCTTTGCAAGTTATTTCCATATAGCTATTTTCAAGTGAAAATGGTTTTCTATCCTTTTGTTTGCTTTAAAGTTTTAATTTCTCTTAGTACTTCAATTTTTGTTTAGTAGTATTTTAATAAGGCCAAGGTTGATTGATTATGAGAAGAGTGTAAAATTGCTTTATCACTAAGCATTGCATGAGGGCATGGCAATGGTTAAGTGTAGGAGATTTGATAGGTGTGAAAACACCCATCCTTTTACCACTTATTTCTTGCTAAAACAAGACCAAAACGCGTATTTAATGTCATTTGTATGGAATTATGCGTAGTTTGTGTGTTTGTTGTGTTTTCAGAGCCAACCGGATAAATATTGAAGAAAACATGGGATCGCACGGGTTTTATCGAAGAACAAGACGAAAAGACGAAGTCTATAGTCCAAGAGATGCAAAAGATTTGAAGTCAATGGGCCTATTTGAAGATTTATCGAAGAAAAGGACCAAAGACGGAAGATTTACCTATGTCGAAGAAACTCAAGTCTATTAAATGAAGAAATTAAAAGACGAGTTGAATTTATTCGTCGACAAATCCCGAATCGAAATCGAAAACGTCAACTTTTCTGAAAAGGCGAGAAGACAAAGAGAAAGGGAGAAAGCCCACTCACCAACCAAGGGAGAAGCCTATAAATACTCCTCCCATTCACAAATTTCCACTGGTCTTTTTCTGTTACATTTTTTTTCCGAGTTCTTAGGAAGAACCATCTCCCTTAAGGAGTGGTTTTCATCTTTCTTTGATTTCTTCTTGAATCTTGTAAGTTTAATATTTCCATTTTGTTTGTTGAATCTTAATCATCAATACAAGTTTACTTTTAATCTTTCCATCATCTTGTTCTTCATCTCTTGGTGATTCAAAGTTCTTAAGTTTTATTTTATTGGTTTGATCATAAAAAGTAAGAGGTTTTTTGTTTTTGTTGTTTTGGATTGATGTTTACCTTAGGTAAATTATTAGTGGTGAAATTGGTTTAAGTTTTGATTGAAAACTTGGTAAATTTTGAGTTAAAATAATATGTAAAAGATTCCCCTGTTCTTTGCTATTTTGACTGTTCTTGCCTAGATTCCGGATAGAGGGATTTGTGACTTTACTGTTGATTCAGAATTTTCATTATTCCGGGTCAAGGTTGTAATTTTCTTGGTTACTCGGAATATCAAATTATTCCGAGTAGGGGTATTTTTCCGCATAGCCACATTTATTCCGAGTAGAGTTTTTCTTCTAAAACATTCCGAGTAGAGTATATATTCCGAATAGGCTGGTCATTCCGCATAAGAGCTTTTATTCCGGATAGAGTTATTATTCCGAGTAGAGTTATTATTCCGAGTAAGCTCAACATTCCGCATAAGCACTATATTCCGCATAACCATTATTCCACATAGCTTTATTTCGCATAAATAAATTATTCCGAGTAGAGTACTCATTCCGGATAGAGCAGTTTTCCGAGTAGAGTTGTTATTCTGAATAGCATCAAATATTCCGCATAGGGTTATTATTCCTCATAGGGAAATTATTCCGCATAGCATAATATTTCGCATGGCATGAATATTCCGAGTAAGAGCAGTCATTCCGCATAGCCATGTTATTCCGAACAGAGACATTCCAAATAAGTTGTTCTCTCCACATTGAGGTACTTACTGTTTCATTTAAATTCTAGCTTTATTCTCAGTAATTGTCTTTAATTTAATCTTATTACTTCTAGCACTTATCATTTTAGTAGATTTAGAACAAAGCTCCCCCTTTTTAGTTACCAATTACAACGATTCCACTTTTGACCGTGATCGATTCGAGAAGATACCGAGAATGAAACAACGACATATATCAATTGGGTACGAGCAACGCAAAGAAAGATCTTGCAAGCAAACCTTTTTATTAACCAACCAAAAGTCAGTTATTATAGATCGATTTACATACGAAGATATTGGTTCATTAAGACTCGTCATAAAGCGGTGTTAGCTTAAGGGGAAGAATTCTTATGGTACGTTTGATGTTCGAAGAAGATTTTCGCGAGTTTGTGTTCTATCATATCTTTAAAGATGGTGCCTAGTCAACATTATTCTTTAAAGGTAACTTGTTCATGCTTACACGGTTGGTGACGAAGACTTGTCATAAACACTTGAAGGAGTTACATTATCGTGCTCAGTGTCTCACAAAGGATGAGAATATAGACAAGGGATCGAGGTCTACTTATATTTAATCATCAGTATAAGTTCTTCATCACATGGATAATGCAAGACATGGAACATAAGGTTGGGTTATTCTACTTCTACATCAAGAATATTATATTTGTTTTTCTTCAAAATCATTACACAGAGCCTACATTTAGAGAATCTTTAAGATTGCATACATTGTTTACTTCCCTGTTGATGTGACAAAAAGGGGAAGACATACATACTACATTTGAGGGGAAGCAATTTGAAGATGATGTACAACTTACAAGAGATATACAAAGAGTTTTGCCGACATCAACTAGGGGAAGATTGTTAGGTCAAAAAGTTGATGTGGCAGAAACTCAAAAACGAAGAAAACATGAAGGCATTTGTCTAAGCATTGACAAGTGTGATCCAAGCATTGTCAAGTGTAATCCAAGCATTGACAGAAGTCAACAACCAAGCATTGTCAAGTGTAGTCCAAGCATTGACAAAAGTCAACATTGACAAGTGTTGTTGGAAGCTTTTATTTAGGATAAGTATGCAGAATATATTCTGTATTAGTTATTTAAATAGAAGATATTCATGTTTATTCATTCTTATCTCTTGTAAACCCTAATCCTTACACTATAAAAGGAACCAAGGGTATTAGGTTTTATTCAGAACTTCATTCACAATGTAAACCTAAAAGCGTGTGTCGATTAGGTGTGGGATTCAATGTACACACACCTAGTGATTGTTTGTTATTAATATAATGAACAATCCATTATAGTAATTCATGTGTTTTGTGTCTAAACACCTTGTTAATGTGTTGTGTTCTAATTCCGCTTTGATTATCTAATCATATGAACATGATGCATTCCTAGTAGCTAAAAGATCGAGGAAACCAAGGTTTCCACAAGGTATAGTGCAACTAAACTAATAATCACAAGTATAAGAATAATGAATGTAAAAAGATAAGAGAAGGAAAGATCAAACCAAACACCAAGGATTTATAGTGGTTCGGCAACGAAGCTCACTCATCGTTCCTACTATACTCCTCTAGTACTCCTTACTCAAGAGTTTACTAATCAACAAGCTCCTTAAGGTAGAGAAACCGTACACAACGTCGCTTAACCAATTTCCGACTCTAAGCTAAAAGTCGAGCCCTAATCTTAGCTAGGACCAATCTACACCAATATACTTTAAGGACTAAGTATTAACCTTAATACATGTTGTCCCATATTTGTGATGATTAAACAAGGAAGAAAGAAAGAAAATAGACGAAGTAGATGAGTTATAGAGAGAGAAACTAGAGAGAGAAACTAGAGAGAGAAAAGAGAGAGATGTGTGTGAGAAACTTGGTGAATATTAGATTAGGAGAATAGAAAAAATGAGACAACCAACCTCTCCTTACATGTAAGGAGAGGTTTATATAGCCTTGCCTACATGTGGCATGATGGGCTATATGATAATGGGCCGTGCTTTCCTTTTGGGCTTTGGTTACTTTTGAATGAACCTTAGCTTAAAGTTAAGCCCGTAATACACAACTAATCTACTACCTATTACAACGTTCTAATATACGATACATAATAAACATATGACCGGGCATTCTTGTTTGACTCAATATTTTGAGGCTAACAATCTCCTCCAATGAGAGGTCATTACCCTTTGTGAGAGGTCATTACCCTTTGTCATTTGGAGAATTGTATAGATTACTAATCTCGCCATAAATGAGTCTTGAACGTGTAATAGTAGTCTTGTTTCTTCATGCTGTGATCTTTGAACCTTTGTAGTTGTCTTTCGACTTTGTCTTTAATCTTGAGATCTTCAAATCATCCTTGACTTGTCTTTGCCATCTTGCGATCTTGTGTCTTCATCAACATGCTCACACTATTAATTGTCGAATATGTCTTTAGGCATGAGTATGTGGTTTTTGAATCTTTGACTTTGCTGAGTACACCGTGACGCCACCTTCTCGAGACAAAACATAGACACGGACTGAATGGCTTTGACATTCGTCCTAAATCGGTAGCGTTTTACCTCTGGTCGGTGAAGACCGTTATACGATATTAAATATCGTACCTGTGATAGGTAGATTCAGTTAAAAATCTCCTTGACAGGGTTTCGCGGCTGTACTAGCCGTTTTCTTTACTCGACCGTCTCAAAGCAAGACTGCGAACATAAAGAGTGAATCAATTGGATAAATATCCGCTTGATTAAAGTCGTCAATTCAAATTCCTGGAACAAGTGTGATTCATAAAGAATCTTACCATTGTTGCTTTCCAGTTGACACAAGCTTGATTCATAAGAATCTCACAAGTCAACTACCGTAGCGCTGTTTGATGTTGACGCTAGAAGGATTTCCATTCGTCACTGTGAATATTAATGAATATCACTCTGAATGTTCTGGCAAGACCTAAAGATATTGCGTAGAAACCTGAAACGAGTTTGAATCAATTCAGAATCAAACCACTGTTGCTTTTCAGTTTTACACATGTTCAATTCATAAAGAATCTTGCATATGACCTACCGCAGTGCTGTTTGATGTTAACACTGGAAGGATTTCCACTCATCATTGTGAATACTAAGTAGTATCACTCTGAGTGTTCTAGCAATATCACAAGGATATAGCGCATGACTCTCTTGATCTTCATCCGTGTGTCCTAACGAGATTTGATTGATCTCTTGGCTCTAGACTCGATTTGTGCACTTTTAGTGGTCGGAGGCTGGAGCAGATGCCACCTATTCAATATCAACTATCTCGAAGTGAGAAAGTCAATAGAAGTTATGTTGTTCTCCGTGACAATAAAACAAACTTCTTTTGAGAGAAGCCTGAGTAGCTAGGAAAGGGTTGTGCATACATCACTGGGTCTATGATGAGTTATCTTCATGATGTGTTGACCCGGTTTCTGCCTAAGTTGTATGGAGGGCTTCTTTGTTTACACCCTTTATCCTTACATTTCTTTTTCATTCTTCAACCCCTTCAATGCTTACCAAGACATCATTACTAGCATCTTGTTGTGATTGTTCCAGTGCTAGCATCAGTACTTAGTCAGCATTCAGCTACGTTCACATTCTACTCAATCTTTCCTAAGGACTTCTAATAATCTATTGGATTGTCCCTGGGAAGATCCCTCCGGTTCTGGTTGGATCATAGGACTTAAACCTAACCACCCTTTTGACACCAATAACGTCGTGAATTAAAGATGTTGTGGGTATTTGATCGTAACCTCAAAACCACTTTAAATTCTAACAAAGTGTTTGGAAAACATTTAACACCTTGCTAGTTTTGTCGTTTCAGAAATGCTCCCCCTTCACATGTGCATCGATAATCGAAAGTGTTTTGCACATGTAGGTAAGAGTTAAAGTGATTGAGTCTTATATAAGATCACATTTAATCACATTTTCTCCCCTATCTCTAATATATAAAATCTTTTGATATTAAAAATACCAAATTTGATTAAAATATATTTTGAAAGAATAGTCTTGAAAGTATTTAGGAGAAAGATGTGTCAATCTTTGCATGAAGTTGAAATGCTCCCCCTCAAAAATTGATCCAATTGAATTGTCATTGTGAGGATATGATCCACATTTCGCTTTTTGAGGATGGGAGTTGTTGAACACACAATTTTTGAAAGATTTTGAACAATCATTGAGAAATTCTTGAAAAAATTGTGTTCAACGCTTTTTGAAAAATCCTATTTCTTTTTGGCGAAGAGGTTTTTCTAAAGCATAAACTTGAGTTCATAGATTTGAATGTCTTGACGAATCCACTCAAGTGTAAGAAGATTTCTCTTCTTTTGCTGAGGGTAAGAGCACGAAATTGTACACTCCCCCGTGAATATAGATAATGGTTGCAATCTGAAAGTGATTACAAGCCATTGTGTTAAGCTCAAAACGTTGAATGTTTTGTGACAAGCTCAACCCAAGATAGATTGCTCTACCCGTTCTTTGGAAATATTGTCCAAAATAGACATTTTCCTTTATTAAAAGTAGAAATGACATGTTTTGAAAAATATTTACAACTTTCATTCGAGCTTTATGTACACACCCGTGTCGTTATTGAGCGACATTTCTAGGCACGTCCATATTATCGATACTGAAAGACATGTCGAGAAGAATCTTTTTTTGGATTTTAAAATATTTTTAATTTTATGTTTTGTTTTTATATGATTTATATTTTTGTATTTTGCTTTTTCAAAGATATTTACAGGTAGATGTTTGATAGATGAATCAAGCAGGCTTCTTTGCCAGAATCTCCAGTTTTGCTAGAGTTAAACATCTCATACCAATTTGCCTAACAAGGTACTCAAACCTATCTTTCGACAGAGCTTTCGTAAACAAGTCGGCTAATTGGTAATCCGTTCCAACAAAGTATAGTTCAACGATACCTCTTTCAACTTGTTCCTTTATGAAGTGGTATCGGACATCGATGTGCTTCGTACGGGAATGCTGTACCGGATTACAGGAGATAGCTATGGTGGACTTTGAGTCACAGTACATAGGTACTTTATCAAAGTGGAAGCCATAATCCGTGAGTTGTGTTCTCATCCATAGAACCTGAGCACAACACGCAGATAGAGACACATACTCCGCTTCGGCTGATGACAGTGACGTGCAATCCTGCTTCTTGGAAGACCATCCCACAAGCTTATCTTGACCTAAAAATTGTGCACCACCAGAAGTACTTTTACGTATATCAAGACATCCTGCGTGATCAGAATCTGAATAGGCCGTTAGAAAGAAACCGGTTTCCCTCGGATACCAGAGTCCCAAATGAATGGTATTCTTTAGGTACCGAAAGATCTGTTTAACCTCCTTGAGGTGCTTTTCAGTGGGTCGTGCTTGATATCATGCACAATAACACGTAGCATGTGATATATCTGGTCGGGTTGCTGTTAAGTACATGAGGGAGCCGATCATGGAACGATATTTCGTTTGATCTATGGCATCTCCCTCCAAATCAGCATCTAGGGATGTGGTTGATAATGGTGTCCCAACGGGGTCACATAAGGTCATACCATGCTTTTTGATTATCTCTTGATAATACTTAGCTTGGTTTATAAAGATACCACTTGGGGATTGGTGAACTTAAATTCCTAGAAAGAATTTTAGTTTGCCCATCATTGACATTTCAAATTTGTTGTGCATGACTTTTTCAAACCATTTTGAAAGTTTTGGGTTTGTAGACCCGAAAATAATGTCATCAACTTAGATATGCACCAACAAAATGTCATCCCCTCATTTATAAGTGAACAAAGTTAGATCAATTGAACCTTTTGAGAAACCTTTGGATACCAGAAATTTCGAGAGCTCGTCGTACCACTCCCTTGGAGCTTGCTTGAGTCCATAAAGTGCTTTGTGGAGACGATACACCTTGTTAGGATAATGAGGATTGACGAATCCTTCCGGTTGCGTGACATAGAATTCTTCCTTCAAAGGACCGTTAAGAAACGACGTTTTTACGTCCATTTGATAGACAATGAATCCTTTATGTGCAGGATAAGCAAGGAAAATACTGACCGCTTCTAAACGAGCTACTGGTGCAAATGACACTTCAAAATCAATACCCTCTTTCTAACCATACCCTTTAGCTACTCGTCTAGATTTATTCTTGATGATCGTGTTCTCTTCATCCTTCTTGTTTTTCTAGATCCATCGAATATTTAATGGTATTACATCGTATGGTCTGTCAACAAGTTCCCAGACTTTAAGTCTTTCAAATTGTGGAAGTTCATCCGTCATCGATTCAATCCAAGCATGATCAGCCATGACTTCTTTGATATTTGTTGGTTCAGTTGTACTCACGGCGAGTGCGAACATACAAACATCGCCATCGGTGTTAAGCTGTCGTCTTGTACGAACGGGTTGTGAAGGGTTTCCAATTACTTAAACCAAAGGATGATCTCGGGTCCAATGATGTGTTGAAGGATGTCGTTGATAGAACGTATGCATATTTGACGGATCAACATGGCGAGTAGAAGACTCTCCAGTTTCGTGTACCTGTGTACCGAATGGGTTGATAAATACGTCTTCGTCAGATAATGCATTGTCTGCTTGATTTGTGTTCTCTAGAGCAATGGCAGTAGTTGTTGATGTTGTAGGAGCGGTTGTTGATGTGATATTCTAAGGAGGTATATCTGCAGCAACCCGTGTTGAAGTAGATAAAGTTGTATTCTTTTGTTGACGATGATCGGTATCATCATTCTTATCATGAGTGACAGCGAAAGACTTCGATACAACATGTTTCTCCCCCGTGAAATATTCATCATACATTGGTCCATATAACATTTCCAACTCTTCAAGTGTCGTATCCACTGTCATATCTTCTCTAGGAACATGTTCAGGGACCAGCTTTGAACTTGACGGTTCATTGTTGTGGTCTTGAGTTCCGAGTTCCGTGCGGTTGTGCACAGAAGTCTTTTGTCGTTGTGGATCGGGACTTAAACTGTTTTGTTCAAGTGCCATTTCTTGTATTTCATCAAATCGGATATGAATAGTCTCGACTATCAATTTTGTTCTCTTGTTGTAAACTCTATATCCCTTAGACTGAGTTGCATATCCCACAAGAATGCATGCATTGCCTTTTACTTTCATCTTGTCCAAGTTTTCACCATCCCGTATAATGTAACAAGTACATCTAAAAACGTGAAGGTGTTTGAGTGAAGGTTTTCGATCCTGAATTGTGTGATATGGTGTCTTTTCGTGTCTAGGAATAATTAAGGATCGGTTTTGTGTGTAGCATGGGTTGACACGGCTTCGGCCCAAAAGTATAACGGTAGTTTTGAAGCGGATAATAGTGTTCGAGCAACCTCAACTAAAGTACGGTTTCGTCTTTCAACAACACCGTTTTGTTCGGGTGTTCGAGCAATAGATGTTTCATGTGCAATCCCTTCGACTTCAAAATAATTCTTTAGAGTTGAATTCAAGAATTCTGTGCCTCTGTCAGTACGTACCACTTTTACTTGAGCTTGAAGACCACGTTGTATCAACTTAAGGAAGTTAATGAGAACCTCAGGTGTTTCATCCTTGGACCTCAAGAAGTGAGTCCATGTGTACCTTGAGTAGTCATCTACAATTACCATAACGTATTTCTTCCCATTGATGCTTTGAACACGCATGGGTCCACACAAATCGATATGAATAAGATCTAACCGTCCTTTTGAGCTTGGTGTAGTCTTTGTCTTGAAACTACTCCGTTTAGATTTGCAAAGCTCACAAGAAGAACAAAGATGATCCTTGATGAATTTCAAGCTTGGAAGGCCTCTCACAATATCTTTCTTGGAAAGCAAGTTGATGGTATCAAAATTGAGATGAGATAAACGTTGATGCCATAACCATGCCTGAGTCGTTGAAGCTTTAGCCATGAAGCAAATTGGAGTTGAGGAAGTTGTGTCTTGAAGTGAAATTGTGTAAAGATCAGTACCCCGTGAACCGGTAAATAAGTCATTCCCATTATAATCACGAACAAAACATGTCTTCTTTCTGAAAGCAACCTCCAAATCTGCATCACAGAATTGACCAACCGAGAAAATACTGTGATTGAGCCCTTCGACGTAGTATACCCTTTTTATCGTGATATTCCCCTGAACCAAATCTCCATATCCTAGGATTGGTGCAAATTGATCATTTCCGAATCGGACCGTACCCAGGAACTTCTCCACGAAGTTTATTAGAAGCTTGAGATTCCGCGTCATGTGCTTCGTGCATCCGAAGTCCAGTATGAAGAGAATTATTTGTATCAGCTGCAGAAGAGTTAGAACACGATGGAGTATTTGCTAAATTGGATACCATTTTAGTTGTGATTTCAGAATCATTAGTGTCCTTAGCAACATTTAAAGGCATACTAACACTCGATTTCACATTTTCTGTCCTAACTTTAGGCATCCATTTATATCCTGGAGGACATTGATTAGCAAACCACCATTTCCACGACTTACTAGCAGACTCATGTAATTCCCTAATTCTGCTTCTAGTGGTCTTAGTGGTGGAGTCTGATGCAATACTTTTCTCAGGGGTGGTTACACCAGGATGGTTCACTTTGCATTTGGGTTTTCTAGCACTAATAGGCATCGCAGTTTGCTTCTTAGTTCTAGTAGCTACATTTTTTACATTATTCGAAACACACATAGCATGATTGGCATTAGCACACTTTCCACATTTCACACAAACAAACTTAACATTCAAAGGCGAATCATTCAAATCGTCATTACACGCGATTACAAACGTTTTATTCTTAGAAACATTGAAAATCCTAGGGTGGTCTTCTACTTTCTTCACCTTCCATTGAATTTTGTTTTGCCAAACCTTTTCATTCATGCGAGTGCTCTTTAGCTGAGGCTGGCTAACACTAGCAGTGGGGACTACTCCTGTAGTAAAAGACACACGTCTATTAGTGTTTCTAGAAGTCTGAGGTGATTGACTTTCTTTGTTGTGTGTGGGTTTAGTGGCCAATCTATACATCCCTGGTTTAATCATATTTGTGTTATTAATGCTTTGTGATCGAATATGTGTTCTGAGAGTATTTTGTGGTAACCTATCCTTCCCATCCGTCTTGGAGGCAAACGCAGGTTTTGCAAATGCAGAATTAGAGAAAACAGATGGTTTTCCCAAGACAGAGGGTCTAGTCACTTTGTGCGCATTGGGTTGTCTTACAACAGGTTTCTTAACACTAGGTTCCATAATTTTCCCACCCATCTTAGCAATGAGTTTCTTCAAATCTGCTATCGCTATCTCCCTGTCTTGTAACTGAGCTTTCAACCCTTTAATTTCCAAACTCTGTTCATTCATTTCTCGAAACGTTTTGGAAAGTTTTTCTTGCAAGTTATTATCATGTAGAAAACTACCAACGTCTTTTTGCAAAGCAAGTTCAAGAGAATGGCAATGTTTTTGAAAGAAATCAGTTTTGTGTTGAAGTAACTCAAAAGCATTTTTATCAACATTTTCTTTACATTTCAAAAGCTCAAGTTCAAGACGCTCACATTCTTTGATTTTATCAAGATATTTGCATGCAACATCAGAATATTCATCGTTATCAGCACAAGATTGAAGAGTAACACACAAAATATCTTTGGAGAGACATTCTTCTAAGAGTAAATCATATTCATTAGAAAAAACGGACTTGTCCATTTGAAGATCGTCAATTTCTTTCTCAATAGACTCAACATATTTTAAATCATCAAACATTTCAGACTAAATTAATCTTTCAAATTCAAGCATATTTTCTTTTAATGTGGCCATGTTCGGTATTAAGATTTGTTTGATAAGCACAGTTATATCTTGAGGAATTGGTTTTTTCCACTCGTCATTTTGTCGTTGTTTCCATTCATTGACAACAATTGATTTAATATTATCAATGTAATGTTGTAGAAACCCAAATGTCTGCCTACTCTTGCTTTTAGAAGCATCAAGAGGCAAGTAGTTTATGAACTTAGAAATGTTTGTTTTCTTAGTAGGAAAAGCTTTCTTCCATTGAATTATTCTTTGTTTGCATTCTAAAAACAATTCCTCACGAGACTTTTGTTTGTGTGTAGTGAAAAGACCATATAGACTATTCTCATAAGCATAATTGTATGGTTTCACAAACTCTTTATTGACCGGTGATCTACTCTCCTCTTCCCAAAGGGATGTCTCATCATAACCAAGAGGATATTCAGGATCGGTCCATTCGGACTCATCCATATAAAGGCGCGGGTTTGTAGCTTGAGCTTGGGCAAGGTACTCAGGACTTGCAAAGCTATCTTGAATCTTAAACATAGACGAAGGTGCTATCATTCTAACGGTTTGAATAAAGTCATGCGTTTTATAAACAACTTTCTTCAAAAATTCGACTTTTGCTTCTAGTTCCGTTACTTTTTCAGTATCTTTTTCATGTCGACTTTTGAAATCTTGTTTTAACGTTTTAACCTCCTTTTTCTTAACCTCAAGAATTTTAGCAGAGTCGGTGTTATTTATTGAAAACCGTTGTTCAAGTTCGTTAACTTTGGTGGTAGCAAGGTACGTTTTTTGACGTTCATCCATTAATAAAACATTAAATTGACGTTTCTCTTTGGTTAATAACTCAAGAGTTTCGTTGTATTTCTTTTCAAGATCGTCCTTTTGACTTTTTAACGCACTACCCTTGTAACCCTCAAGCTCTTTAGTCTTTTGAAGAAGCTTAGCACTATAACTTTTAAGGGTCTCATTAGATTTAATTAGAGCGGCTTTGCATTCTTCAAAATTTTGAGTGAGCGCTGCGTTTGCCTTCTTTAATTGCTTTTGACTCTTTCTAGTTTCATTGACATCTTTTTGCAAACTAGCAATTAAATTAGCAAGCGCGACACGCTTCTCATCATCATACTCATTTGCATGTTGATCAACCTCAAACTCATTATTGCACATGTCTGATGAATCAGGTGTGGTATTACTATCAACCGTTTCCATCATACATGTATCATTAATGGCATTGGGTAGCTCACTATGCTCATGAATATCACCAAACACATTATATTTGTCAGTGGTGTGTACCTTATCGAGTGGCTCAGTGTCAAAGATAGGGCCATTGTCATCTTCAATGACTTTGATAACTTCTTCAACCTTTGCCATGTACGAGTAATTTGCTTCTAATTCTTGGTTGGAGGCTTCATCATCAGTGTCATCAAGCATTGCTCCTTCCTCAGCCGACAATTTGACCCCTGCTTCCATCTTCTTGCATAACAACATCTTCTCTTTATGATAGCTAGAGTCCCTAACCCGTTTCGGATTTCTGCATTCCTTTGCCATATGCCCATAACCTTGGCAGTTATAACACTGAATCCCACTTTGTTGAACCACTTGCGTTCCAACAGTTTCCCTATTCCCAGTAGCAACAGGAATCCTCTGAGTATCATACTTGGCAGTTTGTCGATCATACCTTGTAGAACCCTCAACATGTATTGGATTACGTCGATCATACCTAGAAGGAATTTCACCACGTCGACGTGTATCATACCTGGGAGGACTCTCAACATATTGGTGCTTTGTGTTAGATGATGTTCGAAGATTGTTGTTGGTGGGTTTGCAGATTTTCTGGTAGGTCTTCATTATAAAAGCAATTTGTTGTTTCATCTACCGATTCTTCTGAGCTTGATCTTCATCACTATCCTCTTCAGATGATGACTCAGATGGTGGTGATGGTGCTCTTGGTTCTTTGCCGCGTGATCTTGTGGATGATGAAGACTTGGATGATGTGGAATATTGTGGTGAGGATGATTGAATGGAGTATGACTTTTGAGTACGAGATCGATGATCTTGAGTGGTAGACACTAGAGCAAGTGGATTAGCCGTCTTTGCAACTTGTTCAGCTCAAATTTCATTTTCCTCATGCTGAAATTGTTTCAAGATATCAAAGAGAGTATGATAGTTTACCTTGTCTAACTGTTTCTGTTGTTTCACCAAAGTAACAAAACGTGTCCATTATGGTTGAAGTTGCTGAAGAAATTGCACATTGACTTGCATGGTGGAGACCTCCAAGTTGTTTCTTGTCATATCATTCATCATCTTGTAGAATCGTGAATAGTAAGACTGAATTGATTCTCCATCCAATGCAGTAAACTTACCAAAATTCCAAAACAAGTTTGTTTTAACATCTTGCTTGTTGAGTGATTCTCCTTGTTGCAAGCGTTCAATAGCCGTCCACATTTCTTGTGCCGTAGGACATGCATCAACCGTGGAATAAATATCATCTCCAATTCCACTTAGAATCATATAGATCGCTTCTTTTTCTGCGTCATACCAAGCACGCTTCTCTGGTGTAAGATCAGATAAAGTTTATTTACTTGTGGTTGCGGGTATTTCTGCAGTAGTGTCTGTGGCTGGTGTATGAGGGACAGTGATATCAGAGAAACCATATGGTCCATTGTTAATACATTGCCTCAATGCATCACCATTAGGTCTTGTATCAAGATAACGAAGAAAACGTGATTGCCATTGAGCATATCGACCGGCCACAAGCATTGGTGGTCTCTCTTTGTTACCCGCTACCATTATGTTGTTGTTCGTCACACGATATTCTGCAGTAGAATCCATCTCAATATTCTCTGAAATGATGAAGTGAATATGGATCTTAAGTAGATATGATGTGATTGAGTTATTGTTGAAATTCCGAAAATTGCTATTTCTCTCAGCCCGACAATAAATTCCTCAGTCTGACAATAAATTCCTTAGTCCGACAAAACAGTAGACCAAAAAATTTTGTATTGCCAAATTTTGAAATTGAGCTAGAAATGTCCTAAAATTAGTATGGAAAAAAATTTGAATTTACTTGACGGGAAAATTTTAACTCTTTTAATCTTCGTGTAAACGATATTCCGAAACTAGTCTAGATGGTGGCCAAGACTAAAAAATACTCGAACAAAATTTAGCAAAACATAGCATCGGAATGTCCATCGGAATATGCTATCGGAATGACCATCGGAATGTTATCGGAATGTTGTATCGGAATATTGTCGGAATGTAGTACTGTCGGAATATGAACTGTCAGAATACCTGTCGGAATAAGGCTGTCGGAATAAGGCTGTCGGAATAAGGCTGTCGAAATAAGGCTGTCAGAATCCCTGTCGGAATCACTGTCGGAATAACCTATCGGAATAACCTATCGGAATACACAATCGGAATAAGGCTGTCGGAATCCACAATCGGAAAAACGGTCGGAATATTAAAACCCTTTTCCGTTGGAGTGCTATCGGAATAACTGTCGGAAAATTAAGCCCTTTTCCGATGGAATTCTGTTAGAATGCTTGTACTTTTCTGAAACTTTTGGTAAAAAAAGTGAGATTTTTGACAAGAATCCGTGATTTTAACCAACAAAAAGCAATCAAATCCCTACCACAACTATGTAGGAGATGTAAATCAAGATGTAGAGCACGAAAAACACAAAAAGGTTTGAATTCGAGATGATGTATGGATTAAATCATACGAATCAAATGCTATAACAACAATCAATCACAAAACTACCCCATGGCGATTGATACCAAATTTTTGTCCCATATTTGTGATGATTAAACAAGAAAGAAAGAAAGAAAATAGACGAAGTAGATGAATTCTAGAGAGAGAAACTAGAGAGAGAAAAGAGAGAGAAGTGTGTGAGAAACTTGGTGAATATTAGATTAGGAGAATAGAAAAATGAGACAACCAACCTCTCCTTACATGCAAGAAGAGGTTTATATAGCCTTGCCTACATGTGGCATGATGGGCTATATGATAATGGGCCGGGCTTTCCTTTTGGGCTTTGGTTAATTATGAATGAACCTTAGCTTAAAGTTAAGCCCGTAATACACGACTAATCTACTACCTATTACAACGTTCTAATATATGATACATGATAAACATATGACCAATCATTATTGTTTGACTCAATATTTTGAGGCTAACAATACATACACAACTTCCAAATAGACACAACTACTTGGATCTTAAAAATAATGACACAACAATGAATAAATAAGTTTGGATCTTCAATGGATCTTTGAGGTAGACACAACACTACAAAGATGATAGCGTTCTTCTCTTTGCACTTTGAGAGAAAAGGATGAGAGGAGAAAGATTCACTTCTAAACAAGTAGTAATCAAACAAATTGTTAGATATGTAAATCTTGCTTATGTTTTAGAGAGAGAAAGAGATAGAGAGATGGTGGATTTCACACAATTCTAGAGAGAGAAAAATGAAGTTTACTATGTGTAAAATGAAGAACCACCACCCTCTCCATCAAAGGAGAGGGTTTATATACCCAAGCCCTTATCATGGGCTTGGGCTTACATTTGGGCCGGCCTACACATGTTGTAGGCTAGGCTTGGTCTTGTTTGTTAAATAAAGATAAATAACTAAACTACGAGCTATTACATGGACTATTGTTGGAGTGACCGATCCTTCTTAATACGTAAAACGTATTTCCAACAATCTCCCCCTAAGGGAGGTCACTCCAAACAAGAGCATTACCCAAGTTACAATAATGAGATAAACCTAGCATACTATGCTTGTCTTGAGCTCGTAGTCTTCGTCTTTCTTTTTCTTTTTCTTTTCTGGTGAACATGCTGATGTGATCTTTGATATCAATCTTGAGAATTGATCTCTTGCCTTGATCTCGTGCATCCATCACTTGTGATCTTCGCCTCTTCGTGACACCATGTCCCACATACTTATACCTTCGTAATTCTTGAAAGCTTCAGAGTTCGATACAGCGGAAGACTTAACTTTTAGGCTTTCTTGAATTAGATGAGGTATTAAGTACATAAAGTATAAGCATGCAGGGACGACTTCTTCTTGGATTCCGCAACGCCACCGTCTTCAAATGCCGTAACATAAGTAGACACGAACCAAATGGCTTTGAACATTTCATTCTAATTCAGTAGCATTTTACCACCAGTCGGTGAAGACCGTTGGACGATATAAAATATCGTACTTGTGGCAGGTAGATTTAATTAAAAATCTCCTTGACAAGATTTCGCGGGTAAACCCGTTCTCTTTACTCGACCGTACAAAGCTGACTGCAAACGTAAAGAGTGAATCATTTGGATAAAATTATCCGCATGATTGAAGCCGTCAATTCTGATTCCTGGAACAAGTTTGATTTGTTAAAGAATCGCACCATCGTTGCTTTCCAGTTGTCACGAGCTTGATTCATATTGAATCTTGCAAGTTACCTACCAAGTGCTGTTTGATGTTAACACTAGAAGGATTTCCACTCATCACTGTGAACACTAAGGTATCACTCCGAGTGTTCTGACAAGATCACTAAGATATTGCGTAGAGGCCTAGAACGTGTTTAAATTCAGTTAAGAATTAAACCACTGTTGCTTTCCAGTTATCACAAGTTTGATTCATAAAGAATCACACAAGTCACCTACCATGAGCTTTTTGATATTCGCTCAAGAAGGATTTCCATCTTCATTGTAAATACTTTCGTATTACTCGGATGTTCAGGCAAGATCATGAAGATTTTGCGTTGGACTCTTAATATCTTTCTTACTTTTCACAGTGTGTGAAGAAGCAAGGAATTATGAAAGTGTGTCCTAATGAGATATTTGATGATCTCAAATGACTCTAGACTCGATCGTGCACTTTGGATTTTAGTGATCGGAGGCTGGAGAGGAGTGCCACCTTTTCAATACCAATTTACTCGGAGTGAATAAATCGATAGATAATGCGTTGTCTCCGTGTGAATAAAACAAATACCTTTTGAGAGATATCTGAGTTAGCTGGGATGGGTTGTGCATTGCATCACTGGGTCCATGATGTCTATCTTCAATATCGAGCATCATTAAAATGATTCTCAATAGCATATGTGTTGACCCGGTTTCTGCCTAAGGTTGTAAGGAGGGCTTATTTCTTTACACCCTTTATCTTTACAATTCTTTTTCATTCTTCAACCCCTTCAATGCTTACCAATACGTGATAACTAGCACCTTGTTGTGATTGTTCCAGTGCTAACTTAAGTACTTGGTCGGCATTCAGCTACGTTCACAATCTTTCTCCATCTTTCCTAAGGACTACTATTTCTAGCTATGGAATGTCCTTGGGAAGATTCCTCCGGTTCTGGAAGAATCATAGGACTTAACCTATCCTACCATCCTTATGTCACCACAATCTTCATCGTCATGAAATAAATGGGTTGTGGGTAAGTATAAATCACCATTAAATCCATTTTGATGTGCAAATCCTTTTTGCTCCCCCTTAACATATGCTACGATATTCAAAAACATTTTGCACATGTCAGGATGAGCCATCACGTTAAGTCAAACCATTTTTGATAATTTCCCATATTAAATCACATTTTCTCCCCCATATTAAAAAAATTAACCCAATCTATGTTTTTAATATCAATTGATTTAATGAGGTGTTAACAAACGTTTTGGGAAAAAGAATGCAAGTCCGTTTTATCTTCATGATACCAAATGTATGAGATATGATACCGATTTGTAACATGATCACATATTCACCATATTAGAAAAAATTTACAAGGTTGGACCTGATTGATGAGAACATCATATGATAAGATCAAATGGTTCTTGTCAGCATATGTTGGTCGCCTCGTCACGTTTGAAGTCATATCTTGACACCACATGTACGATTGGTATTGTTGTCTTGACACCAATTTGTGAAAATGCTTGACAATTTCTCCCCCTAAATTGTTGACCCGTGTTTTATTGAAAGAGTTGTAGTCGTCGTTTGAGTAGTCGCATCGTCGAGTATGTAGACACCAATAGTAGATTTCTATGGTAGTAGAGATGATAGCTTCATAAAAACAAGACTTCTCTTGTTTTAACAAATAAATGCACTAAAGCGTACATAGATTTGTGTTAGACCAAGTTATAAAGTAAACTTGATCCCTTACAAGGTTTTAAAGTAAACCTTGCCCGAGAAGTTAATTCCCGTTGTGAGCCAAAGCTTTCATAAGAAATACTTGACTTTAATATGAAAACCGGGCTGCAGTCTGAAATAACTACAAGCCATATAGGCATGTTTTATGAAATATTTACAACTTTTGTACGAACTCTATTTATGGCGCCGTGTCAATATTAATCAACATTTCTAAGGCCGTAAATATTATCGTACCAAAAGACATGCCTTTGAAAAATAAAGTAAAAATATTTTTGGATTTTTCTAGATTTTTCAAATTTTATGGTTTTTATATGGTTTTATATTTTTGTATTTTGCTTTTGTGGATAAAAAAATATAAACAATATATACAAATGATCACCAAGGATACGGAGAATAGTTTACCCCCACTATTCTTTCGCTTCATCTGCCAGTTCCTTTAGAGTCTCAGGCGAGAAAGTTCTCATTCCTAGCTTGTCGGCAAAAAATTCCATTCGAGCGCGATCTAAAGCCTTTGTGAAAATATCCGCCAATTGATACTCAGATCGGACAAAGTATAGCTCTATCACTCCATTTTCCACTTGATCCTTGATGAAGTGGTAGCGAATGTCAATGTGCTTCGACCGGGAGAATTGAACGTTGTTGCAGCATAAGGCAATTGCACTCTTGTTGTCGTAGTACATCGGAATTTTGTTGAAACCTAGACCATAGTCGGTTAATTGCAATCTCATCCAAATAATTTGAGCACAGCAACCAGACATAGCTATGTATTCTACTTCCGTACTTGAAATTGCAGCGCTTTTCTGCCTTTTTGATGCCAAACTGATTAGTCGATCTCCTAGTAGTTGCAAAGTTCCACTCGTGCTACGCCTTATATCTTGACAACCCGCGTGATCCGCATCTGCATATGCCATAAGTGAAATCGAAGAGTCCTTCGAATACCAAAGTCCCAGATTAATGGTTCCGTTAAGATACCGAAAGATCTATTTAACAGTTGCTAAGTGTAACTCAGTAGGCCTAGTTTGATACCGAGCACACATGCATATAGAAAACTGAAGATCATGTCGACTAGTTGTGATATACAGAAGAGTACCGATCATTCCACGATAAAGTGTTGGATCAACGGCAACTCCATGTGGATTTGCATCAAGCTTAGTTCTTTCCACCATTGGAGTATCCACGGGGTCGCAAGATTTCATCTTATATTTCTTAAGCGATTCAAGGGCATACTTGGATTGATTGATAAAGATGCCTCTGGGACTCTGAGATATCTGAAGACCTAAGAAGAATGATACCTTGCCCATCATTGACATCTTAAACTTGGAAGACACGAGTGTCCCAAATTCGTCGGATAAGGTTTGGGTCGAGGCTGCAAATATAATATCATCAACATATATTTGTACCATAATCATACCTTTACCTCGTTTCTGAATGAACAACGTGGGATCCACCTTGCCTTTAGCGAAGCCTTGCGTAATGAGGAATTGTGATAATAGATCATACCATGCGCGTGGAGCTTGCTTCAACCCATAGAGAGCCTTCTTAAGCTTGTACACATGATTAGGATATTTAGGATTCACAAAACCATCCGGCTGTTGAACATAGACTTCTTCCTTGATTTCACCATTAAGAAATGCCGTCTTCACATCCATCTGATAGACGATCATATTCATATGGGCTGCATAAGCGAGGAATAGATTAATAGCTTCCAAACGGGCAACAGGTGCAAAGGATTCCATAAAGTCGATGCCCAATAATTGCTTGCATCCACGAGCTACTAGTCGAGCTTTGTTCTTCAATATTCCGCCTAACTCATCGAGTTTCACCTTGTAAACCCATTTCAAAGTGAGTAATTGCACTTGATCTGGGCATGGGACAAGTTCCCATACTTCAAGATGTATAAATTCATTAAGTTATTCTTGCATAGCTTCTATCCAACAGGATTGAGTAAAATCTTCTTGCCATGTCTTAGGTTCAACTTCAGTGAGAAAAGCATCAAAATGACAAAACATTGCATTTCCTTGTAACTGACTTCGTGTGGATACTGGACGATTAGGGTCACCAATAATAGAATCTATAGGATGATCCTTTGTCCACTTGCTGTCATGTTCACGAATCCGTGGATTGGAGTAAATCGTAGTATGAGCTTCCTCTGAGGTGGACGACCCGGCTTGATTAGGGTCGGGAATTGGTACACCAAAGAATGGAAGTTCACGCATGTGAGCGAATTCCAAATCGTGATCATCATCATCCTCTTCATCATCAATAGGCATGACATGGGCAGTTGGTTCGGGTGTTGGTTAAGAATTACTCGTTGATGGTATATCTTGACCAATTGTAGGTGCGGACGTATCTGATTGTGCTTCGGTTGCTGGAGCGACAACTTCGGTTACCGGAGCTATTACCTCAGGTTCTGGAGCAACAATAGTTGGAGGAGTAAAGAATTCATTAAAAGAACGGTTGAAACAACGTATCCCATTCAGTCCTAGAAGGTGGTGTAAATGATGATGAAGTAAGGTTGTTTGGGACAAGACCAGAACTAATGTTATTGGGTCCCATTTCATGAAGTGCGGGTTCATAGCTGCTTTGCTCAAAAGCCATTGCTGTCAGCTCATCAAAATCAACATTCATAGTTTCGAGGATCTTGCGAGACTTACGGTTGTAGATTCGGTATGCCTTCTTTGCGGGTGCGTAACCAATGAAAATACCAATATCAGCCTTAGGTTGAAGTTTTCCCAAATTGTCACCATCATTATTTGGATAGCAAAGAGAACCAAATACATGAAGATATGATAAATCTGGTACTTTTCCATGGAGAAGCTCATAAGGTATTTTACCATGGCGTTTACGAATTAGTGACCGGTTTTGGGTGTACACTGCTGTAGATACTGCTTCTGCCCATAAAAATAATGGAGCCTTTGCATAAATTAACATCGTTCGAGCAGCTTCCATAAGTGTGCGATTTCGCCTTTCAACGACACCGTTTTGTTGAGGAGTGCGTGTAACGGATGTTTCATGAGATATGCCAACTTCTTCATAATAATCACGCAAGATTTGATTCACAAATTCGGTTCCATTATCTGTACGAATGCGTCGAACAGTAGTGTTGAGACGCACTTGAATCATCTTAAGAAATCCGATGATGAATTTCGGTGCCTCATTTTTTGTTGTAAGAAATTTCACCCATGTAAACCGAGAGTAATCATCCACAATAACGAGGATGTACCTTTTACCACTAAGACTTTCAAAACGCATTGGCCCACAAAGATCCATATGCAACAAATAAAGTTTCTCTTGGTTGGTGTCTTCCGTCTTGAGTTTGTATGATTTCTTAGTGCTTTTCCCCATTGTACACGCGGAACACAAATGATCCTTGTGAAATAAAAGTTTAGGAAGACCACGAACAAGTTCGTTTTTCGCCAAATGATTAATAGCGTCAAAGTTAAGATGAGATAACCGTCGATGCCATAACCATGACTTAGTCTTCGATGCTTTGGAGAGAAGACATATGGGAGAAGCGGCCATCATGTCTTGTAGAGACAAAGTATACAAATTATTTCCTCGAGTACCTTTCAATAAATCAACCCCTTCCAAATTACGAATGAAGTAGGTATGCTCTCGAAAAGCAACTTTTAGGTTTGCATCACAAAATTGTCCCATAGAAAATAAGTTGTGACCGAGACCTTCCACATAATACACTCTTGAAATTATAACATTCCCAATATGATATTCACCATAACCCATTATCTTTGCAATGTGATCATTTCCAAATCGAACCGTACCAAGAAACTTGCTGATGAAATTTCTGAGCTGAGAGCGATCTCTGGTCATATGCTTGGAGCAACCAGAGTCCAAATACCAGAGAACAATTTGGACCACCTGTTTTCAATAACAACAGTAGACAATGCATTGGAAACTATTGGTTCCGGAGTGTTAGCAGATAGAGATATAAGATTTTCAGAATTGCTAGCATTTATGAGACCCTTAGATTTCCTGCGTTTTCTAATGTGAGTTTTAGCACTAACAGGTTTTACTGTTCCAACTTTCTTAGGTTTTGGATTATTCGCGGACACTACAATGGGAGTAGACCTATTTAAAGGACACTTGGTTCCTACAGTAGTGTCAGTGTTCCTAGTTAAAGGACACGTTTGTGTTTTGGTAGCCTTGGTACTCCTAGCTAAAGGGCACGCTTTCTTCGCTTTAGTAGGAGTGATCCTAGTTAAAGGGCACATATTTTCTACTATAGTGAAAGTTCTACCTGTGGGGTGCCACAACCAACCAACTTGGGTTAACACTTTCCCAGTCGGTTTCCATTATAATCCATTTTTTCAGGCATTCATCTCATTCACATGGTCAATAAGGCAAGAATCATGACGACTAGAAAACATACATTCATTGCAATTCCGACATTTCAAATTAGAATTCACAGTAGGCTTAGAATGCTGCACAACTCCAGAGCCTTTAGGTTTAGCTACATGATTCTTTTTATTTAAAACAGAAATAACATTCCTAGGATGGGCTTCTACTTTCTTCTTCTATTGACTACTAGATGGGGGCAAGATCCTATCATTCTTCTTGTTTCTTTTAAGCTTAGATCTTTGAGCCTTAGTAGTGGTGATTACTCCTGTAGAAGGCAACACGAGAATATTAGAAGCTTGTTTTGATTCCGCCTTATCTTCAGTGACCAAAGTTTGAGATGTTTTAGTCCTAGGGCCCTTATTAAATGGTGTGACGACTATAAGGTTCCTTTTGTTTGCACTAGAGGACGATGCTAAGACGGTGGCTGCGTTATCCACAACATTCTTACCTTTTAGAGTACGAAGTGTTTCCTTTAACTCAGCCAAGACCAGATTTTTATCACAAATTTGTTCCCTTAAATCAGATATTTCCACCGACTTTCGATTCAATTGTTCAATCAAGGATTGATTCTGTGCAGTTGTATTAGCACATGCGGGCTTTACTGAATCGAAGAGTCGTGTATCTTTCTGTTTTAAGTTATCAGCTTTGGACAAAATCTTGGAAACTCGATTATCTAGATCAAGTTTAAAATTCTCAGCGGCCTCAAGTACGTTCACATAGTTAAGCTCCATAGATTTCTCTATTTCTATCGGCAAAGATTTAGCAACTTTGTCACTTGGCTGACGCTGTTTTGATTGTAAGTTCAATCGAAAATTCTTTTCAAAGTTCGCATCATCGATATTAACACCTTCGAATGATGTTTCAAAGATTTCTTGAATAAATTGTTGCTTGTATTCAAGCGAAATACAATGTGTTTGAATCTCATCAAAACGTTTTGAAAGCGAAGAATATGAATCTTGAAGCTTTAAAAATTCAGCGTCAGATTCGTGACAAGTACTATCTACCACAGTATCCACAGATTCAACATTACGCACAATAGAATCATTATCAACACTTTTATTCACACAGACGGAAACTATATCATGAGACATCACTTGTTTCAGAAGCTGATCATTTTGGCGAGAAACCCGTTCTATTTCAAGTAAACTATTTTCATAAGCATCATCCATTTCATTGAAAACACGTTTAACTTCTTCGATTTTCAAATGCAAATCTTGATCAAGATTACTAAGACAAGCTTTAACATTCTTTACAAACGGAACAATTTCATCTCGGAACGCAGCTCTAGTGTGCTCAAAGTTCCATTCACCTTTCGTTATGGCCGTGGCCGTCGTACGTTCCAAAATGACCTTGTCAAAATCGGCTAAGTGTTGGTGTACCGCGTGTAAATTAACGGACGCCTTACTTACCGGTGGAAGTAACTTCGTTAAATCCATTTTGACGAGTGTAGGAGACGTACTAGGAGGGTTTTCATTTGACAAACTTGGGGGCACAAGAACTGTTAGTTCAGCTAATTCCTTTTGTAAGCGAATACGTGTCTTTTTAGAAAGTTGATCTTTATTATGCTTATCATAATCAATAGTATGGAATTTTGAAAACATTTTAGAATGAGTTTCTTCCGTAAGTGACTGTGTCGCCTCAGAACTACGAACATAAGGTGCTTCTTTCGATTTGCTAATTATGGTCATATCATAAAGACCGGGAATATATTCCTGAGCTTGTTTTGCATAACCGGGATTAGGTGGTAAATTTTGAAGACGCTTAAGTTCGAGTTCTTTAAATGATTTAGTTAAAAGATGAACCTTTTCTGTGGAAGCGTATTGTTTTAAAAGCTGCTGTTCCTTGAATTTAAGAAGTTTGGTAGCATTAATTTCTGATTCAACCTTTTTAGACTCGAGAGTTTTGAAATCCATTTTAAGTTTCTGAAATCATTGACAACCGACTCTTTTGCTTTTAATTCATTGGAAAGATTAGCTTTTAATGATTCTATTTCTTTCAAGTGTTCAATCTTTTCCAAACGAAATTGGTCAAATTCAGAACATGTCATTTTCTCTACTTGAGGGACCATTTCAAAAGTTTTGACCTTTTCTTTATGCAACGCAAGCTCAGCAGTTAGGGTGGAATTCGTATCTACGGATTGTCTGAGAGCCATATGCATTTGATCAATAATATGTTTAGGCACCATGACCAAATCATGTTGAGCATAAGATTCCATACCCGTCGTAGCATTTGGTTGAGGTTCACTCAAATGTGTAGGATTGGTTACCACATCATTTGAGTTACTAGTTCTCAAATGCTGTTCGAGGTTGTCATTTTCATGCCCAACTTGATGTGGGTTATCATCATTACCAAGATTGGTTGTGGTGGGTACCTCACTAACGACATCAGAACCGTAGTGAGAGAGATTAGCAACGAGAGCAGCTTGGGCAGAGTGAATGTCATCACAATCCGAATCATATGCGTCAAGATCATCTGCTTGATAAGCTGCATTAGAAGTGGAAGCGACTGCAATGCCTTCAGTATCTGCTGCCCCTGGGTCTGCAAGAAATGCTAACTCCTCTGAATCCAAAATCTTTCCCTTAGACTGAGCATCGACCAAATACATCTTCTCACGAAACCACGCTTCATCCCTTCTCCTTTTTGACTGAGTGCATTGCCTAGCCATATGACCTTGTCCTCGGCAATTGTAGCAAGTCACAACCTTTTGAGGACCAATGGGACTTCCATTTCCATTAGCTTGAGAATTCACAGCTTGAGCATTCACCATCCTTGTAGGAGGTCCATATGAATTTTGCCTTCCCTGAATAGGTTGCACTGTTACTTGACCATCTTGAACAGTAGCTTGTTGTCGAGGATCTCAAGAGGTGCGGAGCTGATTGTTTGTTGGTGGAAATCCTCTAGTTGCAACAAGTTTTGATAAGTAGGCAGTGAGATGGTTTAGTACATCAGCTGGTGTATCATTTGGAGTAAAGACCGATGCTTGGATTGGTGGAAGTTCATTAGAGTGGAAAGATTGTGCTGGTTGTGCTTCTATTGGAAAATATCCTTGCTGAGGAGTATAGCCCATTGGAGAAGTGTTGGCTTGTGATGGTGATGTCTGATATGGTGATTGTTGTGGAAAAGATTGTTGATGAACACTTTGTTGAAATGCTTGCTGTGGCATCATTGGTGGTTGAGAAGATGGTTGCTGTGGTTGCTGATAGGTGTGTGATGGTGGATGCTGCAAGTATGATGGTTGTTGATAAGTATAATCCATGTTTTGTTGAGAAGCATACATGGCAAGTGGATCATGAACTTGAGGTTTAGACAACCGAGCCTCGATCACATGGCATTCGTGCTGTTGAAGAAAAGCTTGAAGTTGATCCACATTGGTGTTATGCAAGTCCTTAGCCAATTTAACATCTGTCACGTACTTTTTCCATTTTGAAGGAAGAGTGTTCAAATACTTGGTGTTCAATTGAAACGTAGGAATTGCCATGCCATAGATATTTAGCTCATTCAACAAAAGGGTAAATCTCAGATAGTAATCATTGAGAGTCTCCCCTGGCACATAGGCAAACTTATCAAAAGTATCATAAAGCTTACACTCTCCTTCTTGTTTAGTTAACGAGGTGCCTTGCATTAGAACACGAATTCTATCCCATAACTCTTTGGCAACTTTATGTTTGCTGACGAGTTTGTAGACATCTGGAGGAAGGGCTTGGAGAATGATGTTTGTAGCATACTTATCACATTTATCTTGAATCTTCATATCTCCAGTCAATTCACCCGTTGTGCGAGGACGAGTAGTCGTACCTTCTGTCACTGTACCATAATCTAATGGTCCATTGAGCACCGATGCCCAAATGAGATATCCATTCTCTTTGTTCAACATGTAAAGTTCCATTCGGGAAGTCCAATCCTCGTACATAGACTTCTCCAACATAGGTGGACGATTATCCGTACCCGAGAGGATGGACTTATCCGTAAGAGATGTGTACTCCATTTCAATAAGTTAAGATTTACAAAGTTGATCGAACAATGAAAGAAAGTAAATGTGTTTGTTGTTGTGTGTAGAAGCCAAGAAATAATGTTAAAATCCCCTAAATTATGTTCTCAATAAACCAAAAATTCCAAGATGAAATTGCACACAGTTTGTTAAAAATTTTCAAAAACACGTTTTTGAAAAATCTTGGAATACTTGTTGTTCTATCGCAATGCCTAAAAGGAATGCTGTCGCAATGTCTAAAGGAATGCTGTCGCAATGTCTAAAAGGAATGCTGTCGCAATGTTGTATCGCAATAAGTCCAATCGTAATAAGTCCAATCGCAATAAGTCCAATCGCAATATTCCCAATCGCAATACTTCCAATCGCAATACCCTGTCGCAATCTTATCACCATACTCCAGTTGCAATATCACAAAACAATCCTGTCGCAATGTCAATCGCAATACAGATCGCAATGTCACAAGATGAAACCCAATCGCAATACCAGTCGCAATATGGATCGCAATCCAAAACCCTAGATATTGCGATGGTTGGCCTGTCGCAATAGTACAAACAGTATGCTATTTTTCCACTTTTCTCGGACAAAACACACCAAATTCGAGATTTTAAGCCAAAAAATGATCCAAACACCAAAAATTTTGTGCTTTTAGCCAAAGTAAATATACCAAATATCTACCACAACTATGTAGAAGATTTGTATCAAGAAAAAAACCATAAAAAACACAAAAAATTTTGGACGTGGGTTTAAATAGATCAAAAGCAACTAAAATCGAGAACACAAACACATAAACAATACAATCATCCCATGGCTCTTGATACCATTTGTTAGATATGTAAATCTTGCTTATGTTTTAGAGAGAGAAAGAGATAGAGAGATGGTGGATTTCACACAATTCTAGAGAGAGAAAAATGAAGTTTACTATGTGTAAAATGAAGAACCACTACCCTCTCCATCAAAGGAGAGGGTTTACATACCCAAGCCCTTGTCATGGGCTTGGGCTTACATTTGGGCCGGCCTACACATGTTGTATGCTAGGCTTGGTCTTGATTGTTAAATAAAGATAAATAACTAAACTACGAGCTATTACATGGACTATTGTTGGAGTGACCGATCCTTCTTAATACGTAAAACGTATTTCCAACACAAATGATCAAGGATTTGAGTGATTTAAGAAGTATGAAAGAATCTGGAAATGTATGTGCAAAAAGGTGAATTAAAAGTCTGAGAATTGTCCACTATTTATAAGACAAACATCCAACGACTATATCTGTCCGCAGTTCCTTATTGGAGCCTGCGGTTCCTTATCGATAAGGAACCGCTATAGGTGCTAAAGAACCACCTACATAGACTCCGCTCCTTTTTGTCTTTTAGTGGATTGGTTCGAATCTAGGGATTAAAATATCCTAAAAGGATATTCCAAACCAAGATAGAATATGCTATTTTCAAATTTCAAATTTTCAAATAATTAATTTAATAAAACATTTTCTTAAAAAGAGAGTTTAATAAAAAACTTGTCACACTTAATAAAAAGTGAGTTTTAAGAAAAGATTAAATCCTTGATCACTTAATTAGGATGAGTAATTGTTTGTTCATACCTTAAGTGATAATGGTTGAAATGAAAAATACTTGAACTCAAGAATTCGTTTTTCGTTTGTTTCGTAAATGCTTGTTTTTACATATTGTCGTAATAAAAAAAAGCGAGACCGAAAAATGCAAGTAACGTTTTTAGGCATCATTGCATTAACAATCTCCCCCTTTTTGATTCCGATAATACATAAACTCAATCACCTAATAAAACAAGATTTTCTAAGACAAGTTTATGTTATTTCTCCCCCTTTGTCGAAACAAAAAGGTTGAAAAAGCCTTTGAAGAAGAAAAGAACCGGACATTGCAAATGCTTCCCCTTGGTGCTTACCCCCTTGCTTGGGGAACCAAGGAATCGATATATGGTGACAAGCTACATAGAAGGGTTAGTAGTAGAGAAGAGGCACCCAACAAGATATAACAAATGTCACAAAAAAATAAGAGAAGAAACAAAGATCCAAGATAAGTCATGTTAAAAGGAAACATGATAGAAGATACAAGGAAATAAATCATACTAAGATGTATGAGAAATAAAACAAGCCAAAAGAAAAGCATAAATCTAGTCCTAGTTAAACTAGAACTCTAAGATTTGCTTGAACTAGATGTCTTGAAGATAAGTAACCAATGCTTAGATAAACGACAAGGTAGTGGCGGAAGGAGGTGGTGGTGGCTTGGTAGAGATCTCATAGTCATAGTGAAGAGGAGGTTTGACTAAGAGACTCTTGATGTAATTCAACTCTTCATAGATATGAGCCATAACAAGATGTTGATATTGAAAACAATGACAATATATTCCATGATGCATGACATTATCATGTGAAGGAGGAAGAACACTAAAGGCTAGTGGTGGAAGAAAAGAAGTTCCACAATCAACATTCTTAGAAGAGGCAGAGATGTGATTTTGAGTGTTCTTGGGTGAATTGGGATTGAAATCAATTGGAGAAAATGGAGGAGAATCAAATCTTTCATTTGGGGAATAAGACATTTTGATTAGAGAAAGGATGCAAAATGCTTAGGGTTAAATAGAGAAAGCCCAAGATATTTTGGGGGAGGTCAAAGGGTTGAAACAAAGATTCCAAAAAGTGTTGGAACAGATTTGGAGTTTCAGGAATACCCGAAAATAAAGGTACTTGGTGCGGTTCCTTATCTCCACAGGCGGTTCGTTATCACTAGGGAACCGCGGTTCAATAGAGAACCGCCCACAGTGGGTTGAATTTGGTGATGAGGGAGGATTTTCCAATTCAGCAAATCCTATTTTTCTAGTCTAACTAATCATGGAGATATGCTTAGAAGCAAAGATAGACAAAGAAAACACACAAGAACTCAAACAAGGTTTTGACCAAAATACATGGATTTTAAAGAAACTCGATGTAGGATTGATGTAGTGATTTTACTACTCTTTAGGAAAAGAGAGCAAATAGGGCAAGTAATGAATACGATTTAGGAAAACCGTGTGTAAATGACCCTAAAATGAGTTCGTTCTCAAGAGGCTAGTGTGTTATGTGTGAAATGACTTGGATTAGATTTGTGATTATATTGTTGAGAAAGAAAAAAAATGAAATGAGATTAGAAGAGAATGACGGTTACGAAGACGGATTAAACTAAGTCGAAAAAGGTGTACACGTAAAATCGTAAAAAGTACCAAAATTAAAATTTTACCCTAAAAATTCTTAAAAATTACCAAAAATCCACAATAATATTCTAAGAGTCTACAAAAAATCCAAACTTGCCAAAACCTTTTAATTAATTAGATAATGACTTTTTAATGCTAATTAAAGCCCTAAAAATCAAAATTAATTATTAAAAAGTCCCAAACAAGATTTTAAAGTTTGTAAACCTCAAAAATACCCTAATTAAGCTAAAAAGTATTTTTCAAAATTTTAAAATCACTAAAAACTATTTTTAAACAATTAAAAACTACTAAAATCAATTAAAATTTAAATTAATTCTAGAAAATAATTAAAAGACTTTAAAAATATTTGGAAAGTTGCAAAATTTCTAATTAAGTGTTTACAATCTAGGAAAAATATAAAAACTTAAAAAATCAGACTTTTAATTTTTAACAATAAAATAATATTAAAATATTATTAAAAATCCAAAAATCATAAAAAATTCTAAAAACTTACAAACTAGCTTAATTTACCCTAAATAACTCAGAAATGAAAGTGAAATTACCTAAATACCCTTAATGGGCCTAGAAAATAGGCTAAACCCAAAATAGTACCTTATTGGGCCAAATTTGGGCCCAATAATAAAAAGTGTTCAAAATAAGCCCAAAAAGCACTGGTTGACTCAAAATTTTATTTTAAACAACTTTTTTCAAAGGCCCAAAATCTAAAAGTGTGAAATAAGCTAGCTTATACCAAACAACTTATTCTTAATGGGCTTTTTGGCCCATTAAGCTATAAGCCAATGCCATAAGCTGGAATTAAACACACAAGCTTCTTTTGTCCTAAATAAGACTTCTGCAAAAAGTAATAAGCCTGAAAATGCAATAAGCAATCTACAGAAAACGACAAAATAGTCGTTTTTGAGTTCTAGGCCACCCCAAGTGCTGATTCAAGTTTCTAAAGCTTCTAAATGACTTAATTAAGCAAAATCAACAAAGAGTTTTCAAATAAGCTGACTCAATAAGCTGGAAAAAGCAAATAAGCACTTATGTAAAAGTCAAATAAGTTGGTTTTCTAGTAAAAAGTCAAAGTCAAAGTCCAATAAGCTCCAGTCTACTCAAATGGGTCAAATAATGAAGATCTATCACAAAAAATAAGTTGTTGCAAGTCTGGATAAGCTAAAATAGCTTATTGATAAGCTGAGTTCAATTTTACACTAGCAGCGGCTAGTTTTGGGTGTTGAGCAGTGGAAACTTTTCCCACTGCTTGACTTATAGACTTTTTTGTCTTTAGTGACTTTTTTGGAGATCCAGATTACAAAAAGGCACCCAAATGATCTTTGGATCAAAAGGAGTCAAGAACAATCAAAATATCACAATCACAAACACCCAATTGATACAGTTTAATCAATAAAGCTCCAGATATGATACAGACATGAACAAATAAGCAGTTAAGCACTTATAAGCAGTTTTAGCACAAATCAGCCAGCCAAATTCAACCAAATGCATACACAAGCTATATTAAACTCAAATAAGCAAGTCTAAACAGGTTTCATGCAATGATTCAAAGAATTAAGCAAGATTCAAGCAAATGAATGTTACTGATGAACACTAACGCATGCAGTTTTACACTTTGCTGATGTATTTGACAATTAAGCCAGACTCAACACCTCAAATCTTTCAAACAGGTTACAATGACTTTGTTTAAACCACTTTTAGCCCTAAGCATGCATACACACTAATTGTTCCCAAAATCCTAGGTCAAAACAGGCAATAACAAAGATTTTATAGCAGATTGTTTGATTCAAGGCTTTAAACCCAAAAACTTGCAGCAAAACACTCTCAACCAAGCATATATCAGATATAGAACACAAACACAAACTTTCCACAACACAATAACAAGATTCAAGCTTAAACAGGTAGACCCAAACACCCCTTTATCTTTTCAAAATCAAATCTTTCAAAGGAAAAGTGAGATTTAAGACCACCCAAGCATCAATTAACACAATAACAAGTAAGATTAACATATTCAAGCAAGTATAAGCCACAAAATACACAAGAACAAAGGCAACACTCAAATATCACAAAAATCCAAAGTATTATCAGATTTTGGGATTAAGGGTGTGTACCTCATGGATGTACATCCACACCCACGGATTTTGTGCTTATGTGCTAGCAAGAACAAGCACAAGCTTCCACAACAAAGCCTGCTAAGAATCAACAAGGTTAGAAGCACAAGTATAAAATCAGAAACTTGAAAAAAAATTCTTGATTGATGCAACTCTTGTCCTCCACACTTGATTATCCCCAAGTTATAAGCCTCACCACACCTTAATCAACACAATTAGGATGCTATGATCAGCCCTATAACCCAAGAATTCCAATATAGACCAAGAACTTAGCATAATATCAAGAAAATGAAGAAAATGTGCAAACTTTTGCACACTCCTCTTTTGAAAACAGGTTTTTTGATTCAAATTAAGTAAACTAAGAACATATTCAAGCAATAATAAGATGGCACTTGGTCTTTCTTCAACACACTTAACTCAAATTTCATAAAACTGAAAAAGGGATTTACAAGTGCTTGAACAAGGAAAAACCAAAAGCAAACGTGAATGTTGGACCCTATACCCTTTATATATAGGGTGTACATGGTCTGCATAAGCTAAAAAACTAAAAACCCTAGCTTGTAGAAGTCCCAAAATACCCTTGCTGCATTTTGAAAATCTTGGCTTCTTGTGACTTTGAATTGGCGTTTTGTGGAGGTGGCAAGTGTGAAAATGCATCCAATGGTGTATATCAAGCTTAAGGAGTAAGCAGGAATCTGAGTTGTTGATTCTCTGGCTTCTTTTGGAATTTTCCCCAAAGGTGGTGTAAAAGGGTTTATCATGTGAGCTGGTATGGTGACGTGGCCAAGGTTTTTAGGTGGGGTTGGGTTTATTCTCACCTTAATCACATATCTGGAGTGAATTAAGGTGTAATTGCAAGTGATTTGGAAAAACCCAATTTTGTCAAGAACATTAAGAACAGACGGTTTGACCTTCTTTTGTGTTTAAAAAAAGTGTTTAGCGCGTTATTTAACTAATCAGATTTAATTAGTTGAATAAGTGCTGAGTGGATGTGTGAGGTGGACAAAGGGTGGAAGGGGATTGGTGGGTTTTGGTGAGTGGGGCACGTGTCACCCCCTCACTGGTTAAGGTATCATTTATGTCTGCCAGCATTATACCCTTATCTTTGCACAACTTGCCATTTCCATTCCAAACTTCTATCAACGCCCAAACTAGTTATAACAACTTTTGCAACTTTGCACTTTTGCCCCAAAAACTTTTGTAAAATGATTTCAGGGGTATTTCTTGCCAATTTTGGATTCTTGAAGGGCTGATTTGGTAATTTCTTCAATGATAATGGTCTTGACTTGTATGTTGAGCATTTTGGAGGACTGAAATTGCCAAGTCTTGTTTGATGAGGGACCATTTTTGCCAAATGTTGAAAGTCAAGGGTCCTTTTTGTAATTTTGGGATTTTCAAAGGACCAAACTTGTAATTTCTTGTACTTTGAAGGACTTCATGATATATTTGACTTTGTGGAGGATAATGGTTGACAATTTAGCTTTGTTGAGGGGCTAAACTTTCCAATTCTTCAAAGTTGAGGGCCCTTTTTGTAATTTTGACAAACTTTAGGGACCAATCTTGTAATTATGAAGATACGAGGGTATAAAGTATCAATTCTTCCATATTGGAGGACCCTTCTTCATAATTCTTCAAATCTTCAAGGGTAAATCTTGGGAAAGTCTTCATTAGGGCTTGGTTCATTGGCGGCTTCGTTTCCCGTGTTCGTTTTTGTATGATTCTTGTGATCTTTTGTCATTTTCTCAATATCCGTACCTAAAATACACAAGCAACAAACAAAAGCATATATATGGGTATTTTGATGATATTTAATGCATTTTAAGCCCTATTTGGATGATGAGACTATGTATAAAAGCAGTCTCATCACTCCCCCATACTAAACCATTGTCGTGCCCTCACGCAATGCTAGAATAAAGTATCGTAGCATCTCCAAAATTCATTTTTATTCACTTTATTGAACAATAAACTAGCTACACTACTACTATTACTACTACTCGCGTTTTAGACATAATGTATGATTTTCATCGCAAAATGGGACGTTTAGGTTCATAGAATAAGAACACGTGAATGCTTCGTTAGAAATAATTTCATCGTCCTCGATTTTCACCCCAATTCCATGCCAAGCGTGCAACGAGATCATTGTCATTATAAGTTAGTAATGCTAACACTACTCATATGCCCTAATCACGTACTTATCCTCCCATTATTCCTAAGTTGTATCTCTTATATTTTATAATGTCTTGAATGTTTCACGAGGATACATTGTTTGACTTATGCGATAATAGAGATTTAGTTCTAAAAATAGAGTCCTAACGGTGTAACCAAGACCATCAAATCAATAACCCCTCCCTATATACAACGATGTCAAAAAATTAAGTTGACAAAAAGAATCGATAAACACGGTTTTATAACGGTTTTGAACATGAGACTTATTACCAAGACTTTTATACGCCCCCTAACGGAAGGACCTTATTATCTTTGGTTTACCTCCATCTTTTATTCAACTTCGCCATGAAGCTTTTATTATGACTTTGGTCTTGCCTTGCCTTTTATTATCCACCTCATCGGTAGTTTTATTAGCCAAAGACGTATATCCTCACGCTAAGGCGAATTTTGGATCTTTAAAGCTTCGAAGATTAAGGCTTGAGTCACTTTCAATTTTGCATAGATTTTTCGGCCTTGTGGTGCTTCAAATTGTTTGCTTGATTTAGGTGAGCACTTGAAATCTTATTATTGGGTGAAGCTTTTGATTATTCGGGTGCCAATACTTCAAAACCGTGACGTTGGTGATACCTTAATGTCTTCCCAATTTAATTACACGGAAGCTACTAGAAAAGACTAGAAACCCAACAATCCCAACTAAACCGCTAAGTCAATATTTATTAAGCAAACAATATTTACATGCGAAGGGAGAATAAGCAAACAACGAGAACACATGAGTTTTTGAAAGAATACGAGTACTCTACGTTTAGCATAGTAACTTATAATTAACCCTATCATTTCTCATCCTCATTTAAGAGACTTAGCCTAATGTGTAGTTAAGGAATCAAAGCTAAGTGCTCAACACGCACGGTCGAGTAAAAAATTACTCTTATTCTCGCCATCAGAAAACCTACATTCGTGTCTTCAAACACTTATAAAACATGAGAATTTTTTTAAAATTTGGCCATTTCTAGCCTTATTTTGCAACAACAACGATAACAAAAAGATAAACTTTAGAAAGCGTGAAGGTTTGGCAAGGCAAGTATCTATTCACCCCCATACTAAAGTTAAACATTGTCCTCAATGTTTTGAGTCTAGGGGTGCAAACACCCCCATACTAGAGACGTAGTCGAATGCATAATCTAGCATGGAAAGTGTGTAACCAATAAATCAATAGCCGTTTATGAAGTGTGCTAATAACCTAAGGTTAGAACATCAAAAGGATATATCATGGATATTGAGAAAGTATTCAAAGCAAACGATCGAGTGCTCCCATAAAACGAACACGAGAGGCTCCAATCGTGAAGATCATGATCATCTAAAGTCCACAATTCACAAACAACCACGGAACAAAGGTTGGAAGGGCACAAATCCCCACACGTTAACTACATTAGAAAGTGATAATATGTACATATGATACGCATGAGACTCCCCCACGAGGCACCTCGTTTTTGATTACCGAGTCATCAGCTCGACTCGATCCCCTCAATACTAATTATCATTGGGGAAGGTGACTTGGTCGAGGTAGTTCAAGGATGGAACTTCCCCGCCAAAGTAGTGCTTCAACCTATGTCCATTCACCTTGAAGTTAGGACCATCATCTTGAGCTATCTCGATGGTCCCATACGGAAATACTTGAGTCACGGTGAATGGACCGGACCAATGGGATTTCAACTTACCGGAAAAGATTTTCAAGCGAGAATTAAAAAGGAAAACTTGATCCCAATGTTAAAAACCCGGTTTTTAATTTTAGAATCATGCAAATTTTTAGTCTTTTCTTTATAAATCAATGAATTTTCATAAGCAATGTCCCTTAATTCATCTAATTCATTCAATTGCATTTTCTGGTGTTTTCCCGCGGTCTCCATATCATCATTACAATGCTTTAGGGCCCAATAAGACTTGTGTTCTAACTCGATAGGCAAATGACAATTCTTTCCATACACAAGCTTATAGGGAGCGCACCCAATGGGTGTCTTATGAGCGGTCCTAAAGGCCCATAAAGCATCGTCCAACTTATCCGACCATAATTGTCGGTTTTCCGCAACGGATCTCTCCAAGATCCTCTTCAAAGCTCGGTTTGAAACCTCGACTTGCCCACTCGTTTGTGGGTGATAAGCCGTAGAAAGCCGATGTGTAACCCCATATTTCCTTAGGACCCTTTCGAATTGGTCGTTACAAAAATGGGTTCCACGATCGCTTATGATCGCACGAGGGGTTCCAAACCGAGAAAACAAGCTTTTCAAAAACTTGACTACCACACGAGCATCATTGGTGGGCAAGGCTTTGTCCTCCACCCACTTAGATAGGTAGTCAACCGCAAAGAGAATGTACTTATTACCACGAGATGATGGGAACGGCCCCATAAAGTCTATACCCCAAACGTCAAAGATCTCACACACTTGGATGATATTTTGTGGAATTTCATCTTTTTGTGAGGCTTTTCCTTGTCGTTGGCATGAATCAAACGACTTCACAAGATCTTGTGCATCTCGGTAAATAGTAGGCCAAAAGAAGCCGGCATCAAACACCTTCTTAGCCGTGAGATTAGCACCGTGGTGACCTCCCGTGGGTCCCTCATGGAAAGCTCTAAGGATGTTAGAAGCTTAGGTGCCAAATACACAACGTCGGATGATTTGATCCGCACAAGTTCGAAACAAGTAAGGGTCGTTCCAAAAGTAGAACTTGACGTCACGAAAGAATTTTCGTTTTTCTTGAGTCGTCATACCCTTGATGATGAAGTTACCCACATGGTAATTTGCAAAGTTCGCAAACCATGGGGTGGAAGGATCAAGCTTAGAATTCACTACACCAAGTGTCTCGAGCGGAAATGTTTCGGTGATTTCCTTGGGCTCGTAAACACTTTGGTGAGGATCTTCTAAACGAGAAAGATGATCGGCCGCTAGATTCTCGGCTCATTTTTTGTCAACGATTTTGTGATCAAATTCTTGAAGGAGGAGAATCCAACGAAGTAATCTAGGCTTAGCATCTTGCTTTGCCATGAGATACTTGATAGCCGAATGATCCGTATACACTATGCATTTAGCTAAAACGAGGTAAGGTCGGAATTTCTCAAATGCATACACCACGGCAAGGAACTCCTTATCCGTTGTAGTGTATTTTAGTTGAGCCTCGGTCATCATCTTGCTAGCATAGTGAATAGGCAAGAAGTGCTTATCATGACGTTGCCCCAAAACGGCCCCAATAGCGTAATCACTAGCATCACACATGAGCTCAAAGGGGAGGTTCCAATTGGGAGCAACAAGAATGGGAGCTTCGGTAAGTTTCCTCTTAAGGATTTCAAAGGCTCGTACACAATCCTCGTCAAAGACAAAACGTGCCTCTTTTTTAAGAAGATGTGTAATGGGTCGAGAAATCTTCGAAAAATCCTTGATGAATCGACGATAAAATCCAGCGTGGCCTAGGAAACTCCTAACTCCCTTAACGGTTTTGGGATGAGGTAATTTGGCGATGACGTCTACCTTAGCTTGATCTACCTCAATCCCCGCTTTCGAGACCTTGTGCCCTAAGACGATTCCACTCTTAACCATTAAATGACATTTTTCCCAATTGAGCACAAGGTTGGTTTCCTCACAACGTTTCAACATTCTCTCAAGGTTCGACAAACATGAAGTGAACGAATTACCAAACACGGAAAAGTCATCCATGAAGACTTCCATCGTCTTCTCGATCATATCATGAAAAATAGCCATCATGCACCTTTGAAAGGTTCCCGGTGCATTACAAAGTCCGAATGGCATTCTACGATAGGCAAACGTTCCATATGGACACGTAAACGTAGTTTTTTCTTGATCACGAGGATTGATGGGAGTTTGGAAGTAACCGGAAAAACCATCTAAAAAGCAATAGAAATCATTTCCCGCAAGACGCTCCAACATTTGGTCCATGAAGGGCAAGGGAAAATGGTCTTTTCGAGTGGCTTCATTTAACTTACGATAGTCAATGCACACTCTCCATCCGGTCACGAGTCTAGTGGGAATCAACTCGTTGGCACCGTTTGGCACAACGGTCATCCCTCCCTTTTTAGGGACACAATGAATAGGACTCGCCCAAGGGCTATCGGAAATAGGGTAAATCATTCCCGCGTCAAGGAGTTTAAGGAACTCCTTTTTGATGACGTCGTGAATTTTGGGGTTCACCCTCCTTTGACTTTGGATTGCGGGCTTGTAATCCTCCTCCATTAAGATTTTGTGAGTAAAAAATTTAGGATCGATTCCCTTAATGTCGGATAACTTCCACGCAATTGCCCCTTTGTGATCCTTTAGAACATCAACAAGTGCGGTTTTTTCATCATTCGAAAGTTCCTTCGCAATAATAACCGGCAACTTGTCGTCCTCCTCCAAATAGACATATTCGAGATGAGGAGGTAAATCTTTCAATTCGAGGATAGGTGGTTCCTCAAGTGAAGATTTGGGCTCGATACTCATAACCTCCTCGGGTGGAGGAAATGGGAAATCGTTAAGAAAATCCTTGATAATCGAGAAGTCCTCATCGTTGTCGAGGTCTTCGTTACAAGTACGTAGAACATCAAATTCTTGCAACGTAAAACCACCACCTTCAAATGGAGTGAAGGTTGGTGTCGAATTATCAAGAATTGGATCTAACATAGTGGGATTGCCACTAGTTTCTTCATCACCAAAACCTAGAACTTCTTGTGAAAATTCCTCGCAAACCACGTCGATCATATCAACGAGGTTTATGGTTGCTACGGAATAAACATGAGAAATTCGAGAGTTTTGAGTTGCGCTTATAACAAGTTCCTCGTCGTTGAAACGTAAGGTGATCTTTCTAGCATGAACATCGATCAAAGCCATAGACGTATCTAAAAACGAACGACCTAAAATGAGAGGAACTTGAGGATCCGTGGGGATATCAACAACGATAAAGTCTACGGGATAGTAGAACTTCCCTACTTTCACAAAAACGTCTTCCGCCAAACCTCATGCGGGAATCGTGGAATGGTCGGCCAACTCGATAGACATTAGTGAAGGAGTAAGATTAGGAAGATTGAGCGACTTGAAGATTGCAAGTGGCATCAAGTTAATGCTAGCACCAAGATCGGCCAAGGCGAAGCATTCCTCCATATCTTGGATTGCACAAGGAATCAAGAATTTACCGGGATCACCGACTTTTTGAGGTATGCGATTAAGATAAACCGACGAACAACTAGACAATTGATGCAATTTCTCCTTGTTGTTAAACATACTCTTAAAGTTAGCGGCAAACCGAGGCATCATGACCAAAGCATCGGCGAAACTCACATTAAAGTGCAAATCACGAAACATTTTCATAAAAAGCTCAAATTGATAATTGTCGCGCTCTTTACGTTTCTCCTTCCTAAGTCTCGATGGATAGGGCAAAGGTGGTGTGGGTTGAGGCATAGTAGGCATAGCCTTTGGAATCTCGGGTTCCAATGATGGTAATGGGTCAACCGTAGGTGTGGCATGAGCGGTACTTCGTGGGATTGGAACATGCTCCTTTTGGACCACCACCTCGGGTTCTTCCTCAATTGCTTCCTCCGTAGGAGCAATTGGTTGAGGAGTCGGTTCCTTAAGTGTCTTACCACTACGTGTGGTAATCACTTTCATCTCACCCTTAGGGTTGGATACGGTGTTGCTAGGAAGACTACTCGAAGACGGTTTACACATTATTACCTCAAACATAGACGAGATTTTATCTTCAAAATTGGATTGCCTCTTCTCGGCCTTAATCATCTCTTATTTAATCTCATGTTGCCCTTGTTCCATTTTTTGTTGGTTTTGTTGTAATCTAGTGACATTTCCTTCCATCTTGTTGGTGTGGATCTTAAGTTCATTAGCTAACTCATTTTTCAACTCTTTCTTCAAGTCGTTCTTAAACTCGGATCTTAGGTTAATGATTTCTCTTTGAATATTGTCAAACCTAGCATCATTCCCATTAGCGTATTCAACAAATTCATTTGGAAGATCTTTCAAATTTTGCAAACCTTTGTTGTTGTTTTGAAAATCATTTTGATTCTTGTTTGAAACTTGATTATTAGCCCCTTGATTACCATAATTTCCTTTATTGAAATTGTTTTTGAAACCAACTTGATTGTTGCGATAGTTGTTGTTAGCATTTTGATTTGAACCAAAACCCGGTGGAGTCAATTGATTAGAGCGGGAAACTTGACCGTTTTGGTTGTAATTTCCCGTGGCCGCGAAGGCACTCGAAGTGTTACCACCGTTGGTAATGCACTCGGAGAAATCATGACCTCCGCCACAATACATGCAAGAAACCTCAACCGCTTTAGCCGTAGCGGGAGCACTTTGTTCACCAACTTTAAACTCAATCAAAAGTCCTTTAAGCTTATCAAAAATCTTGTTTTCCAAGTTCGTCTCAATTTGGAAAGCATCGATGGTAGTAGACAAAGAAGGTGAAGTTGAAGACGAAGCCTTACGAACACTAGACGTGCTACGAGGACTATACACCTTAGATCTATTCTCAATTATCACCAAAGCTTCCTCAATCGTTTTACACAAAAAATTACCACCCGCGGCGGCATTCAAATAATCCCTTTCATGATCATTAAGTCCATTGTAAAACGTGTCAATTTGATGCAAGTCGGAAAAACCGTGATGAGGACATTCATGTAACATTTCCTTAAACCTATTCCAAGCCGTTGAAAAACTTTCATTAAACTCTTGTGAAAACTTTGAAATCTCGTTTTTCAAGTGCGTAGTCTTAGAGGGCGGAAAAAATTGGTTCACAAACTTAGACACGAGATCCTTCCACGTCAATATAGAATTGGGTTGCTCTTTCTCTAACCAAATTTTAGCGGGCCCCGCTAAGGAATACAGAAAAAGCATCATCTTAATCGAGTCATTCGAGACATCCTTAAACTTGCAAGTGGCGGTAAGACGATTGAATTGGCGGATATGGTTGTGTGGATTGTCCTTCTCATCACCACGGAATTTGTTGTTTTGGATCATCGACAACAAACCCGTTTTCACCTCAAAATTCTCCGCAAGGATAGCGGGAATCACAATAGCCTCTCCATAACCCTCGGTGGGTGCTTGAAGTAACTCCATCATAGTTCGATTCGCCATGGCTGGTGCTTCTCTTATAATGGGTTCGTCAATAGGAGACTCCTCACTAGAAAGATTTGGAGTGGGAGTTTTGTTCTTTCGTTTACGTGCACGTCTTGCTTGATTACGAGTTAGCATAAACGTCACGTACAACGAGGGGACGAGCAAAGAAGATTCTTTTTGGTGTTTTGTATTTTTCAATTTTTTTTGTGGTTTTTGATTGTATTAACCTTTTTGGATCTTGGTGAATGTATTAAGTAGACACAAATCTACAAATCTCCTCCTTAATCAAATATCTTCATTAAAGAAGCCTCAAGGAATGAAAACGATCACGTGAAGTGAACGCCTTCGATGACTTTAGAACATTGGTGGAACACCAAAACGTTCAAGAGGGTTTAATCAATGGAAACCAAGAAAATATATATGATACTTAGTAATACTTTGGGCGGCAAAACCCTCGATTAGCTCTCAAAATCAAATACTCACAAGCAAGCGGGGAAACGAGGCGGCGCGAAGCACTTAAGAGGATTTTTCCTTAGGATATATTTTATAATATCCGCCTTATACCCACCTTATAGTTTGTATTTTTCAAGATTGAGCTTCACGAAAGTATTTATCTATTTTTGCCTTTTTCTTTGGTTTGAGATTCGAATACAATGATTGGGTAATGACCTCCCAAGTCAAGGTTGTGATTTCTCACGTATTTGGAGTACTTGTGAATTTATTGTTCTACGTATACAATATAGTAATAGTATTCACACAAAAACCGAAAACCGATAATACGTATTAGTAGAGTGCTACTAATACAAATACTATTTATGGTTAGTATATAGAAACAACAATTCCAAATCAAAACACAACACGCCTCCCCGGCAGCGGCGCCAAAATGATGTATTGATTTTACTACTCTTTAGGAAAAGAGAGCAAATAGGGCAAGTAATGAATACGATTTAGGAAAACCGTGTGTAAATGACCCTAAAATGAGTTCGTTCTCAAGGAGGCTAGTGTGTTATGTGTGAAATGACTTGGATCAGATTTGTGATTATATTGTTGAGAAAGAAAAAAAATGAAATGAGATTAGAAGAGAATGAGGGTTACGAAGACGGATTAAACTAAGTCGAAAAAGGTGTACACGTAAAATCGTAAAAAGTACCAAAATTAGAATTTTACCCTAAAAATTCCTAAAAATTACCAAAAATCCACAATACTATTCTAAGAGTTTACAAAAATCCAAACTTGCCAAACCTTTTAATTAATTAGATAATGACTTTTTAATGCTAATTAAAGCCCTAAAAATCAAAATTAATTATTAAAAAGTCCCAAACAAGATTTTAAAGTTTGTAAACCTCAAAAATACCCTAATGAAGCTAAAAAGTATTTTTCAAAATTTTAAAATCACTAAAAACTATTTTTAAACAATTAAAAACTACTAAAATCAATTAAAAATTAAATTAATTCTAGAAAATAATTAAAAGACTCTAAAAATATTTGGAAAGTTGCAAAATTCCTAATTAAGTGTTTACAATCTAGGAAAAATAAAAAAACTTAAAAAATCAGACTTATAATTTTTAACAATAAAATAATATTAAAATATTATTAAAAATCCAAAAATCATAAAAAATTCTAAAAACTTGCAAACTAGCTTAATTTACCCTAAGTAACTCAGAAATGAATATGAAATTACCTAAATACCCTTAATAGGCCTAGAAAATGGGCTAAACCCAAAACAATACCTTATTGGGCCAAATTTGGGCCCAATAATAAAAAGTGTTCAAAATAAGCTCAAAAAGCACTGGTTGACTCAAAATTTTATTTTAAACAACTTTTTCCAAAGGCCCAAAAGCTGAAAGTGTGAAATAAGCTAGCTTATACCAAACAGCTTATTCTTAATGGGCTTTTTGGCCCATTAAGCTATAAGCCAATGCCATAAGCTGGAATTAAACACACAAGCTTCTTTTGTCCTAAACAAGACTTCTGCAAAAAGAAATTTGAAATAAGCCCAAGTAATAAGCCTGAAAATGCAATAAGCAATCTACAGAAAACGACAAAATAGTCGTTTTTGAGTTCTAGGCCACCCCAAGTGCTGATTCAAGTTTCTAAAGCTTCTAAATGACTTAATTAAGCAAAATCAACAAAGAGTTTTCAAATAAGCTGACTCAATAAGCTGGAAAAAGCAAATAAGCACTTATTTAAAAGTCAAATAAGTTGGTTTTCTAGTAAAAAGTCAAAGTCAAAGTCCAATAAGCTCCAGTCTACTCAAATGGGTCAAATAATGAAGATCTATCACAAAAAATAAGTTGTCGCAAGTCTGGATAAGCTAAAATAGCTTATTGATAAGCTGAGTTCAATTTTACACTAGCAGGGGCTAGTTTTGGGTGTTGAGCAGTGGAAACTTTTCCCACTGCTTGACTTATAGACTTTTTTGTCTTTAGTGACTTTTTGGAGATCCAGATTACAAAAAGGCACCCAAATGATCTTTGGATCAAAAGGAGTCAAGAACAATCAAAATATCATAATTACAAACACCCAATTGATACAGTTTAATCAATAAAGCTCCAAATATGATACAGACATGAACAAATAAGCAGTTAAGCACTTATAAGCAGTTTTAGCACAAATCAGCCAGCCAAATTCAACCAAATGCATACACAAGCTATATTAAACTCAAATAAGCAAGTCTAAACAGGTTTCATGCAATGATTCAAAGAATTAAGCAAGATTCAAGCAAATGAATGTTACTGATGAACACTAACACATGCAGTTTTACACTTTGCTGATGTATTTGACAATTAAGCCAGACTCAACACCTCAAATCTTTCAAACAGGTTACAATGACTTTGTTTAAACCACTTTTAGCCCTAAGCATGCATACACACTAAGTGTTTCCAAAATCCTAGGTCAAAACAGGCAATAACAAAGATTTTATAGCAGATTGTTTGATTCAAGGCTTTAAACCCAAAAACTTGCAGCAAAACACTCTCAACCAAGCATATATCAGATATAGAACACAAACACAAACTTTCCACAACACAATAACAAGATTCAAGCTTAAACAGGTAGACCCAAACACCCCTTTATCTTTTCAAAATCAAATCTTTCAAAGAATAAGTGAGATTTAAGACCACCCAAGCATTAATTAACACAATAACAAGTAACATTAACAGATTCAAGCAAGTATAAGCCACAAAATACACAAGAACAAAGGCAACACTCACATATCACAAAAATCCAAAGTATTATCAGATTTTGGGATTAAGGGTGTGTACCTCATGGATGTACATCCACACCCACGGATTTTAAGCTTATGTGCTAGCAAGAACAAGCACAAGCTTCCACAACAAAGCCTGCTAAGAATCAACAAGGTTAGAAGCACAAGTATAAAATCAGAAACTTGAAAAAAAATTCTTGATTGATGCAACTCTTGTCCTCCACACTTGATTATCCCCAAGTTATAAGCCTCACCACACCTTAATCAACACAATTAGGATGCTATGATCAGCCCTATAACCCAAGAATTCCAAGATAGACCAAGAACTTAGCAAAATATCAAGAAAATGAAGAAAATGTGCAAACTTTTGCACACTCCTCTTTTGAAAACAGGGTTTTTGATTCAGATTCAGTAAACTAAGAACATATTCAAGCAATAATAAGATGGCACTTGGTCTTTCTTCAACACACATAACTCAAATTTCATAAAACTGAAAAAGGGATTTACAAGTGCTTGAACAAGGAGAAACCAAAAGCAAACGTGAATGTTGGACCCTATACCCTTTATATAGAGGGTGTACATGGTCTGGATAAGCTAAAAAACTAAAAACCCTAGCGTGTAGAAGTCCCAAAATACCCTTGCTGCATTTTGAAAATCTTGGCTTCTTGTGACTTTGAATTGGCGTTTTGTGGAGGTGGCAAGTGTGAAAATGCATCCAATGGTGTATATCAAGCTTAAGGAGTAAGCAGGAATCTGAGTTGTTGATTCTCTGGCTTCTTTTGGCATTTTCCCTAAAGGTGGTGTAGAAGGGTTTATCATGTGAGCTGGTATGGTGACGTGGCCAAGGTTTTAAGGTGGGGTTGGGTTTATTCTCACCTTAATCACATATCTGGAGTGAATTAAGGTGTAATTGCAAGTGATTTGGAAAAACCCAATTTTGTCAAGAACACTAAGAACAGACGGTTTGATCTTATTTTGTGTTTAAAAAAAGTGTTTAGCGCGTTACTTAACTAATTAGATTTAATTAGTTAAATAAGTGCTGAGTGGATGTGTGAGGTGGACAAAGGGTGGAAGGGGATTGGTGGGTTTTGGTGAGTGGGGCACGTGTCACCCCCTCACTGGTTAAGGTATCATTTATGTCTGCCAGCATTACACCCTTATCTTTGCACAACTTGCCATTTCCATTCCAAACTTCTATCAACGCCCAAACTAGTTATAACAACTTTTGCAACTTTGCACTTTTGCCCTAAAAACTTTTGTAAAATGATTTCAGGGGTATTTCTTGCTAATTTTGGATTCTTGAAGGGCTGATTTGGTAATTTCTTCAATGGTAATGGTCTTGACTTGTATGTTGAGCATTTTGGAGGACTGAAATTGCCAAGTCTTGTTTGATGAGGGACTATTTTTGCCAAATGTTGAAAGTCAAGGGTCCTTTTTGTAATTTTGGGATTTTCAAAGGACCAAACTTGTAATTTCTTGTACTTTGAAGGACTTCATGATATATTTGACTTTGTGGAGGATAATGGTTGACAATTTAGCTTTGTTGAGGGGCTAAACTTGCCAATTCTTCAAAGTGGAGGGCCCTTTTTGTAATTTTGACAAACTTTAGGGACCAATCTTGTAATTATGAAGACACAAGGGTATAAAGTGTCAATTCTTCCATATTGGAGGACCCTTCTTCATAATTCTTCAAATCTTCAAGGGTAAATCTTGGGAAAGTCTTCATTAGGGCTTGGTTCATTATGCGGCTTCGTTTCCTGTGTTCATTTTTGTATGATTCTTGTGATCTTTTGTCATTTTCTCAATATCCGTACCTAAAATACACAAGCAACAAACACAAGCATATATATGGATATTTTGATGATATTTAATGCATTTTAAGCCCTATTTGGATGATGAGACTATGTATAAAAGCAGTCTCATCAAGGATGTGTGTAGAACTAGACACAAAGTCATGACACAATGATCCTCCATAGTTCTATTTTGTTCTTGCTATATTTGAGAGACCCATACATATGAATTATGTAAGCTCATTATGACTAGCAAGAAGCTATGAAAAACGTTTTTAGATTGAATTAACAATGCAAGAACATTTCTTGACCATTTTCAAATAACTTTGAGAATTTAAAAAAAGAGAATAAAAGAATTTTTAAAAAGATTTTGCAATTTTTAAAAGCTTAAAGAAAGAAAAGACTAAAAAAACTCGATTAATTAAAATGCGCAATTAAGGAATATGTTCCATTAAACCTAGTGAAGGATCGTGTTTTTCTTAGGATTAGACATTGTTGGATTATCTATTAATATGGAAGGAGAAGTGGAAGAACTTAGAGAGAGAAAGAAGAGAGAGAAAGGAGAGAAAGATAAGAAAGATGAAATATGATGGAATGAAAGTGTTCGACCCCTCCTAACATGCTAGGAGGGAGGTTTATATAGCCCACCCTACATGTGGGCTATATGGGCTATACCTTAATACATTGGATCACGAGCCCAATACTTGTATCTATATTGGGAGTGACCGATACTTTCTAAATACGTAAAAACGTATTTCCAACAATCTCCCCCAAAGGGAGGTCACTCCAAGTTACAATGTCCTAAATAGTCTATAGCTCGTGATCTATGCTAATAATGATGTGACCGAGACTTTCCTTGGAAAAGCGTATTTCCAACAATATCCCCTAAAGGGAGGTCACACCATTTTACAAAATCTTAAACCTAGCATACTATGCTTGAGTCTTTGATCTTGTTCTTGTGAATATGCTTGATGTGATCTTTGACTTTAGCCTTGAGCATGTGTCCTTGCCTTGACCTTGTGCATTCATCACTTGTGATATTCGCCTCTTCGTGACTTTATGTTCCACATACTCATACCTTTATAATTCTTGAAAGCTTCAGAGTTTGATACAACGGAAGACTTGACCTTCAGACTTTCTTGAATTCATTGAAGTACTGAGTGTATGCAGTATAAGCATGTGGTGACGACTTCTTCTGGATTGTACACCGCAATGCCACCTTCTTGTTACGTTGCATAAGACAGTTAGCAACAAACCATATACACGGATGAAATGGCCTTAAACATTTCATTCTAATTCGGTAGCATTTTACCTCCGGTCGGTGAAGACCGTTGGACGATATTAAATATCGTACTTGTGGCAGGTAGTTTCAATAAAGAACATCCTTGACAAGATTTCGCGGGTAAACCCGTTCTCTTTACTCGACCGTCTAAAGCTGACTGCGACCATAAAGAGTGAATCATTTAGATAATAATATCCGCATGATTTGAAGCCGTCAATTCATGTTCCTGAAACAAGTGAAATTCAATTAAGAACCGTACCATCGTTGCTTTCCAGTTTGAGGTTAACACTAGAAGGATTTCCACTGATCACTGTGAACACTAAGGTATCACTCTGAGTATTCTTGCAAGATCACTAAGATATTGCGTAGAGGCTTGGAACGTGTTTAAATTCATTTAAGAATTAAACCACTGTTGCTTTCCAGTTATCACAAGTTTGATTCATAAAGAATCGCACAAGTCACCTACCATGAGCTTTTTGATGTTCGCTGTAAGAAGGATTTCCATCTTCATTGTAAATACTTTCGTATTACTCGGATGTTCAGGCAAGATCATGACGATTTCGCGTAGGACTCTTAAGATCTTTCTTACTTTTCACAGTGTGTGAAGAAGCAAGGAAATATGAAAGTGTGTCCTAATGAGATATTTGATGATCTCAAATGGCTCTAGACTCAATCGTGCATTTTTGGATTTTTAGTGATCGGAGGCTGGAGAGGAGTGCCACCATTTCAATACCAATTTATTCGGAGTGAATAAATCAATAGATAATGTGTTGTCTCCGTGTGATTAAAACAAATATCTTTTAAGAGATATCTGAGTTAGCTGGGATGGGTTGTGCCTTGCATCAATGGGTCCATGATGTCTTTCTTCAATATCAAGAATCATTAAACAATGATCTTAATAGCATATGTATTGACCCGGTTTCTGCCTAAGTTGTAAGGAGGGCTTCTTTCTTTACACCCTTTATCTTTACAATTCTTTTTCATTCTTCAACCCCTTCAATGCTTACCAATACGTCATCACTAGCACCTTGTTGTGATTGTTCCAGTGCTAACTTAAGTACTTGGTCGGCATTCAACTACGTTCACAATCTTTCTCCATCTTTCCTAAGGACTACTATCTCAAGTTATGGAATGTCCTTGGGAAGATTCCTCAGGTTCTAGAGGAATCATTGGACTTTAACCTATCCTACCATCCTTATGTCACCACAATCTTCACCGTCGTGAATAGAGATGTTTTGGGTAAGTGTATGTCACCATGAAATCCATTTTGAAGTGCAAATCCATTTTACTCCCCCTTAACATATGCTACGATATCCGAAAACATTTCGCACATGTCGGATGAGCTATCACGTTAAGTCAAACTATTTATGATTAATCATTTCCCATATTAAATCACATTTTCTCCCCCGTATTAAAAATATTAACCCAATCGATGTTTTTAATATCAACTGATTTAATAGCATTTTAAGAAAAATATGGGAAGAAAGATGCAAATCAAATTATCTTCATGAATTACACAAGTTCCCCCTCAAATTAATGAGGGTGTACTTGAAACGTAAATTAAATACCTTTTAAACACAAGTGTAAGGTATTTATCACGTGCAAAGATCATATATGATAATGTATTCACAAGATTAGCAATATACGAGGTTGGACCTGAATGATGGAGAACATCATATGATAGAATCACTTGGTTCTTGTTCACGAATGTTGGTCGCCTCGTCATGTCTGAAGTTATCTCTTGACTCCATGTGTATGATTGATATCGTTGTCTTGACACCAATATGTGAACTTGGCACTCTCGGCATCAAGGATTCTGAATGCTGGACAATTTCTCCCCTCAATTGTTGGCCCGTGTTCTATTGAAAGAGCTGTAGTCGCCGTTTGAGTAGTCGCATCATCGAGTATGTAGATATCAATTGTAAATTGCTACGGTTGGTGGAGATGATAACTTCATAAAAACAAGATTTCTCTTGTTTTAACAAATAAATGCACTGACACGTACATATATTCGTGTTAGATTGTGTTATTCCGTAAACACAATCCCTTACATGGTTATAAAGTAAACCATGCCCGAGAAAATTAATTCCCGTTGTTGAGTCAAAGCTTTCCGGTGAAATGCTTGACTTTAGTATGAAAAGTGGGTTACTATCTGAAATAATAGCAAACCATTTTGAGCATGTTTTAAAATGTTTGAAATTCTGCTCGAACTTTATTTACAACCCCGTGTCATTATTGAATGACATTTCTAGTATCGTAAATATTATCGATTCCAGAAGACATGCTCTTTTTATCAAAACAATTTTGAACACACAATTTTGAAAGATTTAGAAAAACCTTTTGATAAATTCTCAAAAAATTGTGTTCAAAGTTTTGAAAACCAATTACTTGAGCTTAAGATGTTGAATATCTTATAAAACGAGCGCAAGTCCGAGAAGTTATAAACTTCCCGTTGTTAAGGATAAGTTTATCATCGGCGATAAACTTTCCTTTTAACTGAAGAATGAGTCCTAAGCTGACATTTACTTAGAAGTCGTTTTCATGAGCTTGAAAAACTTTGAATGTTTTAACGTAAAGCTCATGACCGAGAAAGATGAATTTCTCGTTAAGAAGAAAAGTTATCTTATTTAAAAGATACACTTTTCTTTATGAGCTTAAAACTTGGAATGTTTTAATACAAGCTCATGACCGAGAAAAATTAATTTCTCGTTACAAGGATAAGCTATCTTTAAAGATAAGCTTTCTTTTAATTGAAGTCCGGGGCATAATCTGAAATATAATTATACACCATTTACACGAGCTTAAAACTTTTGAATAGTTTTAATGTAAGCTCGCGTCCGAGAAAAATTTGATTTCTCGTTAATGAGGATAAGTTTATCATCGGCGATAAACTTTCCTTTATTTGAAGATCGGGTCATCATCTGATATTTAATGATGAGCCTTAGTGCACGAGCTTAAAAAAACTTCGAATGTTTTTAAATTTAGCTCATGCCCGAGAAAACTTAATTTCTCGTTAAGAGGGTAAGTTATCGTTGCGTAGATAAACTTCCCTGTCTCTGAAGTCCAGGTCATCGTCTGTCATTTAACGAGGAGCCATATACACGAGCTTAAAACCTTTGAATGGTTCTAAGATAAGCTCGTGTCCGAGAAAACTTAATTTCTCGTTTTGAGGGTAAGTTATCGTTGCGTAGATTAACTTCCCTGTCTCTGAAGTCCGGGTCATCGTCTGTCATTTAACGAGGAGCCATATACACGAGCTTAAAACCGTTGAATAGTTTTAATGAAAGCTCGTGTCTGAGAAAAATTAATTTCTCATTTTGAGGGTAAGTTATCGTTGCGTAGATAAACTTCCCTTTCTCTGAAGATCGGGTCACGGACTGTGATTCGTCGATAAGCCTTTGTGCATGAGCTTAAAAACTTGGAATGTTTTTTATATAAGCTCATGCCCGAGAAAAATTAATTTCTCGTTGTTAGGATAAGTTTATCATCGGCGAGAAACTTTCCTTTCTTTGATGAACGAGTTACAGTCTGTGATGTGACTATAAGTCCTTTGTACACTGTAAGCTTAACTGCAAATCCCCTGAGACACTTGTTTCTTAGATATCAGCTTCTTCAGCAACCAAACTCTGAGAGTGTCCTTAATTGAATGGTATACAATGATTGGACCGCTTCGTTCTTTTAGAACATCCTCTTTGGTACCTGCATTCTCATTTAGAATTTGCATGCTTTGATATGGGTTAGCGATATCTATCTTAGAAGCAAGTGGGGGTTCACAGTTTTCTTTTCTTGTGCTAGAGGTGACCTGAGGAGATGATTCACTTGTCTTAGCTGGTAAACGTTTCCTTTTATAAAAAACCTTAAGTACAGGCTTAAGTGATGTATCCTCCTTTTCAATTTCCTCCCTAGTAGTCTTAGTAGAATCAGAGACTATCCTAGTTAAAGGGCACTCGTTTCCTACAAGAGTGAAAGTTCTACCAGTGGGGCGCCACATTTTACCAACGGGTTTGATTTTAGCCACCCATTTGGATTTAAGTCTAGCAAGGGAGTTCACCTCATTAAGTAATTTTTTGATACAAGAATCATGATTGGCTCTAAAGACACATTTCCTACATGTTTTACACGTAACATATTTAATGTCCGAGTAAGATCTAGAATTCCTAGCTGATTGATTGATGCTCCTAGGATGTGACGTGCTACGGGTAGCAGGGTTGGGTAAACTAGAAGGCATATGACTAGGTTTAAAATTCCTATCTCTTACTTGTGTCTTTTGCGTAGCTTCCTTTAGACCAAATGTATGGCGAACGTCATTTGAACTAGTTCGAGACGTGTTCTTTGGACTATGTCTAGGGAAACTAGATGCAATCATGTGATTAGGTCTTGCAAAAGCTGTTTTAGTCACACTGGGCCTAGATGGTGGAGTGACTGGTCTAGGAAAATGAACCAAATCAACTTGGGAGGCAAACCGCGGTCTCAAGGATTATGGTCGCTCGGATCTAAATGCAGTAGGTTGTCTGACAGGCGGTTGTCTGACGAACTGAGTTTTAGGCGGTTTCCCCAAGATTGATGGTTTTTCAAGCTTAGTGTCCACACTAGGTCCTCTAGTTTTCCTTAACTCGTTTTTCAACGCAGCTATAGCAAAAACCTTTTCCTGAATTTGAGCTTTTAACGTTTCATTTTCTTTTAGCAATCTATCTTGGGATGCCAATTTAGATTTTAGTAACTGAATTTGTTTCAAAAGATTATCCTTTTCAGCTTTAGAATCTAGAACTGTTTGATCTAATTTTCGTTCAAGAAAAACAATTGACTTTTCAAGTTTTTCAAAATATGTTTCAAATTTCTTCGTTTTCTTTGAAAATTCAATTTTGGCATCCTCAAGATCTTTTGATTGCTGAGCTATGATCGTTTCGAGCTCTTTAATCCTAGAAGCAGAATTGGGTAAAGAAGCAGGCATAGGACACTTATCAGGATTGTTAATTATCTCATTCAATTTAGATTGAAGTAGACGAAGATTTGTGACACATGACTGCTCTGCATAATTTCCTGATTGGCTGCTTGCTTCTTGCTTTCCTCCTGAATCCATTCTTTTGTGAATGCTTCTAGTATCGTTTTGCAATTCTCCCTCTTGAAAAGTCGAATTCAATAATTCCATTGAAATTTGATGAAAAAGTGATTGTGGATGTGGTTGTTTTCGGAATATAACAACTCGTGAAGAAACTTAGAAACAGAAAGTCACGGAATATGACAAAACCAACGAAACGATCCGTAAAAATATCTGAAAAATCCTCGATTGATGATAAAATCCGTATTCACTTACAAATACCCGATCAAAAAATCCGTCGGCAAAATAAACCTTGTCACTTTGTCACGTAGTCACGTCACTTTTGTCATCAAATCCGGCCACAAAAACTTTTAACCCGTCAAATATGTTACCACTTTGGTTCTCTCGAAATACCCGCCTCAACACGATTTACCAAATCCAAAGATATCCAGTGACAAAATATACAAACTTAACTTAACTAAAAAAAATAAACTTTTAAAATATAAAAATATACAAAGTTACCTTAACTTAAAAAAATTTACTTAACTTAAATTCAAAATTAAAAAATAAAAAATAAAAAAAAATCTAATACATAACGTTTTTTTTTAAAAATAATCTAAAATTTGATTTGTGATAAAATGCGATCCACGTGTAGGCCACATATAATACAAAAGAGCCAGAAAAAAAAACGTGGCTTTTAACTACTGTTGCATAGTTTCCTCCGTAAAAAACAATACAATATAAAAAAAAAACTTTCCCAAAAAAACAATCTCACAAAACTTAATCTCGTGTATCTCTCTCTCTCTACTCAACAGAAAACCCACTCCCAAAACCTAATCTATATTATTTTGTCCACCCCTTTGACTAAACTCAGCCACCAAACAAGCACATAGAAACCTCCGTCTATTATCAGTTACTCCATCTTGTTTCCTCCGTCAATCAAACCGATGTTACCAATATTCTTTATCAATCTGATATCTTTAATCATCAAGATTAATCATCATCTCATCTTAGATCATCTAAAAACGAGATAAATCCAAAGAGTGACAGCAACGGCTTCAAGATCTTAAATATAAAGGTCTCGGGTAGGTATTTATTATTTTATTTTCGGTTCAGGATCGATGATTGTTTGAGTAACTGAGATCTTGATGTTTTGAGTCGGGTTTTTGTGAGTGTGTGGTGTTGTCGAGTCTGTTTGTGTTGATGGGTTTGGTTGTCGAGTCGTGGGTCGAGAGTCAGTTGTTGGTCTGAGAGTGTTTGGATGTTGGTTTAGTTGATAGGAAAAAAATAAGAGTGTCTTCGAGTCTAGGTTATAGTTTAGTGTAAGATGGAGATGTTCGAGGCGAGTGTGGTGAGGTTTGGGTTGATTAGGAGTCTGGGTCGTGATGTCTATGTTGGTCGAGCCTAGTTTTGGAAACGAGGGTGGGTGGTTGTGTTTGTGGGTCGAGTGTGAAAGATTTGCGAGGATGTTTGAGTCTCTAAGTTTTTCAGTCGAGTGAGGGTCTGATGATTTTGTCGAGGTTCTGATAATGGTTGGTCTTATTAACAAGTTGAAGTTTAGAGTGAGTCTGTGTCTGTCTGTTGGAGTCGTGATGATAGAGTCGTGATGTTTAGATAATCAGACGTGATGTTTTTGTGACAGTCGAGAGAGGAGTTTGAGTCAGTTGAGTGTGAGAGGGTGAGGGTGAGTCTTGTTTGTCGAGTCTTGTGTGTTTGGTTTTGTGAGCGAGGATGAGACCTGTTAGTTTGGTAAAAAAATAAAAAAAATTGATTTTGAGCCTTTTGTTTGAGATTTATCGAATCAAAAGTTGGTTAAATCGTAAGAAATAATCAAGTCATTGCAAATATAGAGTCCATTCATCACATCATTTTTCATGTCCATCGCATTCATAACAACACACCATCGCAGTCATTGATCGTACTAAGATCGTACTCGTACTCCGATCGCAGTCCGATCGCAGTCCGATCGCAGCTTCGATCGTACTCGTGATCGCAGCTTCGATCTTCGATCGTAGTAGAGATCGTAACTTTGGATCGCAAGTTGAAACCCCCGGGGTTTATGCGATCACAAAAGATCCCGATCGTAGCCGAAAATATGTGAAGGATCGCAACGAGGAAACTGATACTCAAAACTCAGACCGTACCGTACAAACTTGTTCCTTGATGAACACGAGGAACTGATATGCCAGATCAAGTGGATAGAAAAACAGTTTAGACTCAAATAAGACAAGATTGAAGAAATGACCACAATTTATATAAAAATGATAGAAAAACAGTTTATATAAAATGATACTCAAATAAGACAAGAAAATATAATAACAACGTTCCAAAATTTATATAAAAAAACACAGTTTATATATAAAAAACACAGTTATATAAAAAGATAAGCAACAATAGGAAAAAAAATTTATAAACGATCCAAGATTGTTGCTTTATAAAAAATTTTGATCACCAAATTCATAAAATTGAAAATAAGAAAGGCGAGAACGAAAATTGTGAAAGAAGAAAAGATTTACCACCAAATCAATAGATAAAAAAATATTAATCCGAAGAATCAACCATGCTCTTGATACCAATTGAAGGATCGTGTTTTTCTAAGGATTAGACATTGTTGGATTATCTATTAAGATGGAAGGAGAAGTGGAAGAACTTAGAGAGAGAAAGAAGAGAGAGAAAGGAGAGAAAGAAAAGAAAGATGAAATATGATGGAATGAAAGTGTTCAACCCCTCCTAACATGCTAGGAGGGGGGTTTATATAGCCCACCCTACATGTGGGCTATATGGGCTATACCTTAATACATTGGATCACGAGCCCAATACTTATATCTATATTGGGAGTGACCGATCCTTTCTAAATACGTAAAAACGTATTTCCAACACCTAGACCTAGACGCAAGTTATTAAAAGGTTCTCTCTTAAGTGGCTTAGTGAAGATTTCGGCTAAGTTTTCTACCGAGGGCACCTTCTCAATCGAAATGTTCCCCTTTTGAACATTATCCCTAAGAAAATGGTGGCAAATCTCTATGTGCTTAGTTCGCGAATGTTGCACGGGATTCTTGCTAAGGTCTATTGCACCCTTATTGTCGCACATGATGGGAACATCATAAAGAGAAATCCCGTAATCAACAAGCGCTTGCTTCATCCATAGAGCTTGTTGACAAGCTTTACCGGCACTCACATAATCGGCTTCCGTGGTGGATAAAGCAAGAGCTGTTTGTTTCTTGGAGAACCAAGAAGTTAAACAACAACCCATGAAGGTACAAACTCCACTAGTGCTTTTCCGGTCCACATAGTCTCCCGGATGATCTGAGTCCGCGTAGACAATGGTTTCTACGCCGGTCCCTTTACGATACCATAATCCTAAATGTATAGTTCCCTTAACGTATCGGAAGATACACTTAACCGCTTAAAGGTGAGAGGTTTTGGGAGCCTCTTGGAAGCGAGCACAAAGGCAAACACTAAACATGATATCCGGTCGACTTGTCGTTAGGTATAACAAACTACCAATCATACCTCTATATTTGGTGTTGTCTACCGACTCACAATCATCATCTACGGTGAGTTTAGTATCCGAGGCCATAGGGGTCTTCATCGATCTAGAGTCTTCTAATCCAAATTTCTTTAGCATTTCTTTAACATACTTGGATTGATTAAAGAAAATACCATCATCCATTTGTTTAATTTGGAGTCCTAAAAAGAAGTTAAGTTCTCCAATCATACTCATTTCAAACTCGTCATGCATGATTTTGGCAAAGTCATCACACAATGATTGACAAGTTAAGCCAAATATAATGTCATCAACATATATTTATACGATAATGAGGTGAGAACCTTTCTTCTTTGTAAAGAGTGTATTGTCTACCATCCCCATGGTATACTCATGTTTTATAAGAAACGCGTAAGTTTATCATACCAAGATTTGGGTGCTTGTTTAAGACCATAAAGAGCTTTGTTAAGCTTGTAAACATGATCCGGTTTCTCAAAATCAATGAAGCCGGGAGGTTGAGCCACATATACCTCCTCATTGATCAAACCGTTAAGAAATGCACTCTTTACATCCATTTGTTGAAGCTGAAAGTCTAAGGCACAAGCGTAAGATAAAAGGATTCTAATGAATTCTAATCTTGCTACGGGTGCGTATGTCTCATCATAATCAATACCTTATTGTTGATTATAGCCTTGAGCGACAAGTCTAGCCTTGTTACGAGACACAACACCATTTTCGTCTAACTTATTCCTACATACCCATTTGGTTCCTATTATGGTCGAACTTCTAGGTGGAGGAACAAGTTCCCAAACGTCATTAGCAATGAATTGATTCAATTCTTCTTGCATAGCGATGACCTGACTCTCATCTATCAAAGCTTATTTAACATTCTTTGGTTCAATCAAGGAGACGAAACAAAAGAAGTTACTTTAATTTTGGACTTGAGATCTTAGGGTCTGATGAGATGGCATTTATACATGATCTCATCGTTCTTTTCGGGCTTTAAATGCATTAAAATGTCATAAAATACCATATATATGCTTGTGTTTGTTTACTTGTGTATTTTAGGTATGGATATCGTGAAAAAGACAAAAGATCACAAGATACAAGGAAAAACGAACACGAGAAACGAAGCCGTACAAAGAACCGGGCCCTAATCATGGAATTTTCATTAAATACCCTTGAAGACTTGAAGACAAAACAAGATTGATCCGCCAAGAATGAAGAAATGACACTTAAAACCCTTGTATATTAATAATTACAAGTTTGGTCCCTTAAGTTTGTCAAAATTGCAAAAAGGTCCTTCAACTTTGAAGAAATGGCAAGAATAGTCCCTCAACAAATTCAAATTGTCAATTATGGTCCCTCATGAAGTCAAAGTTATAAGGAAGGCCTTTGAAGATCAAAGAAGTCCAAGATCAGCCCTTTAAAAATCAACAAATGGCAAAATTAATCCTTTGAAACTTTTTGGAAAAGTTTGGTGCCAAAAATGTAAAAGGGTGAAAGTTATTAACAAGGCAGATTACGTTTTAGGGCATAAAGACCTTAAATGCCAAAAATTCCAAAAGAAAAGGGCCAAAGTTGTCAAGTGGAAAGATTTAAACTGAAACTGGCGCCTAACATGTTTACTTCCCCCAAAATCGGATCTAAATAGTTACTGTTCACTTTCACCCCCACCCAGATTTTACATCCACTTAAACCTGGGTAAAACTCAATTAACCTTGCACACGAGTAATTCACACATGCAGAAAACAAACCCACACCTAAAACCCTCAATCCCACTACTGTGGACCCTACCCCCAATTCCCCATTCAACCAATCACAACAATCCTTGGGCTCCAAGCACACTGACGTGTCCCAAATCAACCACCAAGGTTATTTGCTTACTCTCAAAGCAAAAACAAACGTCCAGGATCAAATGTGGACAGCTCATCACCAAAAATCGTCTAGAAGCTTTAAGGGCAAATTTGGGATTTTCTACTGTTAGGGTTTGTGTTTTTAGTCTTCTAGGTTCTTCTATAGAGTAGTATAAAAGGAGGCATCAACCTGTGATGACCCCTTGTTCCAGTTTCAAGCTTTTCTCCTTGTAATTCCTTTTTAAAGAAATAAAAGATTGGTTTTTGATTTATTCAAGTGTAATGCCTTTTTATTGTTTTTAAAAGTTGTGTGAAGTGTGAAAGCTTGATTCTGAGTTCCATTCTTTATTTGGTTAAGTAACTTTGATGTTCAAAGTTGTTTAAAGGTTTCTGAAATTTTAAGATTTTTGGTAAGAAATTTGTTCTGAGTTTATGTGTTAAGAGGTAAGTGTTAATCAGTGAAATAGTGTTATTGAAACATGTTTTCAAGGTTTTAAAAGTTTTTGGATGGTTTAAGAAGAAAGAAAGAAAATCAGAAAAATATATTATTGCTTGTATTTTTTTTGTTCTTTTTGATTTGATTTAAGCAGGTTGAAAAGATTGTTGATCCAAGGATCTGCACCAGCCCCAGCTGGTAGGGAGGTGGATGTGCATCCACTAGGACCCTTGGATGTAAGGGTCCTTAGGTAAATTCCTTTTACCTTTGTAAAAGTTCAGAATAGCAGTTGTATGATCTTGGTTGATTTGTTGGTTTAAGTGTGTTATAAGCTATTGGATTTGAGTTTATTTGAGATGTTATGCATGTTTTGAAAGATTAGAACCAGTTTGATCAAGTTTATGTGTGCATTGATTTGTAAAATTTGGTTTTCAAAATATTAAAGGGTGTTTGGCTACAAGGTTTAGCAGGGTATTAGTTGTGATTTGTGATTCAAACAGGTGTTAGAGTAATTGAAATAGCTTGAGTTAGGTTTTAGTTAGTTGGTAATTTAGTTTGGGAAGGTTTGCAAGCTAGTTTGTGGAGTTTAAAAGGAAAAGAGTTGCTAAAAATCTGCTTATGCCAAATTTTGCTTGTGTTCATGAATTTGAATGCTAAGAACTTGTAATCTGTTTAGATTTAGGGTGTTTCAGGTTTGCAATTTGTTTGTGCATCATTGTGTGAAGCTGTGTGCCAAGTTTTGGTGATTGAATCTCATTTGAAAGCAAGTTGTTAGCCCTTAAGTCCATAGACCTTGCTCATTCATCACAGAAACCTGATTAGCTGTTGTGTGCTACTGTTTTGTGATCATTGGTGTGATAAGTGTTTATTGTTGCTAGTTTGTGACTCCTTGTGCTTAAATAAGCACAAGGGTGCCCCTCCTGTCCATCAATCAACCACCAAATAAGCATTTGGTCAAGTCCTCTTGGCTATAAAACTCAAGTAAAACACATAGCATACTACTTGTGTTCATAAAGTTGAACTGGCCACAATTTGGTCATTATTCTTAGTTAATCTTTGCATAAAAAGGGAACTGAATTGTGTTATTGAGCTTTACAAGTGTCACGTTTGGTTGAGAAATAAAAAAAAATAAAAAAAGAAAAAATAGCAAAAACCGTCATAGCATGGACTCGAACCCCCGACCTGTCGTGCAGGAGTGAAAGGGCTTACCATTGATCTATGAGGCTTTTTCTGTTAGCCTCCCAACACATAAACTACTTAACACCTTTTTCATCTTTTGCTTATTTATAAAGCCGTAGCACTTTTCACTTTTTCTGGCTTATTTATTGAGCTTATTTCGTGTGGCTTATTTTTCCTGAGTTAGTGTTAGGGTTTTTGATTTTTCAAAATTGGTTTCACATTTTTCCGTTTATTAAATTAATTTCTAGAATTTATTTATTAGACGTATTTTAGAAAATCATTAAAAAATACCAAAAAGATTTTTTATTTCTAGGAAAAATAATTTTTAGGTTTTATTTAATATTTTTGAGGTTTACATTAAGTTTAGGTTTTATAAACTTTAATTTTTAATTTTATATTATTTTAAGGTTTTTTATAAACTTTAAAGATTTTTATAAAATTATTAAAAAAAGGTTTAGGAGCTTAAAATTGTGTTTTTCTCTTAGTTAGATTATTTAGTATTTTTAGAAATTTTTTATTTCAAATTTTATAAACTTTTTATTTTTAGCAATATTTTAATATTATTTTAATATTAATTTTTCAAAATTTTATTTTTCTTTCTTTTTCATTTTTCTTAGGATCTTTATCATTAATTAGGACCTTTTCCATTTTTAGAATATTTTTATAGCTTTTAGATTTATTTTTATAATTATTTTAAGTTTAATTAAATTTTAATCATTTTAAATCATTTTTAGAGTTTTAAAAATAGTTTTAATAGGTTTTAATTTTTAGAAAATTACTTTTTTAGTCTCATAATAATATAAGTTAAGTGATTATTCAATAAAATCATATTTTAGACATTTTCATTAGTTGTATTTAATTTTAGGGCTTTAATTAGCATTTAAAATTAAATATTTAATTAATAAAAGGTTTTAAAATATCTTTGTTGGATTTTTATCTTTATTTATATTATTTTGGACTTCTTTTTAGTCTTTTTAATTCTTGATTTTGTTTTTGGTCTTAGTATAATAAATTTTTTTATTTTGGATAGTTTTTCACGACTTTACGTCTTTTACGTCGTAGTTTAATTTTAACGTAACCGTCTTTCATCTTCTCATCCCCATTCTTCTCAATATTAATCTCAAATAACTACAAGTTAATTCACACACAAATACCTCCTTGGGAAACGAACTTTCTCTTCTCTTTATTTGATTGAGGGTCATTACTTGTGGTTTTCCTAAATCACTCGTTAATACTTACCGCTCATATTTAGTTGCTTGTTTTTCCTAAAGCAAGTTATCTAAATTTACCTACAATCATTTTGGCGCCGCTGCCGGGGAGGTGTGTCGTGTTTTAATTTGGAAACTTTTGTTTTTGATATTATCCATAAATAGTATTTGTGTTAAGTGGAACTCCCTTAACACGTATTATCGGTTTTCTTGGTTTTTCTTGTACAAATATTATTAATATATTGTATTAAGTATCACAATCAAAATACAATATCTCCAAAAGTGTGAAAACACAACCTTAATTGGGATTTGATCTCCTAATTATTGTATTCGAATCTCAAACAAAAAGAAAAGGCAAAAATAGATAAATACTTTCGTGAAGCTCGATTTTGAAAAATACAAACTATAAGGTGGGTATAAGGCGGGTATTATAAAATATACCCTAAGGAAAAAGGCTCTTAAGTGCTTCGCGCCGCCTCGTTTCCCCGCTTGCTTGTGAGTATTTTGAGATTGAAGGCTAATCGAGGGTTTTGCCGCCCAAAGTATTATTACGTATACTATATTTGCTTGGTTTTCTTTGTGATTAAACCCTCGTGAACAATTTGGTTTTCACCAAAGTTCTAAAGTCAATCGAAGGCGTTCACTCCACGTGATCGTTTTCATTCCTTTGAGGCTTCTTTAATCAAGAGTTTGATTCGAGGAGAGATTTTGTAGATTGTTGTCTACGAAGATACACCAAAATCCAAAAAAATTAAATATCATCAAAAACACAAAAAAAAATTGAAAATCCACAAAACAACCAAAAAGAATCTTCTTTGCTCACCTCCCATTCTTCGTGTAGTTTATGATCACTCGTAATCAAGCTAAACGAGCTCGTAAACGACTTCAAAAGCAAGCAAATCAAGGATCGTTGATTGTTAAAGAACCTCCAATTGTTGAACCTATTATAGAACAAGAAGTCGTAATGGCTAATCGTACTATGATGGAGTTGCTACAAGCACCCACCGAGGGTTTTGGAGAGGCCATTGTTATTCCCGCCATCCTTGCGGAGAATTTCGAGATTAAGACGGGTTTAATGTCGATGTTGCAAGCAAACAAGTTTCGAGGTCACGAGAAAGACAACCCGCATTACCACATTAGAAATTTCAACCGTCTCACCGCTACTAGCAAATTCAAGGATGTTCCACATGACGCCATTAAGATGATGTTGTTTCCATACTCGTTGGATGGTCCCGCAAAAATTTGGCTCGAGAAAGAACCGCCAAATTCGATTTTGACATGGGCCGATCTCGTTTCTAAGTTTGTGAACAAGTTTTTTCCACCATCTAAAACAACACACTTAAAAAATGAGATTTCACGATTTGTGCAACGTAACAATGAAAGTTTTTCAATGGCATGGGAACGATTTAAAGAGATGTTACATGAATGTCCTCACCATGATTTTTCGGAATTGCATCAAATTGATACTTTTTATAATGGGCTTAATGATCATGAACGAGATTATTTAAATGCCGCCGCGGGTGGTAATTTTTTGTGCAAGACGACAAATGAAGCTTTACAAATCATTGAAAATCGATCTAAGGTTTATAGCCCTCGTAACACACCGAGTGTTGCCAATATGGGTTCGTCATCTTCGTCACAATCGTCTCGTAGCATTAACGCCTTACATGATGAAGCTAATGAGGAAAATCGGTTTTTTGATAGATTTGCTAATCTAATGTCCCATTGGAAGGCTCAAGAAGCTTCCAATTCCGCTTCGGTTAAAGCGGTTGCTAAGAGTTGTTTATCTTGTGGGGGAGCTCATGATCTTTCCGAGTGCATTACCGCGGATGGTAACACTTCGAGTGCTTATGTAGCAACGGGAACTTACAACCAAAACGGCCAAGGTTCTCGTCCAAATCAAGCTCCACCAAATCAAAATGCTAACAATTATCGAAACAACAACCAAGGTAATTACCAAGGCAACACACGCAATTACAACAAAGGGAATTATCAAAGTGGGAATGGACAAATCTCTAATCAAAACCAAAACCGTGATTTTCAAAACACTACACAAGGTTTTCAAAATGCTCACACGAAAAATTTGCAAGGAGAATTTTTGGATTATGCAAAAGCAAATGATGCTAAATTTGATAATATGCAACGTGAGATGATTAGCTTAAGATCCGAGTTGAAAAACGAGCTTAAAAATGAACTTGCTAATGAACTTAAAACTCATGCAAACAAAATGGAAGGAAATGTCCAACGTCTTCAACAAAACCAACAAAAGATGGAATTAGGACAACATGAGATTAAGCAAGAGTTATTGCAAGCGGATGCTAGGCAATCAAAATTTGAGGACCGAATGGCTAAGATGTTTGAAGCTATCATGTGTAAGCCCTCTTCTTCGGGTGGTCTTCCTAGTGATACCATTAACAACCCGAGGGGAGAATTGAAGGTTGTTGCTACACGAAGTGGTAAAACTTTCAAGGAACCAATCTCTCGTCCAAGTACTTCTACGGAGAAGGAAATCGAGAAAGAACCCGAGGTGATGGTCGAAAAGGAGCATATTACAATCCCACGAAGTACCGCTCAAACCACACCTACGGTTGAACCTACACCAATTGTGGAACCCGAGTTTCCAAGGCCGTTGCCTAATGACCAACCCACACCACCTTTACCTTACCCTTCGAGATGAAACAAAGAAAAAGCACAAGAACGGAACAATTATCAATTTGAGCTATTTATGAAAATGTTTCGTGATCTTCATTTTAACATAAGTTTTGCCGATGCTTTAATCATGATGCCTCGATTCGCCGCAAACTTCAAAAGTATGCTAAACAACAAAGAGAAGTTACAACAATCGTCTAGTTGTTCATCGGTTTTTCTTAGCCGCATACCACAAAAAGTCGGTGATCCCGGTAAATTTTTGATTCCGTGTGCAATTCAAGATATGGAGGAATGCTACGCCTTGGCCGATCTTGGCGCTAGTATTAATTTGATGCCTCTCGAGATTTTCAAATCGCTTTCACTTCCGGCTCTTACTCCTTAGAACATGTCTATCGAGATGGCCGATCATTCTACGATCATGGCATGTGGAGTAGCCGAGGACGTTTTCGTTAAAGTCGGAAAGTTTTACTATCCCGTTGACTTTATCGTTGTAGACATTCCTATCGATCGAAAAGTTCCTCTCATTTTGGGTCGTTCATTTTTGGATACATCAAGAGCACTTATCGATGTTCATGCTCGAAAAATCACCCTTCTTTTCAATGAAGAAGAACTTGTCATCAATGCAACACAAAACTCCAATCTTTCTCATGTATATTCTATTGCAACTTTAAACCATGGTGACTCGACCAATGTCGTTTGCAAAGAATTTTCACCAAGAGTTTTAGGAAATGTCTCCAAAAACAATTTACCATTTCCTCCGTCGGTGGAGGTTATGAGTACTAAGCCTACAAAGAAGAAACCATCAATACTTGAATCGAAAAATCCTTCGCCTCATCTCGAACATTCATTCTTGAAAAGTGTTGATAAGTTGTCGGTTTCTACGGAAGATCTTTCGGATGATGAATATGTAGACCCCAATGGGGAGGTTTTCTTCGTCGATAAACGTTTTGAGAACTTGCCACCACCAAAACCAAAACGGTTTCAAAATGTGAGAATTTTTAGTGTAACTAACATCGTCTTAGAAACACCGAATATTTTCGACATAATCAAAAAGGGTTTTCATAAGGAGAATTTAAAAGATAACAAAGAAAAAGATCTTAAATGTGATTTAATTGATTTTTCTACAAATCTAACTCCGTCATCACCACGTGATTTGAGTGCTACAAGCTCGTCTACTCCTTTTGACGATGTTTTGTGTGGTTTTAGTATGGGGGAAGCCCCTTATGTTCCCTCATCCTTGTCCACCGAGGACGAGATATTTGATCCCGGAATTTCATGTAAAGGGAAATCTCGGTCTTCCACCGATGCAATAAATGGAAACTATATCTATTTGCTTGGTGCGAGTCTACCTCGAGTAGCTCAAACGTTTGTCTTACCAATTGTCTCACCCTTCTATTTCTCATCTATTTTCTTCAAACTCTTTGAGTTTATGGCACATGTTGAAGTGGCGTTGAATTGTTTTTTCCATGAAAACGAGAACGCCATCTTCGACCCCGGTATTTTGCATCATTTAAGGACTTAGTCCTTTATACCGGTTGCTTTTTGGGCCTTGTTTATCATGTAAGCCCCATTAAAAATTGACCACACCATGATATCCCTAAATGTTCACATTTTGAGGGGATCGAGTCGAGCTCATGACTCGGTAATAAAAAACGAGGTGCCTCGTGGGGGAGATCCCATGCTTATCTTTATGCTTATTATTCACTAATAAGGGGACTTGTACCCTTCCAACTCGTTGTCTCGTGGTTGTTTGTGATTGTGTTATCTAGATCATCATCATCATCTACGATTGAAGACTCTCGTGTTCGTTTACGTGAGCCTCCATTGTTCGTTTGAAGAAGTTTTTCACGAATCCATGACATATCCTTTATTGTTCTAACAATTATCTTTTAGCATAATTAATAAACGGCTTTAGATATATTGTTGATCACCCTTTCCATGCTAGATCCTAAGCATTCGATTCTTCGTCTCTAGTATGGGGGTGCTCCACCTTTAGACTCGAAACATTGAGGACAATGTTTACTTTTAGTATGGGGGGGTGAATAGGTACTTGCTTTGCTACGCCCTCACGTTTTCCAACTTTCAATGTTTTGTTTTGCTAATAAGGCTAAAAATGGCCAAATTTTAAAATTTTTCTTAGTTTTCATAAGTGTTTTTAAGACACGAATGTATATTTTCCGTTGGGTAGAATAAGAGTTAATTTTTGACTTGATGGGCATTTGGAGCCATTTACATTCCTTAACCCGCTCAATTCAAGTTTTGCTAGACTTTTATATAGGGAGCTTTAAAACGCGAAAGTCTTAATTCATTCGGGTTAAGAACAAGAACTTTTCGCAAGTTCCTATAATTGATTCTAGAAAGTCACTTATCAAGGGAACTTTAAAACGCATTCTCTAAACTTGAAGAAAGTGCAAGATCCTATAGGTGGCTTGAAAACCCAAAACTTTGATTTGATATAGTCTTAATGAAAGCTAATCCAAATTTGGCTTAATTTTGACTTGCATGGCTAAGTATTCACGAGTCTCTTTAATTAGAGGTCTTTATATAGTGAAGAACGAGAAATGATAGAGTTAGACAAGTGATCATGCTAAACGTAGAACATAAAAATGTTCTTTCAAAAACTCATATGTTTTTAATTGTGGCTTTTTCTTCCCATAAGATCAATGCATTAGGAATAAAACATAATTGCAATAAGTAAGGTCGTACGATTTGAAAGGTTACTTAGCCTCTAGCGCAAGATCGTTTAAAAGTTGCTCGGGGTTGAATAGAGTTCATAGCCAAGGCATAACTTATTGAAGCGGGACGCGAAGATTGGCGATCATCCAAAAAGGCCCTAACAAGGCATGAGGAGCTCTATTTTTGCTAAAGATCCAAAGATGATGTGAAGTATCATTATTCCAAAATCAATATGAAGGATCGAGACACACGACGAGAAGCTATTACTCCCCTAAAGAATGGAGAAAGTCTATCCAAAAAGACCCTAACAAGGTATGAGGATAAATATATCCAAGTCCGAAAAGGAGGCGGATCGTTGTATATCAAAATCCAAAGTAAAGATTGAAGAAAAATGATGAAGTCGTGGTCCTATATGAAGAATCTCTCAAAAACGTCAAGTGAAGAAATTCCAAATATATGAAGAGAAGACCATAATTTCAAGAACGTCTTCCCAAGATTTGAAGTATGAAGTACATGCCAAATATCGGTCCGAGAAAGGTCTCAAATCGTGAAACGAGTTATGCCAAGATATGAACTTAAGGAGATACACGAGAAGCCGTTTTAAAAGATTTTGTCCTTCGGCTAACTATTGATCAAATCGTGCTACTTTGCTTTCGGACTAATAACTACTCAAATAAGTCAATATGAATCACTTGTGATCCATGACAAATAGATAAAAAATGCTAGTAACCCATTTCCTTTTATAATAACTAGGATTGCGGGGAGAAAAAGTATTACACAATTTGGACGTATGAGTAGTGTTAGCATTGTGACTTGTACCAACAATGATCTTGTTTTTGCACTTAGCATGGAATGTATGACAATCAAGGATGACGAAATTTACTCTAAGGGACATTAACTTGTTTCTATTCTTTGACCCTAAAAGTCACTTTTTGGTGATGAAAATCATACATTATGTCTTTACACAATCTCGTAGTATGTTGCAAGTCTTTTACTCTTCAATAAAGGTTAATAAAATTGAACTTTGGTGATGCTTAGATACTTTATTCTAGCATTGCGTGAGGGCACGGCAATGGCTTAGTATGGGGGAGTGATGAGATGGCATTTATACATGATCTCATCGTTCTTTTCGGGCTTTAAATGCATTAAAATGTCATAAAATACCATATATATGCTTGTGTTTGTTTACTTGTGTATTTTAGGTATGGATATCGTGAAAAAGACAAAAGATCACAAGATACAAGGAAAAACGAACACGAGAAACGAAGCCGTACAAAGAACCGGGCCCTAATCATGGAATTTTCATCAAATACCCTTGAAGACTTGAAGACAAAACAAGATTGATCCTCCAAGAATGAAGAAATGACACTTAAAACCCTTGTATATTAATAATTACAAGTTTGGTCCCTTAAGTTTGTCAAAATTGCAAAAAGGTCCTTCAACTTTGAAGAAATGGCAAGAATAGTCCCTCAACAAATTCAAATTGTCAATTATGGTCCCTCATGAAGTCAAAGTTATAAGGAAGGCCTTTGAAGATCAAAGAAGTCCAAGATCAGCCCTTTAAAAATCAACAAATGGCAAAATTAATCCTTTGAAACTTTTTGGAAAAGTTTGGTGCCAAAAATGTAAAAGGGTGAAAGTTATTAACAAGGCAGATTACGTTTTAGGGCATAAAGACCTTAAATGCCAAAAATTCCAAAAGAAAAGGGCCAAAGTTGTCAAGTGGAAAGATTTAAACTGAAACTGGCGCCTAACATGTTTACTTCCCCCAAAATCGGATCTAAATAGTTACTGTTCACTTTCACCCCCACCCAGATTTTACATCCACTTAAACCTGGGTAAAACTCAATTAACCTTGCACACGAGTAATTCACACATGCAGAAAACAAACCCACACCTAAAACCCTCAATCCCACTACTGTGGACCCTACCCCCAATTCCCCATTCAACCAATCACAACAATCCTTGGGCTCCAAGCACACTGACGTGTCCCAAATCAACCACCAAGGTTATTTGCTTACTCTCAAAGCAAAAACAAACGTCCAGGATCAAATGTGGACAGCTCATCACCAAAAATCGTCTAGAAGCTTTAAGGGCAAATTTGGGATTTTCTACTGTTAGGGTTTGTGTTTTTAGTCTTCTAGGTTCTTCTATAGAGTAGTATAAAAGGAGGCATCAACCTGTGATGACCCCTTGTTCCAGTTTCAAGCTTTTCTCCTTGTAATTCCTTTTTAAAGAAATAAAAGATTGGTTTTTGATTTATTCAAGTGTAATGCCTTTTTATTGTTTTTAAAAGTTGTGTGAAGTGTGAAAGCTTGATTCTGAGTTCCATTCTTTATTTGGTTAAGTAACTTTGATGTTCAAAGTTGTTTAAAGGTTTCTGAAATTTTAAGATTTTTGGTAAGAAATTTGTTCTGAGTTTATGTGTTAAGAGGTAAGTGTTAATCAGTGAAATAGTGTTATTGAAACATGTTTTCAAGGTTTTAAAAGTTTTTGGATGGTTTAAGAAGAAAGAAAGAAAATCAGAAAAATATATTATTGCTTGTATTTTTTTTGTTCTTTTTGATTTGATTTAAGCAGGTTGAAAAGATTGTTGATCCAAGGATCTGCACCAGCCCCAGCTGGTAGGGAGGTGGATGTGCATCCACTAGGACCCTTGGATGTAAGGGTCCTTAGGTAAATTCCTTTTACCTTTGTAAAAGTTCAGAATAGCAGTTGTATGATCTTGGTTGATTTGTTGGTTTAAGTGTGTTATAAGCTATTGGATTTGAGTTTATTTGAGATGTTATGCATGTTTTGAAAGATTAGAACCAGTTGATCAAGTTTATGTGTGCATTGATTTGTAAAATTTGGTTTTCAAAATATTAAAGGGTGTTTGGCTACAAGGTTTAGCAGGGTATTAGTTGTGATTTATGATTCAAAAAGGTGTTAGAGTAATTGAAATAGCTTGAGTTAGGTTTTAGTTAGTTGGTAATTTAGTTTGGGAAGGTTTGCAAGCTAGTTTGTGGAGTTTAAAAGGAAAAGAGTTGCTAAAAATCTGCTTATGCCAAATTTTGCTTGTGTTCATGAATTTGAATGCTAAGAACTTGTAATCTGTTTAGATTTAGGGTGTTTCAGGTTTGCAATTTGTTTGTGCATCATTGTGTGAAGCTGTGTGCCAAGTTTTGGTGATTGAATCTCATTTGAAAGCAAGTTGTTAGCCCTTAAGTCCATAGACCTTGCTCATTCATCACAGAAACCTGATTAGCTGTTGTGTGCTACTGTTTTGTGATCATTGGTGTGCTAAGTGTTTATTGTTGCTAGTTTGTGACTCCTTGTGCTTAAATAAGCACAAGGGTGCCCCTCCTGTCCATCAATCAACCACCAAATAAGCATTTGGTCAAGTCCTCTTGGCTATAAAACTCAAGTAAAACACATAGCATACTGCTTGTGTTCATAAAGTTGAACTGGCCACAATTTGGTCATTATTCTTAGTTAATCTTTGCATAAAAAGGGAACTGAATTGTGTTATTGAGCTTTACAAGTGTCACGTTTGGTTGAGAAATAAAAAAAAATAAAAAAAGAAAAAATAGCAAAAACCGTCATAGCATGGACTCGAACCCCCGACCTGTCGTGCAGGAGTGAAAGGGCTTACCATTGATCTATGAGGCTTTTTCTGTTAGCCTCCCAACACATAAACTACTTAACACCTTTTTCATCTTTTGCTTATTTATAAAGCCGTAGCACTTTTCACTTTTTCTGGCTTATTTATTGAGCTTATTTCGTGTGGCTTATTTTTCCTGAGTTAGTGTTAGGGTTTTTGATTTTTCAAAATTGGTTTCACATTTTTCCGTTTATTAAATTAATTTCTAGAATTTATTTATTAGACGTATTTTAGAAAATCATTAAAAAATACCAAAAAGATTTTTTATTTCTAGGAAAAATAATTTTTAGGTTTTATTTAATATTTTTGAGGTTTACATTAAGTTTAGGTTTTATAAACTTTAATTTTTAATTTTATATTATTTTAAGGTTTTTTATAAACTTTAAAGATTTTTATAAAATTATTAAAAAAAGGTTTAGGAGCTTAAAATTGTGTTTTTCTCTTAGTTAGATTATTTAGGATTTTTAGAAATTTTTTATTTCAAATTTTATAAACTTTTTATTTTTAGCAATATTTTAATATTATTTTAATATTAATTTTTCAAAATTTTATTTTTCTTTCTTTTTCATTTTTCTTAGGATCTTTATCATTAATTAGGACCTTTTCCATTTTTAGAATATTTTTATAGCTTTTAGATTTATTTTTATAATTATTTTAAGTTTAATTAAATTTTAATCATTTTAAATCATTTTTAGAGTTTTAAAAATAGTTTTAATAGGTTTTAATTTTTAGAAAATTACTTTTTTAGTCTCATAATAATATAAGTTAAGTGATTATTCAATAAAATCATATTTTAGACATTTTCATTAGTTGTATTTAATTTTAGGGCTTTAATTAGCGTTTAAAATTAAATATTTAATTAATAAAAGGTTTTAAAATATCTTTGTTTGATTTTTATCTTTATTTATATTATTTTGGACTTCTTTTTAGTCTTTTTAATTCTTGATTTTGTTTTTGGTCTTAGTATAATAAATTTTTTTATTTTGGATAGTTTTTCACGACTTTACGTCTTTTACGTCGTAGTTTAATTTTAACGTAACCGTCTTTCATCTTCTCATCCCTATTCTTCTCAATATTAATCTCAAATAACTACAAGTTAATTCACACACAAATACCTCCTTGGGAAACGAACTTTCTCTTCTCTTTATTTGATTGAGGGTCATTACTTGTGGTTTTCCTAAATCACTCGTTAATACTTACCGCTCATATTTAGTTGCTTGTTTTTCCTAAAGCAAGTTATCTAAATTTACCTACAATCAGGGTCCTTTGATTTAATTCGCCTATGACGTTATCGAAAGCATGATCCTTTGACTCCTCAATGTTTACTCCCTTTTCAACACTAAGGTCTTCAATTCCTATGTTTCCAACATCTTTGGCATTAACTATGTCTATTTCATCCAAGTCATTATCTACCAAAGGTGGTGTCTTAGATGAAAGAGGGGTTTCATCAAATGTCACGTTAAGTGATTCTTCAATTATACCTGAGGTTCTATTTAGGACTATGTAGGCTTCGCTAGTTTGAGAATAACCTAAAAAGATACATTCGTAAGACTTTGGGTCGAACTTAGTAAGGTAATCTTTGATGTTGAGAATGAAGCACTTGCTTCCAAACATCCTAAATTATTCCAATGAGGGCTTCTTACCTTTAAGAATCTCACAGGGGGTCATTCTAGAAAAGGTCGAATAAGAATTCGGTTGAGAATGTAGGTCGATGTGTCCACGGCATTGCTTCAAAATTTTTGACGCAAAGATTGCTCATTTAACATCGTCCTAATCATCTCTTGGATGGTCCTATTCTTCCTTTCAACTACCCCATTTGATTGTGGAGTGCGAGGAGCTGAGAAGTTATGGGTAATACCATGAGCTTCACAAAAGGCATCAATTGCACTTCATTATCAAATTACCTACCATGATCCGTCCTAATAGAGACAATTGAACATCCTAGTTGATTTTGAATTCTTCGACTAAAGGTTTCGAAGTGATCGAAAGCTTCATTCTTAGACGCCAAAAATCTAGTCCAAGTGAATCTAGAATAGTCATCAACTATAACTAGGGTATAAAGGTTACCTCCATAACTCTGTATGGCGGAAGGTCCAAAGAAATCCATATGTAGGAGCTCTAAGCACCGTGAGGTCGAAACCAAATTCTTGGCTTTGTGAGTTGAGTGAACTTGCTTCCTAATTTTGCAAGCATCACAAAAGTGACTATCAAACTTCATCTTGGGGAGATGTCTTACCAACTCCTTAGAGACTAAAGATTGAATTAAACGCATATTAGCGTGACCTAATTTCCTATGCCAAAGAGTAGAACTATCATCTAAAGTCGCTAGACATAAGTTTTCTTTTGACTTCCTATTGACCTTCACGACATAAAGCCCATGCTTTCTAACACCTTTTCTAATGACCTTTCCATCTTTTACGATTTCACTGTCATATTCCGAAAAGATGACCTTACACTTATTGTCACAAATTTGACCTATACGTTTTCTATAGTCATAAAGTCAAGAGAGACTGTACCTTTTCCAATGATATTACCTCGTCGATTACTTGCGAATGTAACGTTACCTACATCATATGCTTTGTAGTGCGAGAATAAACTTCGATTACCCATCATGTGTTTAGAACAAACTGTAACACCCCCAAATTTTTACAATTCAATACAGCGGAAGACTCGTTGGTGTTACGGGATAGCACATTACTCACATCATAGACAACGCTTAAGAATCACGTCGTTTAATAATAAAGTATTTCCATTCATAAATATCAGATTTACATAGGTCCCAAGTCATTGTATTTCATACAAGTTTTACAAAGAATTTGAATGGAAATTGTTATTTAAGTGCGGGCCATGAATTCTTGTTGTCTTCCCGAGAATTACCTTCAAGTACCTGAGATAAGACATGTTAAAAGAAAAGGTCAGCGATAACGCCGAGTGAAATCATAGAGTTTAATGAAACCATTAATATATCACCGGTATATAATTATTACCGAAAATCATTTTGCACAATCTTTGTAATAGGCCATAAAATAGCCAAAGTCATTTTATACAAATCCTTATCAAAATCATAATATAGGCTTTCGCCTTCAAAACCATTATACGAACTAATGTCGTAAAAATATCATACAATACGTTTTATAACGTTGTATAGAAATAAAAACCGTTATATGAATATGGTTATGAAAAACCAAAACACGAACATAATATCAATAGTAAGACCCCGTATTGCTAGTCAGGCAATGTATCGTAATTTAGTGCGTATAGCAGTAATTCGGTATTTGGATTATAATAAGCCGCATGACATTGTTACCTTACTACAACAAACAACGGGTAGATAGCCCGAAACTCAATTTGCCCATCTAAATTAGCGTGTCGTCACAATAATCACGCTTGTCTAAATCTTCTCATACATAAATTCGCTTACCAATCAATGTGGCACGACGGGGATCAACCGTCAAGGCGCGAACTAGGGTGATCGTCCCCAAATAGTACTATTATATGCATAAGCGTCTACCAAATCCCGGTAGTTCACAATTCATGCTAATGGGACTTTTAGTGACATAACTTAACTTTAATAATCCATTTCATTTCATCTATCGGGTCATTTAATCATTCATCGGGTCATACAATCATTCAGGTCCAAATTAATAAACAAACAATCGGGACAACTAGTGTCCTATTTCATAAAAACTAACATGTTATCTCCCTCGCGGGTTTATAAAACATTTTATAAAAACATTTAAAAGAGTGCGAGGCTAGGAACTCACGTTGTTGTGGGAAAGCGGGTTATCGGCAATTCGGACGTACGGTACGTGCTCCAATCACGGAAACCTAGACAAATAATACTCGTCTTAGACTTTTGTCCGATGACTTTATAAAAATAACAATTATGTATATATATGATGACTTTATACATATGATGATGATCAAGTGGGTTTATACATCTTTACTTATTTATTATAGTGTTTATGTGTTGGTAATTTTCAAGACTAGTTACACTAGTTCAACTTGTTTACATTTTAAAGCCCAATGGGTCTATTACAAGCCCAATACTATTCATTAGCCCAATTATACTTTTATTATCAGTATTATACTTTATATGTTGGGCCCAAATGGGTTAAGCCCAATAAATAAGTTTATAAGTGTTTTATCAAATTAGTCGGGTTTATTGTCCATTAAGGCTACTTTGGCCCGTTAATGTCTATATGTTGTAAAGCTCGGGTTTTATTAGTTTTTACTTGTTATATATGTTTATATATCAGTATGTGAGTTTATAAAAGTTTACATTAGACGGGTCCAACCGTCTAAGTTTTATTTAACAAAACGTTAATCTTTCGGTTTTAGCCGAAAAGACGTAAAACTTAGTATATAGTTTTTATAACTTATAAAACTTACCAAACTACCATTTTTATATAATGTCCGTTTATTTATCCTTATGTAATTTTATATAAATGAAATATATAAGTTAGTGGGTTTTAATTCACATTTTATACTATATTTATTTGGGTGCTTATATAATAATATTAAACTTTAATTTCACAAAATCAGTCCTAAAAATCTAGTTTACTAAAATTATCATATCTAGAGTTCTACATGGAGATAGAACCCCAAATGTTTATCACAGAAACTACATGATATGTGCTTCATTTTATTACTGATGAATCAACCTCTAAGTATTTTATAAAATTCGTCCAAAACAGTGTAGTCAGATTTGCACTCTAAACTTGTTTTGATTATATCTCACTTATTTTTATGATTCCATTGTATGGCCAACTCTCACATGTGTATAACACCTAATACTTACTGTATATTGATTCCACTTTACCATTTTATCAGTTTAACATTTGGTTACTTACTGTTTTTATACAGCCATCATATTTAGCAAGATTTTAACCTTGTTACTTATGGTTTTCCATCTTTTTAACCATATTTATCAACACCAAATCCCCACACAATACTTTTATCATCATATATTCATCATATACATATACAATAGGAAAGAAAATACAAGATTACATAATCAAAATAATAAAAGGATAGGAAGAACAATTTCTATACCACCAAAATGATGAAAAGATGGGATTGATGATGAACAAGACTTGGTTTTGGGTAACCAATCTTATGAGATATCAACACCACTTCTAGGATCAACAAATAGTTGTATACTTCTCCAAAAATCAGCCGTTGATCTCCATGGAAACTCCTTGCTAGTTGTTAAAATCACCTCCAATCAATAAGTCTTCAAAAGGACATCATCATATGTTGATTATATCTTATGTTTGTGGTTAAATTTGATGAATATGGTGATTTGGTAATGGTTATGGACGGACAAGGAGAGGAGAGGGAGAAAAATGGTGGTTTGCATGAGTTAAAATGAAGTGGTTAGTTTGGTGAGAGTGGTTTTTGAGTTGTAGCTAGTTTGAGAGAAAGTTGAGACAAGTGTCTCAACTTGTAATGTTAAGTTGACACCTCAAAGGTGTGTAGCTTAAGATTTGGCCGGTTATGAGTGGGGGTGGGACAAGTGTTATCTTGTCTCATCCTCATTTATTTAAGGGTACTCCTCGATTCTATTTTCCTTGATTTGCGTGCCCTCGGGTCGTTTTACGAAAAACGTTTTTATAAATTATGAATCAACGACACAAAACAAATCTAATAAAAATTGTCTCATCAAAAACGGAGTTCGAAAACGTAAATACGTAATCCTAAGGTTTCCGGTTTAGCCGTAAAGGACGTTAAATTAAAATCGTAAGTCCTAATCTCTTCTCGTAAATTTGTGAGTTTATGAACCAACACAAATTTAAAATTCCAAAATAATATTCACGGATAAATTTATTTCCTGAAATGTTGGACTGTCACCAAAGACGGTGTATGTAAACGTAAGCACGTAACGTAGAATCCTCCGGTTTAGACATAGTCGATGCTACTTCAAGACGTAAATCCAAATTCCTTCCCAAAAATTAGCGAGTTCATAATATAACATTAAAATAATGTTTTTAAATAACACTTGAGAATAAAATATCAACCATAAATTGACGGATTGTCACAGCATTTACCCCTAAACAGGATCTTTGTCCTCAAAATTATCTTATCTTACTACTCGCTTCTTATAGAGTTAAAGCCATGTGGGTATTTCCTCCACATTCGGTCTTTTCTCACAAGTGTAATTCATTACAATACGCGAGTTTCATTGAACATAACTACGGGAATAAGATCAGGCTTAATGTTGACTTACTTTCTCTATCCATGATGTTCACGGGTTTTTGATGAATGCAACTTTTCGCCGATCTAAACTTTATTAAGGAATAGTCAGATTCTCACTTGATAGGCATTTTATCAAGTTAGATATACGAATCATAATTCACGCAGCCTTTGAAGTCCTAGGGTAGATCCAACTTATATGCCTTTCAAACCAACTTTTACATTATCTCAATGGTCCCATACAACAGAGACTTCTTTCCCATGATCTTTCAGATCTTAAATTCATCTTTCTATGGTGAAATTTTTTTGCATAACTCCGCTACCCATTTGGCACTTCAAGATCTACATTTCATATTCACATAACCTCCTGCCCACTACCGACAGTCAATAATCAGATCCTAATTTCAACAATCATTTCAGGTCTCGCGGGTCGAGTATTTTGTAAGGTTAGGTTCGCCATCATAGGAAACCTTAAACCTAAAAGACATGTCCAACTCACAATGGGTGTATGTAAGGTGTCTTCACCCCAACTCATGCTTACAGATGCTCTAATATTTAGATCCTAACAAGATTCAATCTCGATCATAATACAATAATTATCAATGATAATCTCTCCAAAGGAAGACGATTATACGGTTTATTACCAAAGGTCAATCATTCAAAAATAAAACAAGACTTCGAGTGTTTTGTATCATTACTTTACCTCGTCCTTTCGATTTGGGGTGGTAAACAATACTCTCATCAAGATTCGTTCTCAATGACTTCTGAGCAAATCTCTAGAAATTCGATGTGAAGCGAGGATCTTGATAGAGATGACTGATACAGGCACACCATGTTTACACAACTCCTTTATATACAAAAGAGTCAATTTCTTCATCAAGAATCTATCATTAACATGAACGTTATTAGCAGATTTGGCCAGTCTATCGACGATGACCCAAATCGAATCAAATTCAGATGATGACCTTTGCAATAGCTAGACATTTACTAATGTATGAGGCGATGTCTGCCTTCATAATTTGCCATTAATACAACTTCTTCAGATAAAGATACATTAAATCCGAAATGACAGGAATAGAATACTTAAACTTATGAGATTCCAACATGACTAAATCTCAAAATCTTCATATTTAGGCAACCACAAGTGGCCTTTTATACATTTAATGCCATTGGCTCTTATTACTAATGGTTCACATTAGCCGCGAACCCTCTTTTATTATTTATATTATTCTTCTTACAAGCATTGTTTATTTTTATATTGTTTGGCAATTTATTTTGCACCGTCATTACTAAGGAACACATCCTAATTGGTTCTTTATATTTTCTACATAATGTGTCAGTAATTACGTTCATCTTTCTTCATATTTTCTATGTTTCAGTTATCATTTTTATCAGTTTTGCTTAATCCGACGTTTAAAGCGTCGATAATTATTACAACTAATTAAATAATAAATATTCAATTTTTATGAAACGTAACGTAAAAATTTTAATTTTCTTAGTTCGACCAATTATAAAAATGTTCAAAATAAATTGGAATTTAGTTAACACGATTTTTGGTTGATTTATTGAAAATAATTAATAAGATTCGTAAATGTTCGAAAAATCTTTGGTTATACTTTGGTCAAAATTTCCTTAGTTGAAAAGCAAAAAGTGTCGTTTCAAATTTCAAGTCATGGTTTAAATGGTTTCCTCAATCCCTCTTAGGTTGTCTTGAGGTATACACGAACATTTACCCCTAAACAAGAGTTTATTTAAATGTTCTGGGTATAAGGGAATAATCCCTCAAAAGTTCTTTTTGATAAAACATTTGTCAAAACACATTTGCACTTTCTTTTGGGTAAAACCCAAAGTCTTAAATGACTGCTTATTTTGAAGAGTCAATATATTCCATTTTCTATTAATCACATGGTCAAATAATGTAAAGGATTAAGCCTTAAATCACATGTTAAATATTCAAGGTACGAGTTTTCATTTCTCAGCCATCTAAGGGCAATCTATTAATAATGATTAACTCATTCTTATTCTTACAAATAAACAAATGGTCCTTAATGATCACAAGCATGAATTTATCAAATTCCAACCTACACACGTGATTCACCAAATTATGGATGCTACATGTGTATTAGTCAATCCAAACGACATCACGTGAAACTCATAATGTTCATTACAAGTACCGGATGTAGTGATTGGAACAGATAATCTTCTTCGCGGACGCGAAGTTGATGATAACCATGCCGAGGATCAAATCTTTAGAACATATGCTAGAACCTTGTAATTGATCAAACAATCTATCATCTTGGGTAGTGGATATAGATTTTAATCGTCAATTTACTTAGTTCACGGTAATCAATAAACATAAGGAATGATAACACCATAGCTCTTCATGATGACGAGCTTGGTAGAATAAAAGCTTTCTCCGACAACTCTCTCAGTTGTAGGGTAATTCTTTTAATTCAGATGGTGCTGACGTACAGTGCATAAGCCACAGGTGCAGCACCGGGAATATAATCAATACCAATTTCAACTTGCCTTAATAGCAAAAGTCTAGGTAATTCACCAACAAATACCTCCTAAAGTTTCAGATAACAGAAACATCTTTTAATAAATTCATATTAGGTTCTTTCTAGATTATAATATCTATGACTAATTCACAATCATTCATGGTATAATTTCAAGTCTAAATGCAGGATATGGTCATCCTTGAAGAATTATTTAGATCTCTTTTGATAATCAACATCTTATCTTTTAGGGGAATTTTATTCGAGTTCCCATCAATTGAGACAGTGTCGTCATGTCATAATCAATCAATCCATTCTACTGGCACTATCAACTTTTCAGTTTTATTGCCGTCGATAAGATGTGAACTTCTCAAAAGACTAATAATAACTCATAATCCTTCACAAATTCAAGGATATCTGGAAACATAACTAACATCAAAAGAGTAATGTCAACGCATAATCTACGCGAGAGAATTTCAAATCAGATACAAACGAAAACATTAACGAATATGAATATATCCCATGTTTTCCTAATTTGAGTACGCATTTGAAAGCTCCTCGGATCGTTACCCAGGTCAGTCAAATGAAATCTAATCAAAAGAAATGATACGAACGTCGATACATCCAATCGGGTATCAACACTCGGTAATCATATACTTTTCCTAAGAATCTCACTACGGGAGAACTGGACAAGAAAGAATTGTTAATTGTCAAATAAGACAATTTCCACCGATGAGTAAATTCGACTCAGAAGAATAGATGCTACAGGCATATATGTAGGTGTCCCTAACACTATGTCCTTATTTTTCACTTCTTGCAGATCTCATAAATTTTAATCTTTCACAATCTTCAAAGAAAATTTAGTGTTTATTAATTATTTCATGGTGACTACTAATCAGCCTTGCATGGTCACTTCCAAATTGTATGTAGGCGCGCAACTATATACAATTTCAAGATTAACGATGCAATACTCAGTTCGTCAAAATTTTATCATCATGTTTATAATAAAAAAACATTTTCATGTTTAATTCTTAAATAAGAATCAAAAACAAATTTACAAAGATTTTCTTTGTTATGAATACAATTAAGTTTTCCAAAATATTTCATAAACAACTTCATTTCGATAACGATTATTTATAAATCTCACTTTGAATAATCCTTATAGTGATGAAAATTAATTTTTCTCAAAGGATACTGTTTTATCTTATAAAAACAATGAGTGATCTGCAAAAGAGTGATGAAAAGTTGTTCACCAAGAACTAGCTACAATATGATAGGAAATGAGCTTAGCCAAATAATCATGAGGTTCATGACCTCGATGGCACTCAAAAAGAATAATCCACAACGTAACTCAATTCGAGATGAGTACTTATTCAATGGTTGCATCACTAATGCGAGCATTAGGATGAAGCAATAAAAGATAGATAACATCGATACATGTAGAATTTAGCAGTCAATGGTAGTCTTTTCATTAATCACAAACAAGTCAAAATTGTACCATAACACATTACGTGTCACTATGTCATACAATTCCAAGAACTCATCCTACCAACTGATGTCTCAGTTAAGTTAGGGATTTTTAAAAGATACCACAATGAATACTAATCTACAAGAGTCATTAGGTGTTCCACATGTCCCGAAAGATCCATCGGTCCCAATTCAGAAGAAGATTTCTTCAATTTATTTCTTGGACACTGGGCATCCTCGTCAATGGACAATGGTCTAGGAACAATCCTTAACACGAATCAACAATCAATTAAAACCTTATAATTCAATCACAGAACTTAACGACTTCCTCTTAACAATCTCTTATTCCATACAAGTTAAATTTTACTTTATTCAAGTTTTCAATCAACTTATACTCAATGCCATATCCTACTTCATTCTCCAATACTTTCAACCTTATTCATAAACCTTAAAAGGGCAATAAAAGCTCGATATGATCAACACTTAATTTCCAATCCTATATCTCCTTCATCAATAGTTATCAAATAAGTCACTAGTATGAGATGACTCATACATTCAATTAGACTTCTCGGAAAGGTACTAGTGGCATGAGGCTTTGGGGTAATGGTTCCAATGACAGCCTCAAGTGCAACATTCACCCTTTCGATTCCAATTTAAGAATTGGATGACAACGAATCAGATGACATCTTTCTAGGTGGTAACGTTTTGTCAAACTCCACTCTATAAGGAAAGATCGTCATGACATCGATATCAGTTTTAATCTCGCCAATTCTTTTTCAATATCACAATCAACTAATATCTACATTTCTACGAATATCAACCATTTGTTGGGATCATAAATATCCACAACTTGGTTTAGATCTAGGATAGCAAGAATTTCTATGAGAATAGATTCGATTAATTTACTAGGGGATTTAGGGTTCCTTGTGACAATCTACGCCGTATAAATACCTCGTATAAATATCAAAGTAATCATCAAACAACCATGTAATAAAATTTACATCATATATATATAATCCAAGTTATATATATATTAAAATAACACTTCTCAGTCTGGCCTTGTCGGTAACTCAGGAATTCTTCGGCACCGTTATAGTCAAAAGATTTTTTAGACATTTTTAGAAAAATGTTTATAGTTAAAAGATTTTGAATTGTTTTATTCAAAACCTTGGTTTTAAAAATCTTTCGTTCTCTATAACGAGAGCTCTAGTACCAAACTGTAACACCCCCAAATTTTTACAATTCAATACAGTGGAAGACTCGTTGGTGTTACGGGATAGCACATTACTCACATCATAGACAACGCTTAAAAATCGCGTCGTTTAATAATAAAGTATTTCCATTCATAAATATCAGATTTACATAGGTCCCAAGTCATTGTATTTCATACAAGTTTTACAAAGCATTTGAATGGAAATTATTATTTAAGTGCGGGCCATGAATTCTTGTTATCTTCCCGAGAATTACCTTCAAGTACCTGAGATAAGACATGTTAAAAGAAAAGGTCAGCGATAACGCCGAGTGAATTCATAGAGTTTAATGAAACCATTAATATATCATCGGTATATAATTATTACCGAAAATCATTTTGCAAAAATCTTTGTAATAGGCCATAAAATAGCCAAAGCCATTTTATACAAATCCTTATCAAAATCATAATATAGGCTTTCACCGTCAAAACCATTATACGAACTAATGTCGTAAAAATATCATACAATACGTTTTATAACGTTGTATAGAAATAAAAACCGTTATATGAATATGGTTATGAAAAACCAAAACACGAACATAATATCAATAGTAAGACCCCGTATTGCTAGTCAGGCAATATATCGTAATTTAGTGCGTATAGCAGTAATTCGTTATTTGGATTATTATAAGCCGCATGACATTGTTACCTTACTACAACAAACAACGGGTAGATAGCCTGAAACTCAATTTTCCCATCTAAATTAGCATTTCGTCACAATAATCACGCTTGTGTAAATCTTCTCATACATAAATTCGCTTACCAATCAATGTGGCACGACGAGGATCAACCGTCAAGGCGCGAACTGGGGTGATCGTCCCCAAATAGTACTATTATATGCATAAGCGTCTACCAAATCCCGGTAGTTCACAATTCATGCTAATGGGACTTTTAGTGACATAACCTAACTTTAATAATCCATTTCATTTCATCTATCGGGTCATTTAATCATTCATCGGGTCATACAATCATTCGGGTCCAAATTAATAAACAAACAATCGGGACAACTAGTGTCCTATTTCATAAAAACTAACATGTTATCTCCCTCGCGGGTTTATTAAACATTTCATACAAACATTTAAAAGAGTGCGAGGCTATGAACTCACGTTGATGTGGGAAAGCGGGTTATCGGCAATTCGGACGTACGGTACGTGCTTCAATCACGGAAACCTAGACAAATAATAATCGTCTTAGACTTTTGTCCAATGACTTTATAAAAATAACAATTATGTATATATGATTACTTTATACATATGATGATGATCAAGTGGGTTTATACATCTTTACTTATTTATTATAGTGTTTATGTGTTGGTAATTTTTAAGACTAGTTACACTAGTTCAACTTGTTTACATTTTAAAGCCCAATGGGCCTATTACAAGACCAATACTATTCATTAGCCCAATTATACTTTTATTATCAGTATTATACTTTATATGTTGGGCCCAAATGGGGTAAGCCTAACAAATAAGTTTATAAGTGTTTTATCAAATTAGTCGGGTTTATTGTCCATTAAGGCTACTTTGGCCCGTTAATGTCTATATGTTGTAAAGCTCGGGTTTTATCGTTTTTTACTTGTTATATATGTTTATATATCAGTATGTGAGTTTGTAAAAGTTTACATTAGACGGGTCCAACCGTCTAAGTTTTATTTAACAAAAACGTTAATCTTTCGGTTTTAGCCGAAAAGACGTAAAACTTAGTATATAGTTTTTATAACTTATAAAACTTACCAAACTACCATTTTTATATAATGTCCATTTATTTATCCTTATGTATTTTTATATAAATGAAATATATAAGTTAGTGGGTTTTAATTCACATTTTATACTATATTTATTTGAGTGTTTATATAATAATATTAAACTTTAATTTCACAAAATCAGTCCTAAAAATCTAGTTTACTAAAATGATCATATCTAGAGTTACACATGGAGATAGAACCCCAAATTTTTATCACAGAAACTACATGATATGTTCTTCATTTTAGTCCTTTATAGCTACTGATGAATCAACGTCTAAGTATTTTATAAAATTTGTCCAAAACAGTGTAGTCAGATTTGCACTCTAAACTTGTTTTGATCATATCTCACTCATTTTTATGATTCCATTGTATGGCCAACTCTCACATGTGTATAACACCTAATACTTACTGTATATTGATTCCACTTTATCATTTTATCTGTTTAACATTTGGTTCATCATATTTAGCAAGATTTTAACCTTGTTACTTATGGTTTTCCATCTTTTTAACCATATTTATCAACACCAAATCCCCACACAATACTTTTATCATCATATATTCATCATATACATATACAATAGGAAAGAAAATACAAGATTACATAATCAAAATAATAAAAGGATAGGAAGAACAATCTCTATACCACCAAAATGATGAAAAGATGGGATTGATGATGAACAAGACTTGGTTTTGGGTAACCAATCTTATCAGATATCAACACCACTTCTAGGATCACCAAATAGTTGTATACTTCTCCAAAAATCAGCCATTGATCTCCATGGAAACTCCTTGCTAGTTGTTAAAATCACCTCCAATCAACAAGTCTTCAAAAGGACATCATCATATGTTGATTATATCTTATGTTTGTGGTTAAAATTTGATGAATATGGTGATTTGGTGATGGTTATGGACGGACAAGGAGAGGAGAGGGAGAAAAATGGTGGTTTGCATGAGTGAAAATGAAGTGGTTAGTTTGGTGTGAGTGGTTTTTGAGTTGTAGCTAGTTTGAGAGAAAGTTGAGACAAGTGTCTCAACTTGTAATGTTAAGTTGACACCTCAAAGGTGTGTAGCTTAAGCTTTGGCCGGTTATGAGTGGGGGTGGGACAAGTGTTATCTTGTCTCATCCCATTTATTTACGAGTACTCCTCGATTCTAGTTTCCTCGATTTGCGTGCCCTCGGGTCGTTTTACGAAAAATGTTTTTATAAATTATGAATCAATGGCACAAAACGAATCTAATAAAAATTGTCTCATAAAAAACGGAGTTCGAAAACGTAAATACGTAATCCTAAGGTTTCCGGTTTAGCCGTAAAGGACGTTAAATTAAAATCGTAAGTCCTAATCTCTTCTCGTAAATTTGTGAGTTTATGAACCAACACAAATTTAAAATTCCAAAATAATATTCACGGATAAATTTATTTCCTGAAATGTCGGACTGTCACCAAAGACGGTGTATGTAAACGTAAGCACGTAACGTATAATCCTCCGGTTTAGACGTAGTCGATGCTACTTCAAGACGTAAATCCAAATTCCTTCCCAAAAATAAGTGAGTTCATAATATAACATTAAAATAATGTTTTTAAATAACACTGGAGAATAAAATATCAACCATAAATTGACGATTTGTCACAGCACCACTATCCTTAATCCACTCGTCGGGCTCTAAATCGATTCCCAAGCATATCTAGGTAACAACACAAAAGATCGAACATTTGGTCCCCAATATCTCATGGGTCCAAAGTTGTTAGTTCTAAAGATCCCTTGCATTTGGTTGGGATGCATGAATGAAAATGACATTCTCCATGGGGAAAAGTATTGTTGTTGAAAATTATTCCAATTCATATGACCATTTTGTTGTCCATAGTTTCTCCTAGGTGTCTTTGTTCTTGATCTAGAATTATTGTTATTTCTCCTAGGTGTTGGAGTTTTACTTCTAGGTCGTGATTTATCTTGATCATCTCTTTTTGGTGTAGGTTTTCTACTTCTATGTTTAGACTCATTTCGTACTCTTGGAGGAGTAGATGTTTGTCTAGATAAGTTTCTAGTTCCCATTAGAGGTTTACTCAAGGGCTTGTAGAATTATCTAGAGTAGGTTTCTCAATAATAGGTACGTTGACCTTGTTAATAAGAATATGTTTTGGTCCTTCACCTAAAATAGACTTTTCAGAAAGTTCAAGATTTTCACAAAAACGTTCTTCTGTCCACGGTTCTTTAGCTCCACCCGCGGTTCCATAGCAATAAGGAACCGCACCATATGCTGGAGAACCACGTACAGGGGTGCGTTTTTCTTAAAACGTAACTTGTTTTGGTTCACTAGTTGATGCTTCATTAGTGTTATATCCTAGCCCAAGTCTTTCCTTAGAATGAATTTGTTTGCTTAACATATCATCAAGAGCATTAGTACCTCTCATGAACTTTTCAAGTCTAATGGAGGTGCTCTTGAGATTTTCATTTTCTTGTCTAAGGTTTTCACATTTTAAACATCCTAGATCAACTTCTTTGTTTTTCTCAAGCTTAGATAATTTCTCTTTTAGCTCACTAATCTCATCCTCAAGCTTAGTTCTCGTTGATTTTAGCACTTTGTTCTTTTCAATGAATTTAAGACTAAGCTTATGTAAGTTATTATATTGGCCTTCTAATTTACTATCATCTTGAGAAGAACTATTATTGCTATAATAATTGGTTTCGGAATATACCTCTTTAGAAGTGTGAGCCATAAGACATTTCTCATCTTTGGGGTTGTCATCAACATCTTCACCGCTATCGCTCCATGAACCTCCAAAAAACGCCGTGTAGTTTTTGTCGCGTGAAGGCTTAGGACAATCACCGATGAAATGATTTGGATCACCACATCTAAAGCATTTCCTATCACCTTTATCATCTTTGGCAAATCGGTTTATGGAGAAGGGTTTCGTGTCGTTGTTTGGTTGCCTCACATATTGACCTCGTCCTTTGAAGAACTTCTTAAAGTCTCTAACCACCATGGCATATTCCTCATCATCACTATCCGAGGAGTTTTCATGGTCACTTTGCGCCTTCTTGGCTTTTAGTGCAAGAGACTTTCTTTCACTCTTAGTTTTCACGATTTCCGAGTCCTTCAAAATTATCATCTCATGAACCTTCAAGTTACCAATGAGTTCATCGAGTGATAATTTGGCGAGATCCTTTGATTCTTCAATCATCGTGACTTTAGCTCTCCATTTTGGATGCAACGCCCTAAGAAACTTCATAACATTGTTCTTCCTAGAAAAACCTTCATCAAGTGCTTTTAGACTAGTAATAATAGTGTTAAATCTAGCAAATGCACTATCAATAGTTTCATCTTCTAAGATGAAAAATTGTTCATATTGTTGAACAAGAAGATCGATTTTACTTTCTTTGAATTGGCTATTACCTTGGTGGGTTACTAAAAAGAGAGTTCCAAATATCTTTGGCGGTTTCACACATAAAAATCCTTTCGTACTCTTTCTTTGGTAAAGCATTATAAATCACTATTTTAGCCTCATTATTTTTAGCAAGTTTCCATTTAGTATCATCATTAGCTTTGTCAAAAGTGACTATCTCTTTTCTTTTAGAAACTTCATTATATTGATATGGCAAAAAATCACCATTAGTAATAACATGCCAAAGATCTAAATCTTTTGATTTCACATAAGTCTCATATCTATTTTTCCAATAAATAAAACTATCAGTTTCAAAAAGAGGTGGTCTTTGCATGGATTGCCCTTCTAGATAACTGTTGAAATCCATAGATTGATTCAAGTTTTAAAATACATTATATTTTAAAAAGGCTTGAGCAACCACTCTCTGATACCAATTGTAGAAACTAGAAGAGGGGTTGAATAGTTTCTTAAATTTACTTGTTAACGATTGGTTTTTAAAAATCCTTTTCAAAAACATAGGCTTGAGTATTTATGTGAAACCTTCTTATACACAATATGAACAAGGTATACTGCAACTAAACTAATAATCACAAGTATAAAGAATAATGAATGTAAAGAGATAATGGAAGGAAAGATCAAACCAAACACCAAGGATTTATAGTGGTTCGGCAACGAATCTCACTCCTCGTTCCTACTCTACTCCACGAGTACTCCTTACTCGAGAGTTCACTAATCAACAAGCTCCTTAAGGTGGAAAAACCGTACACAACGTCGCTTAACCAATTTCCGACTCTAAGCTAAAAGTCGAGCCCTAATCTTAGCTAGGACCAATCTACACCAATATACTTTAAGTAATAAGTATTAACCTTAATACATACACAACTTCCAAATATACACAACTACTTGGATCTTCACAATAATGACACAACAATGAATAAATAAGTTTGGATCTTCAATGGATCTTTGAGGTAGACACAACACTTCAAGGATGATAATGTTCTTCTCTTTTCACTTTGAGATGAAAAGATGAGAGGAGAAAGATTCACTTCTAAACAAGTAGTAAGCAAACAAATGATCAAGGATTTGAGTGATTTAAGAAGTATGAAAGAATCTGGAAATGTATGTGCAAAAGAGGTGAATTGAAAGTCTGAGAATTGTCCACTATTTATAAGACAAACATCCAACGACTATATATGCCCGCAGTTTCTTATTGGAGCTCGCGGTTCCTTATCGATAAGGAACCGCTATAGGTGCTAAAGAACCGCCTGCACATACTCCGCTCTCTTTTGTCTTTTAGTGGATTGGTTCGAATCTGGGGATTAAAATATCCTGAAAGGATATTCTAAACCAAGATAGAACATGCCATTTTCAAATTTCAAATTTTCAAATAATTAATTTAATAAAACATTTTCTTAAAAAGCTAGTTTAATAAAAAAACTTGTCACACTTAATAAAAAGTGAGTTTTAAGAAAAGATTAAAATCCTTGATCACTTAATTAGGATGAGTAATTGTTTGTTCATACCTTAAGTGATAATGGTTGAAATGAAAAATACTTAAACTCAAGAATTCGTTTTTCGTTGTTTTCGTAAATGCTTGTTTTTACATATTGTCGTAATCAAAACAAAGCGAGACCGAAAAATACAAGTAACGTTTTTAGGCATCATTGCATTAACATTATCCTTAAAGAAGTCCTCACGTTCCTAGGTGAAATCAGGTCCACGTCTAGAATTCTGATACAAAAGATTTTGCTTGGGTTCAATTTGGGTTCAATTTAATTCTCGGTATCTTCTCGAATCGATCACGGTTCAAAGTGGAATAGTTGTTCTTGGTTACTAAAAAGGAGTTGGTTTTCTAATCTACTAAAAGGTTTAAATGCACTAAGATATAAAACTAAACTTAAAGCAATTATATAATTTAAAGCAATTAATAAAAATAAAACTTAAATTAAAATTCAACAATTAAAACAGAAACAGTAAATACCCCTTACTAGATAAATGCTTGATTCGGAATATTATGCTTATCCGGAATAAACTAAACAGCCACCTTCATTCGGAATATTGACTAGAAATAGGCTTCATGCGGAATAATAAAGAACAAGAGATTGATTCGGAACCTTCACTGATTTGGAATAATCAAGACAAAATGCTCATGTGGAATGTTAAACCTTCATTCGGAATAATATGGTTCATGCGGAATAAACTGGTCATTCGGAACATTTGCTGATCCGGAATAACTGAACTCATCCAGAATAATACTGATCCGGAATAATTTCTTTGATTCGGAATATCTAACAAAAATGCTTTATTCGGAATAATTAACTAAAGAGCTTCATTCAGAACATTAAACTGATTCGGAATATTTTCTTACAACTTTGATTCGGAATATTAATACTCATCCGGAATATTGAATATTCCGGATGAACACTTTGATTCGGAATACTCAAAAGCAAAAGCTTCACTCGGAATAAATTGCTGACTCGGAATAAAATGATGAAAAGCTTCGTTCGGAATATTTTAACTGATTCGGAATATTTGAAGAAAACTCTTCATTCGGAACATTTTACCCAACCCTTCATCCGGAATAAATTTTGCTCATTCGGAATCTGGGCTTGTGAAGAACACGAAGAACAGGGAAAACAAGTAAAGAACGATTTTAACCAAAATCCACCAAGTTTTTACCAAAAGATTAAACCAAAGTAACTAATGTTCATCTACTAATCATAAACATCAAATAAAAACACTAAAAACACAAAACCCACTTACTTTTGAAGATCAAAATCAACCAAATAAGAACTTGAGACTTTAAATAAAAAAGATGAAGATGAACAAGATGAAATGAACGATTGTATTGATTGATTAAGGTAGAGTAAACAAAAGGAAAGATTAAAAACTTACAAGATTAAAGATTCAACAAAAATGAAAATCACCAACACCTTAATGGTGTTGGCTTCCTACGAAAACAAAGAAAAAGAAAAGATTGGAAATAAAACAAGCTCAAAATGTGTGAAGGAAGGTCCTATTTATAGGTCTTCAAGTTGGTTGGTGAGTGGGCTTTCTCCCTTTCTTCTTGTCTTCTCGTCTTTTCAGAAAAGTTGACGTTTTCGATTTCGATTCGGGATTTGTCGACGAATAAATTCAACTCATCTTATAATTTCCTCGTTTAATAAACTTGAGTTCTTCGACATATGTAAATCTTCCATCTTTGGTCCTTTTCTTCGATAAATCTTCAAATAGGCCCATTGACTTCAAATCTTTTGCATCTCTTGGCCTATAGACTTCGTCTTGAGTCTTTTTCTTCGATAAAACCCGTGCAATCCCATGTTTTCTTCAATATTTATCCGGTTGGCTCTGAAAACACAACAAACACACAAACCACGCATAATTCCAAACAAATGATATTAAATATGCGTTTTGGTCTTGTTTTAGCAAGAAATAAGTGGTAAAAGGATGGGTGTTTTCACACCTATCAAATCCCCTACACTTAACCATTGCCATGCCCTCATGCAATGCTTAGTGATAAAGCAAATTTACACTTTTTTGATAATCAATCAACCTTGGCCTTATTAACAATAACCACTACTAAAACAAAGATTAGAGTACTAAGAGAAATTAAAACTTTAAAGGAAACAAAAGGATAGAAAACCATTTTCACTTGAAAATAGCTACATGGAAATAACTGGCAAAGAGATCTAAGACTTACATTAGGGCTTCGGTGCTGCGAAGATTTATCACCCTCAAGTTTCACGTTCCCCAAACTAAGCTTAAAAACGAGATCATTGTTATTATAAGTTAGCAAAACAAACACTTACACACATGGCTTAATTATACGCCTAAACTCCCTTATTCCTAGGTGTATCTCTTATATTTTATTGTTGTCTTAGAATGATCATGAAGATGCATTTTTGGACTTATTGCAATAGTTTATTTAGGCTGAAAGCAAAGTAGGACGATTTGATTAATAGTTAGCTAAAGGACAAAATCTCTTAAAACTGCTTCTCGGGATATCAAAAAGTTCATATCTTGGCATAACTCGCTTCACGATTTGAGACCTTTCTCGGGCCGATATTTGGCATGTACTTCATACTTCATATCTTGAGAGACGTTCTTGAGATAATGGTCTTCTCTTTGTTAATAGAGTTTCTTCACTTGGAGACTTGTGAGGGATACTCCAACTTTGTTGACCACGACTTCATCATTATTTCTTCAATCGTTAATTGGGATTTTGAGATACAACGATCCGCCTCCTTTTCGGACTTGGATCTATTAATCCTCATACCTTGTTAGGGTCTTTTCGGATAGACTTATCCATGATCTTTATGGGAGTTGATTGCTTTTCATCGTGAGTCTTGATCCTTCATATTGATTTTGGGAATAATGCTTTTCACATCACCTTGGATCTTTAGCAATAAAATGGAATCCTCATGCCTTGTTAGGGCCTTTTCGGACTCGCCAATCTTCGCGCCCCGCTTCATAAGTTATGCCTTGGCTATGAACTCTTATTATTACCGAGCAACTTTTAAACGATCTTGGGCTAGAAGCTAAGTAACTTTTCAAATCGTACGACCTTACTTATTGCAGATAAATTATTAGCAAGTGATGGGAGAATAGGCAAATAATCACACCAAGTGAGCTTGTGCAAGAATACCGACTTATAATTGACTCTATCATTTCTCGTTCTCCACAATTTAAAATCTCAAGTAATGAGACTCGTGGATGCTTAGCCTAATAAACCAATTAAGGTCTACATGGTTAAGGATACTTGCTAGAATAAACTTAGATAAGTCTATTCAGGTTGAGTCAAAATAATCGCAACGGGCCTAATATGTCAAAGACTTCAAAACCAGCTACCCAACTTTATTAATATTTTTGACTTTATTGTGGGATATATACATATGAAAGCAATGATAAAAATTTAAAAATATTTAAAAATTTACGACTACATGGCCAAAGTTAATTAAAAATTTGAAAAATGCTGAAAAAGATGATTTTCCTGTTAAATGAAGGCATTTTAATAGAAAAGTCCACTTAAAACTTCGATAGAAGTCCCCCTACACTTAACATAAACATTGTCCTCAATGTTTAAGCATGTGGGAAAAGTCTCCCCTAAACTTATGACATTGTGCACGTTGGTTAAATCAAGTTAAGGAAGAGACGACTAAAGTGATCAATTTCAAATGTGAGTATGAAGAAAATTGAATCACGATAGTTGAGAGATAGAACTGGATTTCGGATAACACGGGAGCACGGTTCTTCAAAGGTTCCAAAAGTGCATTCATCCCTGTAATCACATCACCACACAAACACAAACAACCTATATAGGTCCCCCTACACTTAGGAGGTAAAACAGAAAAGGATAGATACTCGGGCTGCCTCCTGAGGAGCGCTTGTTTTTGATAACCGAGTCACGAGCCTGACTCGACCAATACTAGTTCATGGGAAACGTGGTGAGGGATGGAATCATCTCATGAGAGATGTCCTCACCAAAGTACAACTTCACTCGTTGGCCATTCACCTTAAAATTAGGTCCATTAGGTTGAGCGAGCTCGAGAGTACCATATGGAAAAATTTAGGCAATGGTGAATTGGCCGGACCAACGAGATTTCAGCTTGCCAGAAAAGATTTTCAACCGAGAGTTAAAGAGTAAAACTTTGTCTCCAACTTGGAACTCTCGGTTTTTAATCTTAGAGTCATGAATGAGCTTAGTCTTTTCCTTATAGATCAAAGAATTTTCATAAGCCTCATTCGGAGTTCATTGAGTTCATTGAGTTGGATTTTGCGTAGGTCACCGGCTTTGTTGATATCTAAATTAGCCCACTTCAAGGCCCAGTAAGCCTTGTGCTCCAACTCAATGGGGAGGTGGCATGCTTTCCCGTACACGAGACGATATGGTGTACAACCAATTAGAGTCTTGTATGCGGTACGAAAAGCCCACAGAGCATCATCAAGTTTATCGGCCCATGAGGCGCGATGCTCTCCCACGGTTCGTTCAAGAATTCGCTTTAATCCTCGGTTAGATATTTCAGCCTGCCCATTAGTTTGTGGGTGGTATGCGGTGGAAAGACGATGATTTACACCATACTTAGCCATGACTCTTGCGAATTGATCATTGCAAAAATGAGTCCCGCGATCACTAATAATGGCACGAGGCACACCGAATCTAGCGAATAGCGATTTCAAAAAGTTACAAACCACCCTTGCATCGTTAGTGGGTAAAGCTTTGGCTTCAACCCATTTAGAAACGTAGTCAACGGCTACAAGGATGTATTTGTTTCCTTTAGATGAAGGGAATGGCCGCATAAAGTCGATACCCCATACATCAAAGATTTCATATTCTTGGATGAAATTTTGAGGCATCTCATCTTTATGTGTGATCTTGCCTTGTTTTTGGCAAGCATCACAATGTTTAACCATCTCGTGAGCATCACGATAAATGGTGGGCCAATAAAATCCCGAGTCAAACACTTTTTTGGCGGTGTAGTTGGGACCAAAGTGACCACCGGTGGGTCCTTTGTGGCAAGATTCGAGAATGTCTAAAGCTGCCAGTCCATCAGCACATCAGCGAATAAACAAATCAGCGCATTGTTTGAAGAGATACGGGTCATCCCAAAAGTAAGTCTTAATGTCTAAAAATAACTTTTTCTTTTGTTGGGATGTTAACCCGTCAATGAGAATTCCACCCGCCAAGTAGTTTGCAATGTCCGCAAACCACGGGGTATCATCTTGATTTGAATTGATAGACATTAAGGTCTCAAGGGGAAAAGAGTCATTGATCTCTTTGTTCGGATGATCCCCTTGATAAGGATCCTCAAGTCTACTGAGATGATCTGCGGCTAGGTTTTCAGCTCCCTTCTTATCACGAATTTCGATTTTAAATTCTTGAAGTAGCAAAACCCAGCGAAGAAGTCTTGGTTTAGAATCTTGTTTAGTTAACAAGTACTTCAACGCGAATGATCGGTATACACGATGGTGGTAGAAAGGACAAGATAGGGGCGAAATTTTTCAAAAGCATAGACAACAACTAAAAGCTCTTTTTCGATTGTCGTGTAATGCAATTGCGCCCCTGTCATTGTCTTGCTAGCATAATGGATCGGTTGGAAGTGTTTGTTCACTCTTTGGCCCAAAACCGCTCCAATAGCAAAGTCGCTAGCATCGCACATCAACTCGAAAGGCAGCTCCAATTAGGGGTAACCAAGACCGGTGCCTTAGTTAGCTTATCCTTAAGATGGTTGAAGGCTTCAATACACTCGTCGGAAAAGATAAAAGGAGTATGTTTTTCCAAGAGGTGGGTCATCGGGCGAGCGATTTTAGAAAAATCTTTGATGAATCGACGGTAGAAGCCCGCATGACCGAGGAAACTTCTCACACCCTTCACGGTTGAAGGTGGAGGCAATTTAGCAATAACATCGACTTTAGCACGGTCCACTTCAAGACCAGCTTTGGAGATTTTGTGTCCTAGCACGATGCCCTCTTTTACCATGAAATGGCATTTTTCCCAATTAAGAACAAGGCGAGTGTCTTCACACCGCTTAAGCATACGTTCTAAATTGGCAAGGCAAGCAGAGAAAGAATCACCATAAACCGAGAAATCATCCATGAAGACTTCTATAGTTTCTTCAACCATGTCATGGAAGATAGCCGTCATACACCTTTGGAACGTCCCAAGAGCATTGCATAAACCGAAAGGCATGCGTTTTTAAGCAAATGTTCCGTAGGGACAAGTGAATGTGGTTTCCTCTTGGTCTTTGGGATCGATGGGAATTTGAAAATACCTGGAGAAACCGTCTAAGAAGCAGTAATAGTCATTACCCGCTAGACGCTCGAGCATTTGATCCATGAAAGGAAGAGGAAAGTGATCTTTTCTCGTGGCATCATTGAGTTTGCGATAGTCGATACAAACTCTCCACCCAGTAACGAGACGAGTAGGAATCAAATCGTCGTGTTCATTGGGAACAATGGTTATTCCGCCTTTCTTGGGCACACAATGGACGGGACTTACCCATGGCGAATCTGAAATAGGGTAAATCATTCCGGCATCTAGAAGTTTGATAACCTCTTGTTTGATGACGTCGTGAATTCGAGGATTAACCCTTCTTTGGCTCTGGATTGCGGGTTTAAAGTCATCTTCCATGAGAATCTTGTGAGTACAAAAGTTTGGATCAATTCCGCGGATATCAGAAATTTTCCAAGCAATTGCCTTCTTATGATCTTTAAGCACGGCGATGAGGCGAGATTTTTCTTCTTCGTTCAAGTCCTTAGCGATGATGACAGGCGACTTCTTCTTGTCTTGAAGGAACACGTACTCGAGGTGAGATGGTAACTCCTTAAGCTCTAAATCCGGAGGATTTTCGATGGAAGGCGTATTCAAATTCGGTTCATCGATAGCAATAGCCTTGGGAGATGGTGGAGAAATATGGTCCTCTTTGAGAAGTTTCTCAATGAGACGAATGTCTTCATCCCAATCGGTGGGAGAATCATCATATTCTAAGTTCACATCTCCCATGGTTGCTTCGAAATCTTTCCAAAGGAAATCACTTTCTCCAAATAGAGTTAGTGATGAATCAATAGAGGCAACGGTCTCAACATTGGGAGGAGAGGTACGACTACTTTTACAAGCGTCTTTAAAGTGTTCTTCACAAGCCTCATCAAGAACGTCGATACAATTAACACTCTCGTATGCATAAGGCTGTTTAGAAATCTTGCCCATATTGAAGACAATTTGATCGTCACCAACTCTCATGATAAGCTCACCCGCTTCTACATCGATGAGAGTGCGACCGGTCCTCAAGAATGGACGTCCAACGATCAATGGAACACGAGGGTCCATCTCGTAGTCGACCACGACGAAATCGGCGAGAAAAGTGAATTTGTCGACTCCTACAAAAACGTCTTCGGCTATCCCCACTGGATAAGCAACCGTACAGTTAGCTAATTCCAAAGTCATTTTGGTAGGGACTAGCTCAGGGAGAGATAATTGCTTCCAAACGCTTAAGGGCATTAAATTGATACTAGCACCTAGATCGGCTAGGGCCATGCAATTCTCTACTCCCGGGAAGTTGCAAGGGATTAAGAAGCGACCCAGATCACCAAGTTTGGTTGGCAATTTCCTTAAGAGAACCGCGGAGAATTCTCATTAAGATGGGTATTAGCGATATCAAGAAACTTTCCTTTGTCACTAAGAAGATCTTTGAACATTTTTGCGTATTTAGGCATGTGAGCGAGAGCCTCAGCGAAGGAGATGTTGAAATTCAATTGTTTAAACATTTTGACAAAGTTCAAAACTTGAATATCGTCCTTGCTTTTGAGCTTCTCTTTCCTCAACCTTGAGGGATAAGGTATATCGGAAGAAGAGGAAGGATTTGGGAGAGTAGGATCACTCACATCCTTGGGTGGATGAGGGGTAGAAGTAAGAGGTGGAGGAATTGGGGAATTAGAAAGATGAGGAATATGAGTAGGTGACTCGTTTTCCTTAGTCACAATCACTGGTGTAGGTATAGGAAGCTCGGATTCCTTGGTACCTTTTCCACTGTGAGTGGTGATTGCTTTCATCTCCCCTCTTAGATTAGCAACGGTGTTACTCGGAAGAGTACCCGAAGAAGAGGTTTGATTACCTTGGAAGAAACCAGCCATCATGTCCCTTAGGTCATTCGTTTGACTACTCAAAGAGTTTCGCATATCGGCTCTAAGATCGTTCCCTTGTTTCACCATGTCGCCCTTAAAATTAATAATCTGGGTCTGCAGATTCTTCACCAACACATCATTCGTCCGCATGTACGTTTCAACCTCGTGGTTGAAAACGGTGGGTTGAGTAGGAGGAGGTGCTTGATAAGCAGGTGGTTGGTAAGGAGCAGGTTGGTAAACTTGAGTAGGATTTTGAGGTGGATATGGTTGTCTTTGAGGTGGTTGGTATGGTTCTTGAGGTTGGTTTTGATTGGTTCGGTTAAGGTTTTGTTGTTCGTTAGGATTGGTTGGAGGAAAACCGGGCGGGGAAAGAAAGTTGTTTGAGCGATAGCTGAGCAAGTTGCGGTCACCTTGAGGACGAGCTTGATAACCGGCCGGAGGATAGGTGCCGTATGCTGCATTAACATTCTTAGAAGGATAGTCTTGGGTGGAGGTACAAGTAGTGTAAGAGTGAGGACCCCCGCATATTTCACATGGTTGGCTTACAACATTGACTTGAGCATTTTGAGCGTTGATGCTTTTGGTGTTGCTAGCAGTTTGGTTGGCAAGCGATTCAAGAAGCGAAGTAATTTTGTCAAGTCTCTTGTCGTTGTCACTAGTACTAGCACTAGCGGCATTGGTCCGAACACTCTTGGTTTGCACTCTAGACTTATTCTCAATAATATCCCAAGCGGCATTAGAACTCTTAATCAAAATATTACCCCCCGAGGCACTATTTAGTGAATCTTGGTCATTCATGCTTAAACCATTGTAAAAAGTATTAATTTGGTGCACTTTGGTAAAACCATGTTGTGGGCACTTTCTTAAAAGGTGTTTAAAACGGTCCCAAGATTCACTAAAAGACTCATCGTACTTTTGTTCAAAATTAATAATTTCATTCCGCAAAGCGGTAGTACGAGAGGGTGGGAAAAAGTAGTTTATGAATTTGGTCTCTAAGTCCGTCCACGTCAGAATACTTTGTGGCGGTTCCTTTGCTAGCCAATGCCGGGCTTGTCCCTCTAAGGAGAAAGGAAAAAGTTGTAAGCGGATTACCTCTTGTGGAACACCATTGAATTTGACCGTATTTGTGAGTTGCAAGAACCTTTTGATGTGGTCATGAGGATCATCAATGGTACACCCCAAGAATGGTTGAGCAGAGACCATCTGAATAAAGCCCGATTTGAGCTCAAAGTTGATGGCTGCAATCGCGGGTATGACAATTGGATCGTTGTTGCCCTCTACATGTGCTTGCAAAAGTTCAATCATAGGGCGATTGTCCGGTAGAGGTTCATTGTTGTTATTATTCATGTTGTTTTGAGGTGGATTGTTATTGTTGTTGTGTACACCGGCCATGTCTAAATTATCGAGAGTCTCGGGCTCTTGATAAGACGTTGATCGTGTACGCATGCACCCGCAAAAGAACTAACAAAACAAGAAATATTTTTGGTTTTTTATGTTTTTAATTTTTTTTTGTATTTTTGAAAGTTTTATATTTTTTTAGGGTTTTTGAAATTTTTTATGAAAAAGTGACGTTCACGGTGAACGGATCCCAAAATCCAATTTCTCACAAAAAACTGTTAATCCTTACGAGAAGAGCCGGCAGCGGCGCCATTTGATACAAAAGATTTTGCTTGGGTTCAATTTGGGTTCAATTTAATTCTCGGTATCTTCTCGAATCGATCACGGTTCAAAGTGGAATAGTTGTTCTTGGTTACTAAAAAGGAGTTGGTTTTCTAATCTACTAAAGGTTTAAATGCACTAAGATATAAAATTAAACTAAAAGCAATTAATTAATTAAAAGCAATTAATAAAAATAAAACTTAAATTAAAATTAAACAATTAAAACAGAAACAGTAAATACCCCTTACTAGAAAAATGCTTGATTCAGAATATTATGCTTATCCCGAATAAACTAAACAGCCACCTTCATTCGGAATATTGACTAGAAATAGGCTTCATGCGGAATAATAAAGAACAAGAGCTTGATTCGGAACCTTCACTGATTCGGAATAATCAAGACAAAATGCTCATGCGGAATGTTAAACCTTCATTCGGAATAATATAGTTCATGCGGAATAAACTGGTCATTCGGAACATTTGCTGATCCGAAATAACTAAACTCATCCGGAATAATACTGATCCGGAATAATTTCTTTGATTTGGAATATCTAACAAAAATGCTTTATTCGGAATAATCAACTAAAGAGCTTCATTCGGAACATTAAACTGATTCGGAATATTTTCTTACAACTTTGATTCGGAATATTAATACTCATCCGGAATATTGATTATTCCGGATGAACACTTTGATTCGGAATACTCAAAAGAAAAAGCTTCACTCGGAATAAATTGCTGACTCGGAATAAAATGATGAAAAGCTTCGTTCGGAATATTTAAACTGATTCATAATATTTAAAGAAAACTCTTCATTCGGAACATTTTACCCAACCCTTCATCCGGAATAAATTTTGCTCATTCGGAATCTGGGCTTGTGAAGAACACGAAGAACAGGGAAAATAAGTAAAGAACGATTTTAACCCAAATCCACCAAGTTTTTACCAAAAGATTAAACCAAAGTAACTAATGTTCATCTACTAATCATAAACATCAAATCAAAACACTAAAAACACAAAACCCACTTACTTTTGAAGATCAAAATCAACCAAATAAGAACTTGAGACTTTAAATCAAAAAGATGAAGATGAACAAGATGAAATGAACGATTGTATTGATTGATTAAGGTAGAGTAAACAAAAGGAAAGATTAAAAACTTACAAGATTAAAGATTCAACAAAAATGAAAAATCACCAACACCTTAATGGTGTTGGCTTCCTACGAAAACAAAGAAAAAGAAAAGACTGGAAATAAAACTAGCTCAAAATGTGTGAAGGAAGGTCCTATTTATAGGTCTTCAAGTTGGTTGGTGAGTAGGCTTTCTCCCTTTCTTCTTGTCTTCTCGTCTTTTCAGAAAAGTTGACGTTTTCGATTTCGATTCGAGATTTGTCGACGAATAAATTCAACTCGTCTTTTAATTTCTTCGTTTAATAAACTTGAGTTCTTCGACATATGTAAATCTTCCATCTTTGGTCATTTTCTTCGATAAATCTTCAAATAGGCCCATTGAATTCAAATCTTTTGCATCTCTTGGACTATAGACTTCGTCTTGAGTCTTTTTCTTCGATAAAACCCGTGCAATCCCATGTTTTCTTTAATATTTATCCGGTTGGCTCTGAAAACACAACAAATACACAAACCACGCATAATTCCAAACAAATGATATTAAATACGCGTTTTGGTCTTGTTTTAGCAAGAAATAAGTGGTAAAAGGATGGGTGTTTCACACCTATCAAATTCCATCTCACTTTCACAATCGGAATCTTACTATGCTTCAATCTTTTAACTTCCTTATCCATAATGTCTACAGGTTCCTCTATAAAATGCAACTTTTCATCAAGTTAGATTTCATCCAATGGAATCACCAAATCCCTTTCTGCTAAACACTTCTTCAAATTATACACGTGAAAAGTATTATGAATAGCCCTAAGTTCATCCGACAATTCTAACTTATAAGCAACCAATCCAATCCTTTGAATAATCTTAAAAGGTCCAATATATCTCGGGCTCAACTTTCCTCTCTTTCAAAAACGAATCACTCCCTTCCATGTCGATACCTTCAGCATAACCATATCTCCTACTTCAAATTCTAACGGTTTCCTCCTATTGTCAACATAACTCTTTTATCTACTCCTGGCAGACAACAAACGATTCTTAATTTGCACAATCTTCTCAGTTGTCTCAAAAATCATTTCAGGTCCATTCAATTGACTCTCTCCTACATCACTCCAACACACTGGAGATCTACACTCATGTCCATACAAACACTCATATGGTGCGGCTTTAATACTAGCGTGATGACTATTATTATACGAAAACTCCACCAATGGCAAATGTCTATCCCATCTATTTCCAAAGTCAATCACACACGCTCGAAGCATATCTTCTAATGTTTGAATCATCCTTTCACTTTTTCCATCATTATCTGGATGATATGTTGTACTCAAACTTAACTTAGTTCCCATAGCTTTCTACAGATATTTCCAAAACTCTAAAGTAAACCTACTATCATGATCCGAAATTATCGACAAAGGCACACCATTTTGACAAACAATCTCCTTCACACACACTATCTTCAATCTTTCCATACTATCTGTCTTCTTCATTGGTAAAAAAGTGAGCAGACTTAGTCAATCTATCTACAATCACCCATATCATATCACAACCACTAGAAGTCCTCGGTAAACACGTCACAAAATCCATCGTAATTTTCTCCCATTTCCACTCAGGAATTTCAGGTTGCACTAATAACCCAGACGGTTTCTTATGTTCAGCCTTTACCTTCGCACAAGTCAAACACTTATTAACATACTCAGCGATATCTGCCTTCATATTCGGCCACCAATACACTTTCTTCAGGTCTTGATACATCTTGTCCGCTCTAGGATGTATTGAATACTTGGATTTATAGATTCATTCATCACCAAATCTCGCACTCCTAAAGCACCATCCTCAGACGGACACAATGGTAACCAAATCTTATTCTCAAAATATCTCATTCCATTTGGCCTTACTACAAACAACAGTTTCAACATCTACCCAGATTCTACTCCTTAACATTCTATTCTTTCAAACCATTAGCTTGGGCTTTCAATATCATTTCTGTCAAATCAACACTTTCCATCATTACCAATGCTCTAACTCTTAGAGATTTCTCCCTTTCCTTTCTACTAAGTGCATCAGCTACCACATTCGCTTTACCAGGGTGGTAACAAATCTCGTAGTCATAATCACTCAGCAATTCTACCCATCTCCTTTCTCTCATATTCATTTCCTTTTTATCCAAAATATGTTGCAGACTTTTATGGTTAGTGGACACCACACATTGGTTCCATACAAGTAGTGTCTCCACAGCTTCAAAGCAAAAATCACAGCTCCAAGTTCTAAATCATGAGTAGTATAGTTCTCTTTATGCTTCCTCAATTTCCTCGACGCATAAGCTATCACTTTGTCCCTCAACATCAACACAGCTCCAAATCCCTTATGAGACGCGTCACAATACACTATAAAATCTTCAGATCCTTCTGGAAAAGACAAAATCGGCACAAAACACAGTTTATCCTTCAGTGTATTAAAAGCAGCTTACTCTTCTAAACCCCATTTAAATACTCGATTCTTTTAAGTAAGCTTGGTCAATGGTTTAGCAATCAGTCAAAAATTCTCGATAAACCTCCGATAATACCCAGCTAGACCAAGAAATTGGTGATTTTCAGTCGGCGTCGTTGGTACCGACCAATCCTTGATAGCCACAATCTTAACAGGATCTACACGAACACCTTCATTGTCAATCACGTGCCCCAGAAATTGCACTGATTTCAACCAAAACTCACATTTAGAGAATTTCGCATACAACTTCTATTTCTTTAATAATTACAAAATTATTCTCAAATGTTTCTCATGCTCTTCTTCACTCTTGGAATAAATGAGAATATCATCAATGAACACGATAACAAACTCATCCAAATACGGCTTGCACACACGATTCATCAAATCTGTAAATCCGGCAGGCGCATTCGTTAATCCTAAAGGCATCACTTTAAATTCAAAATGTCCATATCGAGTACGGAAAGCTGTTATAGGAATATCCTCTTCCCTAACTCTCAGATGATGATACCCAGATCTCAAATCGATCTTTGAGTATACACTTGACCCTTGCAACTGACCAAACAAATCATCAATCCTCAACAATGGATACCGATTCTTGACAGTCAATTTGTTAAGTTCCTGATAATCAATACACATTCGAAACGATCCATATTTCTTCTTAACAAACAACACAGGAGCACCCCACGACGACGAAATCGGTCTAATAAATCCCTTATCCATCAATTCCTTCAATTGATCAGATAATTCCTTCATTTCTGACGCCGCTAAACGATACGGTGCACGAGCAACATGCGTAACTCCTGGCACTAAGTCAACACGAAACTCAAATTTATGAAACGGAGGTAATCCCTTCAAATCTTCAGGAAAAACTTCAGGATGCTCTCTAATCACATGCACATCCTCCAGTTTCCTCTCATCTACACCATCACTAGTTATCTGAGCAAGAAACACATCACAACCCTCTTCTATATACCTCATCATCTTCAAACAAGAAACCACTCTTAAACGAGAAGTAAATTCATCACCCTTAACAGTCAATACCATATTCCTTAGCGGTATCTGAACTAATTTCTCCCTACATACAATTACTGCACCATTCGCAACTAACCAATCCATACCAATAATCACGTCAAAAGATCCTAATTCTACGGGCATCAAATCAATAATAAACACATAATTCCCTAACATCAAGGAACACCCTTTCAGTATAGAACTTGTAAAACCCGCATTAAAATCCTATGAACAGTACACGTGAACAATAACTTATGAAAACACACTAAATATAAAACTTTCCATTTATAATACTAAAACACTTGTCACGACATTTAATAACGAACATTTATGAATATTATAAATATGACACGATCACGACTACCAAATTCACGATAATTAAATCACGAACATACACGACTAATTAACTAAACATTGAAAAACTATGGGTTTTCCTTCGTGGGCCCCATATGCCGCGGCTAAACAAGGAGAAAAGGAAGAAATGGGCTTTTTGGCCTATGACTCAATATAAACAAAATACAGGGATTTGTTTTCTCACAATTTTAGGTTAAACAAAAATTGCAAAACCCTTCTCCATTGTCTCTCTTGCCGCCGGCCACCATCAACACCAAGGGTGTTCTAGGACGATTTTGATTATTGATTTGGGTTATACGTGTTCGTGATCTTTAGTCTTTTCATTCCACGCTAACGGTATAATCATAAACCCTTTTCTTTTATTCTTTTCATTTAAATTATGCTATGATCATAAAAACAAATCAAGGAATCATATTAGATAATTAAAATCATGAAGTTAAGGGTGTTTGTTTCGGTTTTTGTGTTAGCCGAGACACAAGCGAGAGTCAAAGGACTCTCGGCTTGCTTGTGATTCGATACCACCAAGACCAACGGTCTCGGTTTGGTTTGTTTGCTCAGACGCAGCACCAAGGGACCCCGACCAAGGGTCGGGGTATGTTTAGGGTGGTTTTGGTTATGGACCGAGAGTCAACCGAGACCTATAGGGTCTCGGTGGGGTTCTTTTGGCTAACAGTGGGAACCGAACAAAGTTAGCAGCGAGAACCGGGTTGAAACAGTGGCCACCCGGTGTGAACCGAGAGCCACCAGTGGCAACCGGCTAGCCGGTTTAGCCACTGGTGGGGCTGTTATGTTTCGGCTTATATGTGAACCGGGCTTCGGGTTCGGGTCAATTTTTAAAACACGGGTTCGGGTCTCGGGTTAGTTATTAAAATCAGAAAAATATGTTTAATTAAATTAATTACTAGACCTTTTAATTTAATTAAATTTATGAATTAGGTTAAATATTAAAATTAATATTTGATGTATAACCAAAAGTATTTTACTTAACTTAATTTAATTAAAACATGTATTTTTAATTAAATCCTTATAACATATGGTTTATTTATTTAACCAGTCATTTAATTAATAAGCTATAACCATGACTTGTATTATACTAATTAAACTTTACTTATTATTAATAATCCAGCTTATTTCTAATTATAGAAACTTACTATTTTTGAAACTTTCTATTTTTAGAAACTTACTATTTATGGAAACCTGCTATTTTTAGAAAGTTATTTAGTATTACAATACAAGTATTATAATACACTAATACATGAATAATACACAGTAGAACATCAGAATAACTACGGTTAACACAATAAACAGTAAAACATGACAGAATACGTATAACAAGCTAATAACACACGGAACCAGTAAAACACACGTAAATCAGACAACTTCATCATTTCCATTAGCTTCTACTGGACATAAGGTACGGATTTCCCGTCCTTCAGTAAGGATAATCTTTTCCTTCATTAGGATTTCCCGTATGCAGCCAACTGTTTTCCCTAGTAGTTACAGATTAAATGCTTATGTTTTATTAGTTACCTTAGCCATATACATGCATGACCAGTTTCACCTAGTTATGGAGGTACCATAACCATAACATTAGAGGCACTAGTGTTATGACTTCACCACGGCGGAGTGATAGCTCGTGGCGTCCCTTTCAGTTATTTGGCCATTATATTTATTATGTTATCATGTGGGGCGTATGGGTGCATCCTAGTTACATGTTTCAGTCAGGATTTCATGGTGAATGTGGTGTGTGCCTTTCATCCTTCACAAGGAGCTAATCCCTCCTACCCATTAACAATTAATTAGAGGAATCCCCTCTAATTTTCATGACGAGGTCACCCCTCCAAATATTCATGCACGTTGTTGACCTCATGACCTATATTGGCTTTTGTTATATTAAACTAATACAGATTTTCATAAGAAACATAAGCTATGTTTTCAGAATATAAAACCATATTATAAACATGTTCTAGGTTTTCCAGGACTTACTCATTTCCGTTGCTTTTCATGCTTTACATTTATTTCCTATGTTATGTCATCCATGCTATGTCATATATCCGTTCACTGAGCGTATTACTCAACTGTTACTTTCTTTCCATGTCCCAGAACGACAGGTATTCAAGGTTAGACTGGAGCATTTGGAGGGAATGCATAGGATGGGAGCCACCTTAGACTTCTTCTCCTCTCGCCTTCATATATTTATGCTTGTTTAGTCTTCCTTTATTTCATTTTTAATATTTATGTTTTGGGCTTATATTTGGGGACTGATGTTTGATTCCGGTTATCCCTTTGGTCATGTATGTTTATGACATATTACCTTGCATGCTTTGATGATACGCCATAATTATCTTGTGATATTCCATTTATCAAAATGGGGTGTTACAATTATGGTATAAGAGACCAAGGTTTCGACCTGTAGGCTCTAAAACTTGACTTGTGACTAACGGGTAGTCACCAGGCTCTTCCCAAGCCGACGTCTGATACTCCACTTATTGATATTCTCAGCACCAAGCCGACGTCTGATTTTCCATGTATCGATGTTTTCAGAATCTCGTTGTTTTAACCATGATGTTTTCTTCGAAATTGTTTTACTAATATGGATTAAACAACCGTCATCCATACTTAATTACATGTCATTGTTTTATGCATAGTATTTTCTTGTAAATTTTGACCAGTATGGACTGAACCACGGTAGTCCATACTTAGTCATACGTTGCTATTAGGGTTAGACAATTGGTTTTCATGCATTCATTTCATTTTCATTTCATGTAATTCATTTCATGCATTCATTTCATTGTCGCAGGGATTATGACTAAGTAATGGTTGGTACAGGACTGGCCCTATTTAGTCGCATGTGCTTTTATCGAAACTTTTAACTTTGGGACCGACCCATTGGTGTCCCCCTCTATGACTTTTGTTTTGGTGAACCGACCATAGGCGTTCACCCTCGCTCATATAAAGGTTTTATAAACTGCATCGTGCATTTCAAACTGTTTCATGCATTATAAACTGTTTCATGCATTATAAACTGTTTCATTGCTTAATACATTGTTCATGCATTTTATGCTCACCTCATATTATTTCAGACTTATCATCTATGTTGCATTGTGAAACGACTCATAGTCGTCCACATTATTAACTTTCAAAATTTATTTCATTTCAGTCATGACTTTTCAAGTTCCCTCATTAGTTACTATGTCTCTTTATGTCAAGTATGTTTTCATACTATCATGGTTAACTTTGTTTTCATGCTGATTATGTTTTATACTCCTTCATCTTAAGTTGTTCCATGTTTCTTCATGATTGAATTCGTTTTCATGTTATATCTTATGTTTCTTAGGTGGATTATGCTTTCATGCAAAACATTGATGGATTTCATGTAATCCTGCTTTCACGATAGTTATGGTTGGTTTTCATTAATCATGCTTTTATGCAAATCATTGATGAATTTTGTTTAACCACACTTTTAGTGTGTATTTATGCAACCAGAATGATGTCTATGCTGAAATTGCTAGGCTATCATGATGCTTATTCCAGTTCGGTTTTCTCACCGTTGAACCAAATAGTTTCCTTTAAAAATCATGTTAGATGATCGACCCACACCGATCATTTTAGTTCATTTCAGGAGTAGTCCATGCACCATATTCCACGAGGACTCCATGTACCGTATTCCATGGATATTACACGTAATGTAATCCATGTGCATCTCACTTACAATACTTCACGAATATTCGCTCATCGATTCTGAAATCATCTCAGGCGTATTCCACTTGCTGATATTCTACAAGATTGCTGATGCCACTCATAGCTTGGAGATGTTACTAAAGGTTAATGCTGCTGATTTTTTTTTGAGACGCTACGAGATGTTGATGCTGTTCACAACCTGGAGGTCTTACAAAACGAAGACAAAGGCGTTAGATCAAATAGATCGGACGAGAAGATGCTTCACCACCGGATGATTTCCATCAAAATCAATGTCCCTAATTCTTAGTTACATATCACACATCATTCAGTTGTCTTTCAGCCATATGAGTGAGAACCGGTACCAGCCGACCACTCAGCTGAATGGTTACGTGAATCACAGTCATGAGAATGACCATCATGGAACTGACATACAAGACAATCGTAACCACTACTGTGACAACAACTATCCTAGCAATCGCAATAGAAGCTCCGGCCACGGACGTGATCAGAAATACAAGGGTAAGCAGTCCAACCGATCCGCCAATTCTGGCATGACAACCTAAGATTTGCAGTTTTATTTGTTTCACACCTCGAGAAACTTGTCAAGACATCAGTCAAGACACATGTCTTACATATATTTTTCCAAGACACGAGTTGAGACAAATGACTCAAGTCCATTTCTATAACATCCCTCAGAAATTCAGGGTACCCTCCAAGGGGTATATCCATTTCGTGGTGCCATGTATTAATCATCCCACAAAAAAAATCGGTACCATCACCGGCGTATTATACGCGTTTGGACACGCAGGACTCGTGCTGTGTGAGACAGGCAAAACACATCCAGTGAGAACTTTCACGTTTGCTTCATGACACTTTCATTTCTTGATTTCATATTTCATATATCCATGATCATAAGTACGTCATTCGTATCACCCATGTACACAGAGGTTTTTCCTTCAGTCTAATGATAAGATCCAATCTTTTAACGCACTTACCTCAGACTGATGCGAGTTAAATATGATTTTGATTATGGACTAAGAACAGCAGCCCATGCTACGGTTAGTCACCAGTCATATCAGATTATGTACAACGATGTTCAGGCTACTGAATACATTCATCATGATTTTTCCATCAGGAAATCTATACAAATAATTATGCTTTACAAGTAGGTGGTTGTGGTTCCATGGCTGCGAAGATTTCCTAGCCATCATTTATGACACGATTACCGAAGTTCCTTTTGTTCATAACCAACTGATTATTCCAGAATCTTCCCATATAAATTCAAGAAGAACCTTCAAGGAGGAGGACGGTAACATGAGATTATGTGTCAACCACCATCGATGTGAACAAATCACCATTCATGACCGTTATTTCCCTCCATGTATTGACAACGTATACGACCGACTACAGGGTGCTAAGCACTTCTACAAGAACAATTTACAATCATGATGAGAACAATGAAAAGTAAAAGAGCAGGACATTTCCATGACTGCTTTCGCACAAGACTTGGTCATGTTAAATCCACGATTTTGTTTTAGTCTCATAAATGATCCAGCAGCATTATGGACATAATAAAATTGATTTTCCATGAACTCATAAACAAATTCACCAGTGTTTCCATCAAGGACAATCCAATTTTCTCTAAGTCTAGAGAAGGGTATGAAGACCATAGTCGCACTATGCTGGCGATTTTATGACCGCAGAAATTTCACCCGAAATTTCTGTAAGAATCCGGTTGATTATAGTGACACGCTGAATCACATTGATTCTCACGATTAATCTTACCATGACTCAGCTTATGCGTGAAGGAGAGAATCCCACACTCAGTTATGTGTTCCAAGAAATCTCACGCTACGAGTAGTCTAATTGCAGAGACTCATAGTTTCCAAACTTCTAGGTATCCAGATTCTATGAAGCAAGATGCAGCTAAGTTCATATCTAAGTATCTGTCATACCGGTAGGCTAAGATAAAACATCAACAGACTAAGGAACATGATCTCCATGGGTTCTGTTCTTGGACCACCGCACGCAGATGAAACATGATGCTATCTAGTATGTTTTCAACCGTTTGACCAAGTCTTCAAAATCCTTCCATCCGTAAGGATTTCACAGCTATCAAATTTTCAGACATTTCCCATCCAGAGAGCGTACGATCACTGGACACTCTTTTCAGCTATCAGCTCAGAGGAAGACTCGTGTACGCATTCATTCAACATTTCGTTCACTTCATTGTTAAATTTTACGTGTTGTTTTCGCATTTACGTTCATGATTGTATCCACGTTCATGACCGTATTCTAGCTTACGATTTTAATTTTTACTTTCATGCTTGGAAGTTTACAGAAAGCTTGGGAGACGAGACTCGAGGTTGATAAACTCGTCAACTTCAGGCTGACGCTTCATGTCTCATTTCATGTCTTACCTCATACCGTTGGCATTAGCGCCTTAGCTATCTCATGTCCATGATATGTTTCACATGTCATGTTCATTCCACGTTCCTTATATCACGTCCACGATAGGTGGCACGTATTACGTCCACCATATGATACAGTTACCATATCTCCACATATCACGTTCACAATTGCTCACGTATCACGTTCACAATTGCTCACGTATCACGTTCACAATTATTCACGTACTACGCTTCAATATGTCTCATACTTCATTGTTAAGACGTTTCTAATATCACGAATTCCAGATTACTTCGCATCGTAACGTGTTATTATCCTTTCACGTTTTCTTCTTAGCCACTCGATCAGATTCATGGGGACCCATCTCAAGTGGTGAACCAGAAACTTTTTTGTATCTTCAAGACAGAGTCATGAAGACCAAGGTTTACTAGTTTTTGTCAGGACCTGTTAGACGAACGTTTCTAGCGGGAAGCCACTTGGAAACGGAGGAGTCCATCGGGACCCTTATCCTTTTTTCTATCCATGAGTGAGATATATTGTTCTCAATTTTTAACACGCTTAATGTCCTCTTTAGTCATGTCACGCTCTATGTATTTTCCAGTCTTGTCACGTCCTTTACAGCTTCTTGTATCTCTAATCAGAGGACGAACGGTTCTTTTAGAGGGGTGTGGAAACCATTATTCACGGATCGATTAAGCTTACTAGGAATGCATCATGTTCATATGATTAACATAGCGGAATAGAACACGATACATAAACAAGGTGTTAAAACAACAAATGGATTCTTTTCAACGTTCACTTTATTCCAAACGATTACTTGCACTAAACGATTACAAGTAACCTCTAGACGTGTGTACATTTAATCCCATGCCTAGAACACGAAGACACTTTAGGTTTACATTGTGAATAATAGAATGAATAAACCTATGAAGGGTGTGTGTTTATATACTACACATAACCCTCTTTACAAGAAATCTAATTACACTAGAAGTCCCTCCATCTTTTGCTAATAAGTCCTCCTTGTTGTATGAAAGGGCTCCATATTCTTGTAAATACTGATAATTGCATATAAGTCCTTCTTGTTTCATTATTCTTGTTTTATCTCATCAAATTAATTCCCAACAAGGGGAAGAATGGTAAAATCCTCAATATTTTCACGACTCTAATTTGAGGACGAATTATTCTTTTAGAGGGGAAGAGTTGTAAAACTCGCATTAAAATCCTATGAACAGTACACGTGAAGAAATGGACTTTTTGTCCCATGACTCAATATAAACAAAATACAGGTATTTCTTTTCTCACAATTTTAGGTTAAACAAAAATTGCAAAACCCTTCTCCCTTGTCTCTCTTGCGGCCGACCACCATCAACACCAAGGGTGTTCTAGGATGATTTTGATTATTGATTTGGGTTATACGTGTTCGTGATCTTTAGTCTTTTCATTCCACGCTAACGATATAATCATAAACCCTTTTCTTTTATTCCTTTCATTTAAATTATGCTATGATCATAAAAACAAATCAAGGAATCATATTAGATAATTAAAATCATGAAGTTAAGGGTGTTTGTTTCGGATTTTGGGTTAGCCGAGACATAACCGAGAGTCAAAGGACTCTCGTCTTGCTTGTGATTCGACACCACCAAGACCAAAGGTCTCAGTTTGGTTTGTTCGCTCAGAAGCAACACCAAGGGACCCCGACCAAGGGTCGGGGTATGTTTAGGGTGGTTTTGGTTATGGACCGAGAGTCAACCGAGACCTATAGGGTCTCGGTGGGGTTCTTTTGGCTAACAGTGGGAACCGAACAAAGCTAGCAACGGGAACCGGGTTGAACTGGTGTGAACCGGTGGCCACCCGGTGTGAACCGAGAGCCACCAGTGGCAACCGGCTAGCCGGTTTAGCCACTGGTGGGGCTGTTATGTTTCGGCTTATATGTGAACCGGGCTTCGGGCTTGGTTAATTTTTAAAACACGGGTTCGGGTCTCCGGTTAGTTATTAAAATCAGAAAAATATGTTTAATTAAATTAATTACTAGACCTTTTAATTTAATTAAATTTATGACTTAGGTTAAATATTAAAATTAATATTTGATGCATAACCTAAAGTATTTTACTTAGCTTAATTTAATTAAAACATGTATTTTTAATTAAATTCTTATAACATATGGTTTAATTATTTAACCAGTTATTTAATTAATAAGCAATAACCATGACTTGCATTATACTAATTAAACTTTACTTATTATTAATAATCCAGCTTATCTCTAATTATGGAAACTTACTATTTTTGTAAATTCTCTATTTTTAGAAACTTACTATTTATAGAAACCTGCTATTTTTAGAAAGTTACTTAGTATTACAATACAAGTATTATAATACACTAATACATGAATAATACACAGTAGAATATCAGAATAACTATAGTTAACACAGTAAACAGTAAAACATGACAGAATACGTATAATAAGCTAATAATACACTGAACCAGTAAAACACACATAAATCAAACAAATCATACACGTCCATATTTCTTATGTAGTATTATCCTCGAGGCGGAGTTGTCTTCATCGTTTCCATTAGCTTCTACTGGACATAAGGTACGGATTTCCCGTCCTTCAGTAAGGACTATCTCTTCCTTCATTAGGATTTCCCGTATGAGCCAACTGTTTTCCCCAGTAGTTACAGATTAAATGCTTATGTTTTATTAGTTACCTTAGCCATATACATGCATGAACAGTTTCACCTAGTTATGGAGGTACCATAACCATAACACTAGAGGCACTAGTGTTATGACTTCACCACGGCATAGTGCTAGCTTATGGCGTCCCTTTCAATTATTTGACCATTATATTTATTATGTTATCATGTAGGGCGTATGAGTGCATCCTAGTTACATGTTTCAGTCAGGATTTCATGGTGAATGTGGTTTGTGCCTTGCATCCTTCACAAGGAACTGATCCCTCCTACCCATTACCAATTAATTAGCGGAATCCCCTCTAATTTGCATGATGAGGTCACCCATCCAAGTATTCATGCACGTTGTTGACCTCATGACCTATATTGGCTTTTGGTATATTAAACTAATACAGATTTTCATAAGAAACATAAGCTATGTTTTCAGAATATAAAACCAGATTATAAACATGTTCCAGGTTTTCCAGGACTTATTTATTTTCGCTAATTTTCATGCTTTACATTTATTTCCTATATTATGTCATCCATGCTATGTCATGTATCTGTTCACTGAGTGTATTGCTCAGCCGTTACTTTCTTTCCATGTCCCAAAATGGCAGGTATTCAAGGTTAGACTGGAGCATTTGGAGGGCATGCATTGGATGTGAGCCACCTTCGACTTCTGCTCTTCTTGCCTTCATATATTTATGCTTGTTTAGTCTTCCTTTAGTTGATTTGTATTATTTATTTTTTGGGCTTATATTTGCGGACTGATGTTTGATTCCGGTTATCCCTTTGGTCATGTATGTTTATGGCATATTACCTTGCATGCCTTGATGATACGCCATAGTTATCCTGTGATATTCCACTTATCGAAATGGGGTGTACAGAACTAGTGTTAATAATCTTACCATCATTTAAATCCACATTATAACTAGTTGTCAATCTTACTGGTTCTCTATCCAATAGCTGACTGAATCTAACATCTACAAAACTTCTATCGGATCCAGAATCAAATAACACACTAGCATAACAAGCATCGAGTAAGAACGTACCGGTCACCACATTATGCCCTTGAGGTTTGTCAGCATCTCCCACGACATAGGCTGGAGTAGCAGCAACAACAACAACATTGCCTCCCTGTCGAGCGCCAACCCTCGGACAGTTCCATTGCTTATGTCTACGTCCTCCGCATCCAAAACAAGTAATCACCTTAGCAACATTGGCTCCAGTGGCCATACCCTTGTTCCTACAGTCTGTCGCCTTATGTCCAGCCTTCCCACACTTGTTACAAGTAGGTGGACAATTTCTAATATGATACAGACTGCATTGACCACACTTTAGGTTCACTTTGTTACCTTGAGGTACAGTAGCAGCACGAACACCGTCATTCCTTCTCAAGTTGTACTGCTGATTCCTATTCGGTCCTTGGTTATTGTTGTTGCGATAACCTCCACGATTCTACCCTTGATTTGACTATGCAGCTTCCCACTTTCTTTTGTTCCCCTCAGCAATACTATCTTTCTTGTCTTGCAGCTTAACTTCCATCAAAGCATGAGCCATTTGAACAACTTCATCAAAAGACTTAGGTTTCGACGAAGTAGTTTCTTTCTTGATATTGCTGGATAAACCTCTGATATAATGCTTCATCTTCTTACGATCATCAACAAAAGCATCAGGATATAACAAACACAAATCAGAAAACCTCTTCGTATATGCAACAATGTCATTGTTCCTTAGCACCAGCTGTCTCAACTCATCCTCCAACTGACCTAACTCTTCCTCAGGACAAAACTTAGCAGTTAACAGTCCTTTGGTCATAATCCATGTCCTTCCATTCGCTTCAACCAAACCCACAGTAGCTACCTGACTATTCCACCAGCTCAAAGCATCATCCTGAAATGTAGCTGTAGAAAATTTTACCTTACTCACTTCTAGACATCCACTGATCTCAAAAGTACTCTCTATCTTTTCAATCCACCTTCGCAATTCCAAAGCACCACCAGTACCACGAAATTGGGTAGGTCCATATTTCATGAAACTAGCATATGAACACTCTTTCAAAACTTGCAAAACAGCATGATTACCTCCAATTTGACCATCAGTAGGATTTCTATCCTCAGTACCTTGATTTCTCGCAGCATGTTCAGCTTCAAGTGCTCTGGCAATAGCTTGCTCAATCATATTGCTCATAGTAGCAGTTGCTAACTTTGGTGGCATGTTTAGAGAACTTAATCAAGCAGCGATTCACTGATGTTAGAAAAATGCCGCCCTAACTCCTCCTTGTGTCATCACAGAAGAAAGAGAAACAAAGTAAGTATTCATATCAAGATAAGAAGAAGGATTTCTCTATCAAGACGTATCATGGATACTACATTGAAAGTCCCTTTATATAACAATTGTCGAAACTATAATTCGTATAAACACAGATACACAACGAAATACTTTTCAAACGCGTAATGCTTTATTAACTATTATAAACAAAGTATTACAAAGTGCTATGAATACACCCATTGAATGACAATAAGAATTGAACCCTAGAACAAGTAAACTTGATTCGAGACTCAAGTTTACATGAGAACCTATGAGTCGCTGGTAGACAGCTGAGGGCTCAGACATTCCAAAGGGAGAAAGAACTTGGATAATTTATCCCAGCACAAGGGATGAATTAACTCTTCTTTCTCACTGCTATTTATAGTGGTACGAGGTTGCTTCCTTAGTGGGAGTAGTTGATACGTGTCATTTTTAGAGTGGAAGAGTACAACGTATTAAATGCATGTCCAAATCGAGACAAACCTTTAAACAACTTTAGGTGAACAGTTCTGCCAACTGTTCACCTTTTGTCCCACTAGGTCGTACTAGGCTTTATCTAGAATCTCTTGTCTTGTCCCGCTCAAAACACTTTGTAGGTTCTCCCGCATAAACTAGAAAGGATTGGACAAGCTTTGCTTGTATCAGACTTCTAGGGTTCTTGAGTAATCTCTGAGTATTGTCAACTCAGAGATACTTGAACACCAGCACACTCCTTCTATATCCCAGCTATTCATAATCACTGCTAAGTATGACTTCAGATTGTCTTTGACTTCTCTGACGTTGTCTTTGACTTGAATGTTCCCGGTGTGACAGCTGAGGCTGTATCTTCCGCTGGTCTGGTCTCTGTCGCTGGTCCTCTCAGCGATCAGTAACACTTAGTCTAATTTAAACAAATCTAGACTGGGCCATAGTTAAAACTTTCATTGGCCCAACAATCTCCCCCTATTTGTTTATAAATTATACTAAGTCTAGAATTATTGTAAGTGAGTACACAACTTCTTTTTACACATAACTTTAACAAACATACCTCAGAGTTTTATTAAACACAAAGAACCTAGTCTATTACAAAGACACCCAGTGGTGTAAAATGAAACAAAAGAAATGGTTCTCGATCGAGGCCTTGGTCACAGATTCTCTGAGCTTCAACTTTGTCATTCATGGAGTTAATTGTGACAATCCGTCAATTTATGGTTGATATTTTATTCTCAGATATTATTTAAAAACATTATTTTAATGTTATATTATGAACTCACTTATTTTTGGGAAGAAATTTGGATTTACGTCTTGAAGTAGCATCGACTACGTCTAAACCGGAGGATTCTACGTTACGTGCTTACGTTTACATACACCGTCTTTGGTGACAGTCCGACATTTCAGAAAATAAATTTATCCGTGAATATCATTTTGGAGTTTTAAATTTGTGTTGGTTCATAAACTCACAAATTTACGAGAAGATATTAGGACTTACGATTATAATTTAACGTCCTTTACGACTAAACCGGAAACCTTGGGATTACGTATTTACGTTTTCGAACTCCGTTTTTGATGAGACAATTTTTATTAGATTCGTTTGTGCCGTTGATTCATAATTTATAAAAACATTTTTCGTAAAACGACCCGAGGGCACGCAAATCGAGGAAACTAGAATCGAGGAATACCCGTAAATTAGCGGGATGGGACAAAACAAGTTTATCCCACCCCACTAAAAGGGACGTCCCAAAAAAGGACACCACATCTCTTGATGTGGCACCCTTTTAGCTAGAAAGCTAACACATGTTAAGCTTAAGATTAATATGTAAGCTAACATTTCACAAAACCATTCAAACTACTTCACACATACCATTTCCACTAAACTCTTACATGCAAAACCACTCATCCTCCCTTCCTCTCTCTCTCTAGATTCGTCCACCATCACCCTAAAACACCCTCATTTGATCAATTTTAACCATGAAATCATGTGTTATTCACACATATGATGAAGCCCTCTTCAAGCTCTATTGATTGGTGGTGATTTTAACATCCAATGAGAAGATTTGGTGATGTTCAAGGGCTGATTTCTACATGAAGTTTACAAGTATTGGTGGCCATGAAGATTTGTGTTGATCTATCACAAGTTCTTCCATCAAAAATCCAAGCCTTGATGAATACCTATACAATCTTGGTGGTATAAAGATTGTTCTTTCCAACCTCTTGTTATTTTGATTATGTAATCATGTCTTTTCTTTCTTATTGTATATGTATATGATGAATATATGATGATAAAAATATTGTGTAGGGATCAAGTGTTGATAAATATGATTTAAAAGATGAAAAACCATAAGAAACAAGGCTAAAATCTTGCTTAAATTGTTGGCTGTATAAAAACAGTAAGTAACCAAGTTATAAACTGATAAAATTGCATGGTGAAATCCATTTACAGTAAGTGTTAGATTTCATACACATGTGAGAGTTTTTCATGCAATGGAATCATCAAAATGAGTGAGATATGATCAAAACAAGATGAGTGTACCAATCTGAATAGTCTGTTTTGTAGGGACTGTTAAGGATAGTTAGACATGAAATGAGCAGTAGCTATAACTAACTTATTTGTAGCACATAATATGAAGTTTATTCCAACCAAAAATGACCTTCTATCTCCTTATAGAACTCAAGATATGATAAAAATGGTGAAGATGAAACTAAAAATCAGATTTTGAAGAATTAATGTTTAATAGTATTATATAAGCACTCAAACTAATATAGTATAAAATATGAATTAAAACCCACTAACTTAAAAATTTCATTTATATAAATATGTATAAGGTTAAATAAATGGACACTTTATAAAAATGGTAGTTGAATAAGATTTATAAGTTATAAAAACTATAAACATGATTTTTATGACTTTTTCAGCTATTATCGTAAAATTAACGTTTTTCGCCAATTAAAACTTAGACGATCAAACCCGTCTAATGTAACGTTTTTAAAAGTCATATACTGATATATAAGTACCTAATACAAGTAAAAACCGATAAAACCCGAACTATATGACATACGGACAATAACGAGCTAAGTTAGCATATTGGACTAATAATTTAACTAAATAAGTTAAACACTTATAAAAATTACTTATTGGGCTTAACCCATTTGGGCCCAACATGTAAAGTATAAATACTGATAATACAAGTATAAAAGGGATTAATACAAGTTAAAGAACTTATAATAAGTTTATTGGACTTAAAATATGTAAATAGGTAAAACTAGTAAGAAGTTACCAACACATAAACACTAAAATGAGTAAAAATGTATAAACCTACTTGATCATCATCAAGGTCATAATATATATACATAATTGTTATTTTGATAAAGTCATTGGACAAAAGTCTAAGACGAGTATTATTTGTCTAGGTTTTCATGATTGAAGCACATACCGTACATCCGAATTGCCGCCTTCCCACATCAACGTGAGTTCATAGCCTCGCACTCTTTTAAATGTTTTTATGAAATGTTTTATAAACCCGCGAGGGAGATAACATGTTAGTTTTTATAAAATAAGACACTAGTTGTCCCGATTATCTGTTTATTGATTTGGACCCGAATGATTGTATGACCCGATGTATGATTATATGACCAGATAGATGAAACGAAATGGATTATTAAAGTTAGGTTATGTCACTAAAAGTCCCATTAGCATGAATTATGAACTACCGAGATTTGGTAGACGCTTATGCATATAACAGTACTATTTGGGGACGATCACCCCAGTTCGCGCCTTGACGGTTGATCCCCGTCGTGCCACATTGATTGGTAAGCGAATTTATGTATGAGAAGATTTACACAAGCGTGATTATTGTGACGACACGCTAATTTAGATGGGCAAATTGATTTTCGGGCTAGCTACCCGTTGTTTGTTGTAGTAAGGTAACAATGTCATGCGGCTTATAATAATCCAAATAACGAAATACTGCTATACGCACTAAATTACGATATATTGCCTGACTAGCAATACGGGGTCTTACTATTGATATTATGTTCGTGTTTTGGTTATTCATAACCATATTCATATAACGGTTTTTATTTCTATACAACGTTATAAAACGTATTGTATTATATTTTTACGACATTAGTTCGTATAATGTTTTTGAAGGCGAAAGCCTATATTATGATTTTGATAAGGATTTGTATAAAATGACTTTGGCTAATTTATGGCCTATTACAAAGATTTGTGCAAAATGATTTTCGGTAACAATTATATACTAATGATATATTAATGGTTTCATTGAACTCTATGAATTCACTCGACGTTATCGCTGACCTCTTCTTTTAACATGTTTTGTCTCAGGTACTTGAAGGTAATTCTCGGGAAGACGACAAGAATTCATGGCCCGCACTTAAACAATAATTTCCATTCAAATGCTTTGTAAACTTTGTATGAAATAATATGACTTGCGACCTATATAACTTTGATATTTATGAATGGAAATGCTTTATTATTAAACGACGCGATTTTTAAGCGTTGTCTATGATGTGAGTAATGTGCTATCCCGTAACACCAACGAGTCTTCCCGTGTATTGAATTGTGTAAATTTGGGGGTGTTACAGTTTGGTACCAGAGCTCTCGTTATAGATAATGAAAGATTTTTAAAACCAAGGTTTTGAATAAAACATTTCAAAATCTTTTAACTATAAACATTTTTCTAAAAATGTCTAAAAATCTTTTGACTATAACGGTGCCGAAGAATTCCCGAGTTACCGACAAGGCCAAACTGAGAAGTGTTATTTTAATATATATATATATAACTTGGATTATATATATATGATGTAATTTGATTACATGATTGTTTGATGATTATTTTAAATATTTATACGAGGTATTTATACGACGTAGATTGTCACAAGAAACCCTAACTCCCCTAGCCAATCAATCGAAGCTATTCCCGTAAGAAATCTAGCTATTCTAGATCTAAACCAAGTTGTGGATATTTATGATCCCAACAAATGGTTGATATTCGTAGAAATGTCGATATTAGTTGATTGTGATATTAAAGAAGAATTGGCGAGATTAAATCTGATATCGATGTCATGACGATCTTTCCTTATAGAATGGAGTTTGACAAAACGTTACCACCTAGAAAGATGTCATCTGATTCGTTGTCACCCAATTCTTAAATTTGAAATCGAAAGGGTGAATGTTGCACTTGAGGCTGTCATTGGAACCATTACCCAAAAGCCTCATGCCACTAGTACCTTTCCGAGAAGTCTAATTGAATATGTGATTCATTTCTTACTAGTGACTCATTTGATAATTATTGTTGGAAAGAGCTATAGGATTGGAAGTTAAGTGTTATTCATATCGAGCTTTTATTGCACTTTGAAGGTCTAAGAATAAGGTTGAAAGTATTGGAAAATGAGGTAGGATATCGCATTGCGTATAAGTTGATTGAAACTTGAATAAAGTAAAATTTAACCCGTATGGAATATGAAATTGTTAAGAGGAAGCCGTTAAGTTCTGTGATTGAATTATAAGGTTTTAATTGATTGTTGGTTCGTGTTAAGGGTTGTTCCTAGGCCATTGTCCACTAACGAGGATGCCCAGTGTCCAAGAAATAAATTGAAGAAATCTTCTTCTGAATTGAGACCAATGGATCTTCTGGGACATGTGGAACACCTAATGACTCTTGTAGATTAGTAGTCATTGTGCCATCTTTTAAAAATCCCTAACTTAACTGAGACATCAGTTGGTAGGATGAGTTCTTGAAATTGTATGACATAGTGACACGTAATGTGTTACGGTACAATTTTGACTTGTTTGTGATTAATGAAAAGACTACATTTGATTGCTAAATTCTACATATATCGATGTTATCTATCCTTTATTGCTTCATCCAAATGTTCACATTAGTGATGCAACCATTGAACAAGTACTCATCTCGATTTGAGTTGCGTTGTGGATTATTCTTTTTGAGTGCCATCGAGATCATGAACCTCATGATTATTTGGCTAAGCTTATTTTCCATTATATTGTAGTTAGTTCTTGGTGAACAACTTTTCATCACTCTTTTGCAGATCACTCATTGTTTTTATAAAATAAAACAGTATTCCTTGAGAAAAATTGAATTTTCGTCACCGTAAGGATGATCTAAAGTGAGATTTATAAGTAATCGTTATCGAAATGAAGTTGTTTATGAAACACCTTGGAAAACTTAATTGTTTTCATAACAAAAAAAAATCTTTGTAAATTTATTTTTGATTCTTATTTAAGAATTAAGCATGAAAATATTTTTATTATAAACATGATGATAAAATTTTGACGAACTGAGTATTGCATCGTTAATCTTGAAATTGTATATAGTTGCGCACCTACATACAATTTGGAAGTGACCATGCAAGGCTGATTAGTAGTCACCATGAAATAATTAATAAACACTAAATTTTCTTTGAAGATTGTGAAAGATTAAAATTTATGAGATCTACAAGAAGTGAAAAATAAGGACATAGTCTTAGGGACACCTACATATGTGCCTGTAGCATCTATTCTTCTGAGTCAAATTTACTCATCTGTGGAAATTGTCTTATTTGACAATTGACAATTCTTTCTTGTCCAATTCTCCCGTAGTGAGATTCTTAGGAAAAGTATATGATTACCGAGTGTTGATACCCGATTGGATGTATCGACGTTCGTATCATTTCTTTTGATTAGATTTCATTTGAATGACCTGGGTAACGATCCGAGGAGCTTTTGAATGCGTACTCAAAATATGAAAACATGGGATATATTCATATTCGTTAAATGTTTTCGTCTTTATGTGAATTGAAATTCTCTCGCCTAAATTATGCGTTGACATTACTCTTTTGATGATAGTTATGTCTCCTGATATCCTTGAATTTGTGAAGGATTATGAATTATTATTAGTCTTTTGAGAAGTTCACATCTTATCGTCGACAATGAAACTAGAAAGTTGATAGTGCCAGTAGAATGGATTGATTGATTATGACATGACGACATTGTCTTAATTGATGGCAACTCGAGCAGAATTCCCCTAAAGAATAAGATGTTGACTATCAAAAGTGATCTAAATAATTCTTGATGGATGACCATATCCTGCATTTTGACTTGAAATTATACCATGAATGGTTGTGAATTATTCATAGATATTATAATCTAGAAAGAACCTAATATGAATTTATTAAAAGATGTTTCTGTTATTTGAAACTTTAGAAAGTATTTGATTGGTAAATTACCTAGAATTTTGCCATTAAGGCAAGTTGAAATTGGTATTGATTATATTCCTGGTGCTGCACCTGTGACATGTGCACTATACATCAGCACCATCTAAATCGAAAGTGTTACCGTACAACTGAAAGAGTTGTCGGGGAAAGCTTTTATTCTACCAAACTCGTCATCATGAAGAGCTATGGTGTTATTATTCCTTATATTTGCTGAATTACCATGAACTAGGTAAATTAAGGATTAAAAATCTATATCCACTACCCAAGATGATAGATTTGTTTGATCATTTACAAGGTTCTAGCGTATGTTTTAAAGATTTGATCCACGACATGGTTATCATCAATTTCGTGTCCGCGAAAAAGATTATCTATTCCAATCACTACATCTAGAACTTGTAATGAACATTATGAGTTTCATGTTATGTCGTTTGGATTGACTAATACACATGTAGCATCCATAAATTTGGTGAATCACGTGTGTAGGCTGTAATTTGATAAATTCATGCTTGTGATCATTAAGGACCATTTGTTTATTTATAAGAATAAGAATGAGTTAATGATTATTTGTAGAATGCCCTAAGTCGGCCGAGTAGTGAAAACTTGTACCTTGAATATTTAACAAGAGATGAAAGACTTAATCCTTTACATTATTTGACCGTGTGATTAATAAAAAATGGAATATATTGACTCTTCAAAAATTAGAGTGATTTAAAACTTTGGGTTTTACCAAAAAGAAAGTGCAAATATGTTTTGACAAATGTCTTATCAAAAGAATTTTTAAGGAATCATTCCCTTATAACCAAAACATTTAACTAAACTCCTGTTTAGGGGTAAATGTTTTTGCATACCTTAAGACAACTTAAGAAGGATTGAGGAAAACCATTTAAACCATGACTTGGAATTTGAAAAGACAATTTTTGCTTGTCAACTAAGAAAATTTTGACCAAAGTATAACCAAAGATTTTTCGAACATTTACAAATCTTATTAATTATTTTCAATAAATCAACAAAAATCGTGTTAACTAAATTCGAATTTATTTTGAATATTTTTCTATAAATGGGACAAATTGAGAAATTTAAAACTTTTTGCGTTTACGCTTCATAAAAATTAAATATTTATTATTTAATTAGTTGTAGTAATTATCGACGCTTTAAACATCCGATTGAGCAACATAGATAAAAAATAATGGTTGAGATAGAACTAAGACTTAAAAAAAATTGAAGAAAGAATTTTCGAATAAATACGGACATGATAATTATTTCATCAGGGAAGATGAATGTAGATACTGACACATAATATAGAAAGGATAAAGAATCAATTAGGATTGTGTTCCTTAATAATGACGGTGCAAAGTAATTTGTCCGAACAATTTAGAAATAACTGATGTTTGTAAGAAGGATAATATAGATAATAAAAAGGGGTTTGCGGCTAATGTGAACCATTAGAATTAAGAAGCCAATGGCGTTAAATGTATAAAAGGCCACTTAAGGTTGCCTAAACATGGAGGATTTTGAGATTTAGTTATGTTGGAATCTCATAGGTTTAAGTAATCTATTCATATTATTTCTAAATTAATGTATCTCTGTCTGAAGAAGTCGTACTAATGGCAAATTATGAAGGCAGACATCGCCTCATACATTAGTAAACGTCTAACTATTGTAAAGGTCATCATCTGAATTTGATTTGATTTGAATCATCGTCGACAGACTGACCAAATCTCTAATATCATTCCTGTTAATGATAGATTCTTGATGAAGAAATTGACTCTTTTGTATTTAAAGGAGTTGTGTAAACATGGTGGGCCTGCATCGATCATCTCTATCAAGATCCTCGCTTCATATCAAATTTCTAGAGATTTGCTCAGAAGTCACTGAGAACGAATCTTGATGAGAGTATTGTGTACCACCCCAATCGAAGGGACGAGGTAAAGTAACAATACAAAATACTAGAAGTTCTGTTTTATGTTTGAATGATTGACCTTTGGTAATAAACCGTATAATCATTTTCCTTTGGAGAGATTATCATTGCTAATTATTGTATTAGGATCGAGATTGAATCTTGAGAGGAGCTATATGAGAGCATCTGTAAACAGGAGTTGGGATGAAGACACCCGACATACACCCATTATGAGTTGGACATGTCTTTTAGGTTTAAGGTTTCCTATGATGACAAACCCAACCTTACAAAATACCCGACCCGCGAGACCTGAAATGATTGTTGAAATTAGGATCTGATTATTGATTGCCGGTAGTGGGCAGGAGGTTCTGTGAATATGAAGTGTAGATCTTGAAGTGCCGGATGGGTAGCGAAGTTATGCCAAAAATTTTCACCATGGAAAGATGAATGGATGATCTGAAAGATCATGGGATATAAGTCCCCGTTGTATGGGACCATTGAGATGATGTAAAAGATTGGTTTGAAAGGCATATAAGCCGGATCTACGCTAGGACTTCAAGGGCTGCGTAAATTATGATTCGTATATCTAACTTGATGAAATGTCTATCAAGTGAAAATCTAACTATTCCTTAATAAAGTTTAGATCGGCGAAAAGTTGCATTCATCAAAAACCCGTGAACATCATGGATAGAGAAAGTAAGTCAACATTAAGCTTGATCTTATTCCCGTAGTTATGTTTGATGAAACTCGCGTATTGTAATGAATTACACTTGTGAGAAAAGACCGAATGTGGAGGAAATACCCACATGGCTTTAACTCTATAAGAAGCGAGTAGTAAGATAAAATGATCTTTGAGGACAAAGATCCTGTTTAGGGGTAAATGCTGTGACAATCCGTCAATTTATGGTTGATATTTTATTCTCAGATATTATTTAAAAACATTATTTTAATGTTATATTATGAACTCACTTATTTTTGGGAAGAAATTTGGATTTACGTCTTGAAGTAGCATCGACTACGTCTAAACCGGAGGATTCTACGTTACGTGCTTACGTTTACATACACCGTCTTTGGTGACAGTCCGACATTTCAGAAAATAAATTCATCCGTGAATATAATTTTGGAGTTTTAAATTTGTGTTGGTTCATAAACTCACAAATTTATGAGAAGATATTAGGACTTACGATTATAATTTAACGTCCTTTACGACTAAACCGGAACCTTGGGATTACGTATTTACGTTTTAAAACTCCGTTTTTGATGAGACAATTTTTATTAGATTCGTTTTGTGCCGTTGATTCATAATTTTAAAAACGTTTTTCGTAAAACGACCCGAGGGCACGCAAATCGAGGAAACTAGAATCGAGGAATACCCGTAAATTAGCGGGATGGGACAAAACAAGTTTATCCCACCCCACTAAAAGGGACTTCCCAAAAGAGGACACCACATCTCTTGATGTGGCACCCTTTTAGCTAGAAAGCTAACACATGTTAAGCTTAAGCTTAACATGTAAGCTAACATTTCACAAAACCATTCAAACTACTTCACACATACCATTTCCACTAAACTATTACATGCAAAACCACTCATCCTCCCTTCCTCTCTCTCTCTAAATTCGTCCACCATCACCCTAAAACACCCTCATTTGATCAATTTTAACCATGAAATCATGTGTTATTCACACATATGATGAAGCCCTCTTCAAGCTCTATTGATTGGTGGTGATTTTAACATCGAAGGAGAAGATTTGGTGATGTTCAAGGGCTGATTTCTACATGAAGTTTACAAGTATTGGTGGCCATGAAGATTGGTGTTGATCTATCACAAGTTCTTCCATCAAAAATCCAAGCCTTGATGAATACCTATACAATCTTGGTGGTATAAAGATTGTTCTTCCCAACCTCTTGTTATTTTGATTATGTAATCATGTTTTTTCTTTCTTATGGTATATGTATATGATGAATATATGATGATAAAAATGTTGTGTGGGGATCAAGTGTTGATAAATATGATTAAAAAGATGAAAAACCATAAGAAACAAGGCTAAAATCTTGCTTAAATTGTTGGCTGTATAAAAACAGTAAGTAACCAAGTTATAAACTGATAAAATTGCATGGTGGAATCTATTTACAGTAAGTGTTAGATGTCATACACATGTGAGAGTTGGCCATGTAATGGAATCATCAAAATGAGTGAGATATGATCAAAACAAGATGAGTGTACCAATCTGAATAGTCTGTTTTATAGGGACTTTTAAGGATAGTTAGACATGAAATGAGCAGTAGCTATAACTAACTTATTTGTAGCACATAATATGAAGTTTATGCCATCCAAAAATGAGCTTCTATCTCCTTATAGAACTCAAGATATGATAAAAATGGTGAAGATGAAACTAAAATCAGATTTTGAAGAATTAATGTTTAATAGTATTATATAAGCACTCACACTAATATAGTATAAAATGTGAATTAAAACCCACTAACTTAAAAATTTCATTTATATAAATATGTATAAGGTTAAATAAATGTACACTTTATAAAAATAGTAGTTGAATAAGATTTATAAGTTATAAAAACTATAAACATGATTTTTACGACTTTTTCGGCTATTACCGTAAAATTAACGTTTTTCGCCAATTAAAACTTAGACGATCAAACCCGTCTAATGTAACGTTTTTAAAAGTCATATACTGATATATATGTACGTAATACAAGTAAAAACCGATAAAACCCGAACTATATGACATACGGACATTAACGAGCTAAGTTAGCATATTGAACTAATAATTTAACTAAATAAGTTAAACACTTATAAAAATTACTTATTGGGCTTAACCGATTTGGGCCCACCATGTAAAGTATAAATACTGATAATACAAGTATAAAATGGATTAATACAAGTTAAAGAACTTATAACAAGTTTATTGGACTTAAAATATGTAAATAGGTAAAACTAGTAAGAAGTTACCAACACATAAACACTAAAATAGGTAAAACTAGTATTATTTGTTTAGGTTTTCGTGGTTGAAGCACATACCGTACATCCAAATTGCCAATAACCCGCCTTCCCACATCAACGTGAGTTCATAGCCTCGCACTCTTTTAAATGTTTTTATGAAATGTTTTATAAACCCGCGAGGGAGATAACATGTTAGTTTTTATAAAATAAGACACTACTTGTCCCGATTGTCTGTTTATTGATTTGGACCCGAATGATTATATGACCCGATGTATGATTATATGACCCGATAGATGAAACGAAATGGATTATTAAAGTTAGGTTATGTCACTAAAAGTCCCATTAGCATGAATTGTGAACTACCGGGATTTGGTAGACGCTTATGCATATTATAGTACTATTTGGGGACGATCACCCCAGTTCGCGCCTTGACGGTTGATCCCCGTCGTGCCACATTGATTGGTAAGCGAATTTATGTATGAGAAGATTTACACAAGCGTGATTATTGTGATGACACGCTAATTTAGATGGGCAAATTGATTTTCGGGCTAGCTACCCGTTGTTTGTTGTAGTAAGGTAACAATGTCATGCGGCTTATAATAATCCAAATAACTAAATACTGCTATACGCACTAAATTACGATATATTGCCTGACTAGCAATACGTGGTCTTACTATTGATATTATGTTTGTGTTTTGTTTTTTCATAACCATATTCATATAACGATTTTTATTTCTATACAACGTTATAAAACGTATTGTATGATATTTTTACGACATTAGTTCGTATAATGGTTTTGAAGGCGAAAGCCTATATTATGATTTTGATAAAGATTTGTATAAAATGACTTTGGCTAATTTATGGCCTATTACAAAGATTTGTGCAAAATGATTTTCGGTAATAATTATATACTGATGATATATTAATGGTTTCATTAAACTCTATGAATTCACTCGGCGTTATCGCTGAACTTTTCTTTTAAAATGTTTTGTGTTAGTACTTGAAGGTAATTCTCGGGAAGACGACAAGAATTCATGGCCCGCACTTAAACAATAATTTCCATTCAAATGCTTTGTAAAACTTTGTATGAAATAATATGACTTGGGACCTATGTAACTTTGATATTTATGAATGGAAATGCTTTATTATTAAACGACGCGATTTTTAAGCGTTGTCTATGATGTGAGTAATGTGCTATCCCGTAACACCAACGAGTCTTCCGCTGTATTGAATTGTGTAAATTTGGGGGTGTTACATTAATGATCAGCTCAACTTCAAACTCAAAATCATTAGCTAATTTGTAGTTCCTTAGGATGCCCTGTTTGAGTCTGATGAGTTGGATAGTTGAAGCCAGATGAAGTTCATTCATCCTCTGAAAGCAATACTCACAATTACCATTCATAAAGACCATTCCTTTCTCTGGTTCTGAGTAAACTTGCCCACCCACTGGCTTAGCAATCTCCTTAGGAAGTACAAGGTTTCTGTACATTCCATCTACCACAACATTCTCAGTGACCAGCTTCTCTACCAGAGGCCCCATTGGGGTTTTCCTTTTTCTTTGTCCTTGTGTTGATTGTTGTTGTGATAGTTGAGGAGGCAGAGGTAGCTTCAGCTTCTTAGCAGTGTCTCTTACCCAATTAAGCTTAGCTTGAATCTTTTTCATCATTTGGGCAGCACCAGGCCCAGTCTTCTTTTGGGCAAGAGACAATACTTCTAACCATTCATAGAGGCCCAGATCTCTGAGTCTAAAGTCACTAAATACTTTGTAGTTGGTTATTTGATTATCTCTGTATATGGTCATCACTACTCTTTTGTCTTTGTCAGTGTAACAAGTGTACTTGGTGATTTGACCGGGCTCTGCTCTTTGGTCCACTATTCTCTCATATTCCTTTTGAAGACTTCTCCTTTTGAATTCAAGTTCTTTGAGCTTGTTTAGTTGAGCTTCCTTTCCAGCTGGAGAGAGTAGTTTGTTTAGAGCCTCTTTGCTTTTGATTTCAGCAGCTCCAATGTCAGCTAACCTCTTTTGTTCCAAGATTTGAGCCTTTGCCTGCTCTGGGGTTAATGGTGGTTCATCAGCACTTTTAAATTTGTTCAAGTCAGAGTGTCTGGCTGTAGATCCACCTTCTTCTTGGAGGGAGTGCAGGGTTGTATCAGGAACCTCAGTGGCAATACCTTTTCCCTTTTCCTTTGCCACCTCAGTGATGGGGTTGAAGGATCTGATGGGTTTTGGTGTTGGGATCTCTGTTGTAGGTGTAGATTGTTTAAGTGATTGCTCCCCCTTAGGTGGAGCAGTATCTTCTTCTTCAGAGGTAGAAGTAGCAGAATTCTCCCCCTTAGGGATAGCGCCAGTAGAAGCTGTGCCTGATCCAGGTTTAAGGAAGTTAACAAATTCTTGATGGACAAATAGACAGATTTCTTTAAGTTCCTCTTGTAATAGCTCCTGAAGAAGTTGCCTGGAAGGTTCAGATGCCTTGGCAATAGCAACAACGTTAGCTTTGACAGCTACTGTGAGGACTGATGGCATACACTGCTGGAGACTCTGGTTTAGAACCACTGGGAGCTGAGTTTTCAAGGCATTTCCCAGTAGTTACGAAAGTAGTGAAGTCATAGAGGATTCCATAGATGAGGTTAGGGAAGTCTCTAAGGTTATGGTGAGTTCTTCAGCAACATGGGTGAGTGTTTGTATTTTAGAGAGGATAACATCATTTGTGAGTTTTGGCTTGGTGATGCTGATGTCTCCCCTCTTAACCCAGAGTTCCTCAGCGGCTAGTTCTTGAACATCTTTCATTATTGGAACAGGGATAGGTTTGAGGTTTTTCAAATACTCTAAGTGTTTCATTTCCCCTAGTTCCATGACATTTGGCAAAGTTGGGAATGGAATTGGGGTTGGTGTACAGAGCCTTTGGTCCCAAAGCTGCTTGGTAGCTAGTTCCTAAACATTTACCATCGATGGGAAGGAAATGGGGTTCAATTCATATGTGACTTGGTCATCATCAGCATCCATATCATCATAGTCTGAAATGGTAAGGTCATCTTCAATGATAAACACCTCATCTTCAGGTATGGAGCCAATGTCTGACATAGCATCTAGATCAATAAGGGAGGCTTCAGCATTTTCGTCACCAGCGATGGAGTAAGCCTCATCGTTCTGTTGTTCTTCATGAAGATTGTGAGCCTGTTATGACATTTGTTAGTAACCAATATGAAATAAATATGAAGTTATATATCGCCATTTGCTGCCCCTAGGAAAGCTGGGTGTGATTATCCAGCCCCCCCTAAGGATTTCTCATTGGGACTCTTTTAGTGTGAAACAGATATGTTGAAGGGTCGTCATTCGCTGCCCCTAGGATAGCTGGGTGTGATTATCCAGCTCCCCCATAAGTATTACTCCTTGGGACTCTTTTGATTTGTGAAAACTATGAGGTGAATGGTCGCCGTTCACTGCCCCTAGGATAGCTGGGTGTGATTATCCAGCTCCCCCTAAAGGATTGCTCCTTGGGACTCTTTGAAATGTGAAGTATTAGAAGGTAAAGGTCGCCTTTTATCGCTGCCCCTAGGAAGACTGAGGGTGATTATTCAGTCCCCCCAAAAGAATAAATTCTTTGGGACTCTTTTAGTTGTGACATATTTGAAGGTAAAGGTCGCCTTTTATCGCTGCCCATAGGAAGACTGAGGGTGATTATTCAGTCCCCCCAAAAGAATAAATTGTTTAGGACTCTTTTTCATATGAGGGGACCTAGAGACCACGTGAGGTGCAGAGACTCTAGGTCGGGACCTATAGTGTGCCCAAGTTGTTATAGGCAAGAGCACAATCCAGAGGGTGAAGGATCATCAGGGTGCGTTATGAGCACAAATGAATCATATCCTAGTGCCTAGACAGAGTTTACAGATAATCCTAAGAGATTTAGATGCTGACACAGACACTCTATGGGTTGAGGCATACCCTAAAACTTCATCACCCTCTCCTACAGAAATTTGAGAGTGATTGCATGTGAACCTCTAAGAAGAAGAAAACAGAGGCGAACTAATACCTGAGAGATATCAGCGTGGAAAGGGTTCTTAGTCGTCTCTGCTGACAAGGAGACGCTAGACTCTGGTTGTTTGTCAATTGTAGGATCTTTAACCACATCCTCCATAGAAGGGGATGGGTTCTTATTGGTCTTCTTCTTCTTTGACGGATTAACAGAAGGGGTTTCAGAGGAAAGAGGGATGTCTTTCCTCTTCTTCTTCTTTTCCTTGAGCGCCTTGGGCTGAGAAGTAGACTGCACAGAGGTCTTGGACAAAGACTTGTCAGTTTGTCTTTCAGCATTCACCTCATTGTGAGGGATCAAGGGCTCTTCATCATCAGCGAGTAACCCAACAACTTTCATCATATGCCTACTAAGAGGCACTTCATCCTCTAAGGGAGTCTTCAGTGAAGCTGGTGTGATTTGATAGGGAGAGAAAGAGTAAAGTTCATCATTGGTGTAGGTTTCACCAAGCATATCCTCTATGATGAGAGAGAGATATCTTGTGTAGCAGATGATGGCCAGTCGATTCTTCTTCCCTTTGTTTTCAAGCTTTGCAATGAGGTCGGTGTAAAGTATGTGGGCGATCCCTATATCCTGCCCCCAAATCAAGCTGTAAGAAATTGCTTGATGGGCACCATTTAGCTGATCATGCGACCCCTGGTTTCCTCCCAGACATTTTACTATGTAAAGCATCAGCGTCCTCCATATGGGTGAGAAGTAATTCACCTTGATTAGGGATTTGTTCTGGAAGCCTTGAGAGGTGAAGGGTTTGTCATCGTCATCATGAGGACGAAGGGTAGCCAGAGCCTTCTTCACCGTGGCACTGGATGGCACAACGGAAATGCCTTTATTGACACGAAGTCCAATGACTTTGGCAAAGGTAGTGAAATAAAAGGTGAGAGGGTGAGGATGTGTAGAAAGGTTGAAGGTGATGTGTGAGGATGTTTGATCAACTTCAGCACTATACCAGAACTCCCTCAGGTATTGATGGTAACATATGGAGGGTTCCCTAGTTATGGCTTTGTTAATGGTGGAGTTCTTAAGGAAGGTTAACAAAGGATGATAGAGAGGATTTTTGTGTTCCAGGAGAGCTACACAGTTGTTAAGCGCGATCTTCCGATCGTTTACCCTAAAGTCTATGTTTGAGGCGGCCAAGACGGTGAACGAGGTGTTTGTTGATGAAGACTCCATTGTTGTTTGAAGTGAAGAAATGGAGGATTTGAAGAAGATGAATAGTATGTGTGTGTGAAAATAATGAGTAATGTGATATAGGAAAATGAGTCAAGGGTTTGGAAAAAAAGGTTTTGCCGTTTTATAATTAAAGCATTAAATGCAAATGTTTACCTTTTAGGAAAAGTGGGACCCTTTGACCCTTCATGTGATTTTTCTGTCCCCTTGGAAAGTGGGAAATTTGTTGACATTGAAGGACAATCATTTGAATTAAATATGAGAATATATTAACTCCCAATGGAATGTAACTACCTCGTTACATTCAATTCCCTTAAATGCCCAGAGACAGAGATCACTTATCAGATTTGTTTACCAATATTGAGCATACCCAGCTCAACAATCAGCCTAGTAAAACTTGGCTCAGCCAGAGGCTTGGTGAAAATATTAGCGATCTAGTATTCAGTGGGTATGAAATGAAGCTCAATATCACCTTTTAAAATATGGTCTTTGATAAAGTGATACCTGATGTCAATATGCTTAGTTCTAGATGAAGTACCGGATTATTGGAGATGGCTATAGCACTTGTGTTGTCATAGAATATGGGAACCTTTTCATAATTGATCCCATAATCAGCCAGCTGACTTTTCATCCAGAGAACTTGAGCACAACAACCAGCGGTAGCTACATATTCAGCTTCAGCTGATGACATGGCCACTGAGTTTTGTTTCTTTGCACTCCAGCATACCAACTTTCCTCCAAGGATTTGACAACTCCCAGAGGTGCTCTTTCTATCAAGGCAGCACCCAGCGTAATCTGAGTTAGAGTAGGCTTTAAGGTCGAATCCTGATCCATTTGGATACCAGAGACCAAGTGTGGGAGATCCTTTTAAGTACCTGAAAATTCTTTTGACAGCTACAAGGTGGGATTCCTTGGGGTTAGCTTGGTACCTAGCACAGAGACATGTGGCAAATTGTATGTCTGGTCTGCCTGCTGTGAGGTACATCGGTGACCCAATCATGCCTCTGTATATGGTCTCATTAACAGAGACCCCTGAATCATCAGCTCCTAAGTTGTTGGGAGGAAGCATAGGGCATTTCACTGAGGCACAATCAGACAGATCATACTTTTGAGCAAATTCTTAACATATTTTTCTTGACTAATAGAAATTCCTTTTGAATTTTGTTTGATTTGAAAACCCAAGAAAAAAGTTAATTCCCCCATCATGCTCATTTCATACTTTTTGGTCATAAGTTTAGCAAACTGTTTGCTCAAAGTAGTATTGGTTGAACCAAAAATTATATCATCTACATAAATCTGTACAAAAAATGACATCACCCTTGGACCTATAACTGAACAGGGTTTGATCAACGGTACCTCTGACAAATTTATTTTCAAGTAAGAATTTTGATAGAGTTCCATACCAGGCTCTAGGCACTTGTTTCAGCCCATAGAGTGCTTTGTGAAGTCTGTAGGCGTGATCAGGATACTCACTGCTTTCGAACCCAGGGGGTTGATAGACATATACTTCCTTTGCAAGCTTACCATTTAGAAAAGCACTCTTTACATCCATCTGGTATACAGTGAACCCCATATAAGCTGCAAAGGCTAGGAAGATTCTGATAGCTTCCAATCTGGCTACTAGTGCAAACATTTTATCATAGTCAATACCCTCAGATTGATTATACCCTAGCACCACAAGCCTAGCCTTATTTTTAAAAATCATGCCAGCTTCATCCCTCTTGTTTCTATAGACCCACTTAGTTCCAACTACTTGTTTTCCAGCTGGAGCTTTTACCAGAGTCCACACCTTGTTCCTCTTGATCTGATTCAATTCATATTGCATGGCAACAACCCGTCCTTCATCTAGAAGCGCAACAACCACATTCTTAGGTTCATCTTCAGAGAGGAAATCAACGAAAAGGCATTCTTTCACTGAGGTGGTTTCCAGATATCTCAACTTACCTCTGGTGGTGACTCCCCCAGAGGGTTCACCAAGAATATTCACTAGAAGAATATATTGGTTCCTACTACATTTGGATTGAGGAATAGGAGTCTCTGTGGGTTCAGGAGTCACAGAAAGTTCAATGAATGCTGGAGGATCTTCACATATTATTTCTTCATCCATAATCTCTTCATCTGAGTGAGAGATTGGTTTGGTAAGATCACCATTCACTTCTGTGGGTGGAGTGATAGATTTAGCAATTGCAACCTCTAGAGTGATGTCAGAGATCGAGTGAGGATCAAATGCATGAACATATGGAAAGTCCTTGTGACATGCATGAGGTGATTCCTTGGGATTTGAGAAATCATCCTTTGGATATGATTTGACTTCATTGAAATGAATGTCACATTCTTCTGGGTTGGTGTAGTAATGACAGCATGTGCTTCATTAAAGGCAACATGAATGGATTCTTCAAGTTCTTGCCTGCAAATATTGAATACTCTATAGGCTCTAGAGGTGGGAGGGTAACCAACAAAGAATCCATCATATGACTTTTCATCAAATTTTCCCAGATGATCTCTGTAGTTGTGAATGAAAACAGGGCAACCAAAGACATGGAAGTAGCTTACATCAGGGGCTCTCTTCCTATACACTTCATAAGCGGTCTTGCCGTGTCTCTTCACAATAATAGATCTATTTTGTGTGTAACAAGTTGTGTTCACAGATTCACCCCAAAATTGTTTTGGAAGTCTTGATTCGCTGAGCATGGTTCTAGCAGCCTCTATGAGAGTTCTGTTTCTTCTTTTAGCGACACCATTTTGTTCAGGGGTGCCTGGGTTTGAAAAGTTCTGTGAGATTCTCTTTTCATCACAAAAGGCTTCCATGGCATGGTTCTTGAATTCAGTGCCATTATCACTTTTGATAGCCTTAACTCTGCAGTTATTGAAGTTCTCTATTTCTATGATGAAAGACATTATTCTTTCAGCTGCATCACTCTTTCTTTTGAGAAAGAATACCCATGTGAATCTAGAGAATTCATCTACAATGACTAGTTTATACTTGTTGTGATTTAGGGATTGTGGTTTTACTGGCCCAAATAAGTCCATGTGAAGAAGATGGAGGCACTTATTTATGGAGAATGATTGCTTTGTTTTAAATGAGGCCCTGTGGTGCTTCCCTTTCTCGCAGGCTGAGCAGGGTCTGTATTTGGTGAAGGTCAGAGAGGGAAGCCCGACCATTAAATCATTCTTGGCCAGTTTGTTGATGTTCTTGAAGTTAAGGTGGAAGAGTATCTTATGCGAGAGCCAATTTTCACTATCAGATGCTTTGGCAAAGATATAGATGTTCTTCCCTTTTGGACATGATGTCATGTCAATGACATACACATCCCTTCTTCTAGGTGCAATTAGAACAACATCATCATTCTAATTGAAGATTGTTCCTTGGTCTTAGTGAACAGAACTTTGAAACCAGCATCGTAGAGTTGACTAATGTTGATTAAGTTGTGCTTTAGTCCATTGACATAAGCGACCCTTGTGAAGGTTATACCATTGCAATCCACTGAGCCATAACCCTCAGTAGCCCCTGAGGAGTCATCTCCAAAGACTACTTTCAGAACGGACTCCTTCTTATATCTATGCAGATATTGTTTAACCCCTGTCATGTGTCTGGATGACCCACTATCCAGATACCAAACAAATTTCTTCAAGTATGCCTGCATAGATATAACAGATCGAGATTAGTTTCGATGATGAACCCACTTTCTAGTGGGTCCATGCTGTCGCTGACCAGCGACATTGGGTCTTCTCTGGTTCCTTTCTCCCCCTCGTTGGTTGCAGTATGTGGGTTCATGACATACTTCCACAGATGTCACATCCGGGATAATGCTCACACTCATCAGAGTGATGGTCAAAGAAACCGTAGTACTTGCATGGGGGATTTGGTCTGTAACCCTAAGAATTGTCTCTGGGTTTGGGTTCAGGTCTCCTAGATGGCATGTGAGGAGTTTTAGACCTTAATTGAGTTCTTGTTCTTTGAACAGCAATGGTCTCCTCATGCTCTCTGGAGGTGTGTTCAATAGACTCACATGTGATACATTTTGGTTTCTTAGTGCAGTCCTCAGAGGAATGATTTTTGAAACCACAATGTTTGCAAGGTCTGAATAAAGCTCTCCCCTTAGAGCTACTTGATCCTTCACCAAGAGAGTTAACAGATGGACTGTTGACTCTGGGGTTGATCTGTTATTTAACCCCTTTACTTCTTCCATCAAGGTGAGGAGAAGTTGCTTGGTGGGTCAAAGCTCTTCAGGGGGGGAGGAGTGGGTTTAATGGAGTCTTTGGCCACAAAAACCTTTTTGTGCGCTTTATCAGCGACTCTGAGAATTGAACTCCCACAGGTTTTGGTGGGAGGTTTTTGGCTAAGAAAGGAATCAAATGGGTTATCACTAGCGAGTCTTGGTAGAACTGGTGCCTCTGATTCCTTGTCAGAGTTTTTCTCATCCACAGAGGTGGAAGATGGAGAAGAAACATCTGAAGGGACAAATTTAACATTCGGTACAGGTATGTGATTTTTGAATCTACCCTTCCCCCAATAGCCTGAACCACATCACCTGGAATGGCTTCAACAACTATTTCCTCCACTGTGGATTGAGCCAAATTCCATTTTTCTATGGTTCTTCTGAGTTCATCATTTTCATAAGTTAAAGACTCATTTTCAATGGACAGTTTGCTTACTTCATTTTGAAGTTGATTTGCAAGATTCACAAAAGGTTTGAGATTTGTTAACTCAGATTGACAAAGATTTAACTATGTTTTAAGACTATTGAACTTGTTTAACAGGTTTTTTCATTTCTCTTCCACAAAGTGGAGGTCAACTAAGGTATAGTCACTGACATGGTCTCTATCAGGACCTTCAGGCATAGAAAGCAATCTTTGTACCTTTTTCATGGTGATGTCCACCCATTGACCTGATCTTGCTTCAACGGGTTCTTTATCAGCGACTGCCATAAAAGCTCTGACAGTAGTGGTTCCTTCATCCTCAGATGTAAGAGGTTCATCATCCTAGTTAAATGAAGCAACAATCAGACCCTTTTCAGTCTTCTTGTTGTCCTTTTTCTTAGCTGCATCGTATCAGCCTTTTGGTTGAGTTGCATCAGCTCAGCTTTCAAGGCTTTGTACTTTACTTTGTAGTCCTTCTTTCCCTCTGAGTCAGAGTGGGAAGTTTGCTTGAAAGGTGAGGTAGAGAACTTCTTCTTTGCTATGGTTGTTGCTGGATGATGGAAAGCTTGGAGAGGAGGTTTTGTTTGACCATCAATCTTTCTGAAAGTGACCAGTCATTCCACAAGTGTAGCATGACACCTTGGATTTATCAACCTTGGCAGCTCCAACTCTACCTGATCTCTTGTAGTATGTAACACTCCCAAATTTCGGATAGCAGCAGAAGGGTCATTGGGAGTATTACTTCATAGAACAGCACACAAGTTATAGAAAACGAACTCAAAAGAGGCGTTTCAAAAGTTTAATCCATTCAATAATTTAAAATCAAAGTTTACAAGAAGGTCCCACAATAATGTGATAATCAACATTTTCAAAAAGATTATCAAATGGTAATCAGTAATTTATTGCCTTTAAAATATCAAATGCGACTCCATGCTCCAGCTGCTCTTTAACCTAAGTACTTGAGAAATACATGCTAAAATGTCAACACAACGGTTGAGTGAATTCATAGGTTTGCAAGTAAAATCAGTGGACAACAAGATTTCAAGTATTCAGTTTCCAAAGTCAGATAGCATTAGTTATCACATTTAGCTCATGAAACCGAACATTAACATCCGTTATTCCGTTCAAGTTTCAAATACAGTGCGTCCAGTCGGTTTTCCGTTAAACCCGGACGGAGAGGTCAATCCCAATAGATCTATTCACAGCATATGTGTTTACTCGACCAGTACAGTCGGTCTAAGTAATTAACGGTTCATGACTAAAAGGGATAAAATAAGCACACAGTTTAAGCACTTGCGTCCATTCGTAAAAAAATAGCATGTATCCCCTCGCGGGTTTAATAAAACAATTAAATAAGTAAAAGCGAGGCTATGAACTCACCTTGATGATAACAATATTAAACGAGGATAACCCGAGTGAACCGATGAAATAAGATAAACCGAGAAACCATTCCATAAGCATTAAAAACCACGACTTAATAACTCATTGATTCAACAAACACTAAATACCGTATGGTCAATGTTTTTCTTGCTCAACGTTAAATGACGAGTTGATCATTAATTGTTGATATTAAAATTGAGAGGTTTTGTGTGTGATGTTTACACTTTACACCAAAGGAAATGATAAAAAGAAGGGGCGTTGTTTTTGTTTTTGTTTTATTAAAATGAGATATAGATATATTGAAAATGATTTATTCTTCATGTGATAAAACAAAGATACATGGATATCCATAAATGTAGTTGTGACACGCCATGTTTAGGTGAGGTGGTGTGGCAATACATGTTTTTTTTTGTTTTTTTCTTTTTAGATAAATATTAAATAAGCGGGTTGATAGGTGTGAAAACACCCATCCTTTTACCACTTATTTCTGGCTAAAACAAGACCAAAACACGTGTTTAATATCATTTGTTTGGAATTATGCGTGGTTTTTGTGTTTATTGTGTTTTCAGAGTCAACCGGGAGAATATTGAAGAAAACATGGGATTGCACGGGTTTTATCGAAGAAAAAGACTCAAGACGAAGTCTATTGTCCAAGAGATGCAAAAGATTTTGAAGTCATTGTGCCTATTTGAAGATTTATCGAAGAATAGAGCCAAAGATGGAAAAATCATATATGTCGAAGAACTCGAGTCTATTAAACAAAAGATTATTAGACGAGTTGGAATTATTCACCGACACTTCTAAAAGTCCAAAGTCAAAAAACGGTTATTTAAAAGAAGCGTGAAGACCAAGGAAGAAAGAAGAAAAGAAGCCCGATACCAAAGCCTATATACAAGCCCATACACACACGCCTATATAAAGGCCTTACCTCACAAATTTTCACACACTTAGTTTTAGCTAGTCTTTAGTTTTCATTTTTCTCTAGTTTCTAGAGAGAGAAAGTTCCATACTTTCTCTCACTAAACTTTTTCTTTGTTTTTCATCTTTTAATTCAAGCTTCTTTTAATCTTTGTATTGGGGATTTCATCAATCTTATTCAAGTTAAGTTTTTAAGTTCTTTAATCTTTTTCTACTTTTCTTAGTTTATCAAAATCCTTGATCCGATTGTTAAACTCCATACGGTTGTGATTTTTGGATGTGTTCGTGACCTTTAGCTTAATCTTTCTTGTCCCTTTTAAGCTCTAGTACGTGTATAAGCCGTAAGCTTTCCATGCTTATTGGTTAATTGCTTGTTTATGCTTATTGATTTTCGGATTTCTTCAAAGTTTTAATCATTCACAAGTTTTGTTTATTAAGTTTTAAAGTTTCTTGTTTTCAAAAGTTATCAAATTTAACCTTTTTGAAGTGTTTAGGTTTCGGATCACCTAGCTTATTTCCTTTGCTTATTGAATTTTTAAGTTACCACCATTCTCGGAACATAATTACTTCCATCGCAAAATTGGGGTTTTAACACATTCCGACGACATCATTGGCTTAGATCGCAATAACCCACGAGGGTTTTACTTTGCGATCTGGAGGTAAACCCCCTTATTCCGATCTGGGATTGCGATCGCATATTGCGATTGCACATTCCGACGGGGTTTAGGTCCCTTTTCTAGTCGAAACTCTGGCCAATTTTTGTTCTCCATATTCCGATAGCACTAATATTCCGATCTGGGACATTCCGACAGCCTCATTCCGACAGCTTGCATTTTGAATAATCCGATGGATCTGCATTTGCAACATTCCGATGGATCACTTTAATTTTATTCCGATAGTATAATTTTTATTATTCCGATAAGAACAAGTTTTTAAGAATTAATGCAATTAAGTTTTCAAAGTAATTTTCTAATCTTTCATTTACATTTTCAAGCACTCATTTTTAACTTGTCAATTTAGTTTAATCTTTCCAAGCTTTAATTTACTCAACGTCATTTACTTTTAAGTATTATTAGTTAATAATAGACAAACAAACCAAATCCTCTTTATAACCAAGAACAAATCATTCCACTTAAGGCCGAGATCAATTCGAGAGGATATCGAGAACAATTGAACCTAGTAAAAAGACGAGTATCAAATGTCGCCGCTGCCGGCTCTTCTCGTTAAGATCAAAAGTTTTTTGTGAGAACTTGGATTTTGGGATCCGTTCCCTGTGAACGTTACTTTTTCATCAAAATTTTTCAAAAATCCTAAAAAAAAAAAATATAAAATTTTCAAAAATACAAAAAAATTAAAAAACATAAAAACCAAAAATATTTTTGCCTTGTTTTTCTTTATTCATTCTTTTGCAGGTGTATGCGCACTCGATCCACGTCATATCAAGAGCCTGAGCCTCTCGATCACTTAGACATGGCCGGTGTACCACCTCAAAACAATAATAACAACAACAACCCGCCTTTCAACAACATGAACAATAACAACAACAATGAGCCCCTTCCGGATAATCGCCCGATGATTGAACTGCTGCAAGCTCATGTCGATGGCAACACGGATCCAATTGTTATACCACCAATTGCCACCAACAATTTCGAGCTAAAATCAGGCTTTATCCAGATGGTCTCCGCTCAACCATTCTTGGGACGAACCATTGATGATCCACACGACCACATCAAGAGATTCTTGCAACTCACCAACACGGTCAAATTCAATGGCGTTCCACAAGAGGTTATAAGGTTACAACTTTTTCCCTTTTCTTTAGAGGGACAAGCCCGGCATTGGCTTGCTAAGGAACCGCCACAGAGTATTCTCTCGTGGACGGATTTGGAAACAAAGTTCATCAATTACTTTTTTCCACCCTCTCGTACTACCGCATTGCGGAATGAAATCATAAATTTTGAACAAAAGTACGATGAGTCGTTCAGTGAATCTTGGGATCGCTTTAAAGATCTTTTAAGAAAATGCCCACAACATGGTTTTACCAAAGTACATCAAATTAATACTTTTTACAATGGTTTAAGTATGAGTGACCAAGATTCACTGAACAGTGCCTCGGGGGGTAATCTATTGGCTAAGACTTCCAATGCTACTTGGGACATCATTGAGAATAAATCTCGTGTGCAAACCAAGAGTGTTCGGACCAATGTCGCTAGTGCTAGCACAAGTGACAGCGACAAGCGATTGGACAAAATCACTACGCTTCTTGAATCGCTTGTCACCCACACCGTCAGCAACAACAACAGCAACAACGCCAAAAACGCTCAAGTTAACGCTGTCAGCGAACCTTGTGAGATATGCGGTGGTCCTCACTCTTACACAACTTGTACCGCCACCCAAGACTACCCTGCTGAGAATGTGAATGCGGCATATGGCACCTATCCTCAACCTGCTTATCAAGCTAGACCTCAAGGTGACCGTAACTTGCTTAGCTACCGCTCCAACAATTATCTTTCCCCACCTGGCTTTCCTCCTACCAACCCAAACCAACAACAAAACCTTAATCGCCCTCCTCAACAACAACAACAACCTCGACAACCATACATACCTCCTCACAAGCAGCAACAACCACCTCAACGTAACAACCAAGTTTACCAACAACCTGCTTATCAACCACCCGCATACAATGCTCCTCCCAACCAAACCACCACTGCATTACACCAAGAGGTTGCAACCTACATGAGGACCAATGATGTGATTGTGGAAAATCTCCAACAGGAAGTGCGAAACTTGAAAGCAGACTTGGTCAAGCAAGGAAACGATTTGAGAGCCGACATGAGAAACACGTTGGATAGCCAAACTAATGATCTGAGGAACATGATGGCTGGTTTCTTCCAAGGTAATCAACCCTCTTCTTCGGGTACTCTTCCGAGTAACACCGTTGCGAATCCAAGAGGGGAGATGAAAGCAATCACCACTCGAAGTGGCAAAGGTACCAAGGAACCCGAGCTTCCTATACCTCCACCGGTGGTTGTGACTAAGGAGAACGAGTCACCTGCTCCTATTCCTCCTCCTTCTCCTTCCCCAATTTCTCCACCTCTTCCTTCTACCCCTCCTCCACCCGTGGTTGTGAGTGATCCTATTCTCCTAAAGCCTTCCTCTTCTTCCAATATACCTTATCCATCTAGGTTGAGGAAAGAGAAGCAAAAGAGCAAGGATGATATTCAGGTTTCGAACTTCCTTAAAATGTTCAAACAATTGAATTTCAATATCTCCTTCGCTGAGGCTCTCGCTCACATGCCCAAATACGCGAAAATGTTTAAAGATCTTCTGAGCGACAAGGAAAAGCTCCTCGGTATTGCCAACACCCAACTTAATGAGAATTGCTCTGCAGTGCTCTTAAGGAAATTGCCAACCAAGCTTGGTGATCCGGGTCGTTTTCTTATCCCTTGCAATTTCCCGGGAGTAGAGAATTGCATGGCCCTAGCCGATCTAGGTGCCAGTATTAATCTTATGCCTCTAAGCGTTTGGAAGCAATTATCTCTCCCAGAGCTAGTCCCCACCAAAATGACTTTGGAATTGGCCAACCGTACGGTTGCTTATCCAGTAGGGATAGCCGAAGACGTTATTGTAGGAGTCGACAAATTCACCTTTCCTGCTGATTTCGTTGTCGTCGACTACGAGATGGACCCCCGTGTGCCACTAATTGTTGGTCGTCCATTCTTGAGGATCGGTCGCACTCTCATCGATGTTGAAGCCGGTGACCTTATCATGAGAGTGGGTGACGATAAAGTAGTCTTCAACATGGGAAAGTTGTCTAAGCAGCCTTATTCTTACAAGAGTGTTAATTGTATTGACGTTCTTGATGAGGCTTGTGAAGAACACTTCAAAGATGCTTGTAAAAGTATTCCTACCTCTCTTCCCAATGTTGAGACCGTTTCCTCTATCGACTCATCACTATCTCTATTTGGAGAAAGTGATTTCCTTTGGAAAGATTTGGAAGCCACCATGGGAGATGTGCATTTAGACAATGACGATTCTACTACCAATTGGGATGAAGATCTCAGCTTCATTAAAAACCTTCTAAAAGAAGACAATCCTTCTCCTCCATCTCCCACGGTTATTGTTATCGATACTCCGACTTCGAATACGCCTCCCGTCGACAATCCTCCGGATCTAGAACTTAAGGAGTTGCCGCCCCATCTTGAGTATGTATTCCTTGAAGAAGAGAAGAAGTCGCCAGTCATCATTGCTAAGGATTTGAAGGATGAAGAGAAAGCCCGACTTGTCGCCGTGTTGAAAGATCATAAGAAGGCTATTGCTTAGAAGATTTCGGATATTCGTGGAATTGATCCTCACTTCTACACACACAAAATTCTCATGGAGGACGACTTTAAGCCCACAATTCAAAGCCAACGAAGGGTGAATCCAAAAATCCATGAAGTCATCAAAATAGAGGTTATCAAACTTCTTGATGCGGGTATGATTTACCCTATTTCGGATTCACCATGGGTTAGTCCAATCCATTGTGTGCCCAAGAAGGGCGGAATAACCGTTGTTCCCAATGAACACAACGAGTTGATTTCCACTCGTCTCGTTACTGGGTGGAGAGTTTGTATAGACTACCGCAAACTCAATGATGCCACGAGAAAGGATCATTTCCCTCTACCTTTTATGGACCAAATGCTTGAACGTTTAGCAGGTAATGAATATTACTGCTTTCTTGATGGTTTCTCGGGTTATTTTTAAATACCCATCGATCCCCAAGATCAAGAGAAGACAACATTCACTTGTCCCTATGGCACATTTGCTTACAAAAGAATGCCTTTTGGCTTATGTAATGCGCCCGGGACTTTCCAAAGGTGCATGTTAGCTATCTTACATGACATGGTTGAACAAACCATGGAAGTCTTCATGGATGATTTCTCGGTCTTCGGGGATTCCTTCTCTTCTTGCCTTGCCAATTTGGAACGTATGCTCAAGCGGTGCGAAGACACTCGCCTAGTTCTGAATTGGGAAAAATGCCATTTTATGGTAAAAGAAGGCATCGTGCTTGGACATAAGATCTCGAAAGCCGGTCTTGAAGTAGACCGTGCTAAAGTTGATGTTATCGCAAAGTTGCCTCCACCTTCAACCGTGAAGGGTGTGAGAAGTTTCCTGGGTCATACGGGCTTCTACCGTCGATTCATCAAAGATTTTTCTCAAATCGCTCGCCCGATGACCCACCTCTTGGAAAAAGATACTCCTTTTATCTTTTCCAAAGAGTGTCTTGAAGCCTTTGACTCGCTTAAGGATAAGCTAACTAAGGCACCTGTCTTGGTTACCCCTAATTGGGAGCTGCCTTTTGAGTTGATGTGCGATGCTAGTGATTTTGCTATTGGAGCTGTTCTGGGACAAAGAGTGAACAAACACTTCCAACCAATCCATTACGCTAGCAAGACAATGACGGGGGCACAATTGCATTATACGACAACCGAAAAAGAGCTTTTAGCTGTTGTCTATGCTTTTGAAAAATTCCGCCCCTATCTTGTCCTTTCTACAACAATTGTGTATACCGATCATTCCGCGCTGAAGTACTTGTTGACAAAGCAAGATTCCAAACCAAGACTTCTTCGCTGGGTTTTGCTGCTCCAGGAATTTAAAATCGAAATTCGCGATAAAAAAGGAGCTGAAAACCTAGCCGCGGATCATCTCAGCAGACTTGAGGATCCTTACCAAGGGGATCATCCGAACAAAGAAATCAATGATTCTTTTCCCTTGGAGACCTTAATGTCTATAAACTCGAAGCCGAATGAAACCCCGTGGTTTGCGGACTTTGCAAACAACTTGGCGGGTGGAATTCTCAAGGAAGGGTTGACGTCCCAACAAAAGAAAAAGTTCTTCACCGACATCAAGACTTACTTTTGGGACGACCCTTACCTATTCAAACAATGTGCCGACCTGATTATCCGCCGATGTGTTGACGGACCGGCAGCGTCTGAAATCCTTGATGCTTGCCACAAAGGACCCACCGGTGGTCACTTTGGTCCCAACTACACCGCCAAAAAAGTGTTTGATTCGGGATTTTATTGGCCCTCTATATATCGTGATGCTCACGATATGGTTAAACAATGTGATGTGTGCCAGAAACAAGGCACGATCACACATAAAGACGAGATGCCTCAGAATTTCATTCAAGAGTGTGAAATCTTTGATGTTTGGGGTATCGACTTTATGGGGCCATTACCTTCTTCTAAAGGAAACAAATACATCCTTGTAGCCGTTGACTACGTTTCAAAGTGGGTTGAAGCCAAAGCTTTACCCACTAATGACGCACGGGTGGTTTGTAACTTTTTGAAAGCTCTTTTCGCTAGATTCGGTGTGCCTCGTGCCATTATTAGTGATCGTGGGTCTCATTTCTGCAATGACCAATTTGCTAGAGTCATGGCTAAGTACGGTGTAAATCATCGTCTTTCCACAGCCTACCACCCACAAACTAATGGCCAGGCTGAAATATCCAACCGAGGACTGAAGCGAATTCTTGAACGAACCGTGGGAGAGCATCGTGCCTCATGGGCTGATAAACTTGATGATGCTTTGTGGGCTTTCCGTACTGCTTACAAGACCCCGATCGGCTGTACGCCTTATCGTCTTGTGTACGGGAAAGCGTGCCACCTCCCCATTGAGTTGGAGCACAAGGCTTACTGGGCCTTGAAGTGGGACAATTTTGATATTAACAAAGCCGGTGACCTACGCAAGATCCAACTCAATGAGCTCAATGAACTCCGTAATGAGGCTTATGAAAATTCTTTAACCTATAAGGAAAGGACTAAGCTCATTCACGATTCCAAGATCAAAAACCGAGAGTTCCATGTTGGAGACAAAGTCTTACTTTTTAACTCTCGGTTGAAAATCTTCTCGGGAAAGCTCAAATCTCGTTGGTCCGGCCCATTCACCATTGCCCAAATTTTTCCATATGGTACTCTCGAGCTCGCTCAACCTAATGGACCTAATTTTAAGGTGAATGGCCAACGAGTGAAGTTGTACTTTGGTGAGGACACCTCTCATGAGGTGATTCCAACCCTCACCACGTTCTCCATGAACTAATTTTGGGTCGAGTCAGGCTCGTGACTCGGTTATCAAAAACAAGCGCTCCTCGGGAGGCAGCCCGAGTATCTATCCTTTTATGTTTTAACCCCCTAAGTGTAGGGGAGCCTGTATAGGTGTTTGTATTTGTGTGGTGATATGATTACAGGGATGACTGCACTCTTGGAATCTTTGAAGAACCGTGCTCCTGTGTTATCCGAAATCCGGTTCTATCTCTCAACTATCGTGATTCAATTTTCTTCATACTCACATTTGAAATTGATCACTTTAGTCGTCTCTTCCTTAACTTGAGTTAACCAACGTGCACAATGTCATAAGTGTAGGGGAGATTTTTCCCACATGCTTAAACATTGAGGACAATGTTTATCTTAAGTGTAGGGGGACTTCTATCGAAGTTTTAAGTGGACTTTTCCATGAAAATGCCTTCATTTAACCGGAAAATCCTATTTTTCAACATTTTTCAAATTTTTTTATTAACTTTGGCCATTTAGTCGTAATTTTTAAATTTTTATCGTTGCTTTCATATGTATATATTCCACAATAATAAAGTGGTGTAGCTAGTTTAGAAGTCTTTGATCTATTAGGCCCGTTGCGATTATTTTGACTCAACCCGAATAGACTTGTCTAAGTTTATTCTAGCTAGTATCCTTAACCATGTAGACCTTAATTGGTTTATTAGGCTAAGCATCCACGAGTCTCATTACTTGAGATTTTAAATTGTGGAGAACGAGAAATGATAGAGTCAATTATAAGTCGGTATTCTTGCGCAAGCTCACTTGGTGTAATTATTTGCCTATTCTCCCACCACTTGCTAATAATTTATCTGCAATAAGTAAGGTCGTATGATTTGAAAAGTTACTTAGCTTCTAGCCCAATATCGTTTAAAAGTTGCTTGGTAATGATGAGAGTTCATAGCCAAGGCATAACTTATGAAGCGGGGCGCGAAGATTGGCGAGTCCGAAAAGGCCCTAACAAGGCATGAGGATTCAATTTTATTGCGGAAGATCCAAAGTGATGTGAACAGCATTATTCCTAAAATCAATATGAAGGATCAAGACTCACGACGAAAAGCAATCAACTCCCATAAAGATCATGGAGAAATCTATCCGAAAAGACCCTAACAAGGTATGAGGATAAATAGATCCAAGTCCGAAAAGGAGGCGGATCGTTGTATCTCAAAATCCCAAATAGAGATTGAAGAAATAATCATGAAGTCGTGGTCAACAAAGTTGGAGTACCCCTCAAAAGTCTCCAAGTGAAGAAACTCTATTACGATGAGAAGACCATTATCTCAAGCACGTCTCTCAAGATATGAAGTATGAAGTACATGCCAAATATCGGCCCGAGAAAGGTCTCAAATCGTGAACCGAGTTATGCCAAGATATGAACTTTTTGATATCCCGAGAAGCAGTTTTAAAAGATTTTGTCCTTTAGCTAACTATTGATCAAATCGTCCTACTTTGCTTTCAGCCCTAATAAACTATCGAAATAAGTCCAAAAATGCATCTTCATGATCATTCTAAGACAAAAATAAAATATAAGAGATACACCTAGGAATAAGGGAGTTTAAGCATTTAATTAAGCCATGTGTGCAAGCGTTTGAATTGCTAACTTATAATAACAATGATCTCGTTTTTAAGCTTAGTTTGGGGAACGTGAAACTTGAGGGTGATAAATCTTCGCAGCACCAAAGCCCTAATGTAAGTCCTCGATCTCTTTGCAAGTTATTTCCATCCTTCTGTTTATTTTAAAAGTTTTAATTTCTCTTAGTATTTTCATTTTCGTTTAGTAGTATATTAATAAGGCCAAGGTTGATTGATTATGAGAAAAGTGTAAATGTGCTTTGTCACTAAGCATTGCATGAGGGCATGGCAATGGTTAAGTGTAGGGGATTTGATAGGTGTGAAAACACCCATCCTTTTACCACTTATTTCTGGCTAAAACAAGACCAAAACACGTGTTTAATATCATTTGTTTGGAATTATGCGTGGTTTTTGTGTTTATTGTGTTTTCAGAGTCAACCGGGAGAATATTGAAGAAAACATGGGATTGCACGGGTTTTATCGAAGAAAAAGACTCAAGACGAAGTCTATTGTCCAAGAGATGCAAAATATTTTGAAGTCATTGTGCCTATTTGAAGATTTATCGAAGAATAGAGCCAAAGATGGAAAATTCATATATGTCGAAGAACTCGAGTCTATTAAACAAAAGATTATTAGACGAGTTGGAATTATTCACCGACACTTCTAAAAGTCCAAAGTCGAAAAACGGTTATTTAAAAGAAGCGTGAAGACCAAGGAAGAAAGAAGAAAAGAAGCCCGATACCAAAGCCCATATACAAGCCCATACACACACGCCTATATAAAGGCCTTACCTCACAAATTTTCACACACTTAGTTTTAGCTAGTCTTTAGTTTTTCATTTTCTCTAGTTTCTAGAGAGAGAAAGTTCCATACTTTCTCTCACTAAACGTTTTCTTTGTTTTTCATCTTTTAATTCAAGCTTCTTTTAATCTTTGTATTGGGGATTTCATCAATCTTATTCAAGTTAAGTTTTTAAGTTCTTTAATCTTTTTCTACTTTTCTTAGTTTATCAAAATCCTTGATCCGATTGTTAAACTCCAAACGGTTGGGATTTTTGGATGTGTTCGTGACCTTTAGCTTAATCTTTCTTGTCCCTTTTAAGCTCTAGTACGTGTATAAGCCGTAAGCTTTCCATGCTTATTGGTTAATTTCTTGTTTATGCTTATTGATTTTCGGATTTCTTCAAAGTTTTAATCATTCACAAGTTTTGTTTATTAAGTTTTAAAGTTTCTTGTTTTCAAAAGTTATCAAATTTAACCTTTTTGAAGTGTTTAGGTTTCGGATCACCTAGCTTATTTCCTTTGCTTATTGAGTTTTTAAGTTACCACCATTCTCGGAACATAATTACTTCCATCGCAAAATTGGGGTTTTAACACATTCCGACGACATCATTGGCTTAGATCGCAATAACCCACGAGGGTTTTACTTTGCGATCTGGAGGTAAACCCCCTTATTCCGATCTGGGATTGCGATCGCATATTGCGATTGCACATTCCGACGGGGTTTAGGTCCCTTTTCTAGTCGAAACTCTGGCCAATTTTTGTTCTCCATATTCTGATAGCACTAATATTCCGATCTGGGACATTCCGACAGCCTCATTCCGACAGCTTGCATTTTGAATAATCCGATGGATCTGCATTTGCAACATTCCGATGGATCACTTTAATTTTATTCCGATAGTATAATTTTTATTATTCCGATAAGAACAAGTTTTTAAGAATTAATGCAATTAAGTTTTCAAAGTAATTTTCTAATCTTTCATTTACGTTTTCAAGCACTCATTTTTAACTTGTCAATTTAGTTTAATCTTTCCAAGCTTTAATTTACTCAACGTCATTTACATTTAAGTATTATTATTTAATAATAGAAAAACAAACCAAATCCTCTTTATAACCAAGAACAAATCATTCCACTTAAGGCCGAGATCAATTCGAGAGGATATCGAGAACAATTGAACCTAGTAAAAAGACGAGTATCACGGGTATTATCGAAACCTGATATTTTAAAAGTTACGCGATTTAAAAAGTTACACGTAAAACACTAAAATAAACGCTCAATATAAAATAAAAACTTTAGCATTCTGACAACGTTGATATTTTGATATAAAAATTGAGGCTTATATTTAATAAACGTTAACGCGCTATATAAACGAACGATGCTAAAAGGTTTGTCATAAATTACAAAGAATGCCCTTTAAACAAAAAATTATTACGACGATAATAGAGAATAATATTTTTACATCATGAGAATAATACTTACGATCAATGTCTAACCTAGACATTGCCGATAAATAATAAAAAAAACATGTTATTGATAGGTTAAGGCTATAACCTTGGCGGCTAGCCGAGAATTCAATAATAATTATAATTATTTTTTTATATATTTTTTTAAAACAAACATGATAAATAAAAGTTGAATTATAAATATTGATTCGAAAATTAAGAATTGCTACAGTCGAACCACCTCAAAAGAACTCTGTCCCAGAGTTCGGTTGTTTTACACATTCGAGAAAATGCGAGAGTACTTTTAAGTTTCAAAAGATCTATACACGCTCAGAATAATTCATACAAATGTATCAAAAATATAAAAAGATTAAAGACTCATTTGTACAAGATAATAATGATATGAATAAGAATAGCGATAGAAAACGAATGGATTGTACAATCGAAGTACGAGTCAAAATGAAACGATGAATGAATGCCACATGCTTAAGCTCACTCATTTATAAATCATTAATTATATGGGTTCGTCACGTCCATCTAATTAAGATTTAGAAACAAATGGTTCGGTAATTTATAATTTGCTTGTTGAAACGAGTGACGAATTCGTCTAAACAAGATAATTATAAATTAGCCTACCTAAGAATATTGCACAAAACACGAGATCAAGGCCAAATGAAATATTTAATTGAAGAAATAATCTTTTTTTTACGGCATGATTCTTCAAAATCAAAAAGAATGATAAGAAAATCAAGAAACACAATTAAACCATGTTTCAAAGAAATAGATGCCCTAAAGTGGCACATCACGAGGTGACAAGTTAAAGTCGTACTCTAGACTATACAATGGCGGTCTGTGAAATAGCATGTATGATTTCGAAGAGCAAGATGAGTATTCAAACTCAGAGCCAGAAGATAAATAAACAGTGGAATCGGTACTTGACGGTGGGTTCACGTTTACATAAAATAGTTATAATAAAAGTTATCGAAAACTTTACCAAGACCATTGCTTCATCGACAATGTCTTAAAATAGCTCAACCTTTATATAAATAAACCCATCTTATAAACATACTATCGAAAAGCAAATATATATACCGATACATATATTTTATCAGCTTTCGGGTAGCATGAGCGCACAGATAATGTTTAAGGCAATAAAATTGTTTTATCATAAGAGCTGTTATAGTCTAGGTTTAAAAAAAAAATGACCCAGTTCTCTATAACAAATGCTCTGATACCAATCTGTAACACTCCCAAATTTCGGATAGCAGCAGAAGGGTCATTGGGAGTATTACTTTATAGAACAGCACACAAGTTATATAAAACGAACTCAAAAGAGGCGTTTCAAAAGTTTAATCCATTCAATAATTTAAAATCAAAGTTTACAAGGTCCCACAATAATGTGATAATCAACATTTTCAGAAAGATTATCAAATGGTAATCAGTAATTTATTGCCTTTAAAATATCAAATGCGACTCCATGCTCCAGCTGCTCTTTAACCTAAGTACCTGAGAAATACATGCTAAAATGTCAACACAACGGTTGAGTGAATTCATAGGTTTGCAAGTAAAAGCAGTGGACCACAAGATTTCAAGTATTCAGTTTCCAAAGTCAGATAGCATTAGTTATCACATTTAGCTCATGAAACCGAACATTAACATCCGTTATTCCGTTCAAGTTTCAAATACAGTGCGTCCAGTCGGTTTTCCGTTAAACCCGGACGGAGAGGTCAATCCCAATAGATCTATTCACAGCATTCGTGTTTACTCGACCAGTACAGTCGGTCCAAGTAATTAACGGTTCATGACTAAAAGGGATAAAATAAGCACACAGTTTAAGCACTTGCGTCCATTCGTAAAAAAAATAGCATGTATCCCCTCGCGGGTTTAATAAAACAATTAAATAAGTAAAAGCGAGGCTATGAACTCACCTTGATGATAACAATATTAAACGAGGATAACCCGAGTGAACCGATGAAATAAGATAAACCGAGAAACCATTCCATAAGCATTAAAAACCACGACTTAATAACTCGTTGATTCAACAAACACTAAATACCGTATGGTCAATGTTTTTCTTGCTCAATGTTAAATGACGAGTTGATCATTAATTGTTGATATTAAAATTGAGAGGTTTTGTGTGTGATGTTTACACTTTACACCAAAGGAAATGATAAAAAAGAAGGGGCGTTGTTTTTGTTTTTGTTTTATTAGAATGAGATATAGATATATTGAACATGATTCATTCTTCATGTGATAAAACAAAGATACATGGATATCCATAAATGTAGTTGTGACACGCCATGTTTAGGTGAGGTGGTGTGGCAATACATGTTTTTTTTTTGTTTTTTTCTTTTTAGATAAATATTAAATAAGCGGGTATTATCGAAACCCGATATTTTAAAAGTTACGCGATTTAAAAAGTTACACGTAAAACACTAAAATAAACGCTCAATATAAAATAAAAACTTTAGCATTCTGACAACGTTGATATTTTGATATAAAAATTGAGGCTTATATTTAATAAACGTTAACGCGCAATATAAACGAACGATGCTAAAAGGTTTGTCATAAATTACAAAGAATGCCCTTTAAACGAAAAAGTATTACGACGATAATAGAGAATAATATTTTTACATCATGAGAATAATACTTACGATCGATGTCTAACCTAGACATTGCCGGTAAATAATAAAAAAACATGTTATTGATAGGTTAAGGCTATAACCTTGGCGGCTAGCCGAGAATTCAATAATAATTATAATTATTTTTTTATATATTTTTTTTAAACAAACATGATAAATAAAAGTTGAATTATAAATATTGATTCGAAAATTAAGAATTGCTACATAGTACCTCTTTTGGTCAGCTAGAAGAGCTCTGTCATGGAACTCAGCATGCAATTCATTAAGAAATTCTTGACTGCTTCTGGTATCCTCTTCTATGTCAGAGTCGCTGTCCTGAAAAGAATGGTTAGCAACAAGAGCTTTTGAACCAGTGATAATGGTGGTAAACCTATCAGTCTCAAATTTGTAAATGGAGTCAATTAGCCCTTCTTCATAGTTATATCTATGATGTAAAGTTTTTACTACCCTTTAGGAAAAGAGAGCAAAATAGAGTAAGTATTAAGTGTCGGTTTAGGAAAACCAAGCACTAATGACCAATGTGGTTCAAGTTCGTTTCCCAAGGAGGCAAGTGCGTTGTGTTAAGAGATGATTAATGATGTGATTATGATTATGAGAAAAGAAAATAGAAATGAGATTAGAAAAGAATGACGGTTACGATGACGAATTAAACTAAGACGATAAAGTCGTACACGTAAAACCGTAAAAAGTAGCAAAATTAAAAATTTATCCTAAAAATTCCTAGAAAATTGCAATAAATCCTAAATAATGTATTTAGAGTTTACAAAAAATCAAAAACCACCCAAACCTTTTATGTAATTAAATAATAATTTTTTAATGCTAATTAAAGCCCAAAAATCAATTTAATTAACAAAAAGCCCAAAATGAGATTTTTTCAATTGTAAACCTCTAAAATGACTTAACTTAATTTAAAACTATTCTTGAAAATTTTAAAACTAATAAAAACTATTTAAAAACAATTAAAAACTATTTAAACTTAAAATAATTCTAAAAATTTATCTAATGACAATAAAAATATTCTAAAAATTGTAAAATTCCTAACTTAATGTATTTAACCTAAGAAAAATAAAAAAACTTGAAAAATCTAAATTTTAATTTTTAATAATAAAATAATTATAAAATAATATTAAAAATCTAAAATTTATAAAAAATTCTAAAAAGTTGCAAACTAGTTTAATTTAACCTAATAAACTAAGAAATGAAGTTAAAATTACCTAAATACCCCTAATGGGCCAAGAATGGGCCAAAAGTCTAAACAGCTAGCTTAATGGGCTTATGAAGGCCCAATAAGAAAAATGTTGTCCAAATAAGCCCAAAAACTCCTATCTGACTCAAAATTTGATTTTAAAGACAAAACTCTGAAGGCCCAAAATCTGAAAATGAGTATAAGCTAGCTTATTTCAAAGCACCTTATTCTTAATGGGCTTTTTTGCCCATTGAGCTATAAGCTGATGCCATAAGCTCAAATTAGACACAAAAGCTTCTTTTGAGTTACTTAAGAGTTCTGTAAAAAGAAATTTGAAATAAGCACAAGGAATAAGCCTAAAAAAGCAATAAGCTATCTTCACAAAACGACAAAATAGTCGTTTTCGAGTTCTAAGCCACCCCAAGAGCTGATTCAAGTTTCAAAAGCTTTTAAATGACTTAACTAAGCTTAATCAACAAAAAGTTTTTCAATAAGCACACTCAATAAGCTAGAATAAGCAAATAAGCACTTAATTAAAAGTCAACTTTATGAGTTTTCTAGCAAAAAGTCAAAGCCAAGGTCTGATAAGCTCCAGTTCAAACAAATGGGTCAAATGAGGAAGATTGATCACAAAAACTAAGTTGTTGCAAGTCTGGATAAGCCAATATGGCTTATTAATAAGCTGGATCAAAAATTACACTAGCAGGGGCTAGTTTTGGATGTTGAGCAATGGAAACTTTTTCCACTGCTTGACTTAATTGACTTTTTGTCTTTAGTGACTTTTTATTGGAATCAAGTTACAAACAAGGCACCCTTGTGATCAGTGAATCACAAGCAGTCAGAAACAACAAAGAAATCACAATCACAATCAGCCAAAGAGTGCAGTTGATTCATTTAAGCACCAGATATGCACCAGACTTGAACAAATAAGCAGTTATGGTTCAATAAAACTTTTAGCACAAATCAGCCACCCAAACTTCACCAAATGCATACACAAGCTATAATTAATTCAAATGAACAAATCTAAACAAATCTCATGCACTGATTCAAAGCTTAGATAAAAATTCAAGCACAAAAAGTTATTGATGAACTATAAACATGCAGTTATGAACACTTGCTAATGTATTTGACCACCAAGCCAAATTCAAACCCCCAAATCTTGTTAACAGGTTATATTAACTATGTTTAAACACTTTTTAGCCCTAAGCATGCATACACTCTAGGTGTTCCCAAAGTCATAGGTAAAAAACAGTCAAAACAAGCAAAATATATCACAATGTTTGATTCAAGGTTTTAAAGCCAATAACTTGCAGGTCTTAGTTCTCAACCATGTAAATAACATATAACAAGCACAAACAACAACTTTCAACAACACAATAACAACCTATGATCTTAAACAGATAATCCCAAACACCCCTTATCTTTTTCAAATCAATTTTAAACAAGTATAAGTGTAATCCAAGACTACCCAAGCCCAATCAAACACATAACCAGATGTAATATGCAGTATTAAACAAGATTAGACCATAAATTCCACAAGAACACAAGTAACACACAAAATAACCAAAAATCAATATTTTAAGCAGATTTTGAGTAGAAAGGTGCAAACCTCATGGATGTACATCCATACCCACGAATTTTGAGCTTATGTGCTAACAAGAACAAGCACAAGCTTCCACACAAACTCTTGCTAAGATGCAACAAGGTTAGAAGCAATTATATAAAAACAGTAAAGTGACAAAGCCTTGATTAATGCAACTCTTGTACCCCACACTTGATTATCCCCAAGTTATAAGCTTCACAACACCTTGATATCATAATATCAGGGTGCTATGATCAGCTTTATAGCCCAAGAATTCCAAGGTGTACCAAGAAACTTAGCAAAATATAAAGATTATAGGAAAATGTGTAAACTTTTGCACACTCCTTGTGAAAACGTTTTGAGATTCAGGTTTTAGCAAACTAAACATAAACAAGCAGTAAAGATGATTGGCACTTGACTTTTCTTCAAAGATACAAACAAAATTCATTCAATATGAAACTGGATTTACAGAACTTTGAACAAAGGAAAATTCAAGAGCAAAGAAAAAATGTAGTATCCTAAGGCCTTTAAATAGGCTTACAAGTGAACTAGGAAAGCAGAAAAACGTGAAACTCTAGCTAATGAAGTTCCAGTTATGCCCTTGAGGGTTTGAATAATCTTGAGAATCATGTGACTTTTCTTGGCGTTTTGTTGTAGCTGGCAAAGTGAAATTGCATCCAAGGGTTTGTAACAAGCTTAAAAAGTAAGCTTCAATGTGGATGGTTGGATTTCCGTCCAAGTTTTGGTAGTTTGCACAAGAGTGTGGCAGTGGAATCTCATGTGGGGTTGATGGGTGATGTGGCAAGTAGTTTGAAGGTTGGGATGTGTTTATAAGACCCTTAATCATAAATCTGCACAATAGGGTTTAATTGTTGGTAATTAACAAATGCCCAATTGAGATTATGAACATGAAGAACAAGGTTTTAATCCGTTTTTGAGTGGATTAATGTTTAAATAAGTGTTTAGGCGCCAAGGTTATTTAATAAATAAACAGGATTAGTGGAGGGCTGAGGTGGATAAATGGTGTGTTCTGATTGGTTGTAAGGGGTGAGTAGGACACGTGTAAGGGGATGGTTGGTCTATGTAACTTTCCTTGTCTGCCCAAATTAGTCCCCAGCCTTTCTTCTTTCTTTCACTTGTAAATAAATAAGCCAAAACTCGTTTTCCTTTGTAATTGAAGTTTCCAACTTCACACTTTTGCCCCAAATACTTTTTCAAAGTATTTTCAGGGGTATTTCTTGCCATTTTATGATTCTTGAAGGGATGTTTTTGGCATTTTCTTCATTGTTAATGGTCTTGACTTGTTTTTTTACTTCTTGGAGGACTGAATTTTCCAAGTCATGATTAATGAGGGACCATTTTTGCCATTTCTTCAAAGTCAAGGGTCCTTTTTGTAAAATTGACATTTATAAAGGACCAAACTTGTAAGTTCTTGTAACTTGAAGTCCTTCATGGTATGTTTGACTTTAAGGAGGACTAATATTGACAATTTAGTTTTGTTGAGGGACTAAAATTACCAATTCTTCAAAGTGGAGGGCCTTTTTTGTAATATTGACAAACTTTAGGGACCAATTTTGTAATTATGAAGATACAAGGGTTTAAAGTGTCAGTTGTTCAATATTGGAGGAACCTTCTTGCATAATCTTCAAATCTTCAAGGGTTTCTCTTGGAAAATCTTCATTAGGGCTTGGTTCATTGTGCGGCTTCGTTTCCCGTGTTTGTTTTTGCATGATTCTTGTGATCTTTTGTCGTTTTCTCAATATCCGTACCTAAAATACACAAGCAACAAACACAAGCATATATTTGGCCATTTTTATGATATTTTATGCATTTAAAGCCCTTTTTGGATGATGAGACTATGTAAAAAAGCAGTCTCATCAATCTACCAAACGGTTGGGCCAAAGTATCATTCTTGATAGAATTATTTGCTCTTAATGTCTGGTTTAGGCTAAGCCATTTTATAGGTAAACTATTGACAAATGTAGCATTAACCTCAGCCTTAGGTAGAACAACTCCATTGTTTCCCAAATCATTCAACAAAATCTTAAGCCTAGTATAAGTTTGAGCAATAGTTTCTGTTTCCAAAGCTTTAAAAGCATTAAACATAAGTCTAAGGGCTTGGATTTTGGTTTCTTTTGTTTCCTCTGGACCTTCATACCCTAGAACTAACTCGGTCCACATCTCCTTAGCAGATTTGCATTTGATAATGGACTTCATAATGTTGTTGGGTAGGCAAGAGACTATGATACTTTTGAGTCTCTTGTCCTGGTTAGCCAAACGTCAATCTGCTGGAGACCATTGCTTAACAGGCTTCTTAATGGGTCTCTCAGGGGTAGAGGAAACGACCAGTGGTACATAGGGACCATTTTCTAGGATTTCTATCAAGAAGGGTTCTAAGCCATCTAGATATATAAGAAATTCACACTTCCAACTTAAAAATTCTTCTTCATCAAACGCTGGAACATTGGACACATGTGACCCCCCACGAACATCAAGAAATTGGGGAAGGTCATCATCATTATTACCAGTGCTTACAACCGGTGTAGGCATGGTAGTAGATGTGGTGGCCGGTGCGTTGGTCGAAGTGTTACCTTGACTGGTTTGACCAAAGGGTGGTGGTATAGGAGGCATAGTTTCAGTCATATTAGGATCTTGATTTTAAAAACAAGAACGGTTTATAAAAAGTTTTATAAATCAAACCGCTCTGATACCAATTGAAAGTCCCTTAATATAACAATTGTCGAAACTATAACTCGTATAAACACAAATACATAACAAAATACTTTTCAAACGCGTAATGCTTTATTAACTATTATAAACAAAGTATTACAAAGTGCTATGAATACACCCGTTAAATGACAATAAGAATTGAACCCTAGAACAAGTAAACTTGATTCGAGACTCAAGTTTACAAGAGAACCTATGAGTCACTGGTAAACAGCTGAGGGCTCAAAGGTTCCAAAGGGAGAAAGAACTTATATATTTTATCCAAGCACAAGGGTTGAATTAACTCTTCAGTCTCACTCCTATTTATAGTGGTACGAGGTTGCTTCCTTAGTGGGAGTAGTTGATAAGTGTCATCTTCTGAGTGGAAGAGTACAACGTATTAAATGCATGTCCAAATCGAGACATACCTTTAAACAACTTTAGGTGAACAGTTCTGCCAACTGTTTACCTTTTGTCCCACTAGGTCGTACTAGGCTTTATCTTGAATCTCTTGTTTTGTCCCGCTCAAAACACTTTGTAGATTCTCCCGCCTAAACTAGAAAGGATTGGACAAGCTTTGCTTGTATCAGAATTCTAGGGTTCTTGAGTGATCTCTGAGTATTGTCAACTCAGAGATCCTTGAACATGTTAAATAAGCCAAAACTCGTTTTCCTTTGTAATTGAAGTTTCCAACTTCACACTTTTGCCCCAAATACTTTTTCAAAGTATTTTCAGGGGTATTTCTTGCCATTTTATGATTCTTGAAGGGATGTTTTTGGCATTTTCTTCATTGTTAATGGTCTTGACTTGTTTTTTTACTTCTTGGAGGACTGAATTTTCCAAGTCATGCTTAATGAGGGACCATTTTTGCCATTTCTTCAAAGTCAAGGGTCCTTTTTGTAAAATTGACATTTTTAAAGGACCAAACTTGTAATTTCTTGTAACTTGAAGTCCTTCATGGTATGTTTGACTTTAAGGAGGACTAATATTGACAATTTAGTTTTGTTGAGGGACTAAAATTGCCAATTCTTCAAAGTGGAGGGCCCTTTTTGTAATATTGACAAACTTTAGGTACCAATCTTGTAATTATGAAGATACAAGGGTTTAAAGTGTCAATTCTTAAATATTGGAGGACCCTTCTTGCATAATCTTCAAATCTTCAAGGGTTTCTCTTGGAAAATCTTCATTAGGGCTTGGTTCATTGTGCGGCTTCGTTTCTCGTGTTCGTTTTTGCATGATTCTTGTGATCTTTTGTCATTTTCTCAATATCCGTACCTAAAATACACAAGCAACAAATACAAGCATATATTTGGCCTTTTTTTATGATATTTTATGCATTTAAAGCTCTTTTTGGACGATATGTAAAAAAGAGCGGGTAACTTGACCGTTTTGGTTGTAAGTTCCCGTGGCCGCGTAGGTACTCGAAGTGTTACCACCGTTGGTAATGCACTCGGAGAAATCATGACCTCCACCACAATACATACATGAAGCCTCAACCGCTTTAGCCGTAGCGGGAGCACTTTGTTCTAAAACTTTAAATTCAATTAAAAGTCCTTTAAGCTTATCAAAGATTTTGTTTTCCAAGTTCGCCTCAATTTAGCAAGCATCGATGGTATTAGACAAAGAAGGTGAAGCCGAAGACGAAGCCTTACGAACACTCGACGTGCTACGAGGACTATACACCTTAGATCTATTCTCAGTTATCACCAAAGCTTCCTCAACCGTTTTACACAAAAAATTACCACCCGCGGCGGCTTATAGATAATCCATTTCATGATCATTAAGTCCATTGTAAAACGTGTCTATTTGATGCAAGTCGGAAAAACCGTGACGAGGACAATCATGTAACATTTCCTTAAACCTATTCCAAGCCGTCGAAAAACTCTCATTAAATTCTTGTGAAAATTTTGAAATCTCGTTTTTCAAATGCGTAGTCTTAGAGGGCGGGAAAAATTGGTTCACAAATTTCGAAACGAGATCCTTCCACGTCAATATAGAATTGGGTAGCTCTTTCTCTAACCAAATTTTAGCGGGCCCCGCTAAGGAATACGGAAAAAGCATCATCTTAATCGAGTCATTAGCAACATCCTTAAATTTGCAAGTGGCAGTAAGACGATTGAATTGGCGGATATGGTTGTGCGGGTTGTCCTTTTCATCACCACGGAATTTGTTGTTTTGGATCATCGACAACAAACCCGTTTTCACTTCAAAATTCCGCAAGGATAGCGGGAATTACAATAGCCTCTCCATAACCCTCGGTTGGTGCTTGAAGTAACTCCATCATAGTTCGAATCTCCATGGTTGGTTCTTCTCTTATGATAGGTTCGTCAATAGGAGACTCCTCACTAGAAAGATTAGGAGTAGGTGTTGAATCCTTTCGGTTTCTTCGTTTACGTGCACGTCTTGCTTGGTTGTGGGTTTGCATAAACGTCACGTACAACGAGGGGATGAGCAAAGAAGATTCTTTTTGGTGTTTTGTATTTTTCCAATTTTTTTGTGGTTTTTGATTGTTTTAACTTTTTTTTGGATTTTTGTGATTGTATTAATTAGACCAAAATCTACAAATCTCCTCCTTAATCAAATCTCTTGATTAAAGAAGCCTCAAGGAATGAAAACGATCACGTGAAGTGAACGCCTTCGATGACTTTAGAACGTTGGTGGAACACCAAAACGTTCAAGAGGGTTTAATCAAATGAAACCAAGAAAGTATATATGATACTTCGTAATACTTTGGGCAGCAAAACCCTCGATTATATTTCATTCTCAAAATACTCACAAGCAAGCGAGGAAACGAGGCGGCGCGAAGCACTTAAGAGCCTTTTTCCTTAGGGTATATTTTATAATACCCGCCTTATACCCACCTTATAGTTTGTATTTTTCAAAATCGAGCTTCACGAAAGTATTTATCTATTTTTGCCTTTTCTTTCTTTTTTGAGATTCGAATACAATGATTGGGTAATGACCTCCCAAGTCAAGGTTGTGTTTTCACACTTTTGGAGTACTTGTGAATTTATTGTTCTACGTATACAATATATTAATAATATTAAAAAAACAAAAAACCGATAATACGTATTAGTAGAGTGCTACTAATACAAATACTATTATGGCTATATATAAAAACAACAATTGCCAAATCAAAGCACAACACGCCTCCCCGGCAGCGGCACCAAAATTGATGTAGAGATTTTACTACCCTTTAGGAAAAGAGAGCAAAATAGGGAAAGTATTAAGTGTCGGTTTAGGAAAACCAAGTACTAATGACCAATGTGGTTCAAGTTCGTTTCCCAAGGAGGCAAGTACGTTGTGTTAAGAGATGATTAATGATGTGATTATGATTATGAGAAAAGAAAATAGAAATGAGATTAGAAGAGAATGACGGTTACGATGACGAATTAAACTAAGACGATAAAGTCGTACACGTAAAACCGTAAAAAGTAGCAAAATTAAAAATTTATCCTAAAAATTCCTAGAAAATTGCAATAAATCCTAAATAATGTATTTAGAGTTTACAAAAAATCAAAAATCACCCAAACCTTTTATGTAATTAAATAATAATTTTTTAATGCTAATTTAAGCCCAAAAATCAATTTAATTAACAAAAAGCCCAAAATGAGATTTTTTCAATTGTAAACCTCTAAAATGACTTAACTTAATTTAAAACGATTCTTGAAAATTTTAAAACTAATAAAAACTATTTAAAACAATTAAAAACTATTTAAACTTAAAGTAATTCTAAAAATTTATCTAATGACAATAAAAATATTTTAAAAATAGTAAAATTCCTAACTTAATGTATTTAACCTAAGAAAAATATAAAAACCTGAAAAATCTAAATTTTAATTTTTAATAATAAAATAATAATAAAATAATATTAAAAATCCAAAATTTATAAAAAATTCTAAAAAGTTTTAAACTAGTTTAATTTAACCTAATAAACTCAGAAATGAAGTTAAAATTACCTAAATACCCCTAATGGGCCTAGAATGGGCCAAAAGTCCAAACAGTTAGCTTAATGGGCTTATTAAGGCCCAATAAGAAAAATGTTGTCCAAGTAAGCCCAAAAACTCCTATCTGACTCAAAATTTGATTTTAAAGACAATACTCTGAAAGCCCAAAAGCTGAAAATGAGTATAAGCTAGCTTATTTCAAAGCAGCTTATTCTTAATGGGCTTTTTGGCCCATTAAGCTATAAGCTGATGCCATAAGCTCAAATTAGACACACAAGCTTCTTTTGAGTTACTTAAAAGTTATGTAAAAAGAAATTTGAAATAAGCACAAGGAATAAGCCTGAAAAAGCAATAAGCTATCTTCACAAAACGACAAAATAGTCGTTTTCGAGTTCTAGGCCACCCCAAGAGCTGATTCAAGTTTCAAAAGCTTTTAAATGACTTAACTAAGCTTAATCAACAAAAAGTTTTTCAATAAGCACACTCAATAAGCTGGAATAAGCAAATAAGCATTTAATTAAAAGTCAACTTTATGAGTTTTCTAGCAAAACGTCAAAGCCAAGGTCTGATAAGCTCCAGTTCAAACAAATGGGTCAAATGAGGAAGATTGATCACAAAAACTAAGTTGTTGCAAGTCTGGATAAGCCAATATGGCTTATTAATAAGCTGGATCAAAAATTACACTAGCAGGGGCTAGTTTTGGATGTTGAGCAGTGGAAACTTTTTCCACTCCTTGACTTAATTGACTTTTTGTCTTTAGTGAGTTTTTGTTGGAATCAAGTTACAAACAAGGCACCCTTGTGATCAGTGAATCACAAGGAGTCAGAAACAACAAAGAAATCACAATCACAATCAGCCAAAGAGTGCAATTAATTCATTTAAGCACCAGACATGCACCAAACTTGAACAAATAAGCAATTATGGTTCAATAAGCACTTTTATCACAAATCAGCCAGCCAAACTTCACCGAATGCATACACAAGCTATAACTAATTCAAATGAACAAATCTAAACAGGTTTCATGCACTGATTCAAAGCCTAGATCAAGATTCAAGCACAAAAAGTTACTGATGAACTATGAACATGCAGTTATGAACACTTGCTGATATATTTGACCACCAAGCCAAATTCAAACCCCTAAATCTTGTTAACAGGTTATATTAACTATGTTTAAACATTTTTTAGCCCTAAGCATGCATACACTCTAGGTGTTCCCAAAGTCTTAGGTCAAAAACAGTCAAAACAAGCAAAATATAACACAATGTTTGATTCAAGGTTTTAAAGCCAATAACTTGCAGGTCTTAGTTCTCAACCAAGTAAATAACAGATAACAAGCACAAACAACAACTTTCAACAACACAATAGCAACCTATGATCTTAAACAGATAATCCCAAACACCCCTTATCTTTTTCAAATCAATTTTAAACAAGTATAAGTGTATTCCAAGACTACCCAAGCCCAATCAAACACATAAACAGATGTAATATGCAGTATTGAACAAGATTAGACCATAAATTCCACAAGAACACAAGTAACACACAAAATCACCAAAAATCAATATTTTAAGCATATTTGAGTAGAAAGGTGCAAACCTCACCCACGAATTTTGAGCTTATGTGCTAGCAAGAACAAGCATAAGCTTCCACACAAACTCCTGCTAAGATTCAACAAGGTTAGAAGCAATTATATAAAAACAGTAAAGTGACAAAGCCTTGATTAATGCAACTCTTGTACCCCACACTTGATTATCCCCAAGTTATAAGCTTCACAACACCTTGATATCACAATATCAGGGTTCTATGATCAGCTTTATAGCCCATGAATTCCAAGGTGTACCAAGAAACTTAGCCAAATATCAAGATTATAGGAAAATGTGTGAACTTTTGCACACTCCTTGTGAAAACATTTTGAGATTCAGGTTTTAGCAAACAATAAACATAAACAAGCAGTAAAGATGATTGGCACTTGACTTTTATTCAAAGATTCGAACACAATTCATTCAATATGAAACTGGATTTACAGAACTTTGAACAAAGGAAAATTCAAGAGCAAAGAAAAAATGTAGTATCCTAAGGCCTTTAAATAGGCTTACAAGTGAACTAGGAAAGCAGAAAAACGTAAAATCCTAGCTAATGAAGTTCCAGTTATGCCCTTGAGGGTTTGAATAATCTTGAGAATCATGTGACTTTTCTTGGCGTTTTGTTGTAGCTGGAAAGGTGAAATTGCATCCAAGGGTTTGTAACAAGCTTAAAAAGTAAGCTTCAATGTGGATAGTTGGATTGCTGTCCAAGTTTTGGCAGTTTACACAAGATTGTAGCAGGGGAATCTCATGCGGGGTTGATGGTGATGTGGCAAGTAGTTTGAAGGTTGGGATGTGTTTATAAGCCCTTTAATCATAAATCTGCACAATATTAGGGTTTAATTGTTGGTAATTAACAAATGCCCAATTGAGATTATGAACATGAAGAACAAGGTTTTAATCCGTTTTTGGGTGGATTAATGTTTAAATAAGTGTTTAGGCGCCAAGGTTATTTAATAAATAAACCGGATTAGAGGAGGGCTAAGGTGGATGAATGGTGTGTTCTGATTGGTTGTAAGGGGTGAGTGGGACACGTGTAAGGGGATGGTGGGTCTATGTAACTTTCCTTGTCTGCCCAAATTAGTCCCCAGCCTTTCTTTCTTTCTTTCACTTGTAAATAAATAAGCCAAAACTCGTTTTCCTTTGTAATTGAAGTTTCCAACTTCACACTTTTGTCCTAAATACTTTTCCAAAGTATTTTCAGGGGTATTTCTTGCCATTTTAGGATTATTGAAGGGTTGTTTTGGCATTTTCTTCATTATTAATGGTCTTGACTTGTTTGTTTGACTTCTTGGAGGACTGATTTGCCAAGTCATGATTAATGAGGGATCATTTTTGCCATTTCTTCAAAGTCAAGGGTCCTTTTTGTAATATTGACATTTTTAAAGGTCCAAACTTGTAATTTCTTGTAACTTGAAGTCCTTCATGGTATGTTTGACTTTGAGGAGGACTAATATTGACAATTTAGTTTTGTTGAGGGACTAAAATTGCTAATTCTTCAAAGTAGAGGGCCCTTTTTGTAATATTGACAAACTTTAGGGACCAATCTTGTAATTATGAAGATACAAGGGTTTAAAGTGTCAATTGTTCAATATTGGAGGACCCTTCTTGCATAATCTTCAAATCTTCAAGGGTTTCTCTTGGAAAATCTTCATTAGGGCTTGGTTCATTGTGCAGCTTCGTTTCCCGTGTTCGTTTTTGCATGATTCTTGTGATCTTTTGTCGTTTTCTCAATATCCGTACCTAAAATACACAAGCAACAAACACAAGCATATATTTGGCCATTTTTATGATATTTTATGCATTTAAAGCCCTTTTTGGACGATGAGACTATGTAAAAAAGCAGTCTCATCAATCTACCAAACGGTTGGGCCAAAGTATCATTCTTGATAGAATTATTTGCTCTTAATGTCTGGTTTAGGCTAAGAAATTTTATAGGTAAACTATTGACAAATGTAGCATTAACCTCAGCCTTAGGTAGAACTACTCCATTGTTTCCCAAATCATTCAACAAAATCTTAAGCCTAGTATAAGTTTGAGCAACAGTTGTTGTTTCCAAAGCTTTAAAAGCATTAAACATAAGTCTAAGGGCTTGGATTTTGGTTTCTTTTGTTTCCTCTGGACCTTCATACCCTAGAACTAACTCGGTCCACATCTCCTTAGCAGATTTGCATTTGATAATGGACTTCATAATGTTGTTGGGTAGGCAAGATACTATGATACTTTTGAGTCTCCTGTCCTGGTTAGCCAAACGTCAATCCGCTGGAGACCATTGCTTAACATGCTTCTTAATGGGTCTCTCAGGGGTAGAGGAAACGGCCAGTGGTACATAGGGATCTTTTTCTAAGATTTCTATCAAGAAGGGTTCTAAGCCATCTAGATATATAAGAAATTCACTCTTCCAACTTAAAAATTCTTCTTCATCAAACGCTGGAACATTGGACACATGTGACCCCCCACGAACATCAAGAAGTTGGGGAAGGTCATCATCATTATTACCAGTGCTTACAACCGGTGTAGGCATGGTAGTAGATGTGGTGGCCGGTGTGTTGGTCGAAGTGTTACCTTGACTGGTTTGACCAAAGGGTGGTGGTATAGGAGGCATAGTTTCAGTCATATTAGGATCTTGATTTTAAAAACAAGAACGGTTTATAAAAAGTTTTATAAATCAAACCGCTCTGATACCAATTGAAAGTCCCTTAATATAACAATTGTCGAAACTATAACTTGTATAAACACAAATACATAACAAAATACTTTTCAAACGCGTAATACTTTATTAACTATTATAAACAAAGTATTACAAAGTGCTATGAATACACCCGTTGAATGACAATAAGAATTGAACCCTAGAACAAGTAAACTTGATTCGAGACTCAAGTTTACAAGAGAACCTATGAGTCGCTGGTAAACAACTGAGGGCTCAGAGGTTCCAAAGGGAGAAAGAACTTAGATATTTTATCCAAGCACAAGGGTTGAATTAACTCTTCAGTCTCACTCCTATTTATAGTGGTACGAGGTTGCTTCCTTAGTGGGAGTAGTTGATAAGTGTCATCTTCTGAGTGGAAGAGTACAACGTATTAAATGCATGTCCAAATCGAGACATACCTTTAAACAACTTTAGGTGAACAGTTCTGCCAACTGTTTACCTTTTGTCCCACTAGGTCGTACTAGGCTTTATCTTGAATCTCTTGTTTTGTCCCACTCAAAACACTTTGTAGATTCTCCCGCCTAAACTAGAAAGGATTGGACAAGCTTTGCTTGTATCAGAATTCTAGGGTTCTTGAGTGATCTCTGAGTATTGTCAACTCAGAGATCCTTGAACACCAGTACATTCCTTCTACATCCCATCTATTCATAATCGCTGGTAAGTATTACTTCAGATTGTCTTCGACTTCTCTGACGTTGTCTTTGACTTGAATGTTCTTGGTATGCCAGCTGAGGCTTTGCTTTCCGCTGGTCTGGTCTCTATCGCTGGTCCTTACAGCGATCAGTAACACTTAGTCTAATATAAATAAATCTAGACTGGGCCATAGTTAAAAATTTCATTAGCCCAACATGCATGCACAAACAACATAATCCACAATGATTCGTTAACCAAATCACAAAAGAACTAAAAAGACAAATCATAGATCATGAAGGTAATTTAGATTGGTTTGGAAAATTTCACAAAATTGTGACAAGTAATGTCACTGCAATCCTTCATCACGTCAAACTTAAGAGTTATTAAGTTTCATCACAATACTACAGTACCAGTCTAGATAAGTTCAGTTACAACAAGGAAAATAAAGAAAACACAAGGAAACTAATCACGCGGTGATCCACGTGGCTTCTTATACATCAGCTCATAATCACTGTTGCTATCTTCATCATCAGATTCTTCTTCATCTTCTCCTTTCCATTATAGCCTGATCCTCCACATGGCTTAACCAATGAATGAGTCTCCACACGACTTGGCACTTCACGAATCCTCACACCCTGACTTGGATAAGATCTCACTGATACATCCCACACATTCACCCTTGTAATCCTTGCTTGATCCTCTTGAAACCTCTCAAATTGAGCACTCAGATTCATCACCATCGATCGAAGACTAGCAATCTCATCCATCTCTCTAGATCTAACAAACTCTGACCTCCTCACACCAGATACAAACCTATCAAACTGCTTCTCATTCTTTTCAAATCTCTTGATCACACGAGTCTCAACTACATACCTTTCAAACAAAGATCTATCAAACTTTTTAAGAAACCAACGAATATCATCATAAGATCTAGGACCAGGGCAATACACTTTAGCTATATTCTCATGGAGAGATCGGGCACTAGCAGCATTGCTTGACTCAGCGTGGAAATCATCTCTAGTACGGGCAATCCTAGGCAAACTACTCATATAAGCATCACAAGTAGGCATAGAAGAATGAATAATAGGTCGCACATAACTACCTTGAATAATCTCAGGCTCAGTCTGTCCTACAGCATCAGGAGCAATCCCATCATCAATATACTCATAAGGCTCCTCATCATCACTAGCAACAAAATTATCTACTTCCCTATCTCATGTTATATCATTCACCTCTATCCAATCATCATCATGCGGTAAGTCGGCCATTTTCTACAATTATAGGAACTTCGAGGATACTTAAGGTCATTGTTTAAAATTATAAATGCCATGAATGAGCATGCAAATGTTATACGTATGCCATGATATGCAATGCGATGCAAATGATAATTATGCAATGCTCGCAAAAACAAAATATGATAATGACAAACACTCAGCGCACTTTCAATAACATCAATACAGTATCATAGTATTTACTTAATAAATACTTGGGAATTCATTTCAGTTTTGAGGATACATCTAAAATACAAAACAAAAACTAAATGTGATCTTACCGGAGCGTTGCAGAGAAGTTGTGTGCTTTTGAAAAATAATTTTGACACCAAAGTTATAGTTTAGGACATTTTTCAAAATCGACCAAGTTCTCTATAACTTGTAGCTCTAATACCAATCTTTAACACCCCCAATTTACATTGCACAGCGAAAATACACAATTGGGTGCTAAACACAAGTATCATCACACAAGGTATATTGAACGACTTAAAATGAGACGTTTACACATAAAAGATAAATAAGATTTTACAACATTGTCTAAAACATTCATTTCATCCCATAATATACTAAATCAACATCAGAGTAAAGCGTTTAGTCCCCCACGGATCTCGACCATCAAACCACAAAGTTTTAGTATAGTACACATGACATTAACCAAATTGTTCATAAGTAAAAAGGGAAAGAAAAGGTTTTAGACCACAACACATCAAAAGAAAACCCACAACATTCCACAGCCATGCTCCGCCATGGTTCACCTTCGATTACCTAAAACACATGCTTAAACGAGTCAACAATAATATTGAGCGAGTCCATAGGTTTAGCAAATCACATTTGAACACAAGAGTAAAATCAATCATAATCATTTAATAGAATTGTCGTGCACACAATATAAATATATAGGAAACTCATCTTATAGCCGAAGATATAAAATTGTATTTACGCTCATGACACCGACCTCTTAACCAATTAGCCACCCACGTAAAATTCCATCATGACTAGATAAAACCATTACCCCTCTAGGGTATTAGTTGCTAGATATATACCCACATCTCATTCATCATAATTACCCCTCCAAGAGATTAATCACCGTACAACTCTTGAACGAGATAGGGTGATTAACCCCGTAGTACTACCATTTGAATAAGAGGCTATTCCTAACTCACAACATCAAGTTGAAAATAGTTAACAGTTCATGAAATTAGGGTCTTTAGCAACAAGGTACTCAATACAATTCAAGACAACATTCGGGTCCAAACAATCAATCATGACTTGTGTTCATTTTATTTCAAATAGCATGTATCCCCCTTGCGGGTTTAAAATCATTTAATAACTAGTATGGAGCGAGGATACAGACTCACCTTAGTATAAGAGACCTAGCAAGAGGATCGTCAATGATAAGTGATGCCCGTCAAACACGAGAACAACAACCTATCAAATAAGGCGCGTTCATTAATAATAGACTCGAGTATAAACCATACTTAATAACATCAAACTCAAAATCATAAAATCACGACAAACCCGAAAGAAAACAATACAAGTGATACTATTATACTCTTTTATATGTTTACTTTATTAATCTATACTCTCGATAAAAATCTGTCGGCACATACCAAATGTACAAGCTCATTTATCTCACTTAGACACGTCAAAAGTTTATGAAACGACTCGAGGAACTCACTTACTATCTATAGAAAGTCCTCCAAAAAGTTTGTCAAATGTTTTTACTTCTAAGATCCCCTTCCCGACACATCTTTGAACTATAAAAATAGGACAGTTTTACGTCTTCGATTCATACAACCATTTTGACCTCTCTAAACAGCTTCGTTTACAAAACCGACACTTAGGTTTGAAAATATACTCTCAAACCAAACTTAAAAAAGCCCTTGAATCATTTTAAAACTCATTTTATAGTCCCATAGATTCGATCCAGATATCGATGACAACTTCGAATTGTGTCGATACTCGTCTCCCGGTACACGAATAATCAAACTATCATAACTTCCTCCTCGTTTTGAGTTAGAAGCTATAATTTATATCAAAACGAAGCTAACGAAAATATATACGATATTATCTCGTTATTTAACAATAATCCAAACATAAGATGTAAAATCCATGATTTTACCATGATAAAATGTAATAAAAGTTTACCCAATAATACTAGAACATTTCTCATGTACTCTATTTCCATATATATATGAACATGTTTTGAGTGTGCTTATAAACTTATATGCTTTTACAAGTAATTACATGACATTTACTTTGTAATTAAAACATGGGCAAATAAAATACATACACTCTGAAAGGTCGCACAATCTGCGTAGCGACAGTTTAAAATTTTAATTTCATAATCTATTGTTGAGAGATACTTGATAAAACGATTTATTGAATTGTTTAATATTTTATTTTAATAATATAAGGAGAGATTAAATGAGAAGTTATTTTTATTAAAACGATATACTTTTTGAAACAATAAATAATCGTCATTTAATTGAACGAACACATTATTCATAACTATAAGTCATATAAATACTCCATTTTATTGAAGATGTCATTTTAAGATCAATGGAGCAACTGTCGTAAGACGAATCTAATTTTATAAAATATAAACGAGCCCCGAACCAAGTATTAACGAAAGTTATAATAAAATTATACTCTAGTCCCTGCATTATCAGGAACCTTCCACTTTGTATTTAAATAGTTCATGTTAAAAGGAGAGTTAGGGTTTCCCCTCATTTAATAATAACCCTAACCCTAAACCTAAAACACACATACACACATCTAAAAGTGGCAGCCGCCACTTTTTCGGCGAGTATTCCGGCCACCAGAAAATATTTCCACCGCCACCTTTAATTCATAGATCAAGCAGATCTATATATATATTCACTATCTGAACCACCTTATCACTCCAGCCGCCACCATCATCATATACAACAGCCACCAGTCGTCACCCATTTCGTGGCTCCTAGCCACCACAGTAGTGTTATCTAGCCGCCACTGTTTGAACCACTTTCACCACTCCACCCTACTGCCACCAATCGTGGTGCCTTATGACCACCACGTCCAGCCACCATCACCACCACGCTGCCACCCTTCATCTGGATGAGGCTACCACCACATCCGTGGTGGTTACCACGCTGCTGTCACCACCTTCGCAGCCACCTGCTGCCATCATCACCACCATATTCCTCCACCCCTCACGACATCACAACCATAACCACCATCGTGGCATGTAGCCACCATCAGATTTAATGGATCCGACCACCAACCGTGGTCCCCTCATCAAATCACCATCAGCCGCCACCAGGGGTAATGGTGTTTGTTTATAATCAGGAGATGTTTGTTGCGACTAGGTGAAGCCATCATCACCATCCGTAAGAACCACGGGTGCTTGTTTCTGCGTTTACAAGCCCACCAGGGGCGTTTGGATCTACAGTTAACAGCCACCTTAGAGGGTGTTTGGTTTTGGGCAGTGAAGTACATAAGGGTGCGTTGGGTTAGCCGAAATCCATACGGACGTGTGTGGATCTGCTGTTAGGAGCCACATGTATGGCGTTTGGGTCTGAGATTTGCAGCAATAGCTTCGGGGGTGTTTGGATCTGCTGATTAGGGTGTGTTTGGGACTGCAGATTGGTCTAAGGGGCTGTTTGGGATTAACAGCAGACTTAAGGGGGCGTTTGGGACTGCTGATGATGACTAGTGCATGTTAGATTGCGGACTTGTAACGATAGGGGTATGATTCGGTTGTAACATAAATCTGCATATAGTAATATTACCACCGTTAGTTGTAATATTTCCACCGTTAGTTATATATTACCACTGTTAACTTTAAAGTTACCACCGTTAGCTTTAATATTAACCACTGTTGCCACTGTTTTCATTAATGTACCCACTATTTTCTTAAAAGTAACCACTGTTGGCTTTAATAGCCACTGTTGGTACACGAAGGACTATTTTAACGATTTTCGGAATAGAAATATTACATTTTTACCTACGGGAAACATGTTTTAAATCGAGATAAAATTACTAAAATTCCTTATTAATTATTTTTGAAATCTAATAAATTATTTAATAAATTTAATAATATATTTACAAAGACTACAATATCGTACATGTTTTATAAACATCGGTGGTACATGGAAACAGTAAACGAACAACATGCACACTAGACCATCGTCAAAACAGTATATATATAAATAATTAAATATAATGTGATATATTAATAACAAGATTGAACGTACGACTAATTAAACTACATGCAATTATTAATCATGCATATACTGAGACCTACTCAATTACTTAGGTATTCGATGTACTGTGTGCTTTGTGACTTGTATACTTGATCATCCTCGAGCAGTATTATTCAGGTGAGTTCATAGCCTCACATTTTAAATCCATTTATGTTTTTACTATCCCGCGAGGGGGAGACATGCTACTAAAGAACTTTGACTTGTTTTGACAATATGATTGTAACATATTTTATTGAACGCAAACTGAACTGTTGTATTTAATTACATTTGCCTATTGTAGAAACTGTTAAAATTATTGCAATTTCCCCGAATGTTATAAATAGATCTATTTGGGATTGACGATCCCCATCTAGGTGAGTAGCGCTCACTATGCCTTGGCCGAGACAACAGATGTATACCATGTTGGAACTGGGATTGGAAGCCTTTTTGTAAGGCACCGGGTTCTCATATGTTGAGAACTATGGAAAGTTAAGCTTCAATTTTGAGCAATAGGAGAAATGTAATTACTTTATAGTATATAGCTTTGTGCAATGATACTGTTTGTAATGTTTGCGTTCATAAACTAAATTTTATACTGCTTAGTACATCACCATATGGAATAATTGGAAACTCTAAACTTGATTTTTATATCAAATATTGTATAGCACTATGTAGGACAATTTACAGTCCTAAACGGTGATTTTATAAAACTCTATGAATTCACCAACTTTATGTTGACTGTTTTAAGCATGTTTTTCTCAAGAAATTAAGCTGGATTATTTGAGCATGGACTTAGCATCATTTAGCAGCATAAAAATAACTAGGGATCTATCTTTTTACTGCGATATATGTAACAATTTGTTAATGCAAAGCAATGCCTAAAAACATTGTTAGTATTAATTAATCTTTCCTAGTTTTGATCACGACAAATTACAAAGACATTTATTTTCAAACACAATCATAAAACGAATTATCTAACAAACACTACATCAATGTAATAATCATTACACTAACATATCTTAATCATGCTTAGTGATCATAAAAGTGATTAGCCTTAAAACTCACTTTCGTCAAACATTACAAAAGATTTTTAATAAACTTTATTTTTAAAAAAATGTTTTATTAAAATGAAAATGCAAATTTGAATATGGCATATTCCATATGCCATAAGAATATCCTTTGAAGGTTTAAACAAACCTCAGATATTTCAAATTCACTAAAGGACAAAAAGAAGCGGACTCTACGTCGGCGGTACCTTAGCACCTACGAGGGTTCCTTATTGATAAGGAACAGCGAGCTCCAATAAGGAATCGCGGCCAGATATAGCCGTTGGATGTTTTGTCCTATAAATAGTGGATCAAATCTACATTCTCATTAAACCTTTTTGGACATCTTCTTCAGCCTTCTTTCTCCTTTCTCATCCTAGTCATTTGTAAATGATCACTTAATGTGTTAAGTATGTTTACTCATAATTATCCTCTTGATCTCCTTCTTTACCTTGTCCAAAGAGAAGATCACTCACACACTTGTGATGTGATTAAAGATGTAGCATTGATGAAGATTACCTTCTGCTAAAGATCTAGTCATGTTCATCACTTGTTTATTTGTGTCTTGTGTAAATCCAATGTATTTGTGAATACTTGGACTAGTTGTGTTCATCCAAGTTATTTGTGAATACTTGGATTAGAGTTGTGTACATCCATTGCACATGTGTGTGCTTGGATTTATGTTGTGTAGATCCAAGCTACATGTGAGTACTTGGATATGATTAGTTGAGTTGTAATTAGTTGTGTTAGTTCTCACTAAACTATAAAGTGATGTGGTTGTGTCTTGTGAGTTCTCACTAAACTATAAAGTGATATGTAGTTGTGTTGTGTGAAGTTATCACTTAGCTTCAAAGTGAAGAGTCGTGAAGATTGGTTATAGCTTTGGATTAGAACTCGACATCTAGCCTTGTGTCGGAAAATGGTGAAGTAGGCAACGTTGTGAAGATTGGTTATACCTTTAGATTAGAACTCGACATCTAGCCTTGTGTCGTAAAAGAGTGAAGTGGGCGACGTTGTGTAAATTGGTCCTAGCTAAGATTAGGTCTCGACATTTAGCTTAGTGTCGAAAATAATGTAAGCGACGTTGTAAGGTTTTCTCCGCCAAGAAGGGAGCTTGTGGATATAGTGGAAATCTCGAGTAAGGTGTACTCGAGGAGTGGAGTAGGAACGAGGATAGAGCCTCTTTGCCGAACCACTATAAATCTTGGTGTCTTCCTACTAGGTTGTTTCTTTCCTTACTCTTTACTTACATTTATTATTACTACACTTACAATACATTGTTAATGCATTAGAATTGAACCTAATCATTATGCAACTAGCTTTCAAGTAAAAGATAATTTTGTGCACTCACCTAATTGAAAGGAATTTTAATTAGGAGATAAACCGATGAGAAACTATTCAACCCTCCTTCTAGTTTCTAAAATTGGTATCAGAGCGATGGTGACACAAGATCTTTGAAGTATATTGTACTTTAAAACTTGGATCGATCCATTGTCTCCTCAAATTAGAAGGTTAAGTTGTACTGAAGTTTTTCTTTGGTTAAAACTATTTTTGTTGAAAATAAGCCTTTTAAAATGTTAATTGCATATTACTTAAATTAGTAGTATTAATGCATTTTAGATTTACTCTCGAAAGGTATCTACTAGTTTGCATCTTGTTATGTGTAGGTACTCATGAAGATAAATCATTCTATTGATTGTGGATTGAGTTACTTACACTTGTAGAAGACTCATCTTCTTTGATTTCCAACATCATTGAATGATGATATCAAGATGGGTAGAAGTGATACTAGTCTTTGAAGACTTAGTAGTCACTATTAGTCATAGATGGGCTTTGCATCGATTCCTTGAAAGCTTAGAATGCTATTTATGGCCAAGGTACGCTTTCGTTTTTCCACACGCCCTATTGATCATTCTTTTGATCATTAATTGACTATATTCTTGTTCTTAGCATCCTTGCCTTGACATTTATTTGTGGTTTGTGATTCTTTTATTTTTCCCTCTCACAGATGTAGGGTAAGTTAGTAGAAGCTTAAAGTATCAAGCATGATTTCTATGGTTTTCACTCTTACGGTTAGTAAGCCCTAGATAATGTGTAACTTGTGCAATTAAGCTCATCTCTAGGATGATTAGTGAATCCCTTGAGATACCAAACTACTTCATTAAGTTGTGGGTGGATTTTACACATTTAGAATTGAAATATTCCAAGGATATTGTTATTGTTAATTCTAGCAATAATTATCCGATCATGTGGGAGAGAAAGTGAATCTATACTTTGCTCATATTTTGAAATAGAATAAGACTACTCTTGAAAATGATCTTATTCTATGCATCAAAATTGCTTGGTTTAATTCATTACCAAAGCCGTTTAGACTATCGCCAAAAAGGCACGTCTTAAACCACTATATATGACACAAGCTCTTCACATCATCAATTTGAAGAATGTCCTTTGTCCTTTGAGAAATGTCCTTGGTCTTGATTAAATTATCTTGACTCCTCTCCCTTTGCCTTTTTCCTACGAGTAGTCGTTTGTTTAGATCTTTTCCTATCTCGATTCAACTCGTAATCCTTCAACAAAGAATTATTACCTAGTGTTGTGGTGGTCCAATAATATCCTAAAAGGTTTAAGATATATTTTTAAGTATTTTAAAATTTTTGGTTTTCAAAAATTCATCGTTTTTCTTTGATAAAAACCTGCCTCTGTAGGCAATTCTTTATCTCGGCGGCTCAATAGCGCGGTTCCTTATCGATAAGGAACCGCGGGCAGTAGCTTTTGTAAGAGCGCCGGTTTTATTAAAATAACTTTTTCAAACTTGTCTTTCTCTCTCCTTCACACACAACAAACGTTTTTCTCCATTTTTCCACCATTGTTGAAGCTTCAAAAACCCTCAATCACTCAAATTAATTGATTCAGATTCGTGGGTTTCACTCATCCATCATCCAAGATCAACTAATTGTAAGTTATTTCTTTCAATTTCATCTAATTTGTTCTAGGGCTCATACATTCATAATTGGGGATTTTTATAATTGACATTGAATTGGAACCTTACTAGGAATAAGAGTTGACATAGCGTTGTTACTATGATTCCTTAGGTTCATATTCATAGAGATTTCACTAAAACCCATTTGTAGAACAAATCATAATTTGACTAAATATTTTGGTTGATTGATGGAATTGATATGAACCTATGAAAAAGTTGGTAATGGCATTGTTAAATGCTTACCTAAAAACCTTGTTTTTGAAAAACCAATGTTCTAGTTCATTGTTGATTTTACATAGTTCATATGTTTTGATCAATGATGAAATGGGTACATTGTGAACATGAGAATGACAATGATTAATCCGTTTGTTTGTCAAGCTATTGATGAAACACATACTCATCTTTTAAAATTTTGATTTTGATTTTTCATATGAGTGATTGGAAAAATATCTTTGTTTGTTGTATTTAGGTACTAATCATGCCTCCGGAATATCAAAGAGATCATCAAAAGACTAGACGATATATGCCAAACCTTTCTAAAATTGTTGCTTCTATCCGACTTCAAAACACCTATTCGCCTATTTTAAAACTTTGTTTCCATGAAGGTAGAACTGTTGATGAAGAAATTACAGGTTATGAATATATCAAATCTATGTTTGAGCCTACGGGGTTTGATTGTTTGCTTTACATAGATGAAGTGATATATCCCCTATTTCTTTTGGAGTTCTTTAGCACCTATTCTATCTTTGAATGCAATGGTAGAATATTCGTTAGGTTCTTATTGAATGATCAAGTCATTCAATACTCTCTTGAAACCTTTGGTCAAATTCTTGGTGTGCCATTTGAGGGTACTTGTCATTTCACAGACAAATGGAGACTTGATGCTCTCTATGAATCCAACGATAAACCACCAAATGACAAATATGAAGTTGACCTCGATTTTATCCTTGAAATCATTTCCAAAGAGCGTGCTAGAAACGTTGTGAGAAGCCTTCATTCTAATAAAAGACGTGTAAATCGTTATAAGGTTCTCTTAAGCGACCTTAAGGATTTTATGATTCGTTGGGCCGAGATCCTTAGGGAGAATGTATTTTGTCTTGGTGGGAACAGGGATCACATTCCGGCATGTATGGTGCATATGTTATTTTCCATCTTTACCGAAACCAAGTACAATTTGGAATACTATATCGCTCGACGAATTAATTATGCTCTTTCCAAACCCAAAACAAATCTACCCTATGCTATGCTTCTTACTCGCCTCTTTAAGAGGGTTGTTCATGATTTCCCCTTCCTTGACTTCTCTCGCTTTCAACCGGTTCAACGGGTGATGTTACCTATTCAAGAGGTATATGAAAGAAAGCCTAGAAGTGATAAAGGTTCGAGAAAACATAATCAACAAGAGTTCGATGAAGAGGACTTTGATATGTCACCAAGTGATGGCGGTGACATAGGTACTAGTGCTCATGTCGGCTCTTCAAGTAACTCCCGTCAATCCACAAACTCATTCGTGGATGGACTTGAAGACTTAGCTCCTCCTCCTCACCATTCCACTAGTGAAGTACCGGAAGACCTCAACATGGAGTGTCTCTACCGTGAAAATCTTAGGACTCGAGGTGAGTTGTTTGAACATCGAGTGGAGTCAAGAAAGGGATTCAAATACTTGGGGAATTTGATCCATGTATTTGGCAAGAAAAGAAGATAAAGACTTTGATTTAATTCAAGGAGAACATGTTGTTGAACATGCTATGTGTCGAACATTTACTTTCTTTTCTTTTATGTGTGTGTATTAACTATTACTACTTGTTTGGATTGCTAACTATTTTAATCCTTAATTAATTGTGTAATTGCTCGTTCGATTTACAATGCTTTGTGCTCATTATGTGTTTGTTAGCCTCCTAGATTTTGACTTATAGTTAACTTTGTCTTGATATTTACCTGTGTGAAATTTGGGCTGACCAAAGTTTAAGGGAGTGCACTTTTCTGTCACGACTGGACGCGGTTCCATATCGAACCTGCGGTTCTTTAGCGATAAGGAACCGCGCACCCTACGTAAGGAACCGCCTGTTCCTGTTTTAACAGAATCTTTACTTTATACTGTTTTCTTTAATCTGTGTAAAACTTTGATAAAACTTTTGCAAAAACCTGCACTTTCCTAAACTAGGCTACCTAATTTCATTGTTCACATAAAATGATTTTAACCTATTACTAGTTTGGATCATCCCCTTCTCTTCTTAAACCCTCTTTTGTTGATTGTGTTCTTCATCCCTTCAACTCTTCTATTAACCTCAACTTTCAAACATGGTATCCACTAGAACATCCAACTCCTCCAAAACATCCTCATCCAAAAGAAGCCTTAAGGTGAATCTCAAATCCTCTAAACTTGGTTCTCCATCTTCTTTCAAACCAAAAAGTGAAGCCTCACCTATCCTCATCTCCTCATCACTTTCACCACCACTTGCCTCATGGCAAACAACCTCAACACATGGTACTAACCATTCACATGGTTCTACCTCCTCTTCATTCCAATCAAGAATGAATGAGTTTTCCTCTATACTCATTTCTAGCCCTCACTTAAATGTGAATGCTCAACCACAACCTCATCAAAGGATTCCCTTTGTTTTTTAGCCTCTTCCCTTTACTCCACCAAATTCACCCATCTCACCTATTTCACCCTTGGATACCATGCCTTCTCCTCATCCTCCTACCACCAACACTACTCTCTTGGGTGTTCCCATTTCCCATCTCTTGGGTGATCCACACTTGTTTGATTTCTTCATGCACAATGGAACTAATTGCCCTTGTTGCTTGATAACTTTCACCTCATTGATATCTTAAGGTTAGAAATGATTGGGGCTCACATTAAGTTGCAAAGATTCCTGTTGAACCTATTTGATAATCCTCCACTTCCTAGGAGATAAATGAAGGACTTTAAAATTAACATGCTTTTCAAAAGAAGATCAAGCTAAAAGAGAACTATGAACTCAAGACCTAGTTGTTAGCTATCTTTGTAGTAATTAATTATCTTTTTAATTCTTGTATTTCCTTTCCTTTCCCTCATGATTTTCTCATGTGGATGATTTATGGATTTAGTTTTTATGTGCTTTAATCTATGTGATCACATTAAACAACTTCAATTTATTTAAAATTGAACCTAAATCTATTACAACCTCTAAAAACTTGACATAAAATTAGACCAAAATGTTATTTAAATGTTTTGTCGCCCTTTGTCAAGACATTCTTTGTGAATGTGTTGCTTTTATGCAACCCTAGCATACTCTAGTGCTAAAAGAGGTAAAAATTCAAGATTTACAAAATTTTGAAAAAGTCTTATCTTTCTCCAAAACTTTTGAAGATCTGGTTTTGCAGTCCACTGGACGCGGTTCTCAAGCCTCCAGGCGGTTCAATATCGATATGGAACCGCGGTCTTCTTTAAAGAACTGCGCCCAGTAAAGCTGATTTTGGCTTATTTTTGGTCTTTCTTCTTTGACCAGTGTTTTGGTTAAGATTATTTGTTTACCCAATTTGGCTAAACATTTTCTAAAACCTTTCTTTTTCATTTCAAATCTTTGCCGTGTATATTCTCTTTAAATTCTTCTCTTTTGGGAGCTCTTTCCTTCATCCCTCATAATGCCTAATTCTTCATTCTCTAACCTTGACATTTCTTTGTTACACACTTCCCAACCTAAAGCTTCTTCTTCTAAGCTTTCAAAGAAATCGAAAATCTCGGTTAAACCCATTTGGATAAAAAAGAACAAGAATCCTCATGATTCTTCTTCTCCAAAATCCTCCAAGAATTCCTCTTTCTCTCCGATTCAATATTGAAATGAGACTTACTCTATAAATCCAATTACCAGAGTAAAAGAAATTCTTCCACCACCACCTAAACCTTTAAACTCTCCTCAACTCAATGACCTATTTTCTTTCCCTAACCTCACTAGGCATTGTGAAAACATCTCTTATCCATTATCTCCCTCCCCACCAACCTCTAATCTTGATGGACCTCCCCTATCTAACGACTTTGTTTTGCATCACGGTTCCTCGTGAGCTTGTTGTCGTTTTCAACAAATTGAACTTGCTCATATCTATGACAAGCTAAATTTTCTTGAATTCCTCCTCACTCGACCTCCTCTCAAAGTTTTCGTTCCCGCGAACAAAACTTCGAATGATGCTTCGTCGTCTTTCTTTTCCAACTAAGGCACTTTTTGTACTTTAGTTGTTTGAGTCAATAAATTTTAAGCAATTTTGGAAGATTATCACTATTAGAGTAGCTTATGCTTTGTGGTCTATATTCCATATTTTTTTTGTTTTAAATATTCATATTGTGTATATGAATATTTATCTTGTATGTTATTTCATATTTTTGTAATATGAATGTTATGTGTGTTATCTTTCCCTCTAATTCTATTTCACACATTTGTTAAAGAGTTGACTATGGTTAAAACGTAAAATTAATTATGGGTAATCCCATAAATTTTAAATTTTAACCCATTGATATTTTAAATCATCTTTGATTGGTTTGGATTTTTCTTCTCTTCCTTTATTCCACCAATTGAACTATGATGTTGTCAATACACACTCTTTGGACATACTTAGCAAATGCTTTCTTCTAATTTAAGATTTCTTTTCCTTCTCCCTCTTAAGTTAGTTAGTAAGTAGTGCACATATATACATTGGTGTTTCTTTTCTTTCTTCTAACCTTTGTGTAGCATGTCACCATAGCTCATTGACTTGGTGCCCCAAGCAAGGGGGAGTAAGCACCAAGGTAGAGCTACAAGCAAAAGTCCGGTTCTTTTCTTCTTCAAAGACTTGTGCTAACCTTTTTGCTTTGACAAAGGGGGAGAAATGATAGTGATAAACTCGTTAAATAATTCGAATAAACTTGTATTTTACGTAAATGAGTTTATAGTTTGTCGTAATAAAAAAAGGGGAGATTGTTAATGCAAAGCAATGCCTAAAAAACATTGTTAGTGTTAATTAATCTTTCTTAGTTTTGATCACGACAAATTACAGACATTTATTTTCAAACACAATCATAAAATGAATTATCTAACAAACACTATCATCAAGGTAATAATCATTAGACTAACATATCTTAATCATGCTTAGTGATCATAAAAGTGATTTGCCTTAAAACTCACTTTTGTCAAACATTACAAAAGATTTTTAATAAACTTTATTTTTAAGAAAATGTTTTATTAAAATGAAAATTCAAATTTGAATATGGCATATTCCATATGACATAAGAATATCCTTTGAAGGTTTAAACAACCTCAGATATTTCAAATTCACTAAAAGACAAAAAGAGTGGATTCTACGCTGGCAGTACCTTAGAACCTACGACGGTTCCTTGTTGATAAGGAACCGTGGGCTCTAATAAGGAACCGTGACCAGATATAGCCGTTGGATGTTTTGTCCTATAAATAGTGGATCAAATCTTCATTCTCATTAACCCTTTTTGGACATCTTCTTCAGCCTTCTTTCTCCTTTCTAATCCTATTGTAAATGATCACTTAATGTGTTAAGTATGTTTACTCATGATTATCCTCTTGATCTCCTTCTTTACCTTGTCCAAAGAAAAGATCACTCACACTTGTGATGTGATTAAAGATGTAGCATTGATGAAGATCACCTTCTCCTAAAGATCTAGTCATGTTCATCATTTGTTTATTTGTGTCTTGTGTAAATCCAATGTTTTGTGAATACTTGGACTAGTTGTGTTCATCCAAGTTATTTGTGAATACTTGGATTAGAGTTGTGTACATCCATTGCACATGTGTGTGCTTGGATTTATGTTGTGTAGATCCAAGCTACATGTGTGTACTTGGATATGATTAGTTGAGTTGTAATTAGTTGTGTTAGTTCTCACTAAACTATAAAGTGATGTGGTTGTGTCTTGTGAGTTCTCACTAAACTATAAAGTGATATGTAGTTATGTTGTGTGAAGTTCTCACTTAGCTTCAAAGTGAAGAGTCGTGAAGATTGGTTCTAGCTTTGGATTAGAACTCGACATCTAGCCTTGTGTCGGAAAATGGTGAAGTAGGCAACGTTGTGAAGATTGGTTCTACCTTTAGATTAGAACTCGACATCTAGCCTTGTGTCGTAAAATAGTGAAGTGGGCGACGTTGTGTAGATTAGTCCTAGCTAAGATTAGGTCTCGACATGTAGCTTAGTGTCGGAAAATAATATAAGCGACGTTGTAAGGTTTCCTCCGCCAAGAAGGGAGCTTGTGGATATAGTGGAAATCTCGAGTAAGGTGTACTCGAGGAGTGGAGTAGGAACGAGGATAGAGCCTCGTTGCCGAACCACTATAAATCTTGGTGTCTTCCTACTAGGTTGTTTCTTTCCTTACTCTTTACTTACATTCATTATTACTACAATTACTATACATTGTTAATGCATTAGAATTGAACCTAATCATTATGCAACTAGCTTTCAAGTAAAAGATAGTTTTGTGCACTCAACTAATTGAAAGGAATTTTAATTAAGAGATAAACTGATGAGAAACTATTCAACTCCCTTCTAGTTTTACACAATTGATATTCAACGATTCAAATGATTGTACTAATTTAATGTTTGTATCAATTATATTTCAAAAATCAAATAATTATGATCGATGCTTTGTATGCCATTTGTTCTACGATCCACCAAAGTGATACCCGATTATGGGGTTGTCACAGAATGGTATCAGAGCTTTTGGTTATAGTGAATCAGATAAAAAATAAAATTGTTTTTTTGATTTTATTAATTGAACTATAACCGGATTAAAATTTCAAAACTGGGTTTTTAAGGGGACATACTTAGAGAGCATATAGCGTAGAGAGCATGCATAACTATATGATTTAAATGCGCTTTTATGATTCTATGCATTTATAATTGTTGATGGTAATAGATACTAACTCTGTACGTATTTACGTATTACGATTATTTAATATTTATTATAAAAATATTAAAATACTCAAGATATTAAATAAACGTATAAGCATGCCATGTTAGTAGGGAGCTTTATACTAAAGATGTTCTATATCGATATTACGTTTTGACTGGGTGGTTAGGTTTACGATTTAAAGTGCCCTCACTCCTCAAACGTTTATAGAATGGCTTCGGAAGTATGATGGCCCGAACAATGCATTGTAACCACGAACAACCTAATACACAATAAAACCTTCGAAATATCTAAATGGAAATCTAATAAAATCTTTGGAAACATATGGAAATCTGACAGAATCTTTAGAAATCGTTAGAAAATCTAACAAGATTTTAAATTTTTGAACAGATTTTCTTTGTCTTTTATAAGATCTTTGGAAAATCTAAATTGATTTTATAACATCTAACTAAATCTTATACATCTTGAAAAATCTTGGGAATTTAACCAAATCTTTGAAAATCTTTAGAAATCTTTGGAAATAATTGGGATCTAACCAAATCTTTGGAAATCTTGGAAAATCTAAATTGGATTTTATAAATCTTGAAAAATCTAAATGGATTTTTATAAATCTTAGAAAAATCTAAAAAGGATTATGGAAAATCTTGGAAAAATTTAAAATTAGATTTTATAATTTTTTTTTGAAATCTTGACTAATTTTGTTAAACTTATAATAAACTTGTAAAAACCCTAGACCTATGAATTACCTTGGTTAATTTTTATTTCCATTAATGGACTAGTTAAGCCCATATAAAAATATAACTGAACTATTAACTAAGCACATTAGGCCCATTTAGTGTCTTGTGAGCCCACTTAGCTAATCTTGAATTATTAATGGACTTAAAATATGTTTAGGCCCATTAGGAAGTCCATTAGCTCTTTTGGCGCATTTAATAAGTCCACCTAGTGTTTTTATACTTAAATAAAGTTTTTATAACAAAAATATAATTTATAAAAACTTTTGGACTAAAAATGTAAATTCATAAAGCGTATGGATTAAAATTGTGACATTTGAAACTTTTTTTGGTAAAACATTAAGTTCAAGGACTAATACTGTAAATATCCGAATGTTTAGGGATTATAAAAGCCATCCGTGACTTATTAAACCATAGGGACCATTTTTGTAAATCCTTGAAAGTTAAATTGTCATTTATAACTCTAAGGAGTATATATGTAATTATCCGAAACATTTACAAACCCTAGGAACTATTTTCGCCACTAATAAAACCTAATTTTAACTAGAGGGACTATTTTTGCCATATCCCGAGATTATTACAAGCCCTAATGACTAAAAGTGCCTAGATCTGAAAGTTATACATTTAATAAAATATGGAGGGACTTGTTTTGCAAATAACCGAAACTTAAACAAACCCTAAAACCCTTATTTCATTTAATGTATTAAAACTTGAATGAATCCTAAACTAAAAGGACTAGAACCATCATTTTCTCAAACTTGTAATCAAAGGATTATATATTAACTTGTGTAAACTTTGGGGACATTAAATTAAATTTAATAAAGTGTTATTATTTTTATAAACTGTTTATATAAATTATAAAAATTTAATGTACAGAGATTATCAAAGTTAAAATACAACAATTGTGAGTAAAATACTTTTACTTAAACGATGTTATTAATAACAAATTTAAATGGAAGTTATTAATACTTGTACAACGATATATTTAACTAAAACACTGTAACGCTAATAAACTGTCTAAAAACGAGTTGATATTGTAATGAAACCCAAATAAATCCTAAAATTCTTATACTAAGATTTTCGCATCCTTCATGATTATTTGTTGTATCAGTTTAAGCTTATACGTTGATCATTCCTTATACTTATTTGATAACTATTATAATATATCCTTATATTATAAATCCCTGATTTTACCATTTTGGTTTTATAAACCATTGTACTCAATAATCTAGAACTTAGTTACCACCACCATTGCATAATCTCATAAGTGTTATTTCTACTTGGGCATATTTTCTTTACATAGATGTTTAATAATTATGGATCTGTTAGTCTATTTTGACTACTGGGACAACTGACTGGCCACATAATAAAAACGGATTTACTACTATACATATTGGATCATTTAAAAAAAGACTGGAGAGCATTATCTCATGTACTACATTTTATTAAATGTTTGAATTTACTGTTATATATATATATATATATATATATATATATATATATATATATATATATATATATATATATATATATATATATACATATATATATATATATATATGTATATATATATATATATATATATATATATATATATATATATATATATATATATATATATATATATATATATATATATATTTATATATATATATATATATACATACCTTACTAGACGGAACTATATGATACAATGCCTATACTTATGCTTATATGCAACACTTAAAAATTAAACGTGTTTCTACCTCACTTCTATTTCTAGCCATGTACATGCATGTATGCATGCACTTTATTTGTAAAAATCTAGGAATATCCATGGTTGTCCATTGGCTAAAACCTCACACAACACATGGAAATTTCTTGCCTCCATTTTGGTCACTTTTACACGGAAAAAAGGGAGGGAGATCAAGGGATGCTTAGGTTTTGTCAAGGAAGCTACACTTGGCATATGAGATCTAACCCATGAGATCCTTGCCCCAACCCCCACCCTTCTCTCTTTAGCCATCCGTTATATGAACACCTACTTACGGAATGCAACTTATCAACGACTCATATTTTTGCTTTTGATAATTTCATGTGGTATTATATGGATAAGTTTGCATCTTTAAATGATGCGGTGGGACCCAAATCAAGGTACTTATGATTATATATATTAGATATGGAACCTGAGTCTCTTGATCCTAAGTTAATTACGATTCCGTCTTTAGAAGGAATGGGACGTCTAAAGGTGAAACCATAAGCTACCGGACCAGAAGGTTATTTATAAATTCGTATTAAGGTGGAATGGAACGCCCGAAGACGAAAATTACAAACAAACGGGTTGTAAAGTATCTTACTAATATCTCTTTCTTTAGATACTATATTTGTTTTAAATGATAAGCCTTGCCGGGAATATTTAAGTAGGGTGGGCTATGAAATCCTTATTGAAACGAATTAGGACGCTTTTTCGTTTTAATAAAGAAATCATAGCTCACCGAATGGAGTTGTAAATTTTTACTTTACATGGATGAGGACGCTTATCAATGTAATAAAAGTTTATAACCCAGTAGGCTTAAATATATTCGACATAACTTATTATTGATATTATTTATTTATCCAGTTATGGAATGCATTCCTGTTGACTCACGATTTCCTCCAAGAATATCTTATCATTATTGTATTCTCATCAAGAAACCTAAGGAAGATTCGTGTTCATCTCTTTTGGATCATAGCAATGTGCTACTGATTATCGACTTATTTATAATCCAAATATCACTTCCGCTGCATTTGACCCCTTTGGGGGTGTTCACTTCCGCTGCATATGACCCCTTTGGGGGTGTTCATTTTCCGTTGCATTTGACCCCTCTGGGGTGTCCATTCCCGCTGCATTCGACCCCTTTGGGGATGTCACCGAGAATAAAGCTGGTTCGTCTGCCATGAGGAAATGAACTTGATCATTCGAGGAGATCGTAACACAGACATTATTGACACTAGACTTACTGTCATTTTGTTGTACCAAAGGCCAGAAATACTTGGTAAGAAGGTGCCCTATCTTCTTAGCTCACATTTCTCAGATTGACAAGGAAGACAAACCCAAGCATAAAAGGCATGCCCAACTCACAATGGGTGTATTTTGTAGGGTTATGTTTGTCATCTTCCCGAAATAGATATTTGATGCCCCGTACTTATCGGCAATCTCCTTCCTCTTTGGATCCAATCTGTTCAACAATACCATCATCCAACAATCCTTGAAATGAATGTCTTCCTCCTTTTAGAAGTCAAAATTTGTGCAAATTTTGAACCACTAATAGTTGACGAACAACCCTTCCAACATCACACAATATGCGCATTTCTTTATTCTTGGTATCTTCTTTTAATATGCACCATTTGAGGTACTTCTTTTCTACACCACTTACGCCCTAGCTCAACCACAAATGAAGCATATTCTTTGCAACTTCCTACCCAATCACCATCAACAATAATCTTAACCTTTCCGCTGAGTGAAGCTTTAGTATCAAACTAATGTTTTAATTCCACGGGCTAGAAGTATATCAGAGACCCTTTCGCCTATAATTGTTGACACAAGAGCGGTACTAGCCAAAACCTTATTTTTAACTTAACCTCACATAAGCTTATTGAAGCTCAATAGACTTAAAAATCTCTTGAAGAACTATTAAAAACATTAATGAACCTTTATATGTGCAAATTCTAACACCCCCATTTTACATTGCGCAACGGAAATACACAATTGAGTGCTAGACACAAGCATCATCACACAAGGTATATTGAACGACTCAAAAGAGAGACGTTTGCACATAAAATATAGACATCATTTTCATAATATGTCTAAAACATAATTTCATCCGATAATGTACTAGAACGACACCAGAGTAAAGCGTTTAGTCCCCAAGGATCTCGACCAGCAAACCAACAAGTTTAGTATAGTACACAAACATTTAACGAATTGTTCAACATAAAAAAGATAGAAATAGTTTTAGACCAAAAATCTTCCAAAAGCCAACCCACAACCTCCACAGCAAATCTCCGCCTTCCATCACTTCCTATTACCTGAAACACATGCTAAAACGAGTCAACAATAATGTTGAGCGGGTCCACAGGTTTATCAAATCACATTTGAACACAAGAAGAAAATCAATCATAATCATTTATAGAATTATCGTACACACAATCTATTTCAAGGCAATACATTGTATTTAAGCTCATGACACCGACCCCTTAACCAAATAGTCACCCACGCCAAATGCCAGCATGACTAGAATAAAACCATTGCCCCTCTAGGGTATCAGTTGCTAGAATACCACCTTCTTATTCCTGTAAATTATCCTTCCCAGAGGTTACTCAGCGTAATGCCCTGGTCTCAGATAGGGTGGTCAACCCAATAGTACTATCATTAGAATAAGCGACTATTCCTGACTCACAACATCAAGTCAGAATATAGTTAACGGCTCATGAATTTAGGGTTTTAGCAGCAAGGTACTCAATACAATGTAAACAACTTAGGCAACATTCGGGTCCAACAATTACACATGACTTGTGTTCATTTATTTTCAAATAGCATGTATCCCCCTCGCGGGTAATAAAACATTTAGTAGCTAGCATGAAAGGCGAGGCTATAGACTCACCTTAGTATAAGAGATCTAGCGAGATGATCGTCGATGATATAGGATGCCTTTCAAACATGAGAACCGCTACCTATCAAATAAGGCGCGTTCATTAATAATGACTCGAGAAATAAATCATACATAACAATGTCAAACTCAAACTTATAAAATCACAATAAACTCGAGTGAAAACGATACAAATAACTCTATTACACTCTTCTATATATTTACTTTACCATTCTACACTTTCAACAAAATCCGCCGACACATACTACATGTACTAGCTTATTTACCCCTTTTAGACTCGTCAAACGTTTATGAAATGACTCGAGAAACTAACTTACTATATATATAAAGTCCTCCAACAAGTTTATCAAATGAAATTACTTTTAAAGTTCTTTACCCGACTCATCTTCAAACTACAAAATCCGGACAGATTTACATTAATTATTCATACAACCGTTTTAACTTCTTTAAACTACTCCGTTTACAAAACCGACACTTGGGTTTGAAAATAAACTCACCCTCTAGGGTTTACAATTCATTATCAGTATGTGACTCATTTCAAAACTTCAATTTATAGTCCCCGAGATTCGATCCAAATATCGACAACAACTATATGTAGTGCCGATACTCGTCTACCGGTACATGAATAATCAAAACATCATAACTTCGCGCTCGTTTGGAGCTAGAAGCTCTACTTTATATCAAATCGAAGCTAATCGAATGCTCTACAACCCCAGGCTATTAGTTAAACCATTATCACAACATAAAATTCTCAAAATTACAGTTTACCTACTATTATAAAATACCTTTCAAAAACTTGTATAAAATCACATTTTTAGCCAAAACCAATCATAGATATGATCATCCCATAACCCTAACACTAACATATATCAACTATAACATTAGAACCATCACAAAACTCAAAACCTTCAAATCAAAATCAAGTTTTTAACAAAACGTTTAGCAAGAACATCATTGATCATCCCAAAAATGGTATGCATGAGCATAATTCTCACCTACCAACTTGAAAAAATAAATCTTCTTGCATGTACATAAATTTTATATCAAAATGATCTCCTTGCAAAAATAGGGATGGGACTTGTGTTCTTTTAGCTTAGATCATGGTAAAAATGGAGTAAAAATTGATCAAAGTGGGTGTCTTGGTGTGTAGGGGGTCACGACAAGATGCGAAAAAGAAAGAGAGAGAGAATTTTTTTTGAGTTGGTGATGTATGTGTTTTTATGTAAAGAGTTTTAGGCTTATATATGGTGGTTGAGGGACCAATGTTGTAATTCTGCAATAGTTATGGCTCAAAATGAAAATAGTTAGCTAAAAAGCGAGAAATAACTATTAGTAAATTTTGAAAATATTTACGGGGCTCGGGTTTCATAAACATACTTTTAAAAATTTAAAACGTACCTCAAATATAATAATATCGACTCCCGACTCGACTTAACACGTCATTTAAAAGAAAACATCAAAAATGACAAACGTCGAACAACCGACAATAAAACGTAAAGTATTTGGCATCCATCGACATCACGCTTGCTAATACTCCTTATACTTATTAAATATTAAATATAAGCCTTCCAACATCGGTTTAAACTTAAACCTCCAAAAATAAATATCATTCAAACTCATCCAAAAATTTCAAAAATAATCGTAAAATAAGATTAAGTAATGACCTTGGTTTTGGGTTATCACATCCCCTCCTTCTTAAAAGAAGCGACATCCACGACGCTTAATCCATCCTAAATAAATGAGGATACTTATCCTTAAAGAAATCCTCACGTTCCCAGGTAAACTCTGGTCCGGTCTCGAGTTCCATCTCACTTTCACAATCGGAATCCTACTATGCTTCACTTTCTTAACTTCCCTATCCATAATCTCTACAGGTTCCTCTATAAAATGAAACTTATCATCAAGTTGAATTTCCTCCAATGGAATCACCAGATCCCTTTCAGCTAAACACTTCTTCAGATTAGACATATGAAAATTATTATGAATAGCCTTAAGTTCATCAGGCAACTCTAACTTATAAGCAACCAATCCAATTCTTTGGATAATATTAAATGGTCTAATATATCTCGGGCTCAACTTTCCTCTCTTTCCAAAACGAATCACTCCTTTCCATCGAGATACCTTCAACATAACCATGTCTCCTACTTCAAATTCCAACGGTTTCCTTCTATTATCAACATAACTCTTTTTTCTACTTCTGGCATATAACAAACGCTTCTTAATTTGCACAATCTTTTCAGTCGTCTCAAATATCATTTCAGGTCCAGTCAAATGACTTTCTCCTACTTCACTCCAACACACTACAGATCTACACTTACGTCCATACAAAGCTTCAAATGGAGCGGCTTTAATACTAGCATGATAACTGTTATGTACGAAAATTCAACCAATGGCAAATGCTTATCCCAACCATTTCCAAAGTCAATCACACACGCATAAAGAATATCCTCTAATGTTTGAATCGTTCTCTCACTTTGTCCATCAGTTTTCGGATGATATGCTGTACTCAAACATAACTCCGTTCCCATCTCTTTCTTGAAAGACTTCCAAAATTCTGAAGGAAACCTACTATCACGATCAGAAAATTATCGACAAAGGCACACCATGTCGACAAACAATCTCCTTCACATACACTGTTGTTAACCTCTCCAAACTATCCGTCTTCTTCATTGGCAAAAAGTGAGCAGACTTAGTCAATCTATCTACAATCACCCATATCATATCACAACCATTAGTAGTCCTTGGCAAACCTGTCATAAAATCCATAGTAATCTTCTCCCATTTCCACTCAGGAATCAGGTTGCACTAATGATCTAGACGGTTTCTTATGTTCAGCTTTCACCTTCGCACAAGTTAAACACTTATTAACATGTTGTGCTATATCTGCCTTCATATTCGTCCACCAATAAACTTTCTTAAGATCTTGATACATCTTGTCCGATCTAGGATGTATTGAATACTTCGACTTATGAGATTCATTCATCACTAAATCTCGCACTCCTAAAGAACCTTCCGTGACATTCCCTCATTCAAACCATACCCGTCAAGTCAACACTTCTTGTTATCCATCTGAGGAAGGTATGTTACTCTAACCCTTAGAGGCTTTCAATATCATTTCTGTCAAATCAACACTTTCCATCATTGCCAAAGCTCTAACTCTCATAGGCTTATCTCTTTCCTTTCTACGAAGTGCATCAGCTACCACATTCGCTTTACCAGGATGGTAACGAATCTCACAGTCATAATCACTCAGCAACTCAACCCATCTCCTTTGTCTCATATTCAATTCCTTCTGATCTAAAATATATTGCATACTCTTATGATCAGTGAAAACCACACACTTGGTTCCATACAAGTAGTGTCTCCACAGCTTCAAAGAAAAAATCACAACCCTAAGTTCTAAATCATGAGTAGTGTAATTCTCTTCATGATTCCTCAATTGTCTCGATGCATATGCTATTACTTTATTCCTTTGCATCAACACAGCTCCATATCCTTTATGAGACGCGTCACAATACACTACAAAATCCTCAAATCCTTCTGGCAAAGACAATATCGGCGCAGAACACAACTTATCCTTCAACGTACTAAATGTGTATTCCTCTTCCAATCCTCATTCAAACACTCGATTCTTTTTTGTAAGTTTGGTCAACGGTTTAGCAATTAACGAAAACTTTTCGATAAACCTTCTATAATACCCAGGTAGACCAAGAAATTGGCGAACTTCAGTCGGCTTCGTTGGCACTGACCAATCCTTAATTGCCTCAATCTTAGCAGAATCCACACGAACACCTTCACTATCAATCACGTGCCCCAGAAATTGCATTGATTTCAACCAAAATTCACACATAGAGAATTTCGCATACATCTTCTCTTTCTTCAACAATTCCAAAATTATCCTCAAATGCTTCTCATGTTCTTCTTCACTCTTGGAGTAAATGAGAATATCATCAATGAATACGATAACAAACTCATCTAAATACGGCTTGCATACACGACTCATCAGATCCATGAATACAGCAGGCGCATTCGTTAATCCAAAAGGCATCACTTGAAATTCAAAATTTCCATATCGAGTACGAAAAGATGTTATAGGAATATCTTCTTCCCTAAATCTCAGTTGATGATACCCAGACCTTAAATCGATCTTCGAGTATACACATGAGCTTTTCAACTGATCAAACAAATCATCAATCCTCGGCAATGGATACCGATTCTTGACAGTCAATTTGTTAAGCTCTCGATAATCAATACACATTCTAAAAGAACCATCTTTCTTCCTAACAAACAAAACAGGAGCACCCCACGGCGACGAACTCGGTCTAATAAATCCCTTATACATCAATTCCTTTAATTAATCAGATAATTCTTTCATCTCAGATGGAGCTAAACGATACGGTGCACGAGAAACAGGCACAGATCCTGACACTAAATCAATACAAAACTCCACTTTACGATGCGGCGGTAATCCTAGAAAATCTTTAGGGAAAACCTCAGGATACTCCCTAATCACAGGCACATCCTTCAAATTCCTTTCATTCACACCATCATTACTTATCTGTGCAAGAAACACATCACAACCTGCTTCTATATACCTCATCATCTTCAAACAAGAAACAACTCTCAAACAAGAAGTACATTCATCAGCTTTCACAGTCAATACCCTATTCCTCAGCGGTATCTGGACTAATTTCTCTCCACAAACAATCACTGCACCATTACCAACTAACCAATCCATTCCAACAATCACGTCAAAAGATCTTAATTCTATAGGTATCAAATCAATACTAAACATATAATTACCTAACTTCAAGGAACAACCTTTCAGTATAGAACAAGTGCTTACAACCTTACCATCAGCTAACTCCACCTTATAACTAGTTGTCAATCTCACAAGTTCTCTATCCAATAGCTGACTGAATCTAACATCTACGAAACTTCTATCGAATCTAAAATCAAATAACACACTAGCATTACAAGCATCAAGTAAGAATGTACCAGTCACCACATTCGGCCCTTGAGGTTTGTCAGCATCTCCCACGACATAGGCTGGAGCAGCAATCCCAACAACAACATTACATCCTTGTCGTATGCCAACCCTCGGACAGTTACCTTGCTTATTTCTACGGCCTCCACATCCAGAACAGTTAACTACGTTAACAGCATTGGCTCCAGTGGCCACACCCTTGTTTCTACCATCTGCCATCTTATGTCCGGCCTTCCCACACTTGTTGCAAGCAGGTGGACAATTTCCAACATGATACAGATTACACCGACCACACTTCGTATTCACCTTGTTAGCTTGAGTTCCAGTGGCAGCACAAACACCATCATTCCTTCTAAAATTATATTGTTGATTCCTATTTGGTCCTTGGTTATTGTTATTACGATAACCACCACAATTCTGCCCTTGGTTTGAGTGTGCAGCTTCCCACATTCTCTTATTCCCCTCAGCAATACTATCCTTTCGATCTTGCAGCTTTAAATCCATTAAAGCATGATCCATCTGAACAACTTCATCAAATGACTTGGGTTTCGACGAAGTAGTCTCTCCCTTGATATAACTAGATAAACCTCTGATATACTGCTTCATTTTCTTACGGTCATCAGCAAAAGCATCAGGACACAACAATCATAAATCAGAGAATCTCCTTGTATAAGCTACAATATCATTGTTTCTCAGCACTAAATGCCTCAACTCATCCTCCAACTGTCCTAACTCTTCCTCAGGACAAAACTTAGCAGTTAACAGTCCCTTGGTCACAGTCCATGTTCTAGCATTAGCTTCAACCATTCCCACAGTAGCTACCTGACTATTCCACCAGCTTAATGCATCATCCTGAAAAGTAGCTGCAACAAATTTCACCTTACTAACTTCTGAACATCCACTGATTTCAAAAGTACTTTCAATCTTCTCAATCCACCTTCTTAATTCCAAAGCACCACCAGTACCACGAAATTGGGTAGGTCCACATTTCATGAAACTAGCATAAGAACATTCCTTATGAATCTGCTGAACATCAGCATTACCTCCAACTTGTCCTGCAGCATTTCCTCCTATTGGTTCATCAACATTACCTGCTGATGAGATGGCATTTATACATGATCTCATCGTTCTTTTCGGGCTTTTAATGCAAAAAAATGTCATAAAATACCATATATATGCTTGTGTTTGTTTACTTATGTATTTTAGGTATGGATATCGTGAAAAAGAGAAAAGATCACAAGAAACAAGGAAAAAAGGACACGAGAAACGAAGCCGTACAAAGAACCGAGCCCTAGTTCATGATTTATCCAAGATTAACCCTTGAAGATTTGAAGATGTACAAGATTGATCCTCAAACAATGAAGAAATGACACTTAAACCCTTATGAATTCATAATTACAAGTTTGGTCCCTTAAGTTTGTCAAAATTGCAAAAAAAGGTCCTTCAACTTTGAAGAAATGGCAAGATTAGTCCCTCAACTATTCAACATTGTCAATTATGGTCCCTCATGAAGTCAAAGATACATTGAAGACCTTTAAAGATCAAGAAAGTCCAAAATCAGTCCCTCAAATATGGAAAAATGGCAAAAACAACCCTTGAAACACTTTTGCCAAAGTTTTGGGGCAAAAGTGTGAAACTCAGAACTCGAATAACAAAGGAATACAAGTTTTGTTGGCTGAAAACGTTTAATACCCATTTCACCAAAACACAAGGGCCAAAGGTGTTCATTTGAAACATTCAAACTCAAAAATGCGCCAAACACTTTGCCACTCCACAAAAAACAGATAAAAAAGGTTACTATTCACCTTTCACCCCAGTTACCATTTCACTTAAACCAAAGGGTAAATCCCAATTACCCACACCCACACCCACGTGTGATTCACACATGCAGAATCCCATCCCACACACAAAACCCTCATCTCCACTCACCAAAAGGACCCACCCATTCACACGTCAACCAATCAACATCCAACTTAGCCTCCAAGGAATGTTAGGTGTCAAAATCAACAGCCCACACTCCTTGCTTGGTTACAAAGCTAAAATGAACGATTTGGATGAATTTGGATAACTCAAACAACAAATGCGTCTAGAAGATTCAAGGGCATTTTAGGGACTTCATACCTAGGGTTTTCTCATTGTAATCTTAGCCTTTGTGGCCTATAAAAGGAGACCTCAACTTGTGAGAGTCCCTTTGTTCCAGTTTTACCTTTTAAACTTGTAATTCCTTTTAGAAATTTATAAAAGTTGGTATTTTGAGAAAATTGTAATTCCTTTTTATGTTTTTGAAAGTTGGTGTTGTTTAAGGGTAATTCTGAGTTCCATTTGATGTTATAAGTGTGCTTGAATCATTTGGTTCAAGGACGTTTATGTTTGGTAAGGTTTTCAAGTTTGAAAAACGCTTGAAAAGGTGTTTCTGATTTTGATATTTTTGTTGTACTAATCCTTAACCAAAAGCTATAAGCTCTTGCAAGCTTGTTTACACCAAGCTTGTGAAGGGATTAGGGCCTTTGGTTGGGCTGTTTGTTCATTGTGTTGAAGAAATCAAGCCCTTTAGTTTCTACTTTGAAACATCAACCAAGGCATTCATCCATCTTTCTTGTTGAAGTACAATGGTCTTGTTCTAGTTGTTGAACAAGGTCCAAGGAGCATTGCCGATCCTCCTAGGATGTTGTGGAGGAAAGGTATAACCTCTTGTTAAGTTTCCTCTAAAAATCATATGATATTGTCTGTTTTATGATTTGGTATGTGATTTGGTGATTTTCTGTTTGTGCTTTGTGTTTTATGGTTGCAATCTGTTAGTTGTCACCTAGTGTAGCTATTTGATCTATAAAATCAGTAGGTTGTGTTTAAAAATCACAAGTTGCTTTGTAGAGTTGTGGATTAAGGACTGTTTGGGATTACTGGTTCATAAGGCCTTGTGGCCTTGTGCCCTTGGTTCTTAGGGTTTGGGAAGTCTAAACAAGTCATAATACACAAGTTTTAGTCATTGGTTAAGTTTCTGAAAGTTTGGAAAAAGGATTTCAAGTTTTGCAAAAATCTGATAAAAGTGTTTTTGAGATTGGTCAAACACATCAGATCCAATAACTTCTTTGTTACTTGGATCTAAGGTCTGAAATCAGGTTTGGGAATAGTTTGGGTGATAAGCTATCTATTGGGTATCTGGTTGTTGAATTTTGTGGCTTATTGATTGTGTTATAGCTTATCAAAGTTGGCTGAAGTGGTCACTTGCATCAGCAAAGTGACCACCTCATTTGGTGCTTGCAATTGTATTTCTAGTTTGAGGCTTGTTGTTTTGTTGCTTGGATCCTATTTGTGTGCTGCTTGTGAGGTTATTTGGCTACTTGGATTTCTTTGTTGATAGCTTATAAGCTTACTGGCTTATTGGCTTATTTGTGCCAAAACTCATCAAGTCTACTCAACTGGTAGCCCTTGATTCACAAGGTTTGTACTCAAGCCTTGACCAGCAGGGTGAAAAACAAGTCTGAACACTTCATTAAGTCTGTCAATGTCCAATTTGTGCTTGTCATCGTTTGATTTACACTTGTCAGCGTTTGACTTTTGGTCAAACTTGGTCATTTAGCTTATTAAATCTGTTTTTCTTATTGGTACATGCAACAACTTGGTTTTTGTAATAGAACTCATTTTTCTCAGCTTAATAACAAGTCTGGAAGGTTACAAGTCTTTTGTTTAAGCTTTTGCTAGAAAACTAGCTTATTTGGCTTTTTCAGCCAGCTTATTGGTTCTTACAGCTTATTCTACTTGGCTTTTTGTGATTTTCTTGATTGATTATTCTTAGTTAAGCTATTTGTGAGCTTTTGCAACAAACCAGAGCTTCTGAAACAGACTAGAACTCTATCCCGACTATTTTTGTCATTTTGTGGAATTGTTCTTGGCTTATTTTTGGCTTATTGAATGTGCTTTTTTCAAAATATCTTTTTACAGATCTCTTTAGTATCCCAAAAAAAGGTTGTGTGTCAAATTAGAGCTTATGGCATTGGCTTATTGCTTAATGGGCTTATTGGCCTAATAAGAATAAGTTGTTTGTTCATTAAGTTGTGATAAGCTCACTTTCAGCTTTTAGGCCTTCAGAGTTTTGTGTTTAGAATTAAATTTTGAGTCAGATAGGGCTTTTCCAAGTCATTTGGGCTTATTTTGACTTTTTGGTCTAAAAAGCCCATTAAGCTTGACTGTTTTTTATTTTAGCCCATTTGAGGGCTTGATAGGGGTAATTTGGTAATTTCACTTTCATTTTCTGTTTATTTAGGTTAAAATAAACTAGTTTGCAAGTTTTTAGAATTTTTATAATTTTTGGATTTTTAATATTATTTTATTATTATTTTTCAAATTTCACATTTTTGCACTTTATATATTTTTCTTAGCTTAAATACATTAAAATAGGAATTTTGCAACTCTTAGATTAATTTTATCATCTTTAGATTAATTTTTATAATTATTTTAAGTTTTAATAGTTTTCTAAATCATTTTAAATAGTTTTCTTAGTTTAAAAATTTATAAAAATCGTTTTTAGTCTTTTTAGTTTATTTTAGAGGTTTACCAATTGAAAAATTTTTATTTGGGATTTTTGATAATTAATTTGATTTTTAGGGCTTTAATTAGCATTTAAAAATTAATATTTAATTAATTAAAAGGTTTGAAAAAGTTTTGATCATTGGTAAACTTAGTTTATTTATTTTGATTTTTGGTGAAATTTTGGAAATTTTTAGAATTAATTTTTATTTTTGCTCATTTTACGGTTTTACGTTTAGTCGTAGTAGTAATTAATTTCACGTCTTCGTCATTCTCTTTTCTCATCCCCTTCTTTCAAATATTAATCTCAAATCTTGCTACATTTTAGTCACACACATATACCTCCTTGGGAAACGAACTTCATTGGATCATTAGTGTTTGATTTTCCTAAATCATCACTTAATACTTTACCGCTCATATACGCTCTTTTTCCTAAAAGACGTATTTTACACCAATCATTTTGGCGCCGCTGCCGGGGAGGTGTGTCGTGATTAATTTGTCTTGTTGTTTTTAATATTAACCATAAATAGTATTTGTATTAGTAGAAATCTACTAATACGTATTATCGTTTTTTTGGTTTTTCTTTTGAAATTATTATTACTATATTGTATTAAGTATCACAATCAATACAAAATATCTCCAAAAGTGTGAAAACACAACCTTAATTGGGATTTGATCTCCTAATTATTGTATTCGAATCTCAAACAAAAGAAAAAGGCAAAAATAGATAAATACTTTCGTGAAGCTCGATTTTGAAAAATACGAACTATAAAGTGGGTATTATAAAATATACCCTAAGGAAAAAGGCTCTTAATTGCTTCGCGCCGCCTCGTTTCCCCGCTTGCTTGTGAGTATTTTTATATTGAAGGCTAATCGAGGGTTTTGCCGCCCAAAGTATTATTACGTATAATATATTTGCTTGGTTTTCTTTATGATTAAACCCTCTTGAACAATTTGGTTTTCACCAAAGTTCTAAAGTCATTCGAAGGCGTTCACTCCACGTGATCGTTTTCATTCTTTTGAGGCTTCTTTAATCAAGAGTTTGATTCGAGGAGAGATTTGGTAGAATGTTGTCTACGAAGATACACCAAAATCCAAAAAAATAATTTAAAAACAATCAAAAACACAAAAAAAAATTGAAAATTCACAAAACACCCAAAAAGAATCTTCTTTGCTCACCTCCCATTCTTCGTGAAGTTTATGATCACTCGTAATCAAGCAAAACGAGCTCGTAAACGTCTTCAAAAGCAAGCAAATCAAGAGACGTTGATTGAAGAACAAACTCCAATTGTTGAACCAATTGTAGAACAAGAAGTCGTTATGGCTAATCGTACTATGATGGAGTTGCTACAAGCACTCACTGAGGGTTTTGGAGAGGCCATTGTGATTCCCGCTATCCTTGCGGAGAATTTCGAGATTAAGACGGGTTTAATGTCGATGTTGCAAGCAAATAAGTTTAGAGGTCATGAGAAAGACAACCCGCATTACCACATACGGAATTTTAATCGTCTCACCACAACTAGCAAGTTTAAGGATGTTCCACATGATGCCATTAAGATGATGTTGTTTCCATACTCGTTAGATGGACCCGCTAAAATTTGGCTTGAGAAAGAACCGCCAAATTCAATTTTGACATGGGGTGATCTCGTTTCTAAGTTTGTGAACAAATTTTTTCCACCATCTATAAAACACATTTGAAAAATGAGATTTCAAGATTTGTGCAACGAAATAATGAAAGTTTTTCAATGGCATGGGAACGATTTAAAGAAATGTTACATGAATGTCCACACCATGATTTTTCGGAATTGCATCAAGTTGATACTTTTTATAATGGGCTTAATGATCATGAACGAGATTACTTGAATGCCGCCGCGGGTGGTAATTTTTGGTGCAAAACGACCGATGAAGCTTTAAAGATTATCGAGAATAGATCTAAGGTTTATAGCCCTCGCAACACACCGAGTGTTGCCAATTTGGGTTCGTCATCGTCGTCATCGTCTCGTAGCATTAATGCCTTACATGATGAAGCTAATGAGGAAAATCGGTTTTTCGATAGATTTGCTAATCTTATGATGTGGAAACCTTAGTTTCCGGATCTTTGAAGCTACTAGGAATGCATCATATTCATATGATTATACAATCAAAGCGGAATTAGAACATGACACATTAACAAGGTGTTTAGGGCACAAGAACATGAATTAAAACACAATTGGATTGTTCATTATATTAATAACAAACAATCACTAGACGTGTATACATTGAATCCCACGTCTAGTGCACACACGCTTTAGGTTTACATTGTGAATGAAAGTATGAAAAACCTAATAACCCTTGGTTCCTTTTATAGTGTAAGGATTAGGGTTTTACAAGAGATAATAACAAATAAACAAGTAAATCTTCTATTTAAATAAACTTATGCAGAATAAATCTTGCATGATTATCTAAATAGAAGCTTCCATAAGCTTCTTGTCTACGTTTCTATCAACTCTTAAATTGCATGTGACAATGCTTAGATTGCACATGACAACTCTTGAGCCAACAATGCTTAGTTTGCTCTTGTCAACTCTTGGATTACTCTTGACAACGCTTAGACAATATCTTCATGTTTTCTTTGTTTTTAAGTTTCTGCCACATCAACTTTTTGACCCAACAATCTTCCCCTAGTTGATGTTGGCAAAACTCTATGTGTATCTCTTGTAAGTTGTACATGATCTTCAAATTGCTTCCCCTCAAGTGTAGCATGTATGTCTTCCCCTTTTTGTCACATCAACAAGGAAGTAAACTATGTATGCAATCTTGAAGATTCTCCAAATGTAGCCTTATGTAATGATCTTGAAGAAAAATAAATAAAATATTCTTGATGTAGAAGTAGAATAACCCAACCTTGTGTTCCGTTTCTTGTACTATCCACGCGATGAAGAACTTATACCTATAGCAAATTATAAGTAGACCTCGATCCCTTGTCAATATTCTCATCCTTTGTGAGACACTGAGCACGATAATGTAACTCCTTCAAGTGTTATGACAAGTCTTCATCACCAACCATGTAAAGCAAGAACAAGTTACCTTTAAAGTCAGTGGCTGGAAGTGCATGACTTTAAGATATGATAGAACACAAACTCGCGAAAATCTTCTTCAATCATCAAACTTACCATAAGAATTCTTCCCCTTAAGCCAACACTTCTTCATGACGAATTTAATGAAATATCATCTTCATACCATATGTAAAAGTATTTGATGGATAACTCTTTCACAAGGCTATCCCGATTACATAGTTTAAATATCCATCAAATTCCCACGAATAATTGATAACTCGCTTTAAGATCATTAATCCCTTTTAAAAATATCCGAGCCATAAATATCAACATGATATTCTAAATTAAAACGGAGATTCCATGTACCTTCGTGTGTAAATTCCTCCTTTTTGTGTGCTAAAAATGTACCAATTTTCTCAACAGCAGCAATCCTTGTGTTATCCGACATCCTCTCTTATCCAAGATCTTTATCAGATGTATTGTCCGATATCGGACAATACATGTCAGCGTTTGAATTCTCATATATCGGACAACACGTAACAACGCCTGTTCTGTCAGCGTTGATTTATTCTCTGTCAGCGTCAATTTAAATCTGTCAGCGTGAATTGAAGAATAACTTTCCTCCAATAAGAATCAAATGTTCCACGTCATTATCTACTTTCCTTTTGTGGCTTCCTTAATTCCCGTAGCAACAAGTATAAAAGATATGCATATGTCTTGACAATATATCGTCCAAAAATAAGAAGACCACAGAATGTGATCCCAATATTTTAGCAAATATATTCTCCTTCCTACTTTACCTTCGTCTGCTGTACACCATTCAAATCAATTTGATCGGTGAGAGATTTAAACAATCCAAATAACACCTTGCCTTAGTAGAATCCCACGTGATGTATGTGTAGCAGCCAATGGGAAACACTCTTTTTTTTCTTATTTTGTAGCAAGTCACGTCTCTTTCTATATGATTAAATAAAGAATAGTACCATTGATTTTCACGTTAAAGACTCAAATATATCCTGTCCTTTATATAGCAGCTGACGTCACATGGGGTATTTGTTCAGCAAAACAAATAATATTAACCAAATCTTCTTCTTAACAACTCGTGAACAAAACATATAATATTAACTAAATCTTCTGCTTCACGACTCAAATATCTATCCTCTTATTACTGTTTAGATAAAACAAATAATAATCCTGTAGAATCTTGATAACCTATGAATCTATGAAGTGGGTTGATGTTTTCTAGAGAGAGAAACTAGAGAGAGAAAGTGAAAGAAAACTATGTGATATTTTATTAAGTGGAAACACAAAGTGAACAACAACCAACCACTTTCCAAGGAGGAAAGGGGTATTTATACTTCCAAGCCTTATTTGGTCTTGGGCCGGCCCATGACAAGCCCATGGGCCGGTTTCTTACTTAACTTAATAAGTAAAACTAACTACGAGCTATTACAACATAAATAATATTGTGGAGTGACCGATACTTCTAATATACGTTAAAACGTATTTCTAACAATCTCCCCCTAAGGGAGGTCACTCCACGTTTACAAAGTTCTAAACCTAGCATACTATACTAAGTCTTCGTTCTTCAGCTCGTAGTCTTTTCTTCTTTCTTTTTGTTGTGAATATTTTGATTTGATCTTTTAGGCTTTGGCTTGAGAGCATTGTTCTTTTGGCCTTTCACGTGCGATCTTTGCCTTCTTGTGAATTTTTGCCTCCTCGTGACTCCATGTTCCACACACTTATGTCTTTTTGTTGAATTCTCGAAAGCTTCAGAGTTTGGTACAGCGGAAGACTTCATCTTGCACTTTCTTGAATTTTTGCTGAAATTTGATGCAGAAAAACATAAGCATGTGGGAACGACTTCTACAAGTACACCGCAATACCACCGTCTTCAACTGGTACACAGCAACGCCACCATCTTCAACAGGTACACAGCGACGCCACCGTCTTTAACAGGTACACAGCAACGACACGAATAAAATGGCTTTGACATTTTATTCTAATTCGGTAGCATTTTACCTCTGGTCGGTGAAGACCGTTGGACGATATTAGATATCGTACCCGTGACGGATAGTTTCAATTAAGTAACTTCCTGACAGGATTTCGCGGGTAAACCCGTTCTCTTTATTCGACCGTCCAAATCTGACTGCGAACATAAAGAGTGAATCACTTGGATAAATTATCCTTGTGATTAAAAGCCGTAAATTCATGAAACCTGGAACAAGTGAATTTCAATTAAGATTTTCACCATCGTTGCTTTCCAGTTATCACGAGCTCAATTCATAACGAATCTTGCACGCCACCTACCAAGTGCTGTTTGATGTTAACACTAGAAGGATTTCCACTCGTCACTGTGATCAATAAAGAGTCACTCTGAGTGTTCTGGCAAGATCATATGATAATGCGTAGAGGCCTGGAACGAGTTTAAGTTCAATTAAGAATTAAACCACTGTTTCTTTCCAGTTTTTCACAAGATTGGTTCTAAAAGAACCGCACGTGTAACCTACCATGAGCTTGTTTGATGTTGGCTCAAGCAGGATTTCCATCTTCATTGTAATACTTGCGTATTACTCGGATGTTCTGGCAATATTACAGGAATACTGCGTAGGACTCATGAAAATCTCTTACTTTTCACAGTGTGTGAGAAAGCAAGGAATAAATGGAAAGTGTCCTAATGAGACTTTTGATGATCTCTTGGCTCTAGACTCGATAGTGCGTTTTGATTTAGTGAGCGATGGCTGTAGAGGAGTGCCACCTTTTCAATACCAGTCTATTCGGAGTGAATAAACCAATAGATAACGTGTTGATCTCCGTGTGATTAAAACAAATACCTTTTGAGAGATATTCGAGTTAGCTGGGAAGGGTTGTGCATTGCATCACTGGGTCCATGATGTCTTTCTTCAATATCGAGAATCATTAACAAAAATGACCTCAATAGCATATTATTGACCCGGTTTCTGCCTAAAGTTGTAAGGAGGGCTTCTTTCTTTACACCCTTTATCTTTACAATTCTTTTTCATTCTTCAACCCCTTCAATGCTTACCAATACGTCATCACTAGCACCTTGTTGTGATTGTTCCAGTGCTAGCTTAAGTACTTGGTCGGCATTCAGCTACGTTCACAATCTTTCTCCAACTTTCCTAGGACTTCTAATTCTATCTAGGGAATTGTCCTTGGGAAGATTCCATCGGCTCAGATGAATCATTGGACTAAACCTATTCCTACCACCCTTTTGTCACCACATTCGTCGTGAATTAAGCGTGTTTTGGGAAAGTATAGCCACCATGAAAAATCATTGAAAATCACCTAAAGTACTTGTGATATTGTCATCAAAAGTTTTGTACCTTAGGTGTTTTGTTCATCAAAAACGCTCCCCCTTAACACGTGCTTTACACATATTAAGTTGGATAATCGTTAAGTCTTTTTCATCTTTTAGCCAAGTATCATTTAAATCTCCTTAATCCCATTTTCTCCCTTTATCCAAAATGTTAATCATTAATATTTGGGATATTGAATGGATTAACCGGTCTTTGGGTAAAAATGAAATCGATGTTTGGCCACAGAACATGTTAATGCTCCTAATAAGTGTGTAAACACTTATCCTTTTGCCACTAAAATCAAGTAAAAACGAGACCTAATCATGTGTTTAATGTCGTAAATGTCAGAATTACGCGTGGTTTTGTGTTTTGTGTAATAAATAGGTACAAATGATCAAAAGAAGAGAAAACACGGGATTTCACGGTCAAATGTCGAAGAAAAGTCAAGAAAGAGACGAAGACAAAGTCAAAAGATCAAAAGTGTGCCGATGATCAAGAAAACCGACACAAGTTTGAAGATATGAACAAGAAAACCGAAATCGAGTTTATCTTAGTGGATTTAATCATTTACGAAGATTTCGAGCTTGTGGGTCCCACATTGGATAAATGGGCTCAAAAGCCCATTTAAGGATTTGAGCTATCTATAATTCTCTAATTAGCCCATATGGCCCATGCCTAATACACGGTTGGAAGAATTGGGCTAAAGCCCATGTTACTCAATTCACACATCTTGGGACGGTTATTGGGCCTTCAAAGCCCAAATCACACACAAAACAAAAGAAACGAATATTGAAATTCGTTTTGGGCAGTCAACACTACAAGTCAACACACGGCTTACCTATCCCCACGTGTTTCCATTTTAATTACCCACTCACACCATAAATAAATAAAACGAGTATTTACTCCATCTCATTTTTAACTTCGATACAAACGAAGTTGTATTTCTCTCCCACTTTCATCTCCTTCCCCTGAAAAATAGCACCCTTCCCTCACAAACCCTAATTTCTTACTGGCACTATTTACCTCACCCAAATTTGGGGGTTTTACCCTCAATGGGTAATTAACACCCAAACTAATAAAACCCCCAAGAAAATCGCACCATCCACTCACCCATCAATCCTCCATACGTGGCCCTTTCTCCTGATTTAATTGGTTGTGATAGCCAAAAACCTCATCTCCTCCAATCAAATGATTCCACCTCAGCCTCAAGGTAGCACAAGAAACACATAATATGACAACGTGGCAATCCGCGTGATGGAGGGGGTATTTTCCACCGTTGATTCAAGAAAGAGAAGAGAGATAAAGGATTAGCGGCCAAGATCCATTTGCTTGGGCACCAAGGAGTCCTAGAAGGTTCGGGGGATCCCTATAAAAACCCCCCTTTATCATGTATTTGTTCAAGCTTTTCTTTATTATTTTCAGTTTTTTTTAAAGTTAAGAGTAGGTTTAATTAGATTTAATTTTTCAGTAAAATTAGATTTAGGATTTAATCTTGTAATTTTCTTTATTCCAGTTTTGTAATTCTTATTAATTAATGAAAAGTTTTTTTTTCTTATTGAATTTCGCCTCCTGTTTAATTTTCTGTCATATTTAATCTTTGGAACTGCTTTATTTTTATGTTACTGTTTGTTTACTATTCGGCCGATTAAAAAAAAAATAATAATAATAAAGGAAAGTAAATTAAATCTCCCCACTGGAGATTTATAAAAAACTGGATCAATTGGTTTCGTTTGGGTCGAAGTGTTTATTTGTTCGAAGTTTATTGATTGGATCGAGAAGCATTTTGGGATGATGTTCGAGATGATGACATTCGGTGGGGTTCGAATCGGTTTTCGATAAGTACGCTCAGCGCGCTACTTCGTCACAACGGAAATCTCCACAAGGTGCTTATTCTCCTTTTTTTTATTTTAATTGATAATTTTTAGATTAATATTTATTATGCTTATTCTGATTGTTTATGTTTGCTTTTGTTTTGTTTGCTTGAATTTTGCAACTGCTTTTTGATTTAGTAGGTTTTATAGTTTATCTGTTTTAATTTAGGAGTTTATTAACCTGCTTTAGTGTCAATTTTTCCTAGTTATAAATCTGTATTTGCTTATTTTTGTTATCTGATAGTGTTTGGATATTTGTGTTATTTAGTAATTATTGTATCTGCTTGTGTTGGAATTAGAATTTGTTTGGAGTTGTTTATGCTTAGTAGATTTATATTGGATTTGTTTAATTGTTAAAATCTGCTTTTTTTTTATTTGCTTATTTGAGGTTTTGCTTATTAGTTTTATTTAGGATTCACTTATGGTTTTAAGTTTTGCTTATCTATTTTATGTCTTATCAGTTTTTTAGTTTATTATGCTTTAGCTTATTTGCTTTCTGCCTATTAGCTTATTTGATCCAGCTTATTTAGAATTTATTAGCTTGTCTGCTTTAGCTTATTTGTTTTGTTTTCCTGTCTAATTTTTAGCTTATAGCTTATTTGGTATTTCTTTTCGTTACTGTATAAAATTCAGACATTTGGTCTGAGTTATTCACAAGTTAAAAAAAAAATATTAAATAGCAAATTTGCTACTGCCTAGATTCGAACCCTGGACCTCCTGTCCAGGGACCTAACGACTCAACCAACTGCGCTTGCCCTTTTCTTGTGTATTGTGTTGCATCATTTATTTAATATAGTTCTTTTTATTGTGACAGTTTTTAATTAAATTAGTTTAAAGTTTATTTACTTTATTTAAAAAGTTTATTTAAATTATCTTTTAATCCAGTTTTTTAGAAAAATACAAAAAGACAAAAAATATATTTTCTTCATTTTATTTTGTTTACTTAAAGATGGTTTTTATTTTTCTAGTTTTTCATTAAAAATTAGTTTTCATAAAAATTAAAAATAATATTCTATTTACTTTCCTTAAAGTTTACATTAGTTACTTTGTTTCAAAATAGTTTTTCATAAATTAAGTTTTTAGATAAAATTCCTTTACATTTAAATTAGTAGCCTTATTTTACTTTCAAAATAGTTTAATTAAACTTAAATTAGATTTATTTTAAATTAGGTTTTATTTAAATTAGTTCAATTTTTAAATTAGTTTAAAATAGATTTCCTTTAAAGTTTTTAATTAAATAGATTTAGTTTAAAATATAAAAAAAAAATCGTTTTACCAAGAACAAATTAAGTCATCTCGTTAATTGAAAATCAATTCGAGTCGATTCGAGGAACGATAATAGAAATAAAAAGGGTTAATAAAAATCATAGTTTCAAATGGCACCGCTGCCGCTTCGCTCGTACGATTGACGATTTTTCGTGAAGACGTTTGGATTTTGGGATCCGTTCATTCTTGAACGTTAATTTTCTTGCAAAAAAAAAAATCAAAAACACAAAAAAAATCAAAAACTTAAAAATACAAAAAAAAATTAAAAAATCACAAAAGCAATTTCTTTCCTAAGAATTGCACCGAAAAAATTAAAAAATCCAAAAGTTATACTTTTTCCTAAAAGTATTACACCAAAAATATTACGTATTAGTGTTAATTTTTAGTTCAATTTCTTTCAATTTTTCTTGTATATATATATTTTTCTAAAAAATACAAAAATATTCTTCTTTATCCTCTATTGTGTTTAATTCTTTTTCTCAACCCCTCTTATTTATAATTCTTCATAGATTTGTCTTGAGTTCGGTGTGGGAGACCATGGCTTGGTTTTCCAATATGTCCATGGTGTACTTGTGCGAAGTGTGGTTCCGATATCGACAATACACAATTTGGATTTTGTCCATTGTGCAATTCTAGAAATTCGTACTTCTCCTCTTACACAAATTTCTCCCCTCCTCCCGTCTATGACAATCCCTATCCACAACATGCACCGGGTTTTTCTCCATACCCGTGTTGCAACTATTGTGGGGGCCCTCACGATACTTCTTATTGTCAACCGATGAATTATGAGCCACATCCGTGCTATAATTCCGGTTTTCAAAATTTTGAACCCTCACAAAACTCCGTCGTTCATCAACCTTCTTTTACGGAACAAAGCACTAGTTTGGATGAAATTTTAGAACGCTTAAAACAACTCGAAATTAGCTTGCATGACGAAAGACAACAAGAGCAAGTATCTACTCTTAGTGTTTCTACTCCTCCTCTTGTGCGTTCTTACTGTTATGATGATGACGATGAGACTACTATTTCTTGGAGTGATCTTTGTGCTCAATGTCCTAGTGCAATTGTAATCCCTTCTCTCAATATCCCAAATGCATCTAAGGATCTTGATACATCGAGTGAGATTAGCGATTTTGGGCTCGACAAATTCTTTGATGAAGTTTGTGATGTGCCGACTTTTGCTGAGCTTACGGACACGGTCGTTCCGCTAGTCCATGATCACATACTCACAAATCCAAATGCGATAATTGATTCTTCCAATAAGAGTTCTATATGTGGTGAGTATGATGATTTCGTCTTCGAGCCCGAGATTAAAGAAATTATCGACCGAGAGCTAGCTCTTTTACCTCCACTTCCACCTACAAGTGAGGTCGATTTTTCCCAAATCGAGGCCGAACTTGATGAGTTGGAACGTCTTATTTTTAATAATAATGACGAACCAACTCACATGACCACGCATCCAATTCTCGAGGAATTACCTAATAAACACTCCTCTAATGAGAATTACGTATACCACATTCGTGAGGATTTAACTTATCAACAAATCCCACAAATGAATGATGGTTTCGTACTTGATCGTGATCTCTTCGAGAGAATTTCTAAAATCCTCAATGAGGGGAACGACAAACCTTTGTTTGACGATCCTATCTATGATGAAGAAATCGAAGAGATTCACGTTCATGAGGATGAATGCTTTGACCTGGGAGGAGACATTGACCATTCTTTGATTGATACCTTTACGGCTTTGCCGAATAGTGACCATCCTATGTCTTTGGGGGATGACAATTTGTTTCCTTTACCCACCCCACCTCCCGTGGATCACGACCTCACATACTTCTCGTATGTTGAGCGGACTTTTCTCCCTTCTATGACTTATCCTCCTGCCTCTCATTTATTATGTTCCTCCGGGACCGAGGACAAGATTTTTGATCCCGGTATTACATTCGAGGCTTCCCCATGGACCATTTAATTCGGGGTCGAGTCAGGCTCGTGACTCGGTTAACAAAAACAAGCGCTTCTCGGGAGGCAACCCGATTATCTATCTTTTATTTATTTATTTTCTACAATAAGTGTAGGGGGAGCCGTGTAGGTTGTTTGTTTTGTGTGTTGTGATTGTATAGGTACATGTGCTTTGATGATCCACTTTTGGTGCTTTTGACGAGACCCGTGTTCCCGTGTTACCCGTGTACCCGGTTCCTTCGATAAGTTTTTGCTATTGTGATTCAATCTTGTATATAAATAAAACAAATAAATGTAATCACTTTAGTTGTCCTTTCCTTAGCTCGATTTTAAACAACGTACTCAATGTCCTAAGTGTAGGGGAGTTTATTCTCCCACATGCTTAAACATTGAGGACAATGTTTATGTTAAGTGTAGGGGGGCCTTCTATCGAATTTTAGTGGCCTTTTCCATGAATTTGACCCCATTTTACCGGAAAATTTTTAAAAAAAAATTTTCAACGTTTTTCAAATTTTTGATCTATTTTGGCCTAGTAGTATTTTTATTTATTTTCCTTTTATTATCGCATCATAATAATTTCCAATTCAAAAATAAAGTCAAAAATAAATAAATAAATAAAATGGTTTTAACAAGTTTAGATATCTTTGATATATTAGGCCCGTTGTGAATATTTTGACTCAACCCGAGTTCACTTATCTAAGTTTACTCTAGCTAGTATCCTTAAGCATATGGACCTTAATTGGTTTATTAGGCTAAGCATCCACGAGTCTCATTCCTTGAGATTTTAAATTGTGGAGAACGAGAGATGATAGAGTTAATTATAAGTTTGGTATTCTTTCATTAACTTATGTGAGTTAGTTATGAGCTTTTTCTCCCATCACTTGTTAATAAATATATTTGCAATAAATAAGGTTGTACGATTTAAAAGGTTACTTAGCTTCTAGCACAAGATCGTTTAAAAGTTGCTCGGTATTAATTAGAGTTCATAGCCAAGGCATAACTTATTGAAGCGGGACGCGAATATTGGCTTATCCAAAAAGGCCCTAACAAAGCATGAGGATACCCGAGTCCAAAAAGGCCCTCACAAGGCATGAGGATTCACTTTTTGCTAAAGATCCTAAGATGATGTGAAGATCATTAATCCAAATCAATATGAAGGATCAAGACACACGACGAGAAGCAATTACTCCCCTAAAGATCATGGAGAAGTCTATCCAAAAAGACCCTAACAAGGTATGAGGATAAATAGATCCAAGTCCGAAAAGGAGGCGGATCGTTGTATATCAAAATCCTAAATAAAGAAGAGGATAAATGAAGAAGTCGTGGTCAGCGTTTGAAGCATCTTTCACTCCTTATGAAGATGTATACCAAAATGAAGAGAAGACCATAATTTCAAGATCGTCTCTCAAGATTTGAAGTTTGAAGTACAAGCCAAATACCGGTCCGAGAAATGTCTCAAATCGTGAAACGAGTTATGCCAAGATATGAACTTTTTAAGGTTTCGAGAAGCAGTTTTAAAAGATTTTGTCCTTTAGCTAATTATTGATTAAATCGTCCCACTTTATTTTCGGCCTTAATAAATTATCGAAATAAGTCAAAAATGCATCCTCGTGATCATTCAAGACGAAAATAAAATACAAGAGATACACCATAGGAATAAGGGGGTCTAAGTGATTAACTAAACCACATGAGTAAGTGTTAGTAGTGCTAACTTGTAATAACAATGATCTCGTTTTTGAGCTTGGTATGGGGAACGTGAAACTTGAGGGTGATTAATATTCATGACACCAAAGCCCTAATCTAAGTCTTAGATTTCTTTACGAGTTTCTTCCATCTAATAATTTCCAAGTAAATAAATTGTTATAGCTTTTGTTTCCTTTAAAAATTTTATCTTTTCGTCGAAGTAGTACTAGTAATTATAATAAAGGCCGAGATGGATTGATTATGAGAAAAATATAACTTATGCCTTAAAACTATGCATTACATGGGGTCATTGCAATGGTCAAGTGTAGGGGATTTAATAAGTGTGTAAACACTTATCCTTTTGCCACTAAAATCAAGTAAAAACGAGACCTAATCATGTGTTTAATGTCGTAAATGTCAGAATTACGCGTGGTTTTGTGTTTTGTGTGATAAATAGGTACAAATGATCAAAAGAAGAGAAAACACGGGATTTCACGGTCAAATGTCGAAGAAAAGTCAAGAAAGAGACGAAGACAAAGTCAAAAGATCAAAAGTGTGCCGATGATCACGAAAACTGACACAAGTTTGAAGATATGAACAAGAAAGCCGAAATCGAGTTTATCTTAGTGGATTTAATCATTTACGAAGATTTCGAGCTTGTGGGTCCCACATTGGATAAATGGGCTCAAAAGCCCATTTAAGGATTTGAGCTATCTATAATTCTCTAATTAGCCCATATGGCCCATGCCTAATACACGGTTGGAAGAATTGGGCTAAAGCCCATGTTACTCAATTCACACATCTTGGGACGGTTATTGGGCCTTCAAAGCCCAAATCACACACAAAACAAAAGAAACGAATATTGAAATTCGTTTTGGGCAGTCAACACTACAAGTCAACACACGGCTTACCTATCCCCACGTGTTTCCATTTTAATTACCCACTCACACCATAAATAAATAAAACGAGTATTTACTCCATCCCATTTTTAACTTCGATACAAACGAAGTTGTATTTCTCTCCCACTTTCATCTCCTTCCCCTGAAAAATAGCACCCTTCCCTCACAAACCCTAATTTCTTACTGGCACTATTTACCTCACCCAAATTTGGGGGTTTTACCCTCAATGGGTAATTAACACCCAAACTAATAAAACCCCTAAGAAAATCGCACCATCCACTCACCTATCAATCCTCCATATGTGGCCCTTTCTCCTGATTTAATTGGTTGTGATAGCCAAAAACCCCATCTCCTCCAATCAAATGATTCCACCTCAGCCTCAAGGTAGCACAAGAAACACATAATATGACAACGTGGCAATCCGCGTGATGGAGGGGGTATTTTCCACCGTTGATTCAAGAAAGAGAAGAGAGATAAAGGATTAGCGGCCAAGATCCATTTGCTTAGGCACCAAGGAGTCCTAGAAGGTTCGGGGGATCCCTATAAAAACCCCCCTTTATCATGTATTTGTTCAAGCTTTTCTTTATTATTTTCAGTTTTTTTTTTAAATTTAGGAGTAGGTTTAATTAGATTTAATTTTTCAGTAAAATTAGATTTAGGATTTAATCTTGTAATTTTATTTATTCCAGTTTTGTAATTCTTATTAATTAATGAAAAGTTTTTTTTTCTTATTAAATTTCGCCTCCTGTTTAATTTTCTGTCATATTTAATCTTTGAAACTTCTTTATTTTTATGTTACTGTTTGTTTACTATTCGGCCGATTAAAAAATAATAATAATAATAATAATAATAAAGGAAAGTAAATTAAATCTCCCCACTGGAGATTTATAAAAAACTGGATCAATTGGTTTCGTTTGGGTCGAAGTGTTTATTTGTTCGAAGTTTATTGATTGGATCGAGAAGCATTTTGGGATGATGTTCGAGATGATGACATTCGGTGGGTTCGAATCGGTTTTCGATAAGTACGCTCAGCGCGCTACTTCGTCACAACGGAAATCTCCACAAGGTGCTTATTCTCCTTTTTTTTATTTTAATTGATAATTTTTAGATTAATATTTATTATGCTTATTCTGATTGTTTATGTTTGCTTTTGTTTTGTTTGCTTGAAGTTTGCAACTGCTTTTTGATTTAGTAGGTTTTATAGTTTATCTGTTTTAATTTAGGAGTTTATTAACCTGCTTTAGTGTCAATTTTTCCTAGTTATAAATCTGTATTTGCTTATTTTTGTTATCTGATAGTGTTTGGATATTTGTGTTATTTAGTAATTATTGTATCTGCTTGTGTTGGAATTAGAATTTGTTTGGAGTTGTTTATGCTTAGTAGATTTATATTGGATTTGTTTAATTGTTAAAATCTGCTTTTTTTTTTAATTTGCTTATTTGAGGTTTTGCTTATTAGTTTTATTTAGGATTCACTTATGGTTTTAAGTTTTGCTTATCTATTTTATGTCTTATCAGTTTTTTAGTTTATTATGCTTTAGCTTATTTGCTTTCTGCCTATTAGCCTATTTGATCCAGCTTATTTAGAATTTATTAGCTTGTCTGCTTTAGCTTATTTGTTTTGTTTTCCTGTCTAATTTTTAGCTTATAGCTTATTTGGTATTTCTTTTCGTTACTGTATAAAATTCAGACATTTGTTCTGAGTTATTCACAAGTTAAAAAAAAATATATATATTAAATAGCAAATTTGCTACTGCCTAGATTCAAACCCTGGACCTCCTGTCCAGGGACCTAACGACTCAACCAACTGCGCTTGCCCTTTTCTTGTGTATTGTGTTGCATCATTTATTTAATATAGTTCTTTTTATTGTGACAGTTTTTAATTAAATTAGTTTAAAGTTTATTTACTTTATTTAAAAAGTTTATTAAATTTATCTTTTAATCCAGTTTTTTAGAAAAATACAAAAAGACAAAAAATATATTTTCTTCATTTTATTTTGTTTACTTAAAGATGGTTTTTATTTTTCTAGTTTTTCATTAAAAATTAGTTTCCATAAAAATTAAAAATAATATTCTATTTACATTCCTTAAAGTTTACATTAGTTACTTTGTTTTAAAATAGTTTTTCATAAAATTAAGTTTTTAGATAAATTTACTTTACATTTAAATTAGTAGCCTTATTTTACTTTCAAAATAGTTTAATTAAACTTAAATTAGATTTATTTTAAATTAGGTTTTATTTAAATTAGTTCAATTTTTAAATTAGTTTAAAATAGATTTCCTTTAAAGTTTTTAATAAAATAGATTTAGTTTAAAATATAAAAAAAAATCGTTTTACCAAGAACAAATTAAGTCATCTCGTTAATTGAAAATCAATTCGTGTCGATTCGAGGAACGATAATAGAAATAAAAAGGGTTAATAAAAATCATAGTTTCAGCTCCCCCTTAAGTTAATAAGGGATAGTTGTAGTGCTTTAGTATGATATATCTTGAAAGATTTAGAATCTCGTGAAAAATTCTTGAAAAATTATCATACTTTAACACTACATCAAGCCGTACAAGCACAATATTTACAAATATACATATTCACAATTGAAAACCAATATAAAGTGGACCTAAAATGTACGACCCATTAGATGGATCGTTGCAGTAGCTTGTGGTGCACTAAATATGGTCTACCACCAACGAATCTTTCCAAGCTCCTCATCAATCTACGTTCACGGAGCTTTTGATCAATCTTCTTGATCATATACTTCGCCATCTGCCGATAACCCTGATGCCAATCCTTGGTCATCTCTGGTAAAGTCCCACCCGAATTAAGATGCTCCAACTTTCCTCTGACTTGTAGAAGAGTCCCATCACTATACTTATAAAGCTCACCCACCCTCATAAACTTCATTAACCCTCGACTGTTCAAGTAGAAAATCCCGCAATTCGGAACAGAAATGCCTGTATAGGGACATCTATCTACATGTTGAGGTAACACTTGATTCACTGGACGGATTAGGTTGAGCTTCCTTTGGTAGCTTTCGACTCCTAACTGAAGATCTTCAACTCGTTTCTTGATAACAACGCTTCGTGTGAACATACGAAGTGCTGTATTCAAGGCAATGATGTCTTCACGAGGAATATGTGTGAGTTGATCCCGGGTCATCATAAGCAACATATCTTCGATATCCTCAAGGCGAATGATAGAAAAATCTCCCTGCTGGATTTTATATTCTCTGTCATCCTCCCTTTTCAGACGAATCTCCGTCACATGATAATAGCCATTCTTGGCTTCAGTTTTCAGCCCTAAAATGCTGGAGATGCGGATATCGGATTTAACGTTGCTTCCTGAATTGGCTAAGCAGCAACCCCTGTACGCCCTTCGGACTCGTTCGTCCCAATGAGATGCACCTATAACAGCATACATATCATAATTACGATTTACCTTTGGGACCCAGAGTCGGTTTACCTTTTCCTCGATAAAGGGTATTGTCCCCCAGTTGGCAGCTTTCAGCAAGGTCAAGGAGGTTGCGTACTTTGATGAACCCTTCAGAAGATACTCAAGATCATTGGTGACGAAGAAGTCGAGAGCAATCTGATTATCTTGAGAAGGATCAAGTGGAGGTGGAGCTCTTTCTGATTCATGGAGGCCTGGCCTTTGAACGGTGTTAAGAGCTTTCAGGACCTCGTCAGCATAGTACTCGAACTCCATTCGGGTTAACCTGGTTTTGGCGTGAATTCTCTTATCCTTTAGCGCTCTCTTCACCAAAGACGGAGTAACCGAAGTCTTATACTCATGAGCCATAAATGCACATAAGTCAATCGGACTGTGGATACGGAGATACAAAACATCTCTGTCAGCGTCTGTGATCAGATCATATTGCGCCGCTGCCGTGATCCAAGCCTGTGGCGGTGCAGTCTCGTCAATCTCCAACGTGTCTGCCCAATCCCGTGTGCTTGATGCAGGAACAGTAGATTGTGGTTCTTGTTGTAGAGGAGTAGAAACGTGAACATCTGCTGGTTCTGATTCAGGCATCTCGGCGGTGTCATGAACGGGTGAGTGTTGTGCAGCTTCAGGTTCAGTTACCGATTCTGCAATCACAGGAGCAAAAACAACAGAACTAACAGGGTTAGTGGTAACAGGTATAGATACAACGATAGATGTACCAGGAATCGATGACGCTGTAGTAGCATTCACATCGTGGTGCCACTTGGATCGTCTGGATTCCGTGGAAGTAGATTTTTCCTTTGCTACTGCATCTTTCTTAGACTTGGTTCCAGACTTAGCAGGTTTCTTTGAGCTGGCAACCTTATCCCCTTTTTCAGGCTGTTTACCCCCATCATCATCCTCATCGTTATCCTCGTTGCTCCCCTTAGCACTCTCCTCATTACCATCACCACCATCATTACCATCATCATCATCATCATCCTCATCATCATCATCATCCTCATCATCATCACCACCATCATCATCTTCTCCTTCTTCTTCTTCTCCTTCTTCTTCTTCTTCCTCTTCTTCTTCTTTACCAGTACCCTCTTCTTCTTCACTTTCTTCCCTTTCTTCCTCAGGCAGAATGTGGTAGGGTACCACACTTCCAAACATCTTGAACAACCGATCATCCTCCATGATAGCGTCATTCAGGGATTTATAGAGTGTCCGTTGAATCTTAGATTTATCAAACGATCCAAGTTCCCTCATACGAGCTTTGAGGATCTTCTTTAGCTCAAAATCCGTCAAGTCATAGGCAATTTTGTAGGCGGATTCAGAAGGATTGGATGACTTGATCATCAAGTTATCAGCAGCGAGTGTCTTCAACTCATCACGCAGTTTAGGCATAATGGATTCAACGGATTCTTTCACTCTCTCCTCAATAGAAGCTTCAAGAGTTTCTTTCTGCTCCTTGTAGTTATCCTTAATAGCTCGAAGTCTCGTAAGTCGTGCTTCATACCTATCAACTTCATCCTTCTTAACCTGAGCTAGTTCTTTTGCATGAGCTTTTCGCCTCAATTCCATCTCTGCAGCGAACTTAGCAAGCATCTCTTCTTGGGCTTTCCTAGATGCTTCTTCACTTTGAACTCGTCTATGTAGCTCTTGGCGAAGTTCATCCATCTCTCTTTTGTGATTATCCGTATGTTTATCCAACATTTCGGCCATTAGCAATGCAGCCATTGTAGACGTTGCAGAGCTGCTCTGGGTTGATTGAAGAGGCTCGGTTGTGACCACAGTACTGAGAATGGGAGTTATTGGAGGTGGAAGGAATGGTGTTGAAACCGGTCGGGTTGGTAAAGGTTGTATTGGTGGAGGTTGAGTTGCTAAAGGTTGAGTTACTAACGGTTGAGTAGACACCATGATTGTAGGAGCACCGGACTCTTTTTCAACACTTGCTGAAACAGGGATTGATGTCTCCTTCGAAGTAGAATACCGCTCAGGTGAACCAAACTCAAAAACATCCTCTGGCTCCTTGTACTCTTCTTCAATATTTATCTGAGCACCCGAACCACTACCGCCCGTATCTTTCCTACTCCTTTCAATAGCTATCTTCATTGCTTTTCTCTCAGCCTTGTTAAGAGTAGGATCATCAACAACTTCTTCGTCGCGGAGAACTAACTCATCAGCCAAACCCTTTCCCTTCTTAGCGACGGTCTTTGTCTTTTTGGCTTTGGGTTCAGGTAAAGCTGTTTGCTTGCGTTTACCTTTGCTCTTAACCGTGGTAGATGACTCTTCACCTGCTTGAATGCTTGCTCGTTGTTTCTCAATTTCTTGTAACAAGTTCTTGTAATCAGCAGATGCGATAATCTCATCTGTCAGGAGATGACTGGGAATAGGACCAGGAATAACCATATTCGAATGAGTCTCCTGCCTTAAGTCTACCAAATCATCATCATCCATCGTGTGGTGACGACTACCTGCACGCTTGTCAATGGAAGCATCGTTCTCCATAAAATAACGGATGATTAGTTTTATAAACCTAGGGTACTGATATGCTTTGGCCTTAGACTTCGTGTTGGCAAAGAGTTGGAAAACAAACTCCTCCCATAGTAATGATGCATAGTCAATACCCATACCTCTGTATACCCCATAAAACAGCTTGACGATCAGTGGACGAACATCATCAAATCCAGTTGTTTTGGGTGTGAGACATCGACTTAGAATCCCAAAAATAGCTTTCCATGGTTGACCAACTTTGGCAGTAGTAAACTCAGACACGGTTCGTATGTCAAGACATCCAATGGCAGTGAACATTTCCATGATCTGGTCCTTAGTCGGGTTGGCTGAGAATGATAAGCCTTTGAGTGACAACCGAAATCCAAAGATCTTCCTGAAGTCTGACATATTAAGCGTCTGCTGCTTGTTGTCCAAGGAAAATGTGATTTTGTTCGACGTCCTCTCCTTGGTAGCCCAGAACTCGTAAAGGTAGTCATAGGGCACTGAAGCACTTCTTCTTAGCGCATGCTTGAGATGAGAGTTATCAAGTATGGCTGAACCTACCTTAAATCCATTATGGGTAGAATGAGATACCTCCTTCAGACGGCAGTTGTTTGGAAGAAACTTTAGAGTCTTGGCTTCGGCAATGGCGGTGGCTCTGGCGTCTTGTATTTGTTGTACTGTAGGGTTAGTCATCGTCTCTGCTTAAGATAAAACACAAAGGTTGAAACATACAAATATGAATATCATTATGATTTTAAACCTAAGCATAGAACATATGACCTAATCCCTTAAGCTTGTAAAACACTCAAACATCTTCTATTCGGAAAAAAAAACATTCAATTCGGAATAATTGGTCTATGCGGAATAAACATCCTATGCGGAATAAAAGGTCTATTCGGAAAGTTAGGCCTATGCGGAATAAAAGCTCTATTCGGAAAGATCATCCTATGCGGAATAAAGATTCTATTCGGAATGTTCACTCTATTCGGAATGATGCTCCTATGCGGAATAAGCTTCTATCGGAATGTTCATTCTATTCAGAATAATCCTCCTATACGGAATAAAATTCTATTCGGAAAGTAGGCCTATACGGAATAAAAGTTCTATTCGGAAAGATCATCCTATTCGGAATAATCCTCCTATACGGAATATAACTTCTATTCGGAAAGTTCACTCTATACGGAATAAGTGCCTTATTCGGAAAGTTCATCCTATTCGGAATAATCCTCCTATACGGAATAAAATTCTATTCGGAAAGTAGGCCTATGCGGAATAAAAAGTTCTATTCGGAAAGATCATCCTATTCGGAATAATCCTCCTATACGGAATATAACTTCTATTCGGAAAGTTCACTCTATACGGAATAAGTGCCTTATTCGGAAAGTTCATCCTATTCGGAATGTTTTCAACACTTATGATTTTTCTAATTAAGCACGAATTCGTTTGATTCAAGTGATCTAAAGGCCATTTCTGTTCATTTTGTTCTATTCCGAATCAATCCCAGGCAAAACCCCCAATAAATTAAACCCTAATTTAAGCAGAAATTTAAATCGATTGATTCCAATTAAAAAGAGATAATTAAATTGAATTGTATGAATGTTAAGCCGATTTAATATACCTTTTTGAAGATCTTGAAGTTTGTTTCACAGAAAATAGAAGATTTCGTTTGTGTTTGTTGAGTTTGTGTGAGTGTATGTTAATGGCGGGCAAAGGAAAAGAGAAACAGTAGAATGAAGGAAGGAAGAAACGGGGGGTGAGTGGTTGACTAGGTCGAATTTTCACAAGTTTGACATATTGTCAAATTTAACCCCACAACTTTTCTACATTCTTCAATCAAAATTCTTTTGTTTTCCAAGTTTTAATTCTTGTCATTTTGACCCTATCTTATGTTAAATTCCCGAGCCTTAGTGATTAACCTATCTTAACACACGCACAAATCTATTCACAACAAACTTATGAGCAACAACAAGACAAGTGCCAAAGCTATCCAACCATTTAACCATTGAGCTACTTGAGTTTCCTCGAAAACTTTTGAAGATCTTTTTGATGTCAAAGATGATTTAACATTTTCTCCCCCTTAAACGATGACCCGTTTTCTATTTAAAGAGATGTAGTCATTGTTTAACGAGGCACATGATGATGAAAAACATTTTCCAATTGATGTTTTGAAAAGATCGATTCGCTGGCGGCGACAAGATTTCTCTTATATTGACAAAATAATGCACTGAGACGTACACTAAATTGTGTTAGATCAAGTTTTAAAGTAAACTTGATCCCTTTGCATGATTTGGCTTGTAAATCATGCCCGAGAAAATTATATCCCGTTCTGAGCCAACGTTTTCCAAGGAAATACGTGACTTTAATGCGAAAACCGGGTTGCAGTCAGAAATAACTACAAGCCATTATGGGCATGTTTTAAAAATGTACAACTTTTATACGGACTCTATTTATGGCGCCGTGTCAACATTGATCGACATTTCTAAAGCCGTAAATATTACCGTACTAAAAGACATGCCCGATTTAAAAACGAAAAATATTTTTGGTTTTTCTTGATTTTATAATTTTTTATGGTTTTTCTAGGTTTTATATTTTTTATGGTTTTTCTTGGTTTTATATTTTTGTATTTTTCTTTTTGTGGTTTTATATATGTACGATAATATACATGATCACGAACAAAGGATACGCCTGAATAGTTTACCACCACTATTCAGCTGATTCTTCTGCCAATTCTTTTAGAGTCGCTGGATTGAATGATTTCATGCCAAGCTTGTCGATCAAAAACTCGATTCGTCCTCGATCTAAGGCTTTGGTGAACATATCCGCCAGCTGATACTCAGTAGTGACAAAATACAGCTCGATCACTCCGTTCTCCACCTGCTCCTTAATGAAATGGTAGCGAATGTCTATGTGCTTGGCCCGGGAGTGTTGAACATAGTTGCAGCAAAGGGCAATGGCGCTCTTGTTGTCACAATACATCGGGATTTTGTTGAAACCCAAACCGTAGTCAGTTAATTGTGATCTCATCCAAAGGACTTGAGCACAACAACCGGACATGGCGATGTATTCAGCCTCCGTGCTAGAAATTGCAGCGCTTTTCTGCCTTTTTGAAGACCAACTGATCAATCTATCTCCAAGGAGTTGCACAGATCGAGAAGTGCTACGCCTCGTGTCTTGACACCCAGCATGATCGGCATCTGCGTATGATATTAAAGCAATAGAGGAATCTTTCGGATACCATAGACCACGATGAAGTGTTCCTTTTAGATACCGAAAGATCCTTTTAACAACATGTAGATGCTTTTCGGTAGGCCGAGCCTGATACCGGGCACACATGCATACAGCAAATTGCAAATCAGGCCTGCTAGCAGTCAGATAGAGAAGGGTGCCGATCATCCCACGGTAAAGTTTTGGATCGACAATAGTCCCATTCCTATCTTCATCTAACTTGGATTTCTCCACCATTGGAGTGTCCACGGGGTCACAATTTTTAAAGTTATATTTCTTAAGAGATTCTAGAGCATATTTAGATTGATTAATAAAGATGCCTCTGGGATTCTGAGAAATTTGTAATCCTAAGAAAAATGAAATTTTTCCCATCATTGACATCTGAAAGCGTGTGGACATTATCTTCTCAAAGCGATTTGACAATTCTATGTTAGTGGCAGCAAATATTATATCATCAACATAAATTTGTACCAGAATCATGTCGTTGCCCTTCTTGAGAGTGAATAGAGTGGGGTCCACCTTGCCTTTGGAAAAGCCTTCCAAAATGAGATATGTTGAGAGGAGATCATACCACGCGCGTGGAGCTTGTTTCAACCCATAAAGAGCCTTCTTAAGCTTGTACACATGATTAGGAAACTCCGTGCTAACGAACCCATCCGGCTGACTAACATAGACTTCTTCCCTTAGTTCACCGTTCAAAAATGCCGTCTTCACATCCATTTTATAGACGATCATGTTCATATGAGCAGCATACGCAAGGAATAGTCTAATCGCCTCCAATCTTGCCACAGGAGCAAAAGATTCTTCAAAGTCTATACCCAAGGCTTGTTTATATCCTCTAGTAACCAATCTAGCCTTATTCTTCAATACTGCACCCATCTCATCGAGTTTAACCTTATAAACCCATAACAAAGTAAGGATTTTAACCTTGTCAGGGAGAGGAACTAATTCCCATACTTCAAGTTGTTGGAATTCATTTAGTTCCTCCTGCATGGCCTCAATCCAAGATGATTGAGTCATAGCCTGTTGCTAATTTTTAGGTTCAACTTCGGAGAGAAATGCATCAAAGTAGCAATAGAGTGCACTCTCTTGTAATTGATGGCGTGTAGAGACTGGTCGATCGAGATTACCAATGACATTCCTAATTGGGTGATCTTTTGTCCATTTGGTGCTATGTTTTTCAATCCTAGGTGGTCTGGAGTGAACAATAGAAGGAGCTTCTTCTGAGGTAGACGCGGCTGAAGGGTTTTCAGGTATTGCCACACCAAAGAAAGGAAGCTCTTGCAGGTGAGCATATTCTAAATCGTGATCAATAGAATCCTCTTCCACATCATTAGGCACAAGTAGGGGTGATGATTCAGGTGTAGTTTGAGAATCACTTGGTAAAGGTGCATCCGGTTCAATGTTAATTGAAGATGCATTAGATAAAGGTTCATTAGCTTGAGCAACAACTTCAGGGATTGGAGCTATCACTGCAGGTGCTGGAACTTCATCATTTGGGGGATCAAAGAATTCATCAAACAATGGTTGAAACAGTTTATCCCACTCGGGCCTTGAAGGTGGTAAAAATGATGTAGAAGTAGGATTATTGGGAACTAATCCGGAACTAATAGCACCGGTTCCCATCTCATGAAGCGCGGGTTCAGAGCTGCGTTGCTCAGAAGCCATCGCTGTCAGCTCGTCGAAATCTGCGTCCATAGTTTCTACGATCTTACCAAGACGACGGTTGTAAATTCGGTATGCTTTCTTGGAGGGTGAGTAACCAATGAAAATACCTATATCGGCTTTCGGTTGAAGCTTGCCCAAGTTCTCACTATTAATGTTTGGATAACAAAGAGCACCAAACACATGAAAAAAATGAAACATCGGGTTTACGGTCATGTAGAAGCTCGTAAGGTGTTTTTCCATGGCGTTTCCGAAGGATAGAACGGTTTTGGGTGAAACATGCAGTAGATATGGCTTCTGCCCACAAGAACAATGGAGCGTTCGCATAAATTAGCATAGTCCTAGCAGCTTCCATAAGCGTACGATTCCGTCTTTCAACGACACCGTTTTGTTGTGGAGTGCGTGCAGCGGATGTTTCATGTGAGATACCAACTCCTTCATAGTAATCACGAAGAGTCTGGTTGACGAACTCTGTTCCATTGTCTGTACGAATACGGCGGACAGTAGTATTCAAACGTACCTGAATGAATTTCAGAAAAGTGATGATAGCCTTCGGTGCTTCATCCTTTGTACGTAGAAATCTAACCCATGTAAACCTCGAGAAATCATCCACAATAACGAGAATGAATTTCTTACCGCTCACACTTTCAGTTCTCATTGGCCCACAAAGATCCATATGCAAAAGATGAAGTTTTTCTTGATTGGTGTCTTCCGCTTTTGGCTTGTATGATTTCTTGGTACTTTTCCCCCTTGAACACGCGGAACATAAATGGTCCTTGTGAAATTTGAGCTTTGGAAGACCACGAACTAATTCGTTTTTAGCCAGATGCTTAATAGCATCAAAGTTAAGATGAGATAATCTGCGATGCCATAACCATGACTTGGTCTTAGATGCTTTAGAGAGAAGACATACTGGAGAGGCGGCCATCATGTCTTGTAGGGACAACGTATAAAGATTTGCACCACGAGATCCCTTCAACAAATCTTTTCCTTCCAAGTTGCGGATGAAACAAGTATGTTGTCGAAAAGCAACCTCTAGGTTGGAATCACAAAACTGTCCTACTGAAAATAAGTTATGACCAAGACCTTCTACATAGTATACCCTTGAAATCGTAACGTTTCCAATCTGATATTCACCATACCCCATTATCTTTGCTATATGATCATTACCGAATTTAACCGTTCCAAGAAACTTGCTGACGAAATTTCGGAGCATCGAGCGATCTCCAGTCATATGCTTTGAACAACCGGAGTCCAAATACCACAGGATGATTTGGACCACCTGAAAATATCACCACACGAAGACAATGTAGAGGTATCGGAATCTGAGTGTTCCTTGTTATTAGCAGGTACAGATTTAATAATCTTAGATTTGCTAACTCTAGGTTTCTTAGATTTCCTAGCCTTCTTCTTCCTAGTTGGTGGTGTAGATTCTAGTTGGCTTAAATCCTGAGGTATTTCTTCACTGATAGGCACTATAGTGGGGGCTGACCTAATTAAAGGGCGCTATTTCCATACTTTAGTGCTAGTGTGCCTAACTAAAGGACGCTCAGACCTAACCTCAATGGATGCATTCCTAGTTAAAGGGCACATTTTTCCATCTAATGTAAAGGTCCTACCAGTGGGACGCCATTGCCAGCCAACTTGGGCACGAGTTTTACCTGTTGGCTTCCATTCAAGATTATTCCTAATGGCATTCATTTCATTCACATGATCAATAAGACACAAATCATGACGTTGGGAAAACATACATTCATTACAATTCCAACATTTCAAATCAGAATTCACAAATGGTTTAGGCTTCTGCACAGGCGCAGAGCTTTTAGTCTTAACATGATTCTTTTTATTTAAAACTGAACTAACATTCCTATGGTGAGCTTCTACGTTCTTCTTGTTGGTACTACTAGTGGAGGGCTTGATCTTATCTTTCTTGAGTGGCGATCCTTTAGCCTTAGTAGACTCTTTTACTCCTGTAGAAGGCAAAGTGGGAACATTAGCAACAGATTTTAAAGGTGCCTTACTTGATGGTGCCAGTGACGGTTTTGCTCCTGGAGTCTTATTGAATGGAGTTACAGCAATGGGCCTATTAGTAAGTAGTGTAGAGCCTGGTTTACCTATGTATTGCAAATATGCTAAGCAATATTGAACTCGCTTAATATATTCATGAGCCGAATAATAGTAGCTACTTGAGGGATCTAAGGCATAAAGATCGTCTAAAATATCCCTAACAAGATCTACATGCTTAATGGCATTCCTCATATAATCATCGTAGGTAACCGGGTTTCTCTTATGAAGCGGGTTCTTATAAAGCACTACTGACTTGGTTGTTGGAGCACTAGTGGACGGTGCAGAGTCGGTAGCTAAGTTATCAACAACTTCTTGTCGGGTGAGAAGAAGTGTCTCCTTTAACTCGGCCAAAACCATGTTTTTGTCAATGAGCAGGATGTTTAAGTCAGAGATTTCCTCACACTTTTGGTTCAGTTGTTCAACATAAGATTGTTGCTGTGCCGCATTAAAAGCGAAGCGTTCTTCTAGTGAACCATAAAGAGCGGATAGTCCCTGTCTTGTCCGATCCATCTCCCCTAGAACAGACGAAAGTCTAATTTCTAAGACCTGGTTTTTAGACTCTGCAGCCTCTAGTTCCAATTTTAGTGTTTCATTTGATGACACATCTCTCTTCAATCTCATAATCTCTTCCTCTAATGCCTTAACAATTGCAATCATCTTGTCACTCGTCTCAACACCGTTTTCACAACTATTTGTTATCAAAAGATCCTCATTTTGAGTTTGTTGTTTTAATTCTAAAGATATACAATGTTGTTCTAGTTGATTAAAGCGTTTTGACAGTAAATTGTAAGAATCTTGTAGCTTTAAAAACTCAACGTTAGATTCGTGACAAGAATGATTATCTACCTCATTTACAGTATCAACAATATTTACAGAGAGATCACAAACATCATCACATATATTCACAACATCACAATTAATCATAGCGGATGTAAGCTCATTCGAATAATTAACATTTACAGTAGTAAGCACATCACACGAGATTACTTCGGACAAGAATCGGTCATATTCGGATAAAATCTTTTCTTTTTCAATTAGTTGTAGTTCGTAAGCGGTGTCCATTTCATAAAACACTTTTTGAACTTCTCCAATTTCAAACTCAAGATTTTCCTTAAGAGATGCAAAACTTCCTTTTAGACTTTCGACAAACGGATTGATCTCATTTTTAAACACCTCGTTCATGTGTTCGAAAGCCCATTCTCCGGCGTTTAGGCCATTTGAAGTCGTACATTCCAAAATGACCTTGTCAAAATTAGTAAAGTATTGATTAATCTCTTGCAAGTTTAACCATACAGTGCTAACAGGTGGAAGATCCTTTGGAATTTCCTTAGGACCTTCCATGTTGACAAGTGTAGGAAATGTACTAGGGTTTTCTTCATTCAACATGTAGGTTGGTGCTGTAATGAGATCTTTTTCCATATGGAAGCGAATTCTAAAATCCGTTTTTGCAAGCTCCTTATTCATTTTAAAATAATCACACTCGGGATATTTTGTAGAATTGTATGACCGATCCTCATCAACTAGATCCTTACTTGTTCGATCATCAAAAATAACAATCGGGTCTAAGACCAATCCTAATTGGGTTGCATTATAAAGTCTTGGACTATGTCTTAAAGCTTGTTTTGCATACCTTGGGTTAGGGGGAAGGCCTTTTTGACGTGATAAGTTAAATTCACTAAACGAAGCATCAAATAAGTGCACTAGTTGAGAAGCAGCGTATTGTCTTAAAAGCAAATAATCTAGACTTCTAATCTTATTAGCAGCATTAATCTCCATTTCATTCTTCTTAGACTCGAGTAATTCAAAATCCGTTTGAAGTTTTTGAAAATTAGTGACCACTAACTCCTTTTCTTTAAGTTCATTAGAAAGATTTGCTCTTAAGTTTTCAATTTCTTGCAAGTGACCCATTTGTTTGTTTCGAAAGTGATCATATTCGGGATTTGTTAGAACACTAGACGAAGGCACTAATTCCAAAGTTTGAACTTTCTCGTTGCTTAAGGCAAGCTCATCAGACAAATTCTTATTCTTAGCTAGGGTTTCTAAAAGTGCAACATTCATTTGGCTAAGTAATGTAGCAGGAACCATGACCAAATCTTGTTGAGCAGGAGTATGCGTATTCAAAATGGCTCCCGGTTGTGATTCACTCAAAATATGGGGACTCACATTGATATTACTATCATTGATTGTCTCCTCATTTGAAAGACTCACCACCGAAGACTCATTCGAATCAGCACTCTCTTGCACAACTTGATGTGGTTGAATACTAACATCAGTGGTATTATCAGTGGTATTAATAAGTACCTCATATCTCTTTTCTGGCCCTAAGCTGGAGATAGTTGCCATGAGAGCAGCCTTTGCAGATTGAAATTCATCACAGTCTGAGTCATACGCATCGAGATCATCTGCTTGGTATGCTGCATTCTGTGTGGTGACAGTGTCTTGTTCAGCAATCCCTGGATCAGCAAGAAATGCAAGCTCCTCTTCATCAAGTTCCCTTCCTTGTGCCTGAGCATTCACTAGATAAATCTTCTCTGCAAACCATTGACCATCCCTTCTCCTCTTGGGTTTCTTGCAATCCCTGGACATGTGACCTTCTTCCTTGCAGTTCTGGCATGTAATCATTCTCAACTTGCCTGTGGAATTAGCCCGTGGAGGAGTGTTGACCATTGGAGCAGGATTGACCGTGCGAGCATTGGTAGTTGATGTAGTAGGTCTCCCCTGATATGGTTGAATAGGTGGAACCATTACCCTGCCATTCTCAATAGTAGCTTGTTGACGAGAATTGGATGAATTCCTCAACTGATTTTTGGTTGGAGCTGATCCCCTAAATCCTCGTTTGCTTAAAGTCCTTGTGAGATAAGCAGACATAGTGGTAAACACTTCAACTGGGTCAGCTCCTTGTTTGAATACAGGAATGGGGACTTCCTCATCATCACAATACATTGCTTGATCTTGTTGAGCTGCATAATCACTAGAAGGAATACTCATGTGATCAGAGTAGCTTGATGGATATGCTGCATTCTCTTGATAAGAAGAATATGAAGGCTGAGCATAAGGTGCAATGTTTGCTGGGTGAAGTTGTGAAGCATACTATGGTGAAGGTGCATTAAACCGATATTGTTGCTGATGTGAGGTGGGTGGTTGCGGTAGAATCGAGTATTGGGGGAAGGTTGGTGTCATGTAAGGTGATGGATGATAGGCTTGATGTCCCAAGATATAAGGTGTGTTGTTGTGTGACAAGCTTGGTTGATTCGCCATCAAAGCTAAGGAATCAGGGTACATACCTCGAGGCGAACGGTGCATGATCACATGTTTCTCATGCTGCTGAAGAAAAGCATAGATTTGATCCAAATTGTACTTATGCAAATCCCGGGTTAACTTAACATCGGTAATATACTCACCCCATTCAGCTTGAGGTAAAGTATTCAAAAACTTGGTGTTAACCTAGAATGGAGCAATCACGAGATTGTATACATTCAGATCATTCATTAGAGTAGTAAATCTGAAGTAGTAGTCGTGTACCATTTCCCCTAGGCTGTACGTGAATCTATCAAACAGATCATACAACTGACATTCCCTTTCCTGTTTGGTAAGAGACGTACCTTGTAGCAACACCTTTAGACGTTCCCATAAATCCTTGGCAACCGTATATTGACTTACCATGCGATAAATATCATGCGGAAGAGCTTGGAGAAGAGTCTGTAGAGCCTTTTCATCAGCATCAGCAATGAGTTGTTGTGCCGGTGTGAGTTCTTCAGATTCTCTTGGTCGAGTCACGTTATTCGCCACAATGGTACCATAGTCGAGTGGACCATTCAAAATCGATTTGACCATAAGCCTTCCGTATGTTGGTTTGCCCTTCAGGTATTGCATCATGCGGCCCTGCCATGCCTCAAACACCTCTTTAATAAGCATTGGTGGACGACTATCAGTTCCCGTTATGATTGAGATATCCGTAAGATATGTCATTTGAGGCATTAACGAACTCGGATTCATTGTGATCACTTAAGAGACTCAAAGATTATCGGTTGCTCAAGCAGTGAAGAAGGGTTGAGAACTTGTGTTGTGTTGTTGAAATCAAGATTAAATCCACTAAAGATCGTCGAAAAAACTCAAATACCCCTTGAACTTGCTTATACGAAATAACCCTAACTCGGAATAAATCCTATTCGGAATAATCCCTATTCGGAATGTTCCTGTGCTGAAAAAAAACCCTTATACGGAATAATCCTTACACGGAATAAACCCTATTCGGAATGTTCCTGCTATTCGGAATATTCTTCAATTCGGAATGTTCGGCTATTCGGAAAGATGGGCTATTCGGAATGTTGACTATTCGGAATGTTTTGGCTATTCGGAAAACTTTACTATTCGGAAAGATTCTGCTATTCGGAAAATTGCTATTCGGAAAGCTTTTCTATGCGGAATGTCTATTCGGAAAACTCTCCTATTCGGAATGTCTATTCGGAATAATCTGGGAATATTAATTTCGAGACTTTGAATAGAGCTTTAAATCCGATTTTTTGATCAAAAACCACAAAAAGTTTTATGATTTTTACCAAAATAAGCTAAACCCAATCCTTATCAATTAATCCCAATAACAAAAAACACCAAAAACAACAAGATTCAAGATTGATTTTTTCTAAAGATCACTAATTGATTTAATAACTAAAAAAGCAACACAATCCTTACCTTAAATCACCCTATAGCTCTTGATACCAAATGTAGAATCTTGATAACCTATGAATCTATGAAGTGGGTTGATGTTTTCTAGAGAGAGAAACTAGAGAGAGAAAGTGAAAGAAAACTATGTGATATTTTATCAAGTGGAAACACAAAGTGAACAACAACCAACCCCTTTCCAAGGAGGAAAGGGGTATTTATACTTCCAAGCCTTATTTGGACTTGGGCCGGCCCATGACAAGCCCATGGGCCGGTTTCTTACTTAACTTAATAGGTAAAACTAACTACGAGCTATTACAACATAAATAATATTGTGGAGTGACCGATACTTCTAATATACGTTAAAACGTATTTCTAACAAATCACATGTTCAGCATACCATGTGAACATATACGGTGCAACTTTTGGATCATGACTGTTGTATTATCATTGCATGCACCAAAACCCTAATTAGGGTTTGTAAATAAACCTTATATCAAGTATTACCTTGAATCATAACAGCCACAATCCTCCAGTTTTTCAACCTTAAGTCGATTGAGGGTTTGTAAAAACCCTAATCATGATTTTATGTAAAAGCTGAAAATCTGAAAATCATCTCTACAGCCAACTTTGACGCCTAATAACTTTTTCCTAGGGATAAAACATGACAATCCCTCTGTTGGATGTTTAGATATATGTATGTAGAACACACATAAAAAATTTCGTGACGATCCAACGGTTCAATCAAAAGTTATGACCTTCTGAATACTGCTGCGCACATAAAAACGTCCAGAAAAACCCTAGACGGATTTTTCTTCTTTTTACCATACACGAACACCTTGTTGGTCCTAGCATCACGAGCCACGAGGCTCTGATACCAATTGTGGAAACCTTAGTTTCCGGATCTTTGAAGCTACTAGGAATGCATCATATTCATATGATTCTATAATCAAAGCGGAATTAGAACATGACACATTAACAAGGTGTTTAGGGCACAAGAACATGAATTAAAACATAATTGGATTGTTCATTATATTAATAACAAACAATCACTAGACGTGTATACATTGAATCCCACGTCTAGTGCACACACGCTTTAGGTTTACATTGTGAATGAAAGTATGAAAAACCTAATAACCCTTGGTTCCTTTTATAGTGTAAGGATTAGGGTTTTACAAGAGATAATAACAAATAAACAAGTAAATCTTCTATTTAAATAAACTTATGCAGAATAAATCTTGCATGTTTATCTAAATAGAAGCTTCCATAAGCTTCTTGTCTACGTTTCTATCAACTCTTAAATTGCATGTGACAATGCTTAGATTGCACATGACAACTCTTGAGCCAACAATGCTTAGTTTGCTCTTGTCAACGCTTGGATTGCTCTTGACAACGCTTAGACAATATGTTCATGTTTTCTTCGTTTTTAAGTTTCTGCCACATCAACTTTTTGATCCAACATATGACTCATTGGAAAGCTCAAGAGGCTTTGAATTCCGCTTCGGTTAAAGCGGTTGAAAAGAGTTGTTTGTCTTGTGGTGGAGCTCATGATCTTTCCGAGTGCATTACCGCCGGTGGTACACTTCGAGTGCTTATGTAGCAACGGGAACTTATAACCAAAACGGCCAAGGTTCCCGCCCAAATCAAGATCCACCAAATCAAAATGCTAATAACTATCGAAACAACAACCAAGGTGGTAATTATCAAGGCAATTCACGTAACTACAACAAAGGGAATTATCAAAGTGGGAATGGACAAGTCACTAATCAAAACCAAAACCGTGATTTTCAAAATACTACACAAGGTTTTCAAAAAGCTCACACTAAAAATCTTCAAGGAGAATTTTTAGATTATGCTAAAGCAAATGATGCTAAATTTGATAACATGCAACGTGAGATGATTAGCTTAAGATCCGAGTTGAAAAACGAGCTTAAAAACGAACTTGCTAATGAAATTAAAACTCATGCTAATAAAATGGAAGGAAATGTTCAACGTCTTCAACAAAATCAACAAAAGATGGAACAAGGACAACATGAGATTAAGCAAGAATTGTTAAAAGCGGATTTAAGGCAATCAAAATTTAAAGACCGAATGGCAAAAATGTTTGAAGCAATCATGTGTAAACCCTCTTCCTCGGGTGGTCTTCCTAGTGATACCATTGCAAACCCGAAGGGAGAAATGAAGGTTATTACTACACAAAGTGGTAAAACTTTCAAGGAACCAATCTCTCGTCCAAGTACTTCTACGGTGAAGGAAATCGAGAAAGAGCCCGAGGTGATGGTCGAAAAGGATCATATCACAATCCCACGAAGTACCGCTCATACCACACCTACGGTTGAACCAATACCAATCATGGAACCCGAGATTCCAAGGTCGTTGCCTAATGTCCAACCCACACCACCCTTACCCTACCCTTCAAGACGAAACAAAGAGAATTGCAAGAACGTAACAAACAACAAATCGAGATTTTTATAAAAATGTTTCAACAAGTGCATTTTGATGTGAGTTTAGCCGACGCGTTGTTATATATGCCTCGTTTCGCTTCCACTTTTAAAAGTATGATGAGCGATAAGGAAAAGCTTTCAAAGCTTGCTAATTGTTCTTCGGTTTATCTTAACCGCATACCGGAAAAAGTTGGTGACCCTGGAAAGTTTCTCATTCCTTGTGACATACAAGATATGAAAGAATGCCTCGCCTTGGCCGATCTTGGTGCGAGCATTAATTTGATGCCATTTTCCATATGGAAATCGCTTTCGCTTCCGGCTCTTACTCCTTCGAACATGTCTATTGAGATGGCCGATCATTCTACGATTTTAGCATGTGGAGTAGCCGAAGATGTTTTCGTGAAGGTGGGGAAGTTCTACTATCCCGTTGATTTTACAGTAGTTGACATCCCCGCGGATCCTCAGGTTCCTCTAATTTTAGGTCGTCCATTTTTAGACACCTCGAGATCGCTTATCGATGTTCATGCAAGAACTATCACTTTGAGATTCAACTAAGAGGAACTTGTTATAAACGCTACTCAAAACTCAAAACCTTCTCATGTTTATGCAATCGCTATCATCAATCACATTGACTTAGTTAATGTGGTTTGCGATGAGTTTTCACAAGAAGTGTTAGGTTTTTCCGATAGCTCGTCAAGTGGCAATCCCACTATTTTGGATCCGATTCTTGCTAATTCTACACCAAATCTCACTCCATTCAAAGGAGGCGATTTCACTTCAAATGAAACCGACAATGAAGATGAGGTGTTTATTAGTGATGATACTTCTATTCCACCATTTCTTCCGCCGATGGAAGTTATGAGTGTTGAACCAAAATCTTCAATCGAGGAACCGCCTATCCTTGATGAATTACTATTCTCTGCAACAAGACTGTCAAACTAACAACGCAGATAAAGAGACAAGTAGAACTAGCTCAGTACTGCTAACCCAATTAATTGAAAGATCTTCCTTCTCACCTTGAATACGCATTCTTGGAAGGAGATGACAAGTTGCCGGTTATTATTTCAAGAGGTCTTGCTAATGATGAAAAAACTGAGCTCTTGAAAGTTCTTAAAGCTCATAAAGGGGAAATTGCGTGGAAAATTTCCGACATTAAGGGTATTGACCCAATTGTACTCACAAGATTTTAATGGAGGAGGACTACAAACCCGCAATTCAAAGTCAAAGAAGGGTGAATCCCAAAATTCACGATGTCATAAAAAAGGAAGTTTTAAAAATCCTTGACGCGGGAATGATTTATCCTATCTCCGATAGCCCATGGGTGAGCCCAATCCATTGTGTCCCTAAAAAGGGAGGAATGACCGTTGTGCCTAATGAAAACAACGAGTTAATTCCCACTCGTGTTGTGACCGGTTAGAGGGTGTGTATTGACTACCAAAAGTTAAATGACGCCACTCGTAAAGACCACTTTCCTTTGCCCTTCATGGATCAAATGTTGGAGCGACTAGCGGGAAATGAATTCTATTGCTTTTTAGATGGTTTTTCCGGTTACTTTCAAATCCCAATCGACCATCGTGATCAAGAGAAGACTACGTTTACGTGTCCTTATGGAACGTTTGCTTATCGTAGGATGCCTTTCGGACTTTGTAATGCACCGGGTACGTTTCAACGGTGTATGATGGCCATTTTTCACCATATGATCGAGAAGTCAATGGAAGTGTTTATGGTTGACTTTTCGGTGTTTGGCAATTCGTTCACGTCGTGTTTATCTAATCTCGAGCAAATGTTAAAACGTTGTGAAGAAACCAATCTTGTGCTTAATTGGAAAAAATGTCATTTCATGTGTAAACAAGGAATCGTCTTAGGACATAAGGTCTCGATAGCGGGGATTGAGGTCGATAAAGCTAAGGTAGACGTCATAACCAAGTTACCTCATCCCAAAACCGTTAAGGGAGTTAGGAGTTTCCTAGGCCACGCGGGCTTTTATCGTCGTTTCATCAAAGACTTTTCAAAATCTCTCGACCTATGACACACCTTCTCGAGAAGGATGCTCCTTTTAATTTCAATGAGGATTGTGTTAGAGCTTTCGAAACACTTAAAAGGAAACTTACCGAAGCTCCCATTCTTGTTGCTCCTAATTGGGAATTACCCTTTGAAATCATGTGCGATGCAAGTGATTATGCTATAGGGGCCGTCTTAGGGCAACGCTATGAAAAGCATTTCCGTCCTATCCATTATGCTAGTAAGAAGATGACCGATGCTCAATTAAAGTACACCACAACAGAAAAGGAATTCCTTGCCGTGGTCTATGCTTTTGAGAAATTCCGACCTTATCTCGTTTTATCTAAAAGCATTGTGTATACCGACCATTCGGCTATCAAGTATCTCTTAGCTAAGCAATATGCTAAGCCGAGATTGCTTCGTTGGATGCTCCTCCTCCAAGAATTTGATGTCACCGTGCTTGACAAAAAAGGAGCCGAGAATCTAGCGGCCGATCATCTCTCTCGTCTAGAATATCCTCACAAAGATGTTTTCGAGAACAAGGAAATCACCGAAACATTTCCTCTCGAGACTCTCGGTGTAATGAATTCTAAAGACACCACCCCATGGTTTGTCGACATTGCAAATTACCATGCGGGCAATTTCATAATCAAGGGTATGACGACACAACAAAAGCGAAAATTCTTTCGTGACGTCAAGTTATTTTTGGGACGACCCTTATCTCTTTCGGGTTTGTACGGATCAACTCATTCGACGTTGTGTTTTTGGTGCCGAAGCTTCTAATATCCTTAGAGCTTGTCACGAGGGACCCACGAGTGGTCACCACGGTGCTAATCTTACGGCTAAGAAAGTTTTCGATGCCGGCTTCTTTTTGCCTTCTATCTATCGTGATGCACACGCACTTGTGAAGTCGTGTGATTCGTGCCAACGTCAAGGAAAATCGTCTCAACGTGATGAAATGCCGCAAAACGTAATTCAAGTTTGTGAGATTTTCGACATTTGGGGCATAGACTTTATGGGGCCGTTCCCATCGTCTCATGGTAACAAGTATATCCTCGTCGCGGTGGACTACCTTTCTAAGTGGGTGGAAGCTAAGGCTTTACCTACTAATGATGCTCGTGTGGTAGTGAAGTTTTTGAAGCAACTATTCTCTCGGTTTGGAACCCCTCGTGCTATTATAAGCGATCGTGGAACCCATTTTGGTAATGACCAATTTGAGAAGGTCTTAAAGAAATATGGAGTTACTCATCTTCTTTCTACGGCTTATCACCCACAAACGAGTGGGCAAGTCGAGGTTTCGAACCGAGCATTGAAAAGGATTTTAGAGATGTCGATTGGAGAAAACCGTGCTTCATGGTCCGACAAACTCGATGACGCTTTATGGGCCTTTAGGACCGCTTATAAGACACCTATCGGTTGTAATCCTTATAAGTTAGTCTATAGGAAGAATTATAATTTGCCCATTGAATTGGAGCACAAGGCATATTGGGCCCTTAAGCATGCAAACTTTGACTTAAAGACCGCGGGAGATCACCAGAAAATACAATTGAATGAATTGGATGAATTAAGAGACAATGCTTATGAAAATTCATTGATTTTCAAAGAAAAGACTAAAAAGTTTCATGATGCAAATATTAAAAACCAGGTTTTTAACGTTGGTGATCAAGTGTTACTTTTTAACTCTAGACTTAAGATATTTTCCGGGAAATTGAAATCTCGTTGGTCGGGTCCTTTCACCGTTACACAAGTGTTTCCTTCTGGGACCATCGAGCTAGCTCAAGATGATGGTCCTAACTTCAAGGTGAATGGACATAGGCTTAAGCACTACTTTGGTGGGGAAATTCCTTCAATGGTTGACCTCGACCAAGTCACCTTCCCCAATGATAATTAACATTGTGGGGATCGAGTCGAGCTCATGACTCGGTAATCAAAAACGAGGTGCCTCGTGGGGGAGATCCCATGCTTATCCTTTTATGCTTACTAATAACTAATTAGAGGGGATTTGTACCCTTCCAACTCGTTGTCTCGTGGTTGTTTGTGATTGTGTTATCTAGATCATCATCATCTACGATTGAAGACTCTCGTGTTCGTTTACGTGAGCCTCCATCATTTGCTTGAAGAAGTTTTTCACGAATCCATGACATATCCTTTATTGTTCTAACAATTATCTTTTAGCATACTTAATAAACGGCTTTAGATATATTGTTGATCACCCTTTCCATGCTAGATCCTAAGCATTCGATTCTTCGTCTCTAGTATGGGGGTGCTCCACCTTTAGACTCGAAACATTGAGGACACTGTTTACTTTTAGTATGGCAGGTGAATAGATACTTGCTTTGCTACGCCCTCACGTTTTCCAACTTTCAAAGTTTTGTTTTGTTGCTAATAAGGCTAAAAATGGCCAAATTTTAAAACTTCTCTTAGTTTTCATAAGTGTTTTTAAGACACGAATGTATATTTTCCGATGGGTAGAATAAGAGCTAATTTTTGACTTGATGGGCATTTGGATCCATTTAAATTCCTTAACCCGCTCAATTCAAGTTTTGCTAGACTTTTATATAGGGAACTTTAAAACGCGAAAGTCTTAGCTCATTCGGGTTAAGAACAAGAACTTTTCGCAAGTTCCTATAATTGATCCTAGAAAGTCACTTATCAAGGGAACTATAAAATGCATTCTCTAAACTTGAAAAAGTCCAAGAAAGTGCAAGATCCTATAGGTGGCTTGAAAACCCAAAACTTTGATTTGATATAGTCTTAATGAAAGCTAATCCAAATTTGGCTTAATTTTGACTTGCATAGCTAAGTATTCACGAGTCTCTTTAATTAGAGGTCTTTATATAGTGAAGAACGAGAGATGATAGAGTTAGACAAGTGATCATGCTAAACGTAGAACATGAAAATGTTCTTTCAAAAACTCATATGTTTTTAATTGTGGCTTTTCCTTCACATAAGATCAATGCATTAGGAACAAAAATAAATGCAATAAGTAAGGTCGTACAATTTGAAAGGTTACTTAGCCTCTAGCGCAAGATCGTTTAAAAGTTGCTCGGGGTTGAAAAGAGTTCATAGCCAAGGCATAACTTACTGAAGCGGGACGCGAAGATTGGTGAAGATCTAAAAAGGCCCTAACAAAGCATGAGGAGCTCTATTTTGTTGCTAAAGATCCAAGATGATGTGAAGTATCATTATTCCTAAATCAATATGAAGGATTGAAACACACGACGAAAAGCAATTACTCCCCTAAAGATCATGGTGAAGATCCAAAAAGGCCCTAACAAGGTATGATGATAAATATATCCAAGTCCGAAAAGGAGGCGGATCGTTGTATATCAAAGTCCAAAATAACGATTGAAGAAAAATGATGAAGTCGTGGTCCAAATATGAAGAATCTCTAAAAAAAAGTCAAGTGAAGAAATTCCAAAATATGAAGAGAAGACCATAATTTCAAGAACGTCTTCCCAAGACTTGAAGTATGAAGTACATGCCAAATATCGGTCCGAGAAAGGTCTCAAATCGTGAAACGAGTTATGCCAAGATATGAACTTAAGGAGATACACGAGAAGCCGTTTTAAAAGATTTTGTCCTTCGGCCAACTATCGATTAAATCGTGCTACTTTGCTTTCTGTTGATGCAAAAGTTGGGTGATCCTTGCTATACCCGAATTAGGCTTAATTCGGGCTGGCTGGGCTCCGGCTCCTGCACCAAGTGAACTGTATGGTTGGGATCCTACACACTAAACAACACGCGTTAGACTTACCGTGGGAATGTTTCCCACGATTCGACTCTGGCGTAAAAGTAAGTAATCGGTTAGGGTTTATAGGAATCGGATGAGTTGAGAGTGTATAGAACGTAATACCTTTGTAGAACCCTTGGGGGTTCCTTTTATAGGCAGTGAAACCCTAATGGGCTGTCACTGATACTTCGGCCCCAAGGAAAGGATAAGCACCATATTTAGATTGATTGTTATCTTCTAACTATGGTGAGTGAATATCCTCTTCATTCGGGTAAATCCTAATCATAGACAGAATATGATTCTGTCTAACCCTGTACCGGCCATGCCGGGCCGTGGGCCGCACACGTGTGTGCGGTTACTGTTCATCCAAGCCCATAAGCTCAAATGACATTATTCCCACCCATCTGTGACGGGCCGGATACGGGTAGTACCCGTGGGCCGGGTTCCTGACCCGGCTGGGGACTATACGTCATCATGTCCCCCCAGTCTAGTTGTTACAGCCGTAGGCGTAACTTCTAGACTATCAAGATGCTCTCCGGACATACCAAGAAAGACCTAGGGAATGATAAATATTTAAGATTTTGCATTGGCCGCACGTGGCTGCCTGTCTAGGAATGTTATTCCAATAGGATCTCAGCCGTACGTAACGGCCGAGACAAATTAAATGTAGCATTGAATATTGTCTTACGTAAGACCGCATATCCCGACACAAGAATAAATGCATTAATGGTAGTCAACTGGTCAGCAGCACTTCTGCAAAAGTGCACCATTAATGCCCACCATTGAGCCACGTAAAACTGCTAAGAAGTGACCCGTGGGTCCCTTCTGACGTTTCAGAAGTGTCAGAAATCCTATCCGTTGGATAGGCGTAGTGGCCTCCACGTGTCAAACATCCACGTTACCTCGGAAATCGAGGCAACCCTATATAAGAGTTGGTGTGTGTGTTCGTTACACACACAGTTCATACTCTTTTCCGCCATTATTATTTCCAAGCTCCATCCTCTAAACTTTTGCCTTCTATTCCACAGATTTCTTCCGCCGCAGGTTAGATCATCACGCCTTACAAAACCTTTTTATAAAACTTGGTAAAGGACAACCCTCTTATCACGGATGTCCTGAACGTGATGTCTGCGAAAAAATACATAGATTTTTTGTGGAAGTATTACATTCCCGAAAGCGTACACCCCACCTATCCAGGTGAAGGTGAGGCAATTACGGATGCACCAAAGGGGAAAATAGGCGTGTACACGCGCCTATTTGACTCGGCCAACTATCGTATCCCCCTGTCTAAATTCCTAGTAGATCTGCTTTTATACTATGATTTCCACATAACCCAGCTCCACTGCATAGGTGCGTGTAAAATCAATCAATTTGAAATTACATGCCATACATGCGACGTAACTCCAACTGTGAACCTTTTTAGGGTGTTTTAATCCCCCCAACTAGTGAATGGGTGGTTATCGTTTAAAAACGATCCGGGAATGCCCCCATGACGTATAGGAAGCCCTTAGACTCCCTTAAGAACTGGTACGACCATTACTTTTTTGTGGATGAAAAAGTATTCCCCACTCCCTTCGTCCTTAGAACCAGAGTACCCAAAGATTCTCCGCCCAAATCCAAAGACTATAGCAGCAGAGACCTAAAAATACTAGATACCCACCGCACAGAATTCCATAAGGGGTTGCCGGAACATTTTCTGTGTTTTATAGGATTAAGCCGTCGTTATTATGGGAGGGAGAACTTATATCCGTGCTTTCTGACGGAGCGTGGACAGGGTAGGTTTACTTTATACTTTGTAAATACGATAAACGTCATTCGTATTGTAGGACCTTACTGACCCGTTTATTTATAAATGTCCACAGAAATGAACCTACACGGATTATTGCACCAGGGCGACCCAATGAAGGTGCCTGAAGGATTCCGCCCATTGAAGTAGAATGAACTCCCCCTTCTCGATGCGACCGCAGACCGTACCATTCCACTCGAAGAAACTTCCGAGCAAAGATCAGATGAAGAGGAGCCTATCATTGAGAAATCCCCTTTGGATATCCATAATGAAGATGGTGGAGAGCTGCTGTTGGAGGGCGTCGTGACGCACCAGGAAGATGAAAGTGATTACCTCAACCTTGAGGATGAAGACAACACTCAAGCCTCTGGGTCCGCCAAACCCACATCCAGAAAGAGAAAGATCACCAGGAGGGTGGCAAAGACTAAAGGGGATGAGGCGGGGGCCCCGAATGCTCCCCCAAAGAAACTAAGGAAAGACCATCCGCAATACCAAGAGGGAAGTGGTATTGCGACGGCCCAGGCCAACCCCACACCGCACATGGATGAGCAAGTCTGGCGAGCTACCCCCGTGAGTGCCGTAGCTCCTACCGCCCCAGAACCTGCGACTGGTACCACGTAAGCACCCCTCGTCTATCAGTCTTGTCCTTTTGCTTGTTAAATATAGAATGCCTAAACAAAAGTTGCATATGTCAATAACAGGGCAGATCCGTCGACTGTAGCTCAAGAGGAAGAGGTGGAGAGGAATCCTTCCCCCACAACATCAATCAGACCCCCATCCCCTGCTGCGACACACGCCGAGGAGCCACTCCCCGAAGGACCAGAAAATAGCCTACGCCTAGCCTGGAATCTCTCTAGTTTAACAAGGTTGGAGGCGGAGTCGGAGTGTTCGGAATTTATCGAGCATATTACCCCTCCAGCCCTTGCACAAGACTTAGACGAGCGGGATCATGAATCCTTGCTGGAGCAGTTTGATGTGTCGTCCGCTCATCAAGTGACGGTGGGTGCCGCTTTAAGACGCCGCCTGATCAAGGCCCTGGCGAATGTGAAGCGGGCAGACAAAAGGATAACACGTCGGGAAGCAATGGTTGTGAAGAATGAGAAGGCCATTGCTTCATTGCAAACAGCGTTGGGTACGGCCGAGGCTACAGTGAAGGAGCAAGCCCATCATGCCAACAACCGAGAAAAACACATTGCCGAGCTCGAGGCCCTCGTAGCCGCATCTAACGAGAAGGTATGCTTTCAACAAGAATATTATACATATTTTTTTCTATTTTTTTGCGACCCAAGAAAAACATATTATCCTTGTGGTAACTCTAAGTTCCATATGCAGGTGTCCGCGGCCAAAGCCTCTACCAAAGCTGTAACCGTACAAGCATTCAACATCGCACAGAGCGCGATGTGCTGAAGGATGAGCTAGCACAAGTGCGGGCCAATCTGGACGAGCAAGTCGCAACAGCTGAGGAAGAGCTAAGCAAAATGGCCACAGAGTATGCTGAAAGGATGTGTCCGCCTTTGCTACCTGCCCTAGCTGGGCGTTGGTGGATGATTGGACAAGGAATGCGCCTTGCCGTAAGCAAGGTTATGGAGGCTCCGTACCTGCTGCAAGCATTCGCCGGGGTCGTGTCGGATGGGATTGACCGTGGTAGGCATGAGGGCTTGGTCCAGGCTGCAGAATTGATAGAGAAGAACGAAGATATTACCCAGCACCCCTACCATAACCCCTCAGCTGCGGACAAGATGACCGCGTCAATGGATGCACTTGCTGAAATCCAACACCCTCTTTTGGACGAGCTTGAGGCGCTTAAGGATGCTCCGAACGAGATGGTAATGTCCAAGATCACTACGGATCCCATCCAACTGACCTTGCCTACTTACGACTCCGTGTCGAAAGTAATGAAAGGTGAAAAACCGCTTGCTGAGGCGTTGGATGCGACTGCGATCAAGGCGCAAGATGGAAAGGACGCTCGCGGGGAGGCCCTCCGTGCTCTAATCGAAGAAGGGAAGAAGGACATAGGGGAATTCCTACCTCCGTTGTAATTTATCTTGTAAACATTTGTTGCTTTTATTCGTCCGTGCATGTACACGGCTAAGACTGATGTGTGAAATAACTGTATTTTGTATGTAAGTCTGTGATAACCACGGTCATTTTGTTATGATTTAGAAACTTGTGTATTTTTATTTTGTTAAATATTGATTACCGATACTGCATGACATGTCACGTCTTACACAAAAGAGAAAATACATTCAAGTCTATAATTTACTAGACATGCGACGTGCGTCTTTACTATGCAAAGCACTGCGTGAGTACGGCATACGGAAACTTACCACAACGTCTTGTGAGTAAGGTGTCTAGTAAGGATACATGATCCGCGCCGCTGGGGTTGCATCCCTCTTACGCGACAAGTTGAATTAGTAGGTTCACTTAATCCTCTTACCCCGCCTGGAGGCGTATAGTACATGTACGGTGATTTGAATGAATGCATATGAATGAGACATGACATATTATAATAATAACTAAAATTCACATGACTAACAAAATCCTAAGAAATAATTTTCACAAAACAAGCCGTGGAGCTAGCTAGGCACCACGGCATTTTATTAGAACGTTTACATTTTTTGTTTGAACAAGAATGGGAAGTCTTAAAACAAAAAAGGAACCTAGAAAAAACATAAGAAACAAAACAGATAGAGTACATGGATCTTCATTAAAGCCAAGTGTAGCGAAGTATCCATGCGGAAGCCGTAGCTTTCAAAGATAGCACCTTTTGAGATTGGAGATGTTCCATGTGCGTTCCAGATTTCGGCCATCCATGTCACGTAACTTGTACGCGCCTCGCCCAAAGGCTTCCGTGACCTCATACGGTCCTTCCCATTTAGGGCCCAGCTTCCCTGTATTATCCGCTCGACTCGCTTCGTTAGCACGATAGACATAATCTCCCGGTCGAAAAGAAACACCTTTAACCTTGGCGTCATAATAAGCCTTCATTTTAGCCTTGGACTTAGCCTCATTGATGGCTGCTATCTCCCTTTTTTTCTGCCAATAAATCCAGGTTGATTCGTAGTTGCTCGTCGTTCGTGACGACATTAACCTCCGCTGTGCGGATGGTAGGCATTCCGATTTCTGTTGGTATAACAGCTTTACTGCCGTAGGCCAATGCAAATGGAGTGTCCCCGTTAGCTGTTTTGATCATAGTCTTGTGCGCCCATAGCACATGTGGTAGTTCATCCACCCATTTGGCACTTCGTTCCTCCAGGCGTGCCTTGATGCCGTTTCCCAAGCTTCTATTTGCTCGTTCCACAAGTCCGTTTGTCTGCGGGTGCTTTACAGACGGGAAGCGCCGTTTGATATTCAATGATGCGCACCAATCCTTGAATGGATTATCCGCGAACTATTTACCGTTGTCCGAGATGATTTCTCCTGGTAAACCAAAACGGCACACAATGTTCTCCCAAACAAACTTTTTAACTTGTTTGTCTGTGATGGATTTAACTGCCTTGGCCTCTATCCATCGTGTAAAGTAGTCCATTGCGAAAATCAAGAACTTAAATCCCCCCGCAGCTACAGGAAATGGTCCTGCGATGTCGATTCCCCACTTTTAGAATGGCCATGGGGATGTAATAGGTGTAAGCTCCTGCTGCGGATGTCGCGGCACTGGTCTATGCACTTGGAAATCACTACACTTGCGAATCATGTCGCGTGCGCCCCTATGCATGGTAGGCCAATAATATCCTGTACGTAGGGCTCGAGCTACCACGGATCGTGGACCTGCGTGCATGCCGCATAACCCTTCATGTATCTCACTGATCACATAAGTGGCGTGACGTGGTCCAACACAACGCAACCACGACTGTAAGAAAGAGCGCTTATAGAGGATACCTTCTCGAAGTTCGAAGTGCTGCGACTTACTTCTGATGCGCCGCGCCGCTTTTTCATCGTCCGGAAGGGTTTCACTAGTCAAATAGTTGACGATCGGGGTCATCTATGTAGGTCCATCCTCCTCAACTATAGTAGCGACCTCCCCTTCTGTTATAGACTTTTCCTTGAGTATTTCCACCAAGACTTGCTTGGACAAGTGGGCGAAGCTTGTGGATGCGATCTTGCTAAGAGCGTCCGCCTTCTTGTTCTCACCTCTTGGTACCTGCTTGATAGAAAACTTGCTGAAAGCCGCGATGAGTGACTTGACTTTCTCCAAGTATCGGACCATGTTATCCTCCTTAGCCACATATCCACCTAGAATGTGGTTCGCGACAAGCCGTGAGTCCACGTAGGCCTCAAGGTTGCGGACTCCCATTCTAGCGGCGATTTTTAAACCCGCAATTAATGCTTCATATCCGCCTCGTTGTTGGTGGCTGTGAACTCAAAGCAGAGGGCGTACGTAAACTCCATTCCTTCCGGATTTGTGAGGATGAGACCAGCTCCTGACTCATCCGTACATGAAGATCCGTCCGTAAATAACACCCATGGTTCTGCTGGAGTCTCGTCTTGTTTTACGACTGGTCCTTCCTCATCCGGCTTCTCTATCAAGAAATCTGCCAAGATTTGGCCTTTAACAACCGTCCTTGGCCTATAAGATATATTATGCTCCCCCAATAGAATGCTCCATTTTTGTAGCCTTCCTGCCACATCCGGTCTAGAGATGACTTGTTTTATTGGTTGGTCAGTAATGACTACAATTGGGTGTGCCTGAAAGTATCGGCACAACCGTTTTGTAGCAAACACTAGTGCCAAAACCAATTTTTCCATAGAGGAGTAATTCAACTCTGGCCCTTGTAATGTTCTACTTATGAAGTAGACCGGAGTTTGTACCGTATCCCTATCCGTCTTGAGTACCACACTTACTGCTCCATGTGTGGCTGAGAGGTACATAATGAGCTCCTCCTTTGGCCGGGGAGCTACTAGCATAGGGAGAGATGCAAGGTGTTGCTTGAGTTGACCAAAGGCTTCCTTGGCTTCCTTTGTCCACCGGAAGTCTCCCTTCCTAATGCACTTCTTGAGTGTTTTAAATAGGGGTAGTGACTTCTCTGCGGACTTTGATAAGAACCTATTTAGCCTGGCCAGGTTCCCATTTAAGGATTGCACCTCTTTCCGTGTCTAAGGGGATGGTAGCTGTATTACTGCGTCCGTTTTCTCTGGGCAAGGTTTGATGCCATTTGGATCAAACATATATCCAATGAACATTCCCTCCGTTGCCCCAAACGTACATTTCTTTGGATTTAGGTTCATATTAATCCTCCTCAGTGTGTCGAATGTCTCTTGGACATCCCGGAGAAGTGCATCCTCTGTATGACTTTTTATGACTAAGTCATCCACATAGACTTCCAGGTTGCGGCCTATCTGTGAGTCAAAGGCTTTGTCCACAAGCCGCTGGTATGTAGCACCGGTGTTCTTTAGTCCAAACGGCATTTTCGTATAACGATATACGCCTTGACTAGTATGGAACACCGTCTTCTCTGCGTCCTCCTCCGCCATCTGGATCTGGTGGTATCCTTTATATGCGTCTAGGAAGCACTTAAAGGGATATCCACATAGAGATTCCACCTTCCAGTCAATCTCCGGTAACGGGTAACAATCCTGTGGACAGGCTTTGTTTAGATCCGTGGAATCCACACACATGCGCCAGCTTCCATCATGTTTTTTGACCATGACTGGATTGGATAACCACTCGTGGTAGTATACCTCGCGCATGATACCCGCGTCCACTAGCTTCCGTACTTCGTCCAGTATCACTCGGCTGCGTTCAGGTGCCTGGCCGCGCTTCTTTTGCTTGACGGGTTGATACCCCTGGCGGATCTGGAGCTTATGTTCTGCTATCGCGCGTGGTACGCCTGTCATGTGCTTTGACTCCTTCGCGGGCTCTCTGAAAAAACATATAACCCCCTTCTTGCTTGGGGGATACAGTTTGAAGGGCTCACTTCTGCATTTTTGTTTAGGTTCTCGAGATTCTCAATCGCTCTTTTTTTAGTGGGGGGGGGGGGGGAATAGTGCGTGAATGAAGATTCTCAGACGAGGGAATCGTTCCTCTCTAAATAAAAAGAACTTTTATACCTCTTTGATGAGGCATCAGAATAATATGAATCCCGCGAATTTTCCTTCTATGAGAAACAGACATCCTAATCCAGTATCTCATGTTATAAAAGAAAGCAGCCCCTTTATGAAAAGTATGATGAAAAAAATCCTCTAATAGAAAGTCAATACTAACTAATCCTCAATTCACTGAAATTTTAGGATTCTCGCGGAACGAGCCCTCACAGGCATCTATCTATCCTATCTCAGGAGTCGCATCTCATCTCACTCAATAGAGAGAAAGAAGAAGCGAGCAGAAAGAGAAAGCATCTAATAAGGTATTCTTTAGTTCCTTCCCGCGTCAATTGCCAATTCTTGGTCATTGAGATTCATGGGATTTCAGAAGCTGGTAGAGAGTAGAGAATAGAATAGGCTGTGATGCCGGGAGAGAGATTTTTTATCTTGAGTGAGAGATCCTTTGAATACGACCAGGGGGATAGAAGCCCACGGAGCCACATCCATAGCATGAGTAGTTAAAGCAAGTGAATGATTTGAAATTCGAGTTATTTCACGGAATAACACTCGTATATATTGAGCTCGTAATGGTACCTCGCAATTCAAAAGTCTCTCTACGGCTGAAGAATGAGCGTGTTCTTGGGCCATCGTAGAAACATAGATAGGGTCGACGACAAGGGGAGGTTTGGGGCATTCTTCACTCCTTCGCGACCCCCTTGCTTCTCTCACGGTACAATCCTCTTCCCGCCGAGCCCCCTTTCTCCAGCCTCATTTCAGGCTTTAATGAATGAGGTTTTCATGGATTATATGAGGAAATTGCTACACCTGCGCTTAGGAGAAGAATCCTGTGACCCTCCCATGATTGAATGACTGAGCTATGCCATGGGGCGCGCATCACTTTGAACGTGCTTGACTTTACCGGCAGATGCATGAGTCGGAACGTAATAGCTAGGCACGTCGTGGGAGGAGAATAAGCAAAATCTATTGCATAATCCAAGTGCGAATATGTTTAAATTTGCTTTTAAGAGAGAGCACATGGCCCTCTTGCCGCTATCCGAGAGCGTTCCTCCTATGCATACCTCCTGTTCCGGATAATCAGGATGGATTGCCACCCTCCAATTGGGAGGTGGTGATCCATCCTTGGGTGGAACGGGCGGAACCGGTGTTGTCACGGTATGACACTCGGATGCTGGTACGATTATGTTGTAAAAGGTGACGATTCCTCCTTCTACAGGGAACTTGATCATTCCGTGTGTCGTGGAAGGTATCGCACGTATGGACAGAATACCTGGTCTGCCTATGATCCCATTGTATGGAGAATGTGAGCGTATCACCATAAAGTTCATCCTTATAGTGGTGGAGTGTTCCTCATTCCCAATGGTTACAAGCAGACGCAGTTGCCCTATCGGCCAGATGGTGTCTCCACTAAAACCAATGAGCGGCGCCGTGGCCGGTACCAATTGGCTTTTTATTTCTGGTCGTAACTGCACAAAATAGTGTTTGTACAGTACTTCTGCTGATGACCCTCCATCCACATACATGCGACGAACATTGTGTGTTCCAATGCTTATCTCAATAGTGAGAGGCGCATCAATCACATCGCTTGCTGTGATGGGAGGGAATGAGATTTCCCTGCCGCGTGAAAATTTTTGACCAATTTTCTGCCTCGTGCGGCGTTGTCTGGATTGGATCATGTATATGGTCGAAGGTTTGTCCTTTTGGGGATCCTTCTTGTCATACTTCTTGTTGTCTTTTCCATCCTTCCAATCCTTAACTAAATGCTTGAGTTTACCTGATTTGATCAGTGACTCAATATGCTTCTTGAGCTGGATACACTCCTCCGTGCCATGGCCCTTGTCGTTATGGAACTCGCAGAAACGATTTCCTTGGCGACGGTCCAGCGGAGTCGTCATTGGGGGAGGCCTCGGAAAATTTGCCTCTTCCGTCAGCAAGATCTCCCGGTAGGACATCTTTAGAGGGGTAAACTTATCGTCCGGCCGTCCTCCTTTGTTTTGTCTCTTGTAATCTGAGCCCCTACTATTGTTCTGGTTGCTTTGACCGCCCGACTGTCTCCTGGACTGGTCGTTCGATCGGTAGTCGTTTCCTTTTGAAGGGTAGGCCGCGGCAACCGTTGTTTCTCCCTCTATGAAGTTTTTGACCCTTTCCATGAGGTCATCATACCTCTCCGGACGCTTGTCATTGAGACGCCTGATTAATTCCCTGTCTTTGATGGCATGCATGTAGTCGGAAATTTTCAAGAGTTCCGGCATTGTTTTTGTGCGTGTGCACTCGTCGTTGAAGCGTTCAGTGAAAGGTTCTGTAGACTCCCCCGGCCATTGCTTGACAGTTGCCTGAGACCGGATCCCTATTATACTTCTTCCGCTGAGTATACTTATTCTTGAACGCAGTGCGTAGTTCAGTGAAACTATCAATACTTCGCGGAGGGAGTCCCTCAAACCAGTCACGAGCATTGCCGATCAAGGTTGAATTGAACATTTGGCACCATATAGGCATGGGCCATCGCTCGATTTTAGCCTGCGTATCAAATATTTTGAGGTGATCATCCGGATCACCAGTTCCATCATAAGTCTTGACACACGCCGGCATGCGACGTTTTGTGTCCTCGGAGTAATTCCGTATGCGGAGAGTAAAAGGATCTTCCCTGGGATCCGCCCATGGACGGGTGAGCCTAGGGTCTTCCCACGGGTCACACCACGGACGTGAAAGATCCTCTGCTTCTGCCTCTCAATAATAGGGGCCACCATAATACTCATTATTGTTTGGTGGTGGTGGAGGGGTACGCCTAGGTCGGCGACGCTTGGGCGGATGGTCATCCGAGTCCTCTCCTGATGGATCTGGAGAAGGAGGTGGTGCCCCATCTCTTGGGTGAGGACCGCTCTTTTGAGAAGAGCCAGGAGCCTTCTTCCCAGTGTTCATCCTATCCCACACACTTGTGCGGCGAGTGGCTCTGGTCAGTTCCAGATCTGGTCGCTCGGGTGAACCTTCGGACTTCTCTCCCCCTTCCCGAGACTGCGTTAGTTCCTGCATGAGGCGATCTCCTATGCGCTCAAACACATTCCTAGGTTGGGGAGTTTCCTCGAAGAGGCTCCGCTCCTGAGGCCGGGTCTTCCTTTTCCTCTGATTTTGGGAAGAGGTGCTTGGTCCGGCATTACCAAAGTTTAGTCTAGACTAGAGGTTCCTTCCTAGATTCAACCTTGATGCAATCCCTGGGATGATCCTATCAAAGTTCTGCGTGAGAACTCGAGTGAGATCTTCCTCGCTGAGTGGTTGGACTTCTACTTCCTCCTCTATCGACGGTCTGCGCGGCTCCTTGTTAGGGGGATTGGGCGCACTCCCTGGGTCAGGGTTGTCCAGGGTCGAAGTAGGTGGAGGAGTCATGGAGATCGTGCTCATCACTCCCATGGACTGAAAACCACTGCGGTTGTTTTGTCCGCCCGTTGGACGGCTAGGGGATTGATTGGGGATGAGTATCCCTTCCCCTTGGGACTTCCGATTTCCAGGATTCATGTTCCTGGGATTAGCTTACGGATGCCCCTTCGTCATTGAGAGTTCAAGATGAGATTTTGCTCTAGCTTTGTGTAATGGGTCCCAGGATGGCACCAACTTGTTGATGCAAAAGTTGGGTGATCCTTGCTATACCCGAGTTAGGCTTAATTCGGGTTGGCTGGGCTCCGGCTCCTACACCAAGTGAACTGTATGGTTGGGATCCTGCACACTAAACAACACGCGTTAGACTTACCGTGGGAATGTTTCCCACGATTAGACTCCAGCGTGAGAGTAAGTAATCGGTTAGGGTTTATAGGAATCGGATGAGTTGAGAGTGTATAGAACGTAATACCTTTGTGGAACCCTTGGGGGTTCCTTTTATAGGCAGTGAAACCCTAATGGGCTGTCACTGATACTTCGGCCCCAAGGAAAGGATAAGCACCAGATTTAGATTGATTGTTATCTTTTAACTATGGTGAGTGAATATCCTCTTCATTGGGGTAAATCCTAATCATAGACAGAATATGATTCTGTCTAACCCTGTACCGGCCATGCCGGGCCGTGGGCCGCACACGTGTGTATGGTTGATAGGTGTGTAAACACCCATCCTTTTACCACTTAATTCTGGCTAAAACGAGACCAAAACGCGTATTTAATATCATTTGTTTGGAATTATGCGTGGTTTTTGTGTTTATTGTGTTTTCAGAGCCAACCGGATGAATATTGAAGAAAACATGGGATTGCACGGGATTTATCGAAGAAAAAGACTCAAGACAGAGTTTATTGTCCAAGAGATGCAAAAGATTTGAAGTCACTGGGCCTATTCAAAGATTTATCGAAGAAAAGGACCAAAGATGGAATATTTACATAAGTCGAAGAAACTCAAGTCTATTAAACGAAAAAATTAAAAGACGAGTTGAATTTAATCGACGACAAATCCCGAATCAGAATCGAAAACGTCAACTTTTCTGAAAAGACGAGAAGACAAGAAGAACGGGAGAAAGCCCACTCACCAACCAAAGGGGACACCTATAAAAGGAATCCCCTCACACTTTTCATCAAGTTTTTTTAGTTTTTCATTCCCTTCTTTTTCTCTTTTCTTGTTCGTAGTCATCACCAACACCACTAGGGTGTTTGGTGATTTTGATTATTGTTCTTCCAAATCTTGTGGGTTAATCTTGTCTTTTATTTTGTTCAACATTAATCATCAATACAAGTTCTTATTTAATCTCTTCATTTAATCTTGTTCATCTTCATCTATTTGGTTAAAAGTTTAAGTTCTTGTTTGATTGATTTGATCCTTAAAAGTTGTTGGGATTTAAGTTTTTATTGATGGGATTTGTTGTTATTGGTTAGTTTATGATTCGTGTTAGTTTTGTTTAAGTTTTTGGTTAGAAACCTGATGATTTTTGGCTTAAAACGTATTACCCTGTTTTTTCTGAGATATTACTGTTCTTGAGCATTCCCCAGGTTCCGGATGAACCAAATCTTCCGGATGAACATAGAACATCCGAGTGAATCATCTTAGTTAAAATCTTCCGAATCATTTTCCTTTCAAAAGTTCCGAGTCAATTTCAAAAGTTCCGGATGAACCAAATCTTCCGAATGAACAAAAGTTCCGGATGAACCAAATCTTCCGAATGAACAAAAGTTCCGGATGAGTTTTCTTTACAAAAGTTTCGAATGAGTTTTTATAAGTTCCAAATCAATTTATGTTAAAAAGTTCCGAGTCAGTTAAAAAGTTCCGGATGAACCAAACTTCCGAATCAAGTTCCGACCAAAGTTCCGGGTGAAGACTTCCGAGTGAAAGTTTCGAATCAACTTCCGAGCCAAATCTTCCGGATCAAATTCCGAATAAAGTTCCGGGTGAAAGTTCCGGATAAACTTCCGGATAAACTTCCGGGTGAAAAGTTCCGGAGCAAGGTCAAAATTCCGAATCAATTTTCTTTGAGCATTTTTAAGTGTTACTGTTTCTTAAGTGTTACTGTTTCTTCATTTTTATTTCATATTTTAATTCTAGTTTTTATTTACTGTTATTAATATAATTGCCTTTAAATTTAAGTTTACATTTTATGCATTTAAACATTCAGTAGAATAGAAAACCACTCCCCTTGTTAGTAACCAAGAACAATCATTCCACTTAGAACCAAGATCAATTCGAGAGGATATCGAGAGAATATAAGAACCCCATTGCAAAAACATTGTATCAAATGGCGCCGCTGCCGGCTCTTCTCGTTAAGATCAAAAGTTTTTTGTGAGAACTTGGATTTTGGGATCCGTTCCCCGTGAACGTTACTTCTTCATAAAAATCTTCAAAAACACTAAAAAATATAAAATTTTCAAAAATCCTAAAAAGTAAAAAAAAACATAAACATAAAAAAAAAAAAAAAAAAAAAAACCAAAAATATTTTTGCTTTGTTTTTCTCTTGTTAGTTCTTTTGCAGCTGTATGCGCACTCGATCAATGTCTTATCAAGAGCCTGAGCCTCTCGATAACTTAGACATGGCCGGTGTACAAAACAACAACAACATACCACCTCCAAACAACAATAATAACAACAACAACCCACCTTTCAACAACATGAATAATAACAACAACAATGAGCCTCTACCGGATAATCGCCCGATGATTGAACTGCTGCAAGCCCATGTAGATGGAAACAGTGATCCAATCGTTATACCAGCGTTTGCAGCCAACATCTTTGAGCTCAAATCCGGCTTTATCCAGATGTTCCTGCTCAACCATTCTTGGGGCGTACCATTGATGATCAACATGACCACATCAAGAGATTCTTGCAACTCACTAATACGGTCAAGTTAAATGGTGTTCCACAAGAGGTAATCCGTCTACAACTTTTTCCCTTTTCTTTAGAGGGACAAGCCCGTCATTGGCTTGCTAAGGAACCGCCACAGAGTATTCTTTCGTGGACGGATTTGGAAACCAAGTTTATCAATTACTTTTTCCCACCCTCTCGTACTACCACTTTGCGGAATGAAATCATAAATTTTGAACAAAAGTACGATGAGTCGTTTAGTGAATCTTGGGACCGTTTCAAAGACCTTTTGAGAAAATGCCCACAACATGGTTTTACCAAAGTGCATCAAATTAACACTTTTTATAATGGTTTAAACATGAATAACCAAGATTCACTAAACAGTGCCTCGGGGGGTAATCTTTTGGATAAGACTTCCAATGCTGCTTGGGATATCATTGAGAATAAGTCTCGTGTGCAAACCAAGAGTGTTCGGACCATTGTTGCTAGTGCTAGTACTAGTGACAGCGACAAGCGACTGGACAAAATCACTGTGCTTCTTGAATCGCTTGCTACCCAAACCGCCAGCAACACCAACAGCATCAACGCTAGAAACGCTAAAGACGCTCAAGTCAATGCTGTTAGCCAACCATGCGAGATATGCGGGGGTCCTCACTCTTACACCACTTGTACTGCCACCCAAGACTACCCTTCTGAGAAATTGAATGCAGCATATGGCACCTATCCTCAACCTGCTTATCAAGCTAGACCTCAAGGTGACCGTAATTTGCTTAGCTACCGCTCCAACAACTACCTCTCACCACCCGGTTTTCCTCCTAACAACACAAACCAACAACAAAACCTCAACCGCCCTCCTCAACAACAACAACAACCTCGTACACCATACATCCCACCTCACAAACAACCACCTCCACCTCAACGAAACAACCAAGTTTTCCAGCAACCTGCTTATCAACCACCCGCATACACTGCTCCTCCCAACCAACCCACCGCTTTACACCAAGAAATGGAAACCTACATGAGGACTAACGATGTGATAGTGGGAAATCTTCAGCGGGAAGTGCTCAACCTGAAAGCAGACCTGGTCAAACAAGGGAACGATCTGAGAGCTGACATGAGAAACACGTTGGATAGCCAAACAAATGACTTGAAGAACATGATGGCTAGTTTCTTCCAAGGTAATCAACCCTCTTCTTCGGGTACTCTTCCGAGTAACACCGTTGCGAATCCAAGAGGAGATGTGAAAGCAATCACCACTCGCAGTGGAAAAGGTACCAAGGAACCCGAGCTTCCTATACCTCCACCGGTGATTGTGACTAAGGAGAACGAGTCACCTGCTCCTATTCCTCATCCTTCTCCTTCCCCAATTTCTCCACCTCTTCCTTCTACCCCTCCTCCACCCATGGATCTGAGTGATCCTATTCTCCCAAAGCCTTCCTCTTCTTCCAATATACCTTATCCATCTAGGTTGAGGAAAGAGAAGCTCAAAAGCAAGGATGATATTCAGGTTTCAAACTTTCTTAAGATTTTCAAACAATTGAATTTCAACATCTCCTTCGCTGAGGCTCTCGCTCACATGCCCAAATACGCAAAAATGTTTAAAGATCTTCTGAGTGACAAGGAAAAGCTTCTTGATATTGCCAACACCCAACTTAATGAGAATTGCTCTACAGTGCTCTTAAGGAAATTGCCAACCAAGCTTGGTGATCCGGGTCGTTTCTTAATCCCTTGCAATTTCCCGGGAGTAGAGAATTGCATGGCCTTAGCCGATCTAGGTGCCAGTATTAATCTAATGCCTCTAAGCGTTTGGAAGCAATTATCTCTCCCTGAGCTAGTCCCAACCAAAATGACTTTGGAATTAGCTAACCGTACGGTTGCTTATCCAGTGGGGATAGCCGAAGACGTCTTTGTAGGAGTCGACAAATTTACTTTTCCTGCCGATTTCGTCGTCGTCGACTACGAGATGGACCCTCGTGTTCCGTTGATCATGGGTCGTCCATTCCTGCGGACCGGTCGCACTCTTATCGATGTTGAAGCCGGGGAGCTTATCATGAGAGTGGGTAACGATAAAATCGTCTTCAACATGGGAAAGTTGTCTAAACAACCTTATTCATACGAGAGTGTTAATTATATTGACGTTCTGGATGAGGCTTGTGAAGAACACTTTAATGATGCTTGTAAAAATATTCCTACCTCTCTTCCTAATGTTGAAACCGTTTCCTCTATTGATTCATCACTGTATCTATTTGGAGAAAGTGATTTGTTCTGGAACAATCTTGAAGCCACCATGGGAGATGTGAACTTAGCTAATGATGATTCTCCCACCGATGGGGATGAAGACATGCATTTCTTTGACAACCTTCTCAACGAAGACAATCCTTCTCCTCCATCTCCCACGGTTATTGCTATCGATACTCCGACCTTGAAAACGCCTCCCATCGAAAATCCCGCAGATTTAGAACTGAAGGAGTTGCCGCCCCATCTTGAGTATGTGTTCCTTGAAGAAGAGAAGAAGTCGCCAGTTATCATTGCAAAAGACTTGAAAGATGAAGAGTAAACTCGCCTCATCGCCGTGCTTAAAGATCATAAGAAGGCTATTGCTTGGAAAATTTCTGATATTCGCGGAATTGATCCTCACTTCTGCACACACAAAATTCTCATGGAGGACGACTTTAAGCCCACAATTCAAAGCCAACGAAGGGTGAATCCAAAAATCCATGAAGTCATCAAAACAGAGGTTATCAAACTTCTTGATGCGGGTATGATTTACCCTATTTCGGATTCACCATGGGTTAGTCAAGTCCATTGTGTGCCCAAGAAGGGCGGAATAACCGTTGTTCCCAATGAACACAACGAGTTGATTTCCACTCGTCTCGTTACTGGGTGGAGAGTTTGTATAGACTACCGCAAAATCAATGATGCCACGAGAAAGGATCATTTCCCTCTACCTTTTATGGACCAAATGCTTGAACGTTTAGCGGGTAATGAATATTACTGCTTTCTTAATGGTTTCTCGGGTTATTTCCAAATACCCATCGATCCCCAAGATCAAGAGAAGACAACATTCACTTGTCCCTATGGCACATTTGCTTACAAAAGAATGCCTTTTGGCTTATGCAATGCCCTCGGGACTTTCCAAAGGTGCATGTTAGCTATCTTCCATGACATGGTTGAACAAACCATGGTTTGGAAGTCTTCATGGATGATTTCTCGGTCTTCGGGGATTCCTTCTCTTCTCTTCTTGCCAATTTGGAACGTATGCTGAAACGGTGCGAAGACACTCGCCTTGTTCTGAATTGGGAAAAATGCCATTTTATGGTAAAAGAAGGCATTGTGCTAGGACACAAGGTTTCCAAAGCCGGTCTTGAAGTAGACCGTGCTAAAGTCGATGTTATCGCTAAATTGCCTCCACCTTCAACCGTGAAGGGTGTGAGAAGTTTTCTGGGTCATGCGGGCTTCTACCGTCGATTCATCAAAGATTTTTCTCAAATCGCTCGCCCGATGACCCACCTCTTGGAAAAAGATACTCCTTTTATCTTTTCCAAAGAGTGTCTTGAAGCCTTCAACTCGCTTAAAGATAAGCTAACTAAGGCACCCGTCTTGGTTACCCCTAATTGGGAGCTTCCCTTTGAGTTGATGTGCGATGCTAGTGATTTTGCTATTGGAGCGGTTCTGGGACAAAGAGTGAACAAACACTTCCAACCGATCCATTACGCTAGCAAGACAATGACGGGGGCTCAATTGCATTACACGACAATCGAAAAAGAGCTTTTAGCTGTTGTCTATGCCTTTGAAAGATTTCGCCCCTATCTTGTCCTTTCCACCACAATCGTTTATACCGATCATTCAGCGTTGAAGTACTTGTTGACAAAGCAAGATTCCAAACCAAGACTTCTTCGCTGGGTTTTGCTTCTCCAAGAATTTAAAATCGAAATTCGCGATAAAAAAGGAGCTGAAAACCTAGCTACGGACCATCTCAGTAGACTTGAGGATCCTTACCAAGGGGATCATCCGAACAAAGAAATCAATGATTCTTTTCCCTTGGAGACCCCAATGTCTATCAACTCGACTGCTGATGAAACCCCGTGGTTTGCGGACATTGCAAACTACTTGGCGGGTGGAATTCTTGTTGACGGGTTAACATCCCAGCAAAAGAAAAAGTTTTTTAAAGACATTAAGACTTACTTTTGGGATGACCCATATCTATTCAAACAATGTGCCGACTTGATTATTCGCTGATGTGTTGATGGACCGGCAGCTTTCAAAATCCTTGATGCTTGCCACAAAGGACCCACCGGTGGTCACTTTGGTCCCAACTACACCGCTAAAAAAGTGTTTCACTCAGGATTTTATTGGCCCTCCATATATCGTGACGCTCACAATATGGTTAAACGTTGTGAGGCTTGCCATAAACAAGGCACGATCACACATAAAGACGAGATGCCTCAGAATTTCATACAAGAATGTGAAATCTTTGATGTTTAGGGTATCGACTTTATGGGGCCATTCCCTTCTTCTAAAGGAAACAAATACATCCTTGTAGCCGTTGACTACGTTTCAAAGTGGGTTGAAGCCAAAGCTTTACCGACTAATGACGCAAGGGTGGTTTGTAAATTTTTGAAAGCTCCTTTCGCTAGATTCGGTGTGCCTCGTGCCATTATTAGTGATCGTGGGACTCATTTTTGCAATGACCAATTCGCAAGAGTCATGGCTAAGTATGGTGTAAATCATCGTCTTTCCACAGCCTACCACCCACAAACTAATGGCCAAGCTGAAATATCCAACCGAGGACTAAAGCGAATTCTGGAAAGAACCGTGGGAGAGCATCGTGCCTCATGGGCTGATAAACTTGATGATGCTTTGTGGGCTTTTCGTACCGCATACAAGACTCCGATTGGTTGTACGCCATATCGTCTCGTGTACGGGAAAGCATGCCACCTCCCCATTGAGTTGGAGCACAAGGCTTATTGGGCCTTGAAGTGGGCTAATTTTGATATCAACAAAGCCGGTGACCTACACAAGATCCAACTCAATGAGCTCAATGAACTTCGTAATGAGGCTTATGAAAACTCTTTGATCTATAAGGAGAGGACTAAGCTCATTCACGACTCTAAGATTAAGAACCGAGAGTTCCAAGTTGGAGATAAAGTTTTACTCTTTAACTCTCGGTTGAAAATCATCTCGGGCAAGCTAAAATCTCGTTGGTCCGGCCCATTCACCATTGCCCAAATTTTTCCATATGGTACTCTCGAGCTCGCTCAACCTAATGGACCTAATTTTAAGGTGAATGGCCAACGAGTGAAGTTGTACTTTGATGAGGACACCTCTCAGGAGATGATTCCATCCCTCACCACGTTCCCCATGAACTAATTTTGGGTCGAGTCAGGCTCGTGACTCGGTTATCAAAAACAAGCGCTCCTTGGGAGGCAGCCCGAGTATCTATCCTTTTATGTTTTAATCTCCTAAGTGTAGGGGGACCAATATAGGTTGCTTTCTTTGTGTGGTGATGTGATTACAGGGATAAGTGCACTCTTGGAATCTCTGAAGAACCGTGCTCCCGTGTTATCCGAAATCCGGTTCTATCTCTCAACTATCGTGATTCAATTTTTTTTCATACTCACATTTGAAATTGATCACGTTAGTCGTCTCTTCCTTAACTTGAGTTAACCAACCTGCACAATGTCATAAGTGTAGGGGAGACTATTCCCACATGCTTAAACATTGAGGATAATGTTTATCTTAAGTGTAGGGGGACTTCTATCGAAGTTTTAAGTGGACTTTTCCATGAAAATGCCTTCATTTAACAGGAAAATCATATTTTTCAACATTTTTCAAATTTTTTATTAACTTTGGCCATTTAGTCGTGATTTTTAAATTTTTATCTTTGCTTTCATATGTATATATCCCGCAATAAAGTCAAAAATATTAATAAAGTGGTGTAGCTAGTTTAGAAGTCTTTGACATATTAGGCCCGTTACGTTTATTTTGACTCAACCCGAATAGACTTATCCAAGTTTATTCTAGCTAGTATCCTTAACCATGTAGACCTTAATTAGTTTATTAGGCTAAGTATCCACGAGTCTCATTACTTGAGATTTTAAATTGTGGAGGACGAGAAATGATAGAGTCAATTATAAGTCGGTATTCTTGCACAAGCTCACTTGGTATAATTATTTGCCTATTCTCCCATCACTTGCTAATAATTTATTTGCAATAAGTAAGGTCGTACGATTTGAAAAGTTACTTAGCTTCTAGCCCAAGATCGTTTAAAAGTTGCTCAGTAATGATAAGAGTTCATAGCCAAGGCATAACTTATGAAGCGGGGCGCGAAGATTGGCGAGTCCGAAAAGGCCCTAACAAGGCATGAGGATTCAATCTTATTGCTAAAGATCCAAGGTGATGTGAAAAGCATTATTCCCAAAGTCAATATGAAGGATCAAGACTCACGACGAAAAGCAATCAACTCCCGTAAAGATCATGGAGAAGTCTATCCGAAAAGACCCTAACAAGGTATGAGGATAAATAGATCCAAGTCCGAAAAGGAGGCGGATCGTTGTATCTCAAAATCCCAATTAGAGATTGAAGAATAATCATGAAGTCGTGGTCAACAAAGTTGGAGAACCCCTCAAAAGTCTCCAAGTGAAGAAACTCTATTAACGATGAGAAGACCATTATCTCAAGCACGTCTCTCAAGATATGAAGTATGAAGTACATGCCAAATATCGGCCCGAGAAAGGTCTCAAATCGTGAACCGAGTTATGCCAAGATATGAACTTTTTGATTTCCCGAGAAGCAGTTTTAAGAGATTTTGTCCTTTAGCTAACTATTGATCAAATCGTCCTACTTTGCTTTCAGCCTAAATAAACTATCGAAATAAGTCCAAAAATGCATCTTCATGATCATTCTAAGACGAAAATAAAATATAAGAGATACACCTAGGAATAAGGGAGTTTAAGAATATATTTAAGCCATGTGTGTAAGTGTTTGATTTACTAACTTATAATAACAATGATCTCGTTTTTAAGCTTAGTTTGGGGAACGTGAAACTTGAGGGTGATAAATCTTCGCAGCACCAAAGCCCTAATGTAAGTCCTCGATCTCTTTGCAAGTTATTTCCACATAGCTATTTTCTATCCTTTTTGCTTACATTAAAGCTTTAATTTCTCTTAGTACTTTAATTTTTGTTTAGTAGAATTTGAATAAGGCCAAGGTTGATTGATTATGAGAAAAATGTAAAATTGCTTTATCACTAAGCATTACATGAGGGCATGGCAATGGTTAAGTGTAGGGGATTTGATAGGTGTGTAAACACCCATCCTTTTACCACTTAATTCTGGCTAAAACGAGACCAAAACGCGTATTTAATATCATTTGTTTGGAATTATGCGTGGTTTTTGTGTTTATTGTGTTTTCAGAGCCAACCGGATGAATATTGAAGAAAACATGGGATTGCACGAGATTTATCGAAGAAAAAGACTCAAGACAGAGTTTATTTTCCAAGAGATGCAAAAGATTTGAAGTCACTGGGCCTATTCGAAGATTTATCGAAGAAAAGGACCAAAGATGGAAGATTTACATAAGTCGAAGAAACTCAAGTCTATTAAACGAAGAAATTAAAAGACGAGTTGAATTTAATCGACGACAAATCCCGAATCAGAATCGAAAACGTCAACTTTTCTGGAAAGACGAGAAGACAAGAAGAACGGGAGAAAGCCCACTCACCAACCAAAGGGGACACCTATAAAAGGAATCCCCTCACACTTTTCATCAAGTTTTTTTAGTTTTTCATTCCCTTCTTTTTCTCTTTTCTTGTTCGTAGTCATCACCAACACCACTAGGGTGTTTGGTGATTTTGATTATTGTTCTTCCAAATCTTGTGGTTTAATCTTGTCTTTTATTTTGTTCAACATTAATCATCAATACAAGTTCTTATTTAATCTCTTCATTTAATCTTGTTCATCTTCATCTATTTGGTTAAAAGTTTAAGTTCTTATTTGATTGATTTGATCCTTAAAAGTTGTTGGGATTTAAGTTTTTATTGATGGGATTTGTTGTTATTGGTTAGTTTATGATTCGTGTTAGTTTTGTTTAAGTTTTTGGTTAGAAACCTGATGATTTTTGGCTTAAAACGTATTACCCTGTTTTTTTCTGAGATATTACTGTTCTTGAGCGTTCCCCAGGTTCCGGATGAACCAAATCTTCCGGATGAACAAAAAGTTCCGGATAAACATAGAACTTCCGAGTGAATCATCTTAGTTAAAATCTTCCGAATCATTTTCCTTTCAAAAGTTCCGAGTCAATTTCAAAAGTTCCGGATGAACCAAATCTTCCGAATGAACAAAAGTTCCGGATGAACCAAATCTTCCGAATGAACAAAAGTTCCGGATGAGTTTTCTTTACAAAAGTTCCGAATGAGTTTTTATAAGTTCCGAATCAATTTATGTTAAAAAGTTCCGAGTCAGTTAAAAAGTTTCGGATGAACCAAACTTCCGAATCAAGTTCCGACCAATGTTCTGGGTGAAGACTTCCGAGTGAAAGTTCCGAATCAACTTCCGAGCCAAATCTTCCGGATCAACTTCCGAACAAAGTTCCGGGTGAAAGTTCCGGATAAACTTCCGGATAAACTTCGGGGTGAAAAGTTCCGGATCAAGGTCAAACTTCCGAATCAATTTTCTTTGAGCATTTTTAAGTGTTACTGTTTCTTAAGTGTTACTGTTTCTTCATTTTTATTTCATATTTTAATTCTAGTTTTTATTTACTGTTATTAATATAATTGCCTTTAAATTTAAGTTTACATTTTATGCATTTAAACATTCAGTAGAATAGAAAACCACTCCCCTTGTTAGTAACCAAGAACAATCATTCCACTTAGAACCAAGATCAATTCGAGAGGATATCGAGAGAACACAATTGAACCCGATAGCAAACACGTGTATCAACAGTTACTGTTCATCCAAGCCCATTAGCTCAAATGACATTATTCCTACCCATCTGTGATTGGCCGGATACGGGTAGTACCCGTGGGCCGGGTTCCTGACCCGGCTGGGGACTATACGTCATCACTTTCGGACTAATAACTACTTAAATAAGTCAATATGAATCACTTGTGATCCATGACAATTAGTTTAAAAATGCTAGTAACCCATTTCCTTTTATAACAACTAGGATTGCGGGGAGAAAAAGTATTACACAATTTGGACGTATGAGTAGTGTTAGCATTTACTTGTTTCTATTCTTTGACCCTAAAAGTCACACTCGTGATAAAAATCATACATTATGTCTTTACACATTCTCGTAGTATTGTTGCAAGTATTTTACTTTTCAATAAAGGTTAATAAAATTGAATCTTGGTGATGCTTAGATACTTTATTCTAGCATTGCGTGAGGGCACGACAATGGCTTAGTATGGGGGAGTGATGAGATGGCATTTATACATGATCTCATCGTTCTTTTCGGGCTTTTAATGCAAAAAAATGTCATAAAATACCATATTTATGCTTGTGTTTGTTTACTTGTGTATTTTAGGTATGGATATCGTGAAAAAGACAAAAGATCACAAGAAACAAGGAAAAACGGACACGAGAAACGAAGCCGTACAAAGAACCGGGCCCTAGTTCATGATTTATCCAAGATTAACCCTTGAAGATTTGAAGATGTACAAGATTGATCCTTAAACAATGAATAAATGACACTTAAAACCCTTGTGAATTCATAATTACAAGTTTGGTCCCTTAAGTTTGTTAAAATTGCAAAAAAAGGTCCTTCAACTTTGAAGAAATGGCAAGATTAGTCCCTCAACTATTCAACATTGTCAATTATGGTCCCTCATGAAGTCAAAGATACATTGAAGACCTTTGAAGATCAAGAAAGTCCAAAATCAGTCCCTCAAATATGGAAAAATGGCAAAAACAACCCTTAAAACACTTTTGCCAAAGTTTTGGGTCAAAAGTGTGAAATTCAGAACTTGAATAACAAAGGAATACAAGTTTAGTTGGCTGAAAACGTTTAATACCCATTTCACCAAAACACAAGGGCCAAAGGTGTTCATTTGAAACATTCAAACTCAAAAATGCGCCAAACACTTTGCCACTCCACAAAAAATGGATCAAAAAGGTTACTATTCACCTTTCACCCCCAGTTACCATTTCACTTAAACCAAAGGGTAAATCCCAATTACCAACACCCACGTGTGATTCACACATGCAGAATCCCATCCCACACACAAAACCCTCATCTCCACTCACCAAAAGGACCCACCCATTCACACGTCAACCAATCAACATCCAACTTAGCCTCCAAGGAATGCCAGGTGTCAAAATCAACAACCCACACTCCTTGCTTGGTTACAAAGCTAAAATGAACGATTTGGATGAATTTGGACAGCTCAAACAACAAATGCGTCTAGAAGATTCAAGGGCATTTTAGGGACTTCATACCTAGGGTTTTCTCATTGTAATCTCATCCTTTGTGGCCTATAAAAGGAGACCTCAACTTGTGAGAGTCCCTTTGTTCCAGTTTTACCTTTTAAATTTGTAATTCCTTTTTGAAATTTATAAAAGTTGGTATTTTGAGAAAATTGTAATTCCTTTTTATGTTTTTGAAAGTTGGTGTTGTTTAAGGGTAATTCTGAGTTCCATTTGATGTTATAAGTGTGCTTGAATCATTTGGTTCAAGGACTTTTATGTTTGGTAAGGTTTTCAAGTTTGAAAAAAAGCTTGAAAAGGTGTTTCTGATTTTGATATTTTTGTTGTACTAATCCTTAACCAAAAGCTATAAGCTCTTGCAAGCTTGTTGACACCAAGCTTGTGAAGGGATTAGGGCCTTTGGTTGGGCTGTTTGTTCATTGTGTTGAAGAAATCAAGCCCTTGAGTTTCTGCTTTGAAACATCAACCAAGGCATTCATCCATCTTTCTTGTTGAAGTACCTTGGTCTTGTTCTAGTTGTTGAACAGGGTCTAAGGAGCATTGCTAGTCCTCCTAGGATGTTTTGGAGGACATGTATAACCTCTTGTTAAGTTTCCTCAAAAAAATCATATGATATTGTCTGTTTTATGATTTGGTATGTGATTTGGTGATTTTGTGTTTGCGCTTTGTGTTTTATGGTTGCAATCTGTTAGTTGTCACCTAGTGTAGCTATTTGATCTATAAAATCAGTAGGTTGTGTTTAAAAATCACAAGTTGCTTTGAAGAGTTGTGGATTAAGGACTGTTAGGGATTACTGGTTCATAAGGCCTTGTGGCCTTGTGCCCTTGGTTCTTAGGGTTTGGGAAGTCTAAACAAGTCATAATATACAAGTTTTACTCGTTGGTTAAGTTTCTGAAAGTTTGGAAAAAGGATTTCAAGTTTTGCAAAAATCTGATAAAAGTGTTTTTGAGATTGGGCAAACACATCAGATCCAATAACTTCTTTGTTACTTGGATCTAAGGTCTGAAATCAGGGTTGGGAATAGTTTGGGTGATAAGCTATCTATTGGGTATCTGGTTGTTGAATTTTGTGGCTTATTGATTGTGTTATAGCTTATCAAAGTTGGCTGAAGTGGTCATTTTCATCAGCAAAGTGACCACCTCATTTGGTGCTTGCAATTATATTTCTAGTTTGAAGCTTGTTGTTTTGTTTCTTGGATCCTATTTGTGTGTTGCTTGTGAGTTTATTTGGCTACTTGGATTGCTTTGTTGGTAGCTTATAAGCTTACTGGCTTATTGGCTTATTGGCTTATTTTTGCCAAAACTCATCAAGTCTACTCAACTGGTAGCCCTTGATTCACAAGTTTTGTACTCAAGCCTTGACCAGCAGGGTGAAAAACAAGTCTGAACACTTCATTAAGTCTGTCAACGTCCAATTTGTGCTTGTCAACGTTTGATTTACACTTGTCAGCGTTTGACTTTTGGTCAAACTTGGTCATTTAGCTTATTAAATCTGTTTTGCTTACTGGTACATGCAACAACTTGGTTTTTGTAATAGAACTCATTTTTCTCAGCTTAATAACAAGTCTGGAAGGTTACAAGTCTTTTGGTTAAGCTTTTGCTAGAAAACTAGCTTATTTGGCTTTTTTAGCCAGCTTATTGGTTCTTACAGCTTATTCTACTTGGCTTTTTGTGATTTTCTTGATTGATTATTCTTAGTTAATCTATTTGTGAGCTTTTGCAACAAACTAGAGCTTCTGAAACAGCCTAGAACTCTATCCCGACTATTTTGTCGTTTTGTGGAATTGTTCTTGGCTTATTTCTGGCTTATTGAGTGTGCTTTTTTCAAAATTTCTTTTTACAGATCTCTTTAGTATCCCAAAAGAAGGTTGTGTGTCAAATTAGAGCTTATGGCATTGGCTTATTGCTTAATGGGCTTATTGGCCCAATAAGAATAAGCTGTTTGTTCATTAAGCTGTGATAAGCTTACTTTCAGCTTTTGGGCCTTCAGAGTTTTGTGTTTAGAATTAAATTTTGAGTCAGATAGGGCTTTTCCAAGTCATTTGGGCTCATTTTGACTTTTTGGGCTAAAAAGCCATTAAGCTCGACTGTTTTTGATTTTAGCCCATTTGAGGGCCCAATAGAGGTAATTTGGTAATTTCACTTTCAGTTTCTGTTTATTTAGGTTAAAATAAAATAGTTTGCAAGTTTTTAGAATTTTTTACAATTTTTGGATTTTTAATATTATTTTAATATTATTTTATTATTATTTTTCAAATTTCTCATTTTTGCACTTTTTATATTTTCTTAGCTTAAATGCATTAAAATAGGATTTTTGCAACTCTTAGATTAATTTTATCATCTTTAGATTAATTTTTATAATTATTTTAAGTTTTAATAGTTTTCTAAATCATTTTAAATAGTTTTTCTTAGTTTAAAAATTTATAAAAATAGTTTTTAGTCTTTTTAGGTCATTTTAGAGGTTTACCAATTGAAAAATCTTTATTTGGGCTTTTTGATAATTAATTTGGTTTTTAGGGCTTTAATTAGCATTTAAAAATTCATATTTAATTAATTAAAAGGTTTGAAAAAGTTTTGATAATTGGTAAACACTTAGTTTATTTATTTTGATTTTTGGTGAAATTTTGGTAATTTTTAGAATTAATTTTTATTTTTGCTCATTTTACGGTTTTACGTTTATTCGTAGTAGTAATTAATTTCACGTCTTTGTCATTCTCTTTTCTCATCCCCTTCTTTCAAATATTAATCTCAAATCTTGCTACATTTTAGTCACACACATATACCTCCTTGGGAAAAGAACTTCATTGGGTCATTAGTGTTTGATTTTCCTAAATCATCACTTAATACTTTACCGCTCATAAACGCTATTTTTCCTAAAAGACATATTTTACACCAATCACCTGCAACTGGATTTGTAACATTCCCTCCAACCTAAACAGCAGCATTCCTATTCACAGTCTATTGGTTCCTCGCAGCACGTTAAGCTTCTAGTGCTCTAGCGATAACTTGCTCAATCATGGTATTAACTATAGCAGTTGTCAATTTAGGCGGCATGTTTTAGGAAACTAACCAAACAACAATTTAGTAAAGTCAGAAAAATGCCTCCCAACTCCTTCCTCCCTGTGATGGCACAGAAGAAAAAGAACAAGTAAGTATTCATTTCAAGATAAGAAGAAGGATTTCTCTATCAAGATGTAACATGGATACTACATGCACCAACAACACAGTTCACAATGAATCATTAACCAAATCACAAAAGAACTAATAAGACAAATCATAAGTCATGAAGGTAATTTGGATTGCGTTGGAAAATTTCCACAAAATTGTGACAAGTAATGTCACTACAACCTTTCATCACGTCAAACTTAAAGTCATTAGGTTTCATCATAAACTATAGTACCAGTCTACATAAGTTCTATTACAACAAGGCCAAATAAAAACATCATAAAAGAACTAAACATCAGATCCCCGCAGCTTCTTGTACATCGGCTCGTCATCACTGCTGCTATCATCTTCCTCAGAATCTTCCTCCACTTTTTCCTTTCCCTTTCGACTTCCTCCTTCACTTGGCTTCACCAACACTTGAGCTTCAACCTGATTTGACACATCACGACTCACCACACCTCGACTAGGAAAAGATCTCACATGCAAACCCCACACATTCAACCTTGCATTCCTTTCTTGCTCCTCACGAAACCTTTCAATTTGCCCACTCAAATTCAACACCATAGATCTTAACCTAACAACTTCATCCATTTCCCTTGCTCTAACAAACTCTGATCTCTTCACACTATTAACAAACCTGTCAAACCTCTTCTCATTCTGCTCAAACCATCTAATCACACGGGTTTCAACTAAATACGGTTTAAACAAAGACCTATCAAACTTCTTGAGAAACCAGAAAATATCATCATAAGACCTAGGACCTAGACAATAAACCTTAGATATGCCATCATGAATAGATCGAGCACTAGCAGCACTACTCGACTCAACAGGAACATCACCCTAGCAAATGCAATCCCAGGCAAGCTGCTCATATAAGCATCACAAGTAGGCATCAAAAAACGTACAACAGGTCGCTGAGAGTCCGGAACCGTCTGTGGCACAACACTAACTCGTGAAACATAAATACCTTGAATCACTTCAGGCTCGGTCTGTCCAACTACAGTAGGAGTAATTCCATTATCTAAATACTCATAAGGCTCCTCATCGTCACTAGCACCAAAGTTATCTACTTCCTCACCGTCCAATACATTAGTCATATCAATCCATCCATCCTCACGAGATAAACCAGCCATTTTCTACAATTATAAGGGTTCAGGGATACTTTAGGTCATTGTTAACAAAACAAAAATTAGTATGCAATACTTATGCAAATGTTATACGTAATCCATGCTATGCAACACAATGCAAATGATGTTTATGAAATGCTCGCAAAAAAATAAATATGATATTGACAAGCACTCAGCGTACTTTCAATAATTCCAATACAATATCGTAGTATTTACTTAATAAATACTCGGGAAATCATTTTAGTTATGAGGGATACATCTATAATACAAAACAAAACTAAAAGTGATCATACCGGAGCGTTGCATAGGAGTTGTGTGCTTTTGAAGAATAAATACTTTCGACACCAAAGTTATAGTTTAGGACAATTTTCAAAATTGACCCAGTTCTCTATAACTTGTAGCTCTGATTACCAATCTCTAACACCCCCAATTTACATTATGCAGTGGAAATACACAATTGGGTGCTAGACACAAGCATCATCACACAAGGTATATTGAACGACTCAAAAGGGAGACGTTTGCACATAAAATATAGACAAGATTTTCATAATAGGTCTAAAACATAATTTCATCCATAATGTACTAAAACGACAACAAAGTAAAGCGTTTAGTCCCCAAGGATCTCGACCAGCAAACCAACAAGTTTAGTACAGTACACAAACATTTAACGAATTGTTCAACATTAAAAAGATAGAAATAGTTTTAGACCAACAATCTTCCAAAAGTCAACCCACAACCTCCATAGCAAAGCTCCGCCTTCCATCACTTCCTATTACCTGAAACACATGCTAAAACGAGTCAACAATAATGTTGAGCGAGTCCATAGGTTTATCAAATCACATTTGAACACAAGAAGAAAATCAATCATAATCATTTATAGAATTTTCGTACACACAATCTATTTCAAGGCAATACATTGTATTTAAGCTCATGACATCGACCCCTTAACCAAATAGTCACCCACGCCAAATGCCAGCATGACTAGAATAAAACCATTGCCCCTCTAGGGTATCAGTTACTAGAATACCACATTCTTATTCCCGTAAATTATCCTTCCCAAAGGTTACTCAACGTAATGCCCTGGTCTCAGATAGGGTGGTCAACCCAATAGTAATATCATTAGAATAAGCGGCTATTCCCGACTTACAACATCAAGTCAGAATATAGTTAATGGCTCATGAATTTAGGTTCTTTAGCAACAAGGTACTCAATACAATGTAAACAACTTAGGCAACATTTGGGTCCAACAATTACTCATGACTTGTGTTCATTTATTTTCAAATAGCATGTATCCCCCTCGCGGGTAATAAAACATTTAGTAGCTAGCATGAAAAGCGAGGCTACAGACTCACCTTAATATAAGAGATCTAGTGAGATGATCATCGATAATAGAGGATGCCTTTCAAATACGAGAACCGCTACCTATCAAATAAGGCGCGTTCATTAATAATGACTCGAGAAATAAATCATACATAACAAGGTCAAACTCAAACTCATAAAATCACGATAAACTCGAGTGAAAATGATACAAATAACTCTATTACACTCTTCTATATATTTACTTTACCATTCTACACTTTCAACAAAATCCGCCGGCACATACTACATGTACTAGCTTATTTACCCCTTTTAGACTCGTCAAACGTTTATGAAATGACTCGAGAAACTAACTTACTATATATATAAAGTCCTCCAACAAGTTTATCAAATGAAATTACTTTTAAAGTTCTTTACGTGACTCATCTTCAAACTACAAAATCCGGACAGATTTACGTTAATTATTCATACAACCGTTTTAACTTCTTTAAACGACTCCGTTTACAAAACCGACACTTGGGTTTGAAAATAAACTCACCCTCTAGGGTTTACACTTCATTATCAGTATGTGAATCATTTCAAAACTTTAATTTATAGTCCCCGAGATTCGATCCAAATATCGACAACAACTATATGTAGTGCCGATACTCGTCTCCTGGTACACGAATAATCAAAACATCATAACTGCGCGCTCGTTTGGAACTAGAAGCTCTACTTTATATCAAATCGAAGCTAATCGAATGTTCTACAACCCTAGGCTACTAGTGAAACCATTACCACAATATAAAATTCTCAAAATTACAGTTTACCTACTGTTATAAAATACCTTTCAAAAACTTGTATAAAATCACATTTTTAGCCAAAACCAATAATAGATATGATCATCCCATAACCCTAAAACTAACATATATCAACTATAACATTAGAATCATCACAAAAATCAAACCTTCAAATCAAAATCAAGTTTTTAACAAAACTTTTAGCAAGAACATCATTGATCATCCCAAAAATGGCATGCATGAGCACAATTCTCACATACCAATTTGAAAAAAATAAAACTTCTTGCATATACATAAATTTTATACCAAAATGATGTCCTTTCAAAAAAAGAGATGGGACTTGTGTTCTTTTAGCTTAGATCGTGGTAGAAATGGAGTAAAAATTGATCAAAGTGGGTGTTTTGGTGTGTAGGGGGTCACGACAAGATGAGAAAAAGAAAGAGAGGGAGAAACTTTTTTGAGTTGGTGATGTATGTGTTTTTATGTGAAGAATTTTAAGCTTATATATGGTGGTTGAGGGACCAATGTTGTAATTTTGCAATAGTTATGGCTCAAAATGAAAATCGTTAGCTAAAAAGCGGGAAATAACTATTAGTAAATTTTGAAAATATTTACGGGGCTCGGGTTTCATAAAGATACTTTTAAAAATTTAAAACGTACCTCAAATATTATAATATCGAATCCCGACTCGACTTAACACGTCATTTAAAAGAAAACATCAAAAATGACAAACGTCGAACAACCAACAATAAAACGTAAAATATTTGGCATCCATCGACATCACGCTTGCTAATACTCCTTATACTTATTAAATATTAAATATAAGCCTTCTAACATCGGTTTAAACTTAAACCTCCAAAAATAAAAATCATTCAAACTCATCCAAAAATTTCAAAAATAATCATAAAAAAAGATTAAGCAATGACCTTGGTTTCGGGTTATCACACACATCAAGACACACTGGGGCCCCGGAAGCACATCTGAATAAAACCCAGACCTAAAACGAGCTTCTCCTATTTTATCCAACCTTGCAAATCTATTTGAACTTGAATATACCTTAAGGAACTTTTACTACATCTTTTGAGATAAACTTGATTTTCGAACTATCAGGGACTTATTTGTCCATTTTTAAAACATATTATAAGCCCTAAAATTTTAAGATGGGAGTTGTAAAAACTCTAATGACAAAACGTGGACTTTACAAACTTAAAAGAAACTCTAGTTGATTTAACGCAAATTAAAAACCATATGGGTTAATTTTGCCACTTTTGAAACTAAATTCTAGCCCTAAGTAATTTCATTGAAAAACCATTTATGCCATAAGGACTAAATTAAAAAAATAGAAGGACCAAATGTGTAAATCATCAAAACATAAAAAGACAAGTTACCTTTTGCTTTAAAATTTACTCATCAGAATACAATTAATGACTACATTCTAAATAACACTTATGATTCTAAACTTGAGTTCACAAGATTACACATTCAAGAAAAAGTGTCCTCACTTGTTCCCTGGACGAGTAACTTCATCTTAAGATTCGAGGACGAAGCTAAAATAACGGGTAGGTGGTGTAAAACCCCTAAAAATCTGGGTTTTACACACGTCGCCGGCTCCATTATTATTATCATTCATCATACCATATTTTAACGGACCACCTTTGCAATATATCCTCATAAGACTTATTGTGTTTTGGCGAGTGATTTCTTAAACTTCTAATGACTCGTGAATTGTGCATGATAGCTTGAATACAACCCATAAGCTTATCATGATGTACAAGAGATCTAGTACATCTACTCAAATCCTGCCTACTAGGTATTCTGGATGTGGCTGGTGCTGGTGGGGCTGGTGAGGCTGCAGGTGCTGACAGGGTACTCTGCAATGCCTGTATAGCTAATCGAGACTCCTTAAGCAGACGGAGTGCAGTCAGAAAAGGGGATCGAAGTCTGCCAATGGCTCCTCGAAGGTAGGCGGTCTCTGCTGTCATTCCATCATGACGAATAGCTGCAAGATCATAGAAGGTGGACAAGGACTGCTCCTGTGCAATGAGAGAAATATGGGTCTGATGCTGAAGGCCCTCCAACGTTTGAATATGCTGATGGAGGTAGTAGTTCTCCTCCAACAACCACTGTAAGGCCTCATCGGTTGTGGACCAAACACCTCGTGCTGTCTGGGCTTCTGCCCATATGGTCCAAGAGAGAGAGTCTATGCGCTCATGCATGAAAGTGTACCCCGCTTGTCCTGCTGTCAACAGGTTGTGGGCATCTGACATGTCCTGATCCTGGCGCGTGGCCAGAGCAGCAATCTGGGCTTGGACAGGATCAGGATGTCCAGTCCTGGAACCATCTCCAACCTCAAAAGTGGAGTCGAGAGTAGCCTCGTACCTCTCCGACCTCAAATCTGGGCCTGTAGGTTTCCAAATGAACATTGATTGTCGTGAGCTTAACCAACTAAGTGTAGCTAACCCTACATCGACTTTTCAGAGTTGACATCTTCCTAGATTATCCTCATTTAGTTGTAATCTAATTGTTCTACTAACTGTTACCGATTTGTCAGATTGACTGCCAAAACTTTCGGATAATTCTGTCCGTCCGTAATGATAGCAGCATCCAAATACTGCTCAATCGGATGTATAGAGCGACCCGGATAAAGATCTCTTTGCATTTCTTTCTTGTTCATCCGTAATGGTAGCAGCACCCAAATATTGCTCAATCGGATGTATAGAGCGATCCGGATAATGATCTCTTTACATCGTTGGCACCATTCGTTTCTGAGCATGTCTAAGACGAACTTTTAGATCTATGACATCCATACACTTAGAGGGTGTTTGGTTAAGCTTATAATTTTGGCTTAGGCTTATATTTTATAATCCATTATGGCTTATATATAATAAGCTTATAAGCTCATTATTAGTGTTTGGTTTAGCTTATCAAATTTAGTAAGATAAAATGACAAAAAAAGTACATAAATATTAAATGATATAGTTATTAAATGTTAGCATAAATGTCTTTTTATATATTATTACTATATAAGCCTTAAAAGCCACACATTTTGGGCTTACCAAAAACCCCATATATAAGCTTATAAGCCTATTTATATAAGCTTAACCAAACACTTAGTTTCGGCTTATAAGCTTATATAAGCTAATAAGCTTATAAGCCCACTATATAAGCTAAAACAAACACCCCCTTAACAGATGACAACATTTTTAATAGCTTTGAGGACAAAGCTAAAATAACGGGGTGGTGCTGTAAAATCCATGATAAAGTGTGCTTGTATACTTATATGCTTTTACAAGTAATTACATGACATTTACTTTGTAATTAAAACATGGACAAATAAAATACATACGCTTTGAAAGGTCGCACAATCTGCGTACCGACAGTTTAAAATTTTAATTTCATAATCTATTGTTGAGAGATACTTGATAAAACGATTTATTAAATTGTTTAATATTTCATTTTAATAATGTACGGAGAGATTAAATGAGAAATTATTTTTATTAAAACGATATACTTGTTGAAACAATAAATAATCGTTATTTTTTTTGAACAAACGCATTATTCATAACTATAAGTCATATAAATACTTCATTTTATTGAAGATGCCATTTTAAGATCAATGGCGCAACTGTCGTAAGACGAATCTAATTTTATAAAATATAAACGAGCCCCGAACCAAGTATTAACAAAAGTTATAATAAAATTATTCTCTAGTCCCTGCATTATCGGGAACCTTCCACTTTGTATTTAACTAGTTCATATTAAAAGGAGAGTTAGGGTTTCCCCTCATTTCATAACAACCCTAACCCTTGTTAGAAATACGTTTTAACGTATATTAGAAGTATCGGTCACTCCACAATATTATTAATGTTGTAATAGCTCGTAGTTAATGAGTCCTTATTTAGTTAAGTAAGAAACCGACCCATGGGCTTGTCATGGGTCGGCCCAAGCCCAATAGTGGCCTTGGATATAAATACCCCTTTCCACCATGGAAAGGGGTTGGTTGTCGATGTTTCCATTTTATCATTTTAATGAAAAACACATTTTCTCTCTCACTAGTTTCTCTCTCTAGAAATCTTCAACCCACTTCATTGATTCATAGATTATCAATATTCTACATTTGGTATCAAGAGCTATGGGGTGATTTAAGGTAAGGATTAGTGTTATTTTTTAGTTTTTAAATGTATTAGTGATTTGTAGGAAAATCATCCTTGAATCTTGTAATTTTTGGTGTTTTTGTTGTTGGGATTAGTTGATAAGTATAGGGTTTAGCTTATTTTGGTAGAAATCATAAAACTTTTTGTGGTTTTTTGATCAAAAATCGAGTTTTGATTCGTGTAAAAAGCTATTGGGCTCGAAGTCAATTTTTTCCAGATCATTCCGAATTGCCAAAACATTCCGAGTAGCCAAATATTCAGAATAGCCAAACATTCAGAATAGCCAAACATTCCGAATAGAAAGATCATTCCGAATAGTGGATTATTCCGAATAGAAGATCATTCCGAATAGGGGATATTTCGAATAGTAGGATTATTCCGAGTAAGGGATTATTCCGAGTAGGGTTATTCCGAGTAGGATTATTCCGAGTAGGGTTATTCCGAGTAGGATTATTCCGAGTAAGGGTTATTCCGCATAAGGGTATTCCGCATAAGGGGTTATTCCGCACAAGGGTTATTCCGAATAGGGTATATTCCGCATAAGGGTTATTCCGAATAGGGTATATTCAGTATAAGGGTTATTCCGAATAGGTTCTATTCCGCATAAGGTTTATTCCGAATAAGAGTTATTCTGGATAAGCAAGATCAAGGGGTATTTTTTCGTCGATTATTAGTGGATTTAATCTTGGCTTCTTACACACTCTTTACTTCAACAACACAACAAAATTCACAACCTTACTTCACTGCTCGATCAACCGATAATCTTTGTCTCTTTAAAGTGATCAAAATGAATCAGAATTCAATAATGCCTCAAATGACATCACTTACGGATATTTCCGTCATTACGGGAACGGATAATCGCCCTCCAATGCTCATTAAAGAAGTTTTTGAAGCATGGCAAGACCGTATGATGTCATACATTAAGGGAAAACCGACATATGGGAGGCTTATGGTCAAGTCAATTCTAAATGGTCCACTTGATTATGGTACCATTGTGGTTAACAATGTGACTCGACCACGGGAGTTTGAAGAACTTACACCAGCCCAACAACTTGTTGCCGATGCAGACGAAAAGGCTCTTCAAACCATTCTCCAAGCTCTTCCACATGACATCTATCGAATGGTAAGTCAATATACGGTTGCAAAGGATCTATGGGAACGTTTAAAGGTGTTGCTACAAGGTACGTCTCTTACAAAACAAGAAAGGGAATGTCAGTTGTATGATCTGTTTGATAGATTCACGTACAGCCCAGGGGAAACGCTACACGACTTCTACTTCAGATTCACTCGTGATTGCTCCATTCCAGGTTAACACCAAGTTTTTGAATACTTTACCTCAAGCTGAATGGGGTGAGTATATTACCGATGTTAAGTTAACCAGGGATTTGCATAAGTGCAATTTGGATCAACTCTATGCTTTTCTTCAGCAACATGAGAAACACGTGATCATGCACCGTTCACCTCGAGGTATGTACCCTGATTCTTTAGCTTTGATGGCTAATCAACCTAGCTTGTCATACAATAACACTCCTTATATCATGGGACACCAAGCCTATCATCCATCACCATACATGACTCCAAGCTTCCCCCAATATTCGATTCTACCGCAACCACCCACCTCACATCAGCAACAATATCGGTTTAATGCACCTTCATCACAATATGCTTCACAACCTCACCCAGCAAGCATTGCACCTTATGCTCAGTCCTCATATTCTTCTTATCAAGAGAATGCAGCATATCCATTAAGCTACTCTGACCACATGAGTATTCCTTCTAGCGCTTATGCAGCTCAACAAGACCAAGCAATGTATTGTGATAATGATGAAGTCCCCATTCCTTAATTCAAACAAGGAACTGACCCAGTTGAAGTGTTAGCCACTATGTCTGCTTATCTCACAAGGACATTAAGCAAACGAGGATTTAGAGGACCAGCTCCTACTAACAATCAGCTGAGGAATTCATCCAATTCTCGCCAACAAGCTACTATTGAGAATGGCAAGGTAATGGTTCAACCTATTCAACCTTATCAGGGGAGGCCTACTACATCAACCACCAATGCACGCACGGTCAATCCTGCTCCAATGGTCAACACTCCTCCACGGGCTAATTCCACAGGCAAGTTGAGAATGATTACATGCTACAACTGTAAGGAAGAAGGTCACATGTCCAAGGATTGCAAAAAACCCAAGAGGAGAAGGGATGGTCAATGGTTTGCAGAGAAGATTTATCTGGTGAACGCTCAGGCACAAGGAAGGGAACTTGATGAAGAGGAGCTTGTATTTCTTGCTGATCCAGGGATTGCTGAACAAGACGTTGTCACTACACAGAATGCAGCATACCAAGCAGATGATCTTGATGCTTACGATTCAGACTGTGATGATCTTCAATCTCCTCATGCAGCTCTCATGGCAACTATCTCTAGCTTTGGGCCAGAAAAAATATCTGAGGTACTTACTAATACCACTGATAATATCACTGATACTAGTATTCAACCACATCAAGTTGGGCAAGAGGGTGCTGATCCGAATGAGTCTTCGGTGGTGAGTCTTTCAAATGAGGAGACAATCAATGATAGTAATATCAATGTGAGTCCCCAGACTTTGAGTGAATCACAACCGGGAGCCATTTCACATACGCATACTCCTGCTCAACAAGATTTGGTCATGGTTCCTGCTACATTACTTAGCCAAATGAATACTGCACTCTTAGAAACCCTAGCTAAGAATAAGAATTTCTCTGATGAGCTTGCTTTGTGCAACGAAAAAGTTCAAACTTTGGAATTAGTCCCTTCGTCCACTGTTCTAACAAATCCCGAATATGATCATTTTCGAAATAAACAAATGGGTCATTTGCAAGAAATTGAAACCTTAAGAGCAGATCTTTCTAACGAACTTAAAGAAAAAGAGTTAGTGGTCACTAATTTTCACAAACTTCAAACGGATTTTGAATTACTCGAGTCTAAAAAGAATGAAATGGAAATTAATGCGGCTAATAAGATTAGAAGTTTAGATTATTTGCTTTTAAGACAATACGCTGCCTCTCAACTAGTGCACTTATTTGATGCTTCGTTTAGAGAATTTAACTTATTGCGTCAAAAAGGCCTTCCCCCTAACCCAAGGTATGCAAGACAAGCTCGTATCCATAGTCCAAGACTTTATAATGCAACCCAATTAGGATTGGTCTTAGATCCGATTGTTACTTTCGAAGATCGCACAAATAAGGATCTAGTTGATGAGAATCGGTCATACAATTTTGCAAAATATCCTGAGTGTGATTATTTTAAAATGAATCAGGAGCTTGCAAAAACGGACTTTAGAATTCGCTTCCATATGGATAAAGATCTCATCACAGCACCAACCTACATGTTAAATGAAGAAAACCCTAGTACACTTCCTACACTTGTCAAAATGGAAGGGCCTAAGGAAATTCCAAAGGATCTTCCACCTGTTAGCACTGTATGGTTAAACTTGCAAGAGATTAATCAATACTTTGCTAGTTTTGACAAGGTCATTTTGGAATGTACGACTTCAAATGGCCTAAACGCCGGAGAATGGGCTTTCGAACACATGAACGAGGTGTTTAAGAATGAGATCAATCCGTTTATCGAAAGTCTAAAAGGAAGTTTTGCATCTCTTTCGGAAAATCTTGAGTTTGAAATTGCAGAAGTTCAAAAAGTGTTTTATGAAATGGACACCGCTTACGAACTACAATTAATTGAAAAGGAAAAGATTTTATCCGAATATGACCGATTCTTGTCCCAAGTAATTTCGTGTGATGTGCTTACTACTGTGAATGTTAATTATTCGAATGAGCTTACATCCGCTATGATTAAATGTGATACTGTGAATATATGTGATGATGTGTGCGATCTCTCTGTAAATGTTGCTGATACTGTAAATGAGGTAGATAATCATTCTTGTCACGAATCTAACGCTGAATTTTTAAAGCTTCAAGATTCTTACAATTTACTTTCAAAACGCTTTAATCAACTTGAACAACATTGTATATCTTTAGAATTAAAACAACAAACTCAAAATGAGGATCTTTTGATAACAAATGGTTGTGAAAACAATGTTGAGACGAGTGATAAGATGATTTCAATAGTTAAGGCATTAGAGGAAGAGATTATGAGATTAAAGAGAGATGTGTCATCAAATGAAACACTAAAATTGGAACTAGAGGCTGCAGAGTCTAAAAACCAGGACTTAGAAATTAGACTTTCGTCTATTCTAGGGGAGATGGATCGTGCAAGACAGGGAATGTCCAAACTTTATGGTTCACTAGAAGAACGCTTTGCTTTTAATGCGGCACAACAACAATCTTATGTTGAACAATTGAACCAAAAATGTGAGGAAATCTCTGACTTAAATATCCAGCTCATTGACAAAAACATGGTTTTGGCCGAGTTAAAGGAGACACTTCTTCTCACCCGACAAGAAGCTGTTAATAACTTAGCTACCAACTCTGCACCGTCCTCTAGTGCTCCAACAACCAAGTCAGTATTGCTTTATAAGAACCCGCTCCATAAGAAAAACCCGATTACCTACGATGATTATATGAGGAATGCAATTAAGCATGTAGATCTTGTTAGGGATATTTTAGATGATTTATATGCGTTAGATCCCTCAAGCAGTTACTTTTATTCAGCTCATGAATATACTAAGCGAGTTCAATATTGCTTAGCATATTTGCAATACATAGGTAAACCGGGTTCTGCACTACTCACTAATCGACCCATTGCTGTAACTCCATTCAATAAGACCCCAGGAGCAAAACCGTCATTGGCACCATCAAGTAAGGCACCTTTAAAATCTGTTGCTAATATTCCCACTTTGCCTTCTACAGGATTAAAAGAGTCTACTAAGGCTAAAGGATCGCCACTCAAGAAATATAAGATCAAGCCCTCCACTAGTAGTACCATCAAGAAGAAAGAAGAAGCTCATACTAGGAATATCAGTTCAGATTTAAATAAAAAGAATCATGTTAAGACTAAAAGCTCTGCGCCTGTGCAGAAGCCTAAACCATTTGTGAACTCTAATTTGAAATGTTGGAATTGTAATGAATGTATGTTTTCCCAACGTCATGATTTGTGTCTTATTGATCATGTGAATGAAATGAATGCTATTAGGAATGATGTTGAATGAAAACCAACTGGGAGAACTCGTACATAAGTTGGATGGCAATGGCGTCCCACTGGTAGGACCTTTACATTAGATGGAAAAATGTGCCCTTTAACTAGGAATGCATCCATTGAGGTTAGGTCTCAGCGTCCTTTAGTTAGGCACTCTAGCACTAAGGTATGGAAACAGCGCCCTTTAATTAGGTCAGCCCCCACTATAGTGCCTATCAGTGAAGAAATACCTCAGGATTTAAGCCAACTTGAATCTACACCACCAACTAGGAAGAAGGCTAGGAAATCTAAGAAACCTAAAGTTAGCAAATCTAAGATTATTAAATCTGTACCTGCTAATAACAAGGAACATTCAGATTCCGATACCTCTACATTTTCCTCGTCTGGTGATATTTTTAGGTGGTCCAAATCATCCTCTGGTATTTGGACTCCGGTTGTTCAAAGCATATGACCGGAGATCGCTCGATGCTCCGAAATTTCGTTAGCAAGTTTCTTGGAATGGTTAAATTCGGTAATGATCATATTGCAAAAATAATGGGGTATGGTGAATATCAGATTGGAAACGTTACGATTTCAAGGGTATACTATGTAGAAGGTCTTGGTCATAATTTATTTTCAGTAGGACAGTTTTGTGATTCCAACCTTGAGGTTGCTTTTCGACAACATACTTGTTTCATCCGCAACTTGGAAGGAAAGGATTTGTTGAAGGGGTCTCGTGGTGCAAATCTTTATACTTTGTCCTTACAAGACATGATGGCCGCCTCTCCAGTATGTCTTCTCTCTAAAGCATCTAAGACCAAGTCATGGTTATGGCATCACAGATTATCTCATCTCAACTTTGATGCTATTAATCATCTGGCTAAAAACGAATTAGTTCGTGGTCTTCCAAAGCTCAAATTTCACAAGGACCATTTATGTTCCGCGTGCTCAAGGGGGAAAAGTACCAAGAAATCATACAAGCCCAAAGTTGAAGACACCAATCAAGAAAAACTTCATCTTTTGCATATGGATCTTTGTGGGCCAATGCGAACCGAAAGTGTGAGCGGTAAGAAATTCATCCTTGTTATTGTGGATGATTTCTCCAGGTTTACATGGGTTAGATTTCTACGTACAAAGGATGAAGCACCGAAGGCTATCATCACTTTTCTGAAATTCATTCAGGTACGTTTAAATACTACTGTCCGCCGTATTCGTACTGATAATGGAACAGAGTTCGTCAACCAGACTCTTCGTGATTACTATGAAGAAGTTGGTATCTCACATGAAACATCCGCTGCACGTACTCCACAACAAAACGGTGTCGTTGAAAGACGGAATCGTACACTTATGGAAGCTGCTAGTACTATGCTGATTTATGCGAACGCTCCATTGTTCTTGTGGGCAGAAGCTGTATCTATTGCATGTTTCATCCAAAACCGCTCTATCATTCGGAAACGCCATGGAAAAACACCTTACGAGCTTCTACATGATCGTAAACCCGATGTTTCATTCTTTCATGTGTTTGGTGCTCTTTGTTATCCAAACATTAATAGTGAGAACTTGGGCAAACTTCAACCGAAAGCTGATATAAGTATTTTCATTGGTTACTCACCCTCCAAGAAAGCATACCGAATTTACAACCGTCGTCTTGGTAAGATAGTAGAAACTATGTACACAGATTTTGATGAGCTGACAGCGATGGCTTTTGAGCAACGCAGCTCTGAACCCGCGCTTCACGAGATGGGAACCGGTGCTATTAGTTCCGGATTAGTTCCCAATAATCCTACTTCTACATCATTTTTACCACCTACAAGGCCCGAGTGGGATAAACTATTTCAACCGTTGTTTGATGAAATCTTTGATCCCCCAAATGATGAAGTTCCAGCACCTGTAGTGATAGCTCCAATCCCTGAAGTTGTTGCTCAAGCTAATGAAGCTTTATCAAATGCATCTTCAATTAACATTGAACCGGATGCACCTCTACCAAGTGATTCTCAAACTACACCTGAATCGTCACCCTTACTTGTGCCTAATGATGTTGAAGAGGATTCTATTGATCACGATTTGGAATATGCTCACCTACAAGAGCTTCCTTTCTTTGGTGTACCGATACCTGAAAACCCTTCAGCCGCGTCTACCTCAGAAGAAGCTCCTTCAATTGTTCACTCCAGACCACCACGGATTGAAAAACATAGCACCAAATGGACAAAAGATCACCCAATTAGGAATGTCACTGGAAGTCTCGATCGACCAGTCTCTACACGCCATCAATTACAAGAGAGTGCACTCTATTGCTATTTTGATGCATTTCTCTCCGAAGTTGAACCTAAAAATTGGCAACAGGCTATGACTCAATCATCTTGGATTGAAGCCATGCAGGAGGAACTAAATGAATTCCAAAGACTGGAAGTATGGGAATTAGTTCCTCTCCCTGACAAGGTTAACATCCTTACTTTGTTGTGGGTTTGTAAGGTTAAACTCGATGAGATGGGTGGAGTCTTGAAGAATAAGGCTAGATTGGTTGCTAGAGGATATAAACAACCATGTTGCAAGATTGGAGGCTATTAGACTTTTCCTTGCGTATGTTGCTCATATGAACATGATCGTCTATCAAATGGATGTGAAGACGGCATTTTTGAACGGTGAACTAAGGGAAGAAGTCTATGTTAGTCAGCCGGATGGGTTCGTTAGCACGGAGTTTCCTAATCATGTGTACAAGCTTAAGAAGGCTCTCTATGGGTTGAAACAAGCTCCACGCGCGTGGTATGATCTCCTTTCAACATATCTCATTTCGGAAGGCTTCTCCAAAGGAAAGGTGGACCCCACTCTATTCACTCTGAAGGAGGGCAACGACATGATTCTGGTACAAATTTATGTTGATGATATAATATTTGATGCCTCTAAAATAGAATTGTCCAAACGCTTTGAGAAGATAATGTCCACACGCTTTCAGATGTCAATGATGGGAAAAGTTTCATTTTTCTTAGGATTACAAATTTCTCAGAATCCCAGAGGCATCTTTATTAATCAATCCAAATATGCTCTAGAATCTTTAAAGAAATATAACTTTGAAAATTGTGACCCCGTGGACACTCCAATGGTGGAGAAATCCAAGTTAGATGAAGATAGGAATGGGACTATTGTCGATCCAAAACTTTACCGTGTGATGATCGGCACCCTTCTCTATCTGACTGCTAGCAGGCCTGATTTGCAATTTGCCGTATGCATGTGTGCCCGGTATCAGGCTCGGCCTACCGAAAAGCACCTACATGTTGTTAAAAGGATCTTTCGGTATCTCAAAGAACACTTCATCGTGGTCTATGGTATCCGAAAGATTCCTCCATTGCTTTAATATCATACGCAGATGCCGATCATGCTGGGTGTCAAGACACGAGGCGTAGCACTTCTGGGTCTGTGCAACTCCTTGGAGACAGATTGATTAGTTGGTCTTCAAAAAGGCAGAAAAGCGCTGCAATTTCTAGCATGGAGGCTGAATACATCGCCATGTCCGGTTGTTGTGCTCAAGTTCTTTGGATGAGATCACAACTAACTGACTACGGTTTGGGATTCAACAAAATCCCGATGTACTGTGAAAACAAGAGCGCCATTGCCCTTTGCTGCAACTACGTTCAACACTCCCGGGCCAAGCACATAGACATTCGCTACCATTTCATTAAAGAGCAGGTGGAGAACGGAGTGATCGAGCTGTATTTTGTCACCACTGAGTATCAGCTGGCAGATATGTTCACCAAAGCCTTAGATCAAGGACGAATCGAGTTTTTGATCGACAAGCTTGGCATGAAATCATTCTCTCCAGCGACTCTCAAAGAATTGGGAGAAGAATCAGCTGAATAGTGGTGGTAAACTATTCATGCGTATCCTTTGTTCGTGATCATGTATAATATCGTATATATCTAAACCACAAAAAGAAAAATACAAAAATATAAAACCAATAAAAACCATAAAAAATATAAAACCTAGAAAAACCATAAAAAATATAAAATCAAGAAAATCCAAAAATATTTTTCGTTTTTCAAATCGGGCATGTCTTTTAGTACAGTAATATTTACGGCTTTATAAATGTCGATCAATATTGACACGGCGCCATAAATAGAGTCCGTATAAAAGTTTTACATTTTTTAAAAACATGCCCATTATGGCTTGTAGTTATTTCTGACTACAACCCGCTTTTCGTATTAAAGTCACGTATTTCCTTGGAAAACGTTGGCTCACAACGAGAATTAATTTTCTCGGGCATGATTTACAAGCCAAATCATGCAAAGGGATCAAGTTTACTTTATAACTTGGTCTAACACGAGTTAGTGTACGTCTCAGTGCATTAATTTGTCTAAATAAGAGAAATATTATTGCCACCATGAATCAATCTTTTCAAAACATCAATTGACAAATGTTTTCATCATCATGTGCCTCGTTAAACAATGACTACAACTCTTTAAATAGAAAACGGGTTATCGTTTAAGGGGGAGAAAATATTAAATCGTCTTCGTCATCAAAAAGATTTTCAAAAGGGTTTGAGGAAAATTAATTGGCTCAATAGTTAATGGCTGGAATTGCTTTGGCATTCGTATTGTATTTGTTTGTGAGATTGTCGTGATTAGTTTAGCTAAGATATGTTAAGTTGGCTAAATTTAACAATGCTTAGGGAGACTAGAAAAGAAAAATGAAAAGACAAGGAATAAAAAGTAAAAGAAAGAAAAGACATGGGGTAAAAGTGACAAAGTTTCAAACTTGTGAAAAGTTTGACCTAAGTCAATTCCCTCCTCCCCGTCTCTTTCATTTATCTTCTCTCTTTTCTGTTTTTTCTCTTGACCGCCATTATCACACACCTTAAGCTCTCAAACATCACTGATTTTACTCAAGATAATCCATCTCATTCATTCCTAAGGTACAATCATCAATTAATTCGTGTAATTATTCCCTTAAATCAAATTAATTAACTCATTTTAATTAGGTTAAATCCAACTAGGGTTTCTGCTTACTTAGGGGTAATTGATTTGGGGGTTTGCCTGGGTTTCACGCGGAATTGGACAAGGATAAAACTGGTGGCCTTTAGAATGATTAAAACGAACATCTAAGCATTGATTAAACGATCAAAAGGGGTGATTAGGTTATTCTGGGTAAACGTATTGCTTCTAAGAGTTTTTCGAATATACGTTTTATTCCGCATAGAACAATTATTCCGAGTAGAATTTTTATTCCGCATAGGCTGTTTATTCCGCATAGAAGAATTATTCCGGGTAGACGTTTATTCCGCATAGGCTGATTATTCCACATAGAATAATTATTCCGAGTAGACGTTTATTCCGCATAGGTTGTTTATTCCGCATAGAATAATTATTCCGAGTAGACGTTTATTCCGCATAGGCTAATTATTCCGAGTAGACGTTTATTCCGCATAGGCTGATTATTCCGCATAGGATAATTATTCCGAGTAGACGTTTATTCCGCATAGAATAATTATTCCGAGTAGACGTTTATTCCGCATAGGATAATTATTCCGAGTAGATGTTTATTCCGCATAGGATAATTATTCCGAGTAGACGTTTATTCCGCATAGAATAATTATTCCGAGTAGACGTTTATTCCGCATAGGATAATTATTCCGAGTAGATGTTTATTCCGCATAGGCTGATTATTCCGCATAGAATGATTATTCCGGATAGACTTGTTTATTTTGGATAGAGGTTTATTCTGAATTAAATGTTTATTCTGAATGAAGGATGTTTGAGTGTTTTAAAAGTCTAAAGGATTATGTCATTTCTATAATGCTTAGGTATAAATTCATCATGATATTCATATTTGTATGTATCAACTTTTGTGTTTTATTCTTAAGCAGAAACAATGACTAACCCAACCGTGCAACAAATACAAGACTCTAGAGCAGCAGCCATTGCCGAGGCCAAAACCCTTAAGTTCATTCCAAACAACTACCGGTTGAAAGAGGTCTCTCATTCCACTCATAATGGATTCAAGGTAGGTTCAGCCATTTTGACAATTCTCACCTTAAGAATGCGCTAAGGAATAGTGCTTCGGTACCTTTCGACTACATGTACGAATTCTGGGCAACCAAAGAGAAGACGTCTGTGGAAATACGTTTTACGTATTTATGAAAGATCGGTCGCTCCAACGATAATTATGTAATGGGCTCGTGATCCACTTAGTAAATGTATAGTCCATATAGCCCACATGTAGGGTGGGCTATATATATCCCCTCCTAGCATGTTAGGAGGGGTTATTCATTTTACACATTTCATTATTCATCTTTATTTTCTCTCTCTATTCTTCTATTTTCTCTTCTTTCTCTCTCTACTCCCTCATCTCCTTCATCTCATCTTCTTTATATTAATCTTTTAATCAACCATCTTTATACATTAAATCCATCCAATCAATCATCTTAGAATAGGCCAATTATCACGTAGACCTTCAATTGGTATCAAGAGCCAAGGTTTGATTGGTTTATTCTTGCTTTTACTTTTTATTGATTTTGGTGGGTTTTGATTTAATCAAGCTTTTATATTAAAAAGTTTGTATTTTTTATATATAAAGTTTGTGTTTTTATGTTTTAAATCATAAAAAGTTTGTATTTTTCATATAAAGTTTGTGTTTTTATGTTTTAAATCATAAAAAGTTTGTATTTTTCATATAAAGTTTGTGTTTTTATGTTTTAAATCATAATTAAATCGTTGATTTACTTATTTTATATAAAAATCACAAATTTTTTATTCAAAAATCAATTTTTTTTATATAATCAGTTTCTATTTTAATTTGTTATTATTAGTTTTTCTTTTAAGTTTTTATAATCAGTTTTTTATAATCATTTTAAATTTTTTTATTTTACCAGTTTTTATATATAATTTTTTTTATTATATCTGGGTTTCGAGATCTGTCCAACTTATAGGTATTTTTCTATATTTTTTATTCAATTGGGTCTCGATTTTTGTCTAACATTTCTGTCCAGTTGTCTTTCATCGAATCACAGTCTCATCTAGTTCTGAACCAGTTTCTACTGTACCAAAAGTTCCGGATCAACGAAGTTCCTATTCAGTTTCTTCGGAACCAAAAGTTCTGGATCAAAAGTTCAGAACGAAACTTCCGAATGAACGAAACTTCCGAATGAATGAAAACTTCCGAATGAATGAAAACTTCCGAATGAACGAAACTTCCGAATGAATGAAAACTTCCGAATGAACGAAAACTTCCGAATGAACGAAACTTCCGAATGAATGAAAACTTCCGAATGAATGAAAACTTCCGAATGAATGAAATCTTTCGAATGAATGAAAACTTCCGAATGAATGAAATCTTCCGAATGAAGAAGAATTCAAACAAAACGGGAAACAAGGACTCAACCCATATCAGACTCAAACACGTCTCACTCTTCTCTCTCGACCAACCCTAGACTCGACACCCTCACTCAAACCCCTCGAACTCCCTCACACCTCTCGAAAACATAACTAGACTCGACAATCTCTAGACACCCATTCTCGCCCCTCACCCACGACTGACTCGACACCAATTCTCGAACCCCTCACAACTCCTCGACTCTCAGACACAGACTGACAACTCTAGACTCAGACCCTCATTCTCAACAAACAAACCAACTCTCGAACTCCCATAACAACACCCTCGTCACAAACCAAAACTCAACTCAACTCAATACTCAATTTTCAAAAACTTTCGACGGACTCCCTCACACACCCTCATCACCTTAACACTAAACCCACACCACTCCCTCACTCACAACCGACTCAGACCCTCGACATCAAAACTGTCACAAACCAAACACATACTCTCTAACCCAAACCTCTCGACAACTGACCCGACAACCAGACTAACAAACACAAATCAACCTCGACCCAACTCTTAACTCTCGCTCACACATACACTCGACAAAAACTTTTGATTAATTATCACACTCCACCAGACCCACGTCACGGCTCGCACACCAAACACACAGAATGACTCTACAGATGAGAGAGACTACGATTAGACGATAATTAATACCTACCCAAGACCTTAATTATAAAGATCTTGAAGCCAGTTCACTCGTCTTCATAGAGATTAGGAAGTGATTGAGTTTCGATTCATTTGTGATTGAGGGTTTGTCAGATTGGAAAGGAAACAACGTTGTGATCAGATTTTCTTTGTTTGGATTATAGGGGATTTGTTAAGACGAAGGAGTTATATCTTTAAGGCGAATAAGGGCGGTGTAAACATGAAGGTGATGGATGATTTTGGTATAGGAGATAGGAGAGAGAGATATGATAGCAGATAGGAGAAATTTTTTTTAGATTGAAATTGTGTTGGTATCTGGTTTGGTTTTAAATAGGCGGAGGAAACAAGGTGGTGGGTCACAGTTTTTTCTATACATGTGACAGCCACACGTTTTTTGTTGACTACTCCACGTGTGAACGCAACGAGAAAAGAGGTTGGGATAAAGTGTGTGAAATATTAGGATTTTGCTCAATCTCGATCAATAAATATTTATTACAAACGGGTATAATAAGTATTTGTATTTTGGATCGGGTTTTTAACTTGGGCTTAGCTATTTGACATTAGTAGTGTGATTTGGTACATCGTGTTGAGGCGGATATTTAGACAGAACCAAAGCGGTAAAATATTTAACGGGCCGATCATCATATTTATCGTAGCTTGGATTGGTCTCCGGTTTGTTTTATCAATTTTTGAGCCGCGAAAAGAGTCTTATCATCAATCGTTGATTTTTAAAAGTTATTTACGGATCCTTCGAAGTTCCTTCACGACTTGGTAAATTCCGAAAACAACTACAATCACGATCATTTTTCATCATAATTAAATGGAGTCTTTGAATTCAACGTTTCAAGAGGGAGAATTGCATCAAGTGCAAGCCAACGCTAGGGAAAGTGGTATAACTTCATTTCGAATGCTTCAGTATCATCTAGTTAATCTTTCACGGCTTCAAGGAGGGAGCAAATTTATGACAATCTTTGGTCAAGATCGTCATATATTCATCGACTCTATCTTCACCACTTTGACCCAACTCGCCGAGCAACTCAACCATGGAAACTTTAATCACTCTGCATCGGCACTTGCATATAAGGATCTTGTGACACAACTCACGCCTTTCCTCCAATTCAATATCATCAAGCCTGAAAGTTCAGTGATTTGCCAATCATTTCTTCGAGATACACATATCGAGCTTTGAGTTTTCCGTGATACGATTTTGATACTCATGTCATCGGTCTCGTCTTCGATTTATGAAAGATCTCGACTTCAGCAAGCGTATGATAATGGAGTGCAAGAATCTGAGATGCAAGAGGAGAAAGGTCATACGGTTGACAACTTGGAGCCTAACGATGGCAAGAGCACGGAATCAGGAGAACAACATGATACCAGTGGCACGTCAGGGAATGTTCACGAGATCTCTCTTGATGACACCTTACCCGTTTATGACGAAGAGCCTCCAAACATGGTACAATGTAATGTTGTTTATGATGTATATGCTGATGACATGCCGCATATTGAGCATTCCGAACTTTATTATGACAAACATGGGATGGAAAAGAGTGATAGCAATACCACTTCTGATTCATCCGATGTACGTCTTAATAGGGGAGAGATTGTTCAGAATGCTATAGTACATCATGATAATTGTCTTATAACTGCTTCATTGACTGCTTCTGATTCCAAGATTAGAGAGCTCGAAACGATTGTAGCTCAACAATCAAAAGATCTTGAGGATGCCAAACTTGAATTTTCTAAGAAAACAGACAAATTTGAAACATACTTTGAAAAACTTGAAAAGTCAAACGTTGTTCTTGAAAGAAAATTGGATCAAAAAGTTTTGGATTCGAAAGCTGAAAAGGATAATCTTTTGAAACAAATTCAGTTACTAGAGTCTAAATTGGCATCCCAAGATAGAGTGCTTAAAGAGAATGAGACATTAAAGGCTCAAGTACAGGAAAAGGTCTTTGCTATAGCCGCGTTGAAAAATGAGTTAAGGAAAAATAGAGGACCTAGTGTGGACACTAAGCTTGAAAAACCATCAATCTTGGGGAAACCACCTACAAATCAGTTCGTCAGATAACCGATTGTCAGACAACCTACCGCATTTAGATCCGAGCGACCACAATCCTCGAGACCGCGGTTTGCCTCCCAAGTTGATTTGGGTCATATTTCTAGAACAGTCACTCCACCAACTAGGCCTAATGTGACTAAATCAGTTTTGGCAAGACCTCATCACATGATTGCCTCTAGTTTCTCTAAGAATAGCTCAATGAACACGTCTAGAACTAGTTCAACTGATGTGCGCCAGGATTTTAGTCAAAGGGAAGCTAAGCAAAAGACACAAGTAAGAGATATGAATTTCAAACCTAGTCAGATGCCTTCTAGTTTACCCAACACTGCTAACCGTAGCATGTCACATCCTAGGAGCATCAATCAATCATCTAGGAATTCTAGATCTTACTCGGACATTAAATATGCTACCTGTAAAACATGTAGAAAATGTGTCTTTACGGCAAATCATGATTCCTGTATCAAGAAACTACTTAATGAAGTGAACTCCCGTGCTAGACTTAAATCCCAGTGGGTCGCTAAAATCAAACCCTTTGGTAAAATGTGGCACCCCACTGGTAGAACTTTCACTCTTGTAGGAAACGAGTGCCCTTTAACTAGGATAGTCTCTGATTCTACGACAACTACTAGGGAGGAAATTGCAAAGGATGATACATCACTTATGCCTGAACTTAAGGTTTTCTATAAAAGGAAACGTTTGCCAACTAAGACAAGTGAATCATCCCCTCAGGCCACCTCTGACACAAGAAAAGAAAACCGTGAACCCCCACGTGCTTCTAAAATAGATATCTCTAATCCATGCAAAAGTATACAAACTCCTAATGAGAATGCAGGTACCAAAGTTGATGTTCCAAAAGAACGAAGCGGTCCAATCATTGTATACCGTTCAACTAAGGACACTCTCAGAGTTTGGTTGCTGAAGAAGGAGATATCAGAGAAACTAGTATCTCAGGGGATTCATGGTTAAAGCTTACAAAGGACTTATAGTCACATCACAGACTATAACTCGATCTTCAAAGAAAGGAAAGTTTATCGCCGATGGTAAACTTATCCTAACAACGAGAAATTAATTTTTCTCGGGCATGAGCTTATATCAAAAAACATTCCAAGTTTTTAAGCTCATGCACTATGGCTCCTCGTTAAATGACAGACGACGACCCGGACTTCAGAGACAGGGAAGTTTATCTACGCAACGATAACTTACCCTCTTAACAAGAAATTAAGTTTTCTTGGACACGAGCTTATCCTAAAACCATTCAAAGGTTTTAAGCTCGTGTATTTGGTTCATCATTAAATAACAGATGATGACCCGTTCTTCAAATAAAGGAAAGTTTATCGCCGATGGTAAACTTATCCTCATTAACGAGAAATTAATTTTTCTCGGACACGAGCTTACGTTAAAACCATTCAAAGGTTTTAAGCTCGTGTACATGACTTACAGTTAAATGTCAGACTGTAACTCGAACTTAAAATAAAGGAAAGATTATCTTTTATGATAATGTATCCTCTTAACGAGAATTTCACCTTTCTCGGTCATGATCTTGTATTAAAACATTCGAAGTTTTAAGCTCAGAAAGGAAAGTGTATCTTTTAAATAAGAGAACTTTTCCTCATAACGAGAAATTAACCTTTCTCGGTCATGAGCTTTCTGTTAAAACAGTCAAAGTTTTCAAGCTCATGAAAACGACTTCTAAGTAAATGTCAGCTTAGGACTCGTTCTTCAGATAAAAGGAAAGGTTATCGCCGATGGTAACTTATCCTTACAACGAGAAGTTTACAACTTCTCGGACTTGAGCTTTCCTAAGATATTCCAAATCTTAAGCTCAAGCAATTGGTTTCAAAACTTTGAACACAATTTTTCAAGAATTTCTCAAAAGATTTTTCTAAATCTTTCAAAATTGTGTGTTCAAAAATGTTTTGATAAAAAGAGCATGTCTTCTGAAATCGATAATATTTACGAACCTAGAAATGTCATTCAATAATGACACGGGATTGTAAATAAAGTTCGAGCAGAAGTTTAAAAAATTTAAAACATGCTCCATTATGGTTTGCTATTATTTCCGATAGTAACACGCTTTTCACTTTGAAGTCAAGCATTTCACCGGAAAGCTTTGACTTCAGAATCCGAAGTTATCATCTCCACCAACCGTAGCAACTTACAATTGATATCTACATACTCGACGATGCGACTACTCAAACGGTGACTACAGCTCTTTCAATAGAACACGGGTCAACAATTAAGGGGGAGTAATTGTCCAGCATTCAGAATCCTTGATGCCGAGAGTGCCAAGTTCACATATTGGTGTTAAGACAACGATATCAATCATACACATGGAGTCAAGAGATAACTTCAGAAGTTACGAGGAAGACCAACATTCGTGAACAAGAACCATGTGCTTCTTTCATATGATGTTCTCCATCATTCAGGTCCAACCTCGTAAATTGCTAATATTGTGAATTCATTATCATATATGATCTTTGCACGTGATAAATACCTTACACTTGTGTTTAAAAGGTATTTAATTTACGTTTCAAGTAAATCCTCATTGATTTGAGGGGGAGCTTGTGTAACTCATGAAGATAATTGGATTTGCATTTTTCTTCCCAAATTTTCTTAAAATACTATTAAATCAATTGATATTAAAAACATTGATTGGGTTAATATTTTTAATATGGGGGAGAAAATGTGATTTAATATGGGAAATGATTAATCAAAAAATGGTTTGACTTAACGTGCTAGCTCATCCCGACATGTGCGAAATGTTTTCGGATATTGTGGCATATGTTAAGGGGGAGCAAAATGGATTTGCACTTCAAAATGGATTTCATGGTGACATACACTTACCCAAAACATCTCTATTCACGATGATGAAGATTGTGGTGACATAAGGATGGTAGGATAGGTTAAAGTCCAATGATTCCTCTAGATCCAGAGGAATCTTCCCAAGGACATTCCATAGCTAGAAATAGTAGTCCTTAGGAAAGATGGAGAAAGATTGTGAACGTAGCTGAATGCCGACCAAGTACTTAAGTTAGCACTGGAACAATCACAACAAGGTGCTAGTGATGACGTATTGGTAAGCATTGAAGGGGTTGAAGAATGAAAAAGAATTGTAAAGATAAAGGGTGTAAAGAAAGAAGCCCTCCTTACAACTTAGGCAGAAACCGGGTCAATACATATGCTATTAAGATCATTGTTTAATGATTCTTGATATTGAAGACAGACATCATGGACCCAGTGATGCAATGCACAACCCATCCCAGCTAACTCAGATATCTCTCAAAAGATATTTGTTTTAATCATACGGAGACAACGCATTATCTATTGGTTTATTCACTCCGAATAAATTGGTATTGAAAAGGTGGCACTCCTCTCCAGCCTCCGATCACTAAAAAAATCCAAAATGCACGATCGAGTCTAGAGCCATTTGAGATCATCAAATATCTCATTAGGACACACTTTCATATTTCCTTGCTTGTTCACACACTGTGAAAAGTAAGAAAGATCTTAAGAGTCCTACGCAAAATCTTCATGATCTTGCCTGAACATCCGAGTAATACGAAAGTATTTACAATGAAGATGGAAATCCTTCTTGAGCGAATATCAAAAAGCTTAGGGTAGGTGACTTATGCGATTCTTTATGAATCAAACATGTGATAACTGGAAAGCAACAGTGGTTTAATTCTTAAATGAATTTAAACACGTTCCAGGCCTCTACGCAATATCTTAGTGATCTTGCCAGAACATTCAGAGTAATACTATTAAGTATTTACAGTGACGAATGGAAATCCTTCTAGTGTTAACATCAAACAGCACTTGGTAGGTAACTTGCAAGATTCTATATGAATCAAGCTAGTGACAACTAGAAAGCAACGACGGTGCGGTTCTTAATTGAACTTCACTTGTTCCAGGAACATGAATTGACGGCTTCAAATCATGCGGATAAGATTATCCAAATGATTCACTCTTTACGTTCGCAGTCAGCTTTGGACGATCGAGTAAAGAGAACGGGTTTACCCGCGAAATCTTGTCATGGAGGTTCTTTATTGAAACTACCTGCCACAAGTACGATATTTAATATCGTCCAATGGTCTTCACCGACCGGAGGTAAAATGATACCGAATTAGAATGAAATGTTCAAGGCTATTTCATCCGTGTATATTGTTTGTTGCTAACTGTCTTATGCAGCGTAACAAGAAGGTGGCATTGCGGTGTACAATCCAGAAGAAGTCGTCACCACATGCTTATACTACATACAATTAGTACTTCAACAAATTCAAGAAAGCCTGAAGGTCAAGTCTTCCGCTGTATCAAACTCTGAAGCTTTCAAGAATTTAAAAGTATAAGTATGTGGAACATGAAGTCACGAAGAGGCAAATATCACAAGTGAAGAATGCACAAGGTCAAGGCAAGGAAACATGCTCAAGACTAAAGTCAAAGATCACATCAAACATATTCACAAGAACAAGATCGAAGACTCAAGCATAGATGCTAGGTTTAAGATTTTGTAAAAAGATGTGACCTCCCTTAGGGGGAGATTGTTGGAAATACGTTTTTCCCAATAAAGTCTCGGTCACATCTTAGTTAGCATAGATCACGAGATATAGACTATTTAGAACTTTGTCTCTTGGAGCGACCTCCCTTAGGGGGAGATTGTTGGAAATACGTTTTACGTATTTATGAAGGATCGGTCGCTCCAACAATAATTATGTAATGGCCTCGTGATCCACTTAGTAAATGTATAGTCCATATAGCCCACATGTAGGGTGGGCTATATATATCCCCTCCTAGCATGTAAGGAGGGGTTGTTCATTTTACACATTTCATTATTCATCTTTATTTTCTCTCTCTATTCTTCTCTTTTCTCTCCTTTCTCTCTCTACTCCCTCATCTCCTTCATCTCATCTTCTTTATATTAATCTATTAATCAACCATCTTTATACATTAAATCTATCCAATCAATCATCTTAGAATAGGCCAATGATCACGTAGACCTTCAACGTAGAATAAGATCACATTCTTCCTGGATAACAAGCAACAAACTCTCACAGTGTCAGACTTTCGCAAGATCTTTGGCTTTCGGGAAGCACCCAAAGGATTATCATACTCAGCGAACCCTACCAAGAACCAGCTTATGGAGATGTTCACTGACATTGGATGTGCAGACATACGAATAGTGTCCGAGTTTACCACAGCCAAAGTGGGTCAACCTTGGAGAGCAATTTTTGGTATTCTCAGCCGATGTCTCACACCCAAAACAACTGGGTATGATGGTGTGCGTCCGCCAATCATCAAAATGTTCTATGGTATCTTCAAAGGTATGGGTATTGATTATGCATCATTGTTGTGGGAAGAGTTTACGTTTCAACTCTTCACAAACACGAAGGGTAAGGTTAAAGGTTACCAGTACCCTAGGTTCATTAAGCTAATCATACATTACTTTATGGAAAACGATGCATCTATTAATAAGCGTGCAGGTAGCCGTCACCACACAATGGATGCTGATGATTTGGTGGACTTAAGGCAAGAAACTCACTCCACTATCTTTATCCCTGGTCCCATTCCTAGTCATCTCCTGACAGATGAGATTTTCGCATCTGCTGATTACAAGAACTTGCTACAAGAAATCGAGAATCAACGAGCAAGCATTCAAGCAGGAGAAGACTCATCTACCACGGTTAAGAGCAAAGGTAAACGCAAGCAAACAGCTTTACCTGAACCCAAAACCAAAAAGACAAAGACCGTAGCTAAGAAGGGTAAGAGCACGGATGACAAGTTCGTTCTTCGCGATGAAGAAGATATTGATGATGATCCTACTCTTGACAAGACTGAGAAACAATTAATGAAGATGGCTATCGAAAAGAGTAGGAGAGACACGGGCGGTAGTGGTTTGGGTGCACAGATGGATATTGAAGAAGAGTACGAGGAGCCAGATGATATCAATGAGTTTGGATCACCCGAACGGTATTCTACTTCGAAGGAGACATCCATTGCTGTTTCAGCAAGTGTTGAAAAGGAGTCCGGTGCTCCTACATTCATGGTACCTACCCAGCCTCTCGTAACTCAACCTCCACCAATCCAGCCATTACCAACCCACCGGTGCCAACACCATTCCTTCCACCTCCAATAACTTCCATCCTCAGTACTGTAGTCACAACCGAGCCTCTTCAACCAACCCAGAGTAGCTCTGCATCATCTTCAATGGCTGCATTTGTAATGGCAGAACTGTTGGATAAACACACTGATAATCAAAGAAAAGAGATGGATAATCTTCGCCAAGAGCTACTTAGACGAGTTCAAAGTGAAGAGGCATCCAAGAAAGCCCAAGAAGAGATGCTAGCTAAGTTCGCTGCAGAGATGGAGTTGACACGTAAAGCTCATGCAGAAGAACTTGCTCAGGTCAAACAGGCTGAAGCTGATAGGTATGAAGCACGACTTACGAGACTTCGAACTATTAAGGATAACTACAAGGAGCAGAAAGAAACACTTGAAGCTTCTATTGTAGAGAGAGTAAAAGAATCAGTTGAGTCCCTTATGCCAAAACTGCGTGATGAGATGAAGAAACTCGCGGCTGATAATTTGATGATTAAGTCATCCAATCCTTCCGAATCCGCCTACAAAATTGCATATGACTTAACGGATTTTGAACTAAAGAAGATCCTCAAAGCTCGTATGAGGGAAGTTGGATCTTTTGATAAGTCTAAAGTTCAGCGGACTCTCTACAAATCACTAAATGAAGCTATCCTGGAGGATGATCGGTTGTTTAAAATGTTTGGAAGTGTGGTACCTTACCACATTCTGCCTGAGGAGGAAAAGGAAGATAGTGAACAAGAAGAGGGTGACGGGGAAGAAGAAGAAGAAGAAGAAGAAGAAGAAGAAGACGATGATGATGGTGACGATGATGGTGATGATGATGAGGATGATGATGATGATGATGGTGGTGATGGTGGTGATCGAAATGAGGAAAGTGCTAAGGGAAGCAACGAGGATGACGATGAGGATGATGATGGTAAACAGCCTGAAACGAGGGACAAGGTTACCAGCACAAAGAAACCAACTAAGTCTGGTACCAAGTCTCAGAAAGATGCTGTGCAAAAGGAAAAATCCACCTCAACAGAATCAAGACGATCCAAGTGGCGTCATGATGTGAATGCTACTACGGCATCATCGATTCCCGGTACATCTGTCTCTGTTTCTATACCTGTTACTGCTAATCTTGTTAGTTCTTTTGTTGCTCCTGTGATTGCAGAATCAGTAACTGAACCTGAATCTACACAACACTCACCTGTTCATGACACCGTCGAGATGCCTGAATCAGAACCAGCAAGTGTTCATGTCTCTACTCCTCTGCAACAAGAACCACAATCTACTGTTCCTGAGTCAAGCATAAGGGACTGGGCAGACACATTGGAGATTGACGAGACTGCACCGCCACAAGCTTGGATCACGGCAGCTGCTAAATATGATCCAATCACAGACGCTGACATAGATGTTCTATATCTCCGTATCCGTAGTCCGATAGACTTGTGTGCATTTCTGGATCATGAGTATAAATCTTCGGTCACTCCGTCTTTGGTGAAGAGAGCGCTAAAGGATAAGAGAATTCACGCCAAAACCAGGTTAAGCCGCATGGAATACGAGTATTATGCTGATGAGGTGCTGAAAGCTCTTAATACCGTTCAAAGGCCAGGTCTTCATGAGTCAGAAAGAGCTCCACCTCCACTTGATCCCTCCCAAGATAATCAAATTGCTCTTGACTTCTTTGTCACCTATGATCTTGAGTATCTTCTGAAGGGGTCATCCAAGTACGCAACCTCCCTGACCTTGTTGAAAGCAGCTAATTGGGGGACAATACCCTGGATCGAGTAAAAGGTAAACCGACTCTGGGTCCCAAAGGTAAATCGTAATTATGATATGTATGCTGTTATAGGTGCATCACATTGGGACGAGCGAGTCCGAAGGGCGTACAGAGGTTGCTGCTTAGCCAATTCAGGAAGTCGTGTCAGATCCGATATTCGCATCTCCAGTATTTTAGGGCTGAAAACTGAAGCCAAGAATGGCTATCATCATGCGACGGAGATTCGTCTAAAAAGGGAGGATGATAGAGAATACACAATACAACAGGGAGATTTTTCTATCATTCGCCTTGAAGATATCGAAGACATGTTGCTTATGATGACCCGAGATCAACTGACCCATCTTACTCGTGAAGAAATCATTGCCTTGAATACAGCACTTCGTATGTTCACACGAAGCGTTGTTATCAAGAAACGAGTTGAAGATCTTCAATTGGGAGTTGAAAGCTACCAAAGGAAGCTTAACCTCACCCGTCCAATGAATCAAGTTCTACCTCAACATGTCGCTAGATGTCCCTATACCGGCATTACTGTTCCAAGTTACGGGATTTTCTACTTGAACAGTCGTGGGATAATGAAGTTTATGAGGGTATGAGAGCTTTATAAGTACAGTGATGGGACTCTCATATACGTCAGAGGAAAATTGGAGCATCTTAATTCTGGTGGGTCTTTACCAGAGATGACCGAGGACTGGCATCAGGGTTATCAGCAAATGGCGAAATATGTGATCAAGAAGATTGATCAAAAGCTCCGGGAACGTAGATTGACGAGGAGCTTAGAAAGATTCGTTGGTGGTAGACCATATTTAGTGCACCACAAGTTACTGCAACGATCCATCTAATGGGTCGTACATTTTAGGTCCACTTTATATTGGTTTTTAATTGTGAATATGTAAATTTGTGAATATTGTGCTTTTACGGCTTGATGTAGTGTTAAGGTATGATAATTTTTCAAGAATTTCTCACGAGATTCTAAATCTTTCAAAATATATCATACTAAAGCACTACAACTATCCCTTATCAATTTAAGGGGGAGCATTAACATGTTCTATGGCCAAACATTGATTTCATTTTTACCCAAAGACCGGTTAATCCATTCAATATCCCAAATATTAATGGTTAACATTTTGGATAAGGGGAGAAAATGGGATTAAGGAGACTTAAATGATACTTGGCTAAAAGATGAAAAAGACTTAACGATAATCCAACTTAATATGTGTAAAGCACGTGTTAAGGGGGAGCGTTTTTGATGAACAAAACACCTAAGGTACAAAACTTTTGATTTCAATATCACAAGTACCTTAAGTGATTTTCAAGGATTTTTCATGATGGCTATACTTTCCCAAAACACGCTGAATTCACGACGAATGTGGTGACAAAAGGGTGGTAGGAATAGGTTTAGTCCAATGATTCATCAGAGCCGATGGAATCTTCCCAAGGACAATTCCCTAGATAGAATTAGAAGTCCTAGGAAAGTTGGAGAAAGATTGTGAACGTAGCTGAATGCCGACCAAGTACTTAAGCTAGCACTGGAACAATCACAACAAGGTGCTAGTTATGACGTATTGGTAAGCATTGAAGGGGTTGAAGAATGAAAAAGAAGTGTAAAGATAAAGGGTGTAAAGAAAGAAGCCCTCCTTACAACTTTAGGCAGAAACCGGGTCAATACATATGCTATTGAGATCATTTGTTAATGATTCTCGATATTGAAGAAAGACATCATGGACCCAGTGATGCAATACACAACCCTTCCCAGCTAACTCAAATATCTCTCAAAAGGTATTTGTTTTAATCACACGGAGATCAACACGTTATCTATTGGTTTATTCACTCCGAATAGACTGATATTGAAAAGGTGGCACTCCTCTCTAGCCATCGCTCACTAAATCAAAACGCACTATCGAGTCTAGAGCCACGAGATCATCAAAAGTCTCATTAGGACACTTTCCATTTATTCCTTGCTTTCTCCCACACTGTGAAAAGTAAGAGATTTTTTATGAGTCCTACACAGTATTCTTGTAATATTGCCAGAACATCCGAGTAATACGCAAGTATTACAATGAAGATGGAAATCCTGCTTGAGCCAACATCAAACAAGCTCATGGTAGGTTACACGTGCGGTTCTTTAAGAACCAATCTTCTGAAAAACTGGAAAGAAACAGTAGTTTAATTCTTAATTGAACTTAAACTCGTTCCAGGCCTCTACGCATTATCATATGATCTTGCCAGAACACTCAGAGTGACACTCTTTAGTGTTCACAGTGACGAGTGGAAATCCTTCTAGTGTTAACATCAAACAGCACTTGGTAGGTGACGTGCAAGATTCTTTATGAATTAAGCTCGTGATAACTGGAAAGCAACGATGGTGAAAATCTTAATTGAAATTCACTTGTTCCAGGTCTCATGATTTGACGGCTTCAATCACAAGGATAATTTATCCAAGTGATTCACTCTTTATGTTCACAGTCAAGCTTAGTGATCGTCAAATAAAGAGAACGGGTTTACCCGCGAAATCCTGTTAGGAAGTTACTTAATTGAAACTATCCGTCACAGGTACGATATCTAATATCGTCCAACGGTCTTCACCGACCGGAGGTAAAACGCTACCGATTTAGAATGAAATGTTCTAAGCCATTTCATTCGTGTCTTATCATGTTGCTGCGAAGACGGTGGCGTTGCGGTGTACCAGCTGAAGTCGTTCCCACATGCTTATGTTTTTCTGCATCAAAGTTCAGCAAAATTTAAGAAAGTGCAAAATGAAGTCTTTCGCTGTACCAAACTCTGAAGCTTTCGAGAATTCAACAAAAAGACATAAGTGTGTGGAACATGGAGTCACGAGGAGGCAAGATTCACAAGAAGGCAAAGATCGCACGTGATTGGTCAAAAGAACAATGCTCTCAAGCCAAAGCCTAAAAGATCAAATCAACATATTCACAACAAAAAGAAAGAAGAAAAGACTACGAGCTGAAGAACGAAGACTTAGTATAGTATGCTAGGTTTAGAACTTTGTAACGTGGAGTGACCTCCCTTAGGGGGAGATTGTTAGAAATACGTTTTAACGTATATAAGAAGTATCGGTCACTCCACAATATTATTAATGTTGTAATAGCTCGTAGTTAATGAGTACTTATTTAGTTAAGTAAGAAACCGACCCATGGGCTTGTCATGGGTCGGCCCAAGCCCAATAGTGGCCTTAGATATAAATACCCCTTTCCACCATGGAAAGGGGTTGGTTGTTGATGTTTCCATTTTATCATTTTAATGAAAAACACATTTTCTCTCTCACTTTCTGTCACTAGTTTCTCTCTCTAGAAATATTCAACCCACTTCATTGATTCATAGATTATCAATATTCTACAACCCTAAACCTAAAACACACACACACACATCTAAAAGTGGCAGCCGTCACTTTTCCAGCGAGTATTCCAGCCACAAGAAAATATTTCCGCCGCCACCTTTAATTTATGGATCAAGTAGATCTATATATATATTCACCATCCGTACCACCTTATCACTCCAGCCGCCACCATCATCATATACAACAGCCACCAGCCGCCACCCATTTCGTGGCTCCTAGCCACCACGGTAGTGTTATCTAGCCGCCACTGTTTGAACCACTTTCACCACTCCACCCCACTGGAACCAATCGTGGTGCCTTGTGACCACCACGTCCAACCACCATCACCACCACGCTGCCACCCTCCATCTGGATGAGGCTACCACCACAGCCGTGGTGGTTACCACGCTGCTGTTACCACCTTCGCAGCCACCTGCTGCCATCATCACCACCATATTCCTCCACCCCTCACGACATCACAGCCATAACCACCATCATGGCATGTAGCCACCATTAGATCCAATGGATCCGACCACCACTAGTGGTCCTCTCGTCAAATCACCATCAGCCGCCACTAGGGGTAATGGTGTTTGTTTATAATCAGGGGATGTTTGTTGCGACTAGGTGAAGCCATCATCACCATCCGTAACAACCACGGGTGCTTGTTTCTGCGTTTACAAGCCCACCAGGGATGTTTGGATCTGTAGTTAATAGCCACCTTAGAGGGTGTTTAGTTTTGGGCAATGAAGTACATAAGGGTGCGTTGGGTTAGCCGAAATCCATACAGACGTGTGTGGATCTGCTGTTGGGATCCACATGCATGGCGTTTGGGTATGAGGTTTGCAGCAGTAGCTTTGGGGGTGTTTGGATCTACTGATTAGGGTGTCTTTGGGACTGCAGATTGGTCTAAGGGGCTGTTTGGGATTAACAACAGACTTAAGGGGGCGTTTGGGACTGCTGGTGACGACTAGTGCATGTTAGATTGCGGACTTGTAACGATAGGGGTATGATTCGGTTGTAACATAAATCCGCATGTAGTAATATTACCACTGTTAGTTATAATATTTCCATAGTTAGTTATATATTACCACTGTTAACTTTAAAGTTACCACCGTTATCTTTAATATTAACACTGTTGCCACTGTATTCATCAATGTACCCACTGTTTTCATACGGTAGCCACTATTTTCTTAAAAGTAACCATTGTTGGCTTTAATAGCCACTGTTGGTACACCAGTACTATTTTAACGATTTTCGGAATATAAATATCACATTTTTACCAACGGGAAACATGTTTTAAATCGAGATAAATTACTAATAATTCCTTATTAATTATTATTTAAATCTAATAAATTATTTAATAAATTTAATAATTTATTTACAAAGACTACAATATCATACATGTTTTATAAACATCGGGGGTACACGAAAACAGTAAACGAACAACATACACACTTAACCATCATCAAAACAGTATATATATAAATAATTAAATATACTGTGATATATTAATAACGAGATTGAACGTACGACTATTTAAACTACATGCAATTATTAATTATGTATATACTGAGACCTACTCAATTACTTAGGTGTTCGATGTACTGTGTACTTTGTGACTTGTATACTTGATCATCCTCGAGCCATATTATTCAGGTGAGTTCATAGCCTCTCATTTTAAATCCTTTTATGTTTTTACTACCCCGCGAGGGGGAGACATGCTACTAAAGAACTATGACTTGTTTTGACAATATGATTGTAACATATTTTATTGAACGCAAACTGAACTGTTGTTTTTAATTACATTTTCATATTGTAGAAACTATTAAAATTATTGCAATTTGCCCTAATGTTATAAATAGATCTATTTGGTATTGACGATCCCCACCTGGGTGAGTAGCGCTCACTGTGCCTTGGCCGGGATAACAGATGTATACCTTGTTGGAACTGGGATTGGGAGCCTTTTTGTAAGCCAATGGGTTCTCATCTGTTGAGAACTATGGAAAGTTAAGCTTCATTTTTGAGCAATAGGAGAAATTTAATTACATTATAGTATATAGCTTTGTGCAATGATACTGTCTGTAATGTTTGCGTTCCTGAACTAAAATTTATACTGCTTAGTACATCACCGTATGGAATAATTGGAAACTCTGAACTTGATTTTTATATCAAATATTGTACAACACTATGTAGGACAATTTACAGTCCTAAACGATGATTTTACAAAACTCTATGAATTCACCAACTTTATGTTGACTGTTTTAAGCATGTTTTTATCCGGAAATTAAGCTGGATTATTTGAGCATGGACTGACCATCATTTAAAAGCATAAAAATGACTGGGGATCTATATTTTTACTAGGATATTTGTAACAATTGATATTCAACGATTCAAATGATTGTACTAAATTAATGTTTGTATCAATTATATTTCAAAAATTGTATAATTATGATCGATGCTTTGTATGCCATTTGTTCTGCGATCCACCAAAGTGATACCCGATTATGGGGTTGTCACATAAGACATCCAGAAACAGCCTCAAAGTCACTACCCTAATTTACCGTTCTAAAACTCACATAAAATCATACTTTCAACCAATTCTAACCACTTTTCTGCTAATCCTAATACCCTAGTATCATCCTCTTTCAATCCTAACACTTGCATGATTCATAAAAACAAAAACCAAAATCAAAATTCAAACTTTCAACATCAAAATAGCATGATATTATCAAGATCATCACATGCATGATCATCCACAACTCATACCAACCCTAGTTCATAACCAAAATTCAAAACTTCATGCATGTAAGGTATTTTGGTATCATAATGATCACCTTTTGATTATAAGAGTGGGACTTGTGTTAGTTTTAATGGATTCAAACTCAAATTCAAGATTTTTGATGATTTGGGGGTGTTTATGGCTCACAGTTAAGAACAAGAGAGGGAGGGTGGATTAGTTTTTGATAAAACTTACTAAGTGTTTTTAGGTTAGCTAGGTGGTTTATATAGTGGTAGGTAGGGACCTTTCTTTCCAAACTTGCATTTCTTTGGACTTAAAATCAAATAGTTAGTTAAAGAGCGGGAAATGACTATTAGTCAATTTTGAAAATATTCACGGGACTCGGGTTCAATAAAAATACTTCTCAAAAGTTAAAATGCATCATAAATATAATAATATCATCTCCCGACTCGACTTAACACGTCATTAAAAAGAAAACATCGAAAACGTCAAACATCGAACAATCGATAATAAAACATAAAATATTGGGCATCCGTCGACATCACGCTTACTAATAATACTCATACTAGTTAAAATGAAAAATATAAGTCTCCTAACATTGGTTTCAATTTAAACCATAAAAAACAAAATCATTCAAATTCATAAAAAGTTTCAAAATATTCGTAAAATAAGATTAGATAATGACCTCGGTTTCAGGTTATCAAAGGTTTAATCTCTAAAGGTCTCAAAAAATAATCCGAAGTGTGCTACCCAAACATGGTATTTAATACTCTTTTCATTATTTAGTCTAGTGATTTTCTAAGATTTTTGGACGCGTGTGACGGGATCATTAATGACTCGTAGGGTAAACTAAAAATACCTCTAAAAACTAGGCCAAATCGACCTTATTGTCGTGCTTTTAGTTTTAAGAGTCGTTTTTGTTTTTTATGTTAAAAATGGGTATAAAGTGAGAGCAACGGGTTGGGAATAAAACAATAACATCAAGTAGTAACTTGATTTCTTTGCCTTCCCATCCCACGCAAATGAATAAGTCTTATGTAAAGTTGTATTCATGATCCCATACACAAACCCTTGGTTTTCTATAAATTTTGGTATGCTAACTTTCCTTATATAAGTTCATACTACTTTATATTGCTATTCCATTTGCTCATGGCTTCCACAAGAAAGCACACACGCAGCAGGGGACTATGGAGTGAGGCCCTACACTGTTTCTTGTTTACTTATTACTGAATGTACATCTCCTCATGAACACACACGCAATCACATGTTTGCACACTCCCTCATTACTTGTTTAGTACCATTTTAACTTATTTCAACTAATAAAAGTAACTTTTGCTCATTCTGTTTTCCCCCATGCCCACACACACGACACACGCACACAATGTTTTTGACTTACTACTCCTGTTTGTTGAACACACACATTCGTACAAGTTGAGAAGGGTTTTGCTTTCCTGACACAACTCTCACACTCACATATAGTACAACATTGTTTCTCAAAAGATGAAATGTAATGTTATTCTTTGCTATTTTTCCTTGTACGCACATAAGCACAAGATTATGTCACACGTAATACACTCTTCTTTTATTATTAAAACTAACTTATGAACTTTGTGACATATATTCTTAGACGCAAGTATTCCAAAAGTTTTAGGAAAGTACTACTTGTTTACAAGGCTCGCATGCATATTACCTCTTGTTCTTGGTTTAGTTCAAACGCATGCATAAACATACAACAATGCACACACAAGTATTTAGGTGACAAAATACTAGCTTATACACATGTATACAAGGACTTTAAAGGGAAAGGTGTATGAATTTACACATTGTTACATAACATGTCACACATAACACATCCATACACACTTGCTGCACCACCCAAGTTCTTATTTCCAATTATTGTTTATTAGTCATGCATACATGCACAACACATCCCACATACACATTTTTAGGTCTTAATGGATCACTTCTTGATGATATTTCTTAGTTTATGTCTCTATGGAAAGGTGATAGTGTCGAGTTTCAAACACGCTTCTAACTCCAGCCATTGTGAATCCGATTGGTATAAAGCTCACACCAAGTTCATGTTTTAAGCCTACATGTAACTAGTGTTTAAGTGTAGGTTCTATTCCTTATTATTACATGTTTTATATAGGCTTAGGTTACGAGTTTTAGCCACTCAAGAAGTCTTCGTTGTATCTTTTATATACGACTACTCACACCTGACTTGATTTAATAATGACGACGAGCAGCCACTATCTCAAAATCATGGTTTAACCTCTAATTGCTCTACATAAAACCATAGGTTTCCCTATCTTTTAGAACTAGCATTTGGCGTCCACCTAGGTTGATATTTGGTACGAGTAATCTGCGTAAGCTAAGTTAAATAGTGCTATGATTAGTTTTCGACTCATGTTAACATTTCACCCAAGGTTGTAAAATACATGATTATCACCAGAAGCATGTTTTAGTGTGCAAGTCCATTTGTTTTTTTATGAGAGTTTTTAGCAAGCAACATACTAGGATTAATATGCATGTGAACAAACTACAAATAGTGTTGGGATATTACGAAATGTGTTGGGCGAGGAGGAGAACAAAAATGGGGAACTCTACTTGCTTTAAACCCTAACGTTAGACTACAAAACCCAGGCTTCCAGGTACTCGCAAGCCAAAACTTGTGTTTTTTTTTTTGGTTTTGATGTTTTGTTTTGAGATCAAAGGGAGGGGGTTAGGTCTTAGTTTTTAAGTGTGGAGGTAAAAGTGAAGGTTTGGAGTGAACATTTTTAAGAGTATTAAGGTATAACTTCCTAGTTTATTCGATTTGGTTCGATCTTAATTCCATAGTTAGCAATTGAGGTCTCAAGGAGACAACTTCTTTAGTACTTTAGCTGGGATTTTAGACGTGGACAAGGGCAACAAGGGTTGTGGTTTTCGATGTTTAACTTGGTGAGATTATGGTGAAGGTTGTGGCATGAAATAAAAGGGGAAGGTAAAAGGCATTTAATGGTAGCAAAATGTACATAGGTGAGGTGTCTTGGTATTGTGGAAGGGAGTACAACATCTTAGCTGGTATTCTTGGAACCAAAACAACGTGTGAAGATGGGGATAAGAAGGGGGACCAGTTTGAAGGGCTAGGTAAGTAGTCAAGTGGATACCTTTCATTTTCTTGGCAAAGGTTTAATTGTGATGCATTCTAGTTTAGGAAAAATGGTTGTGTAGTAGTTTCAAGGGAAAATTAAATCAAAAGTGTTAGCATATGAGCCGACACTGGTTTTTGAAATATTCATATGGCGATAGTTAAAATACATAATTTATTCTTAAAAGTAAAAATTAGGTCGTCAGGTCGAAGTTTGACGTATGACGGTTTACGTAACTTAACTACAAGAAATTTATTTATATGATGAATTCAACTGAAGTTTGCTCAAAGAAATAATTACATAACAAAGGCACTTATAGAATTTGGATTCGTATATGATTTACGAGAAAACAATCGGTAATTTCAATAGACGTAAATGTCTAACCGAAACATGTCGCATTTAATCATAATTTAATAATTCATAATTCACGATTGTTACATTAGATGCCTGTTAAATTGAGTTTTGGCCAAAACTCGAATGTCAATGTGGTTAGACAATACAAAGGATAAGATATAGTATTTTCGTATAGTTGCACGGCTTTATAAACTTTTCTTGGCGTTTAACGTTTACACTTTCCTTAGATTCTTGATAAGATTAAAATTATTATAACAATATTGAAATTAGATCGAATAAGCATTTATTTCGATTGTACCATGAACATATGGCGTTCCTCAATGCTTATAGTAGTAGTTCTTTTCTTGCATGTCGAATTCCCTCGACGGTATTTGTGACAATTCGTCAATTTATGGTCGATATTTTATTCTCAAGTTTTATTATTTTATTGTTTATTTATGAACTCACTCATTTTTGGGAAGAAATTTGGGTTTACATCTTAAAGTAGCATCGACTACGTCTAAACCGGAGGACTCTAGGTTACGTGCTTACGTTTACATACATCGTTTTTGGTGACAGTCTGACATTTCAGGAAATAAATTTATTCTTGAATATTATATTGGAATTTTAATTTGTGTTGGTTCATAAACTCACAAATTTACGGGTTGAAATTAGGGCTTACGTGCATAATTTAACGTCCTTTACGACAAAACCGGAAACCTTAGGTTTACGTATTTACGTTTTTAAACTCGGTTTTTGATGAGACAATTTTTATTAGATTCATTTTGTGTGCCGTTGATTCATAATTTATAAAAACGTTTTCCGTAAAACGACCCAAGGGCACGCAAATCAAGAAAACTAGAATCGAGGAGTACCCGTAAATTAGTGGGGATGAGACAAGATAACTCTTGCCCCACCCCCATAATGGGGCGGCCAAAGCTTAGCTAACACACTTGATATGTGTCAAGTTAAGATGATAACTAAGGACACTTGTCCTTAGTTACACATCAAAACCATTCACACATCAAAACCACTAACATAAACCAACTATCCTCATTTCTTACATGCAACAACTCCAACTTTCTCTCTCACTCTCTCCCTTGGCCGTCCACTCATCACCATAAACCACCCCATTTGATCAAAATTTATCCAAAAATCTTGTGTTAAACTTGCACAAGATGAAAGCCTTTTGAAGTCTTGTTGATTGGAGGTGATACTAACATCTACAAAGGAGTTTCCTTGGAGTCTAGGGATGATTTTTCACAAGGTGTTCATATAGTTAGGTGATCTTGAAGGTGGTCTTGGTTAATCACAAGATTCGTCATCAAAAACCAAGCCTTGTTCTTAACTTTTCACTATCTTGGTTGGTAACAAGATCATTTCTTCCATTACCTGTTATTTTGTAAATGTAATTTTGTATTTTATTTCTAAATGTATATGTATATGATGATAAATGATGATCAAAGTATTATGTAGGGATCTTGTGTTGATAAATTTGGTTAAAATAATTAAAATCTACATGTAAAGATGTTAAAATCATGACTAAATTTATAGGCTGTATAAAACAGTAAAGAACCATATGATAACTTGATAAAATGACTTGGACCATTGAATATACAGTAAGGTATATGATTTTTACATATGTGAGAGTTGACCACTCAATGGAATACATAAAATGAGCAAGATATGAGGGTAAAAGCTATAAAATACCATTCTACTTATTGAAATGTGCCGACTTTAAACATTTACTAATTAATCTCGTGACTTTACCGTTGTACTTTCAAATTCGTTTCAATTATACCAATATGAACCGGAAATGACTATTTACCATTTTCTTCTTTAACATAATTAAATTAATTTCCACAGACCCATGGAGATCGAGTAACTATAAAATCTCTTCCATTTTTCACCGTTTTGTCCGATCTGAGATGTTTGCGTATATTTCGAGGAAGCTAACGATCTTTTATTAACACTAATTAATTTCAAGTCAGAGATCCATATCGTCTACCTATTTTATAAAAACAATGAGTAAAACCCCTATTCATCCATCCAGAGAAAGCTACATCAGCACAAGAGGTTGTGACACGTTGTATTTGAGAATTAAAACTTTGCAAGCTTCTATTTTTTTTAACATCTTTGAAAGATTCTGAAACAAGTCTGCTCAACAGTAGATACTGTTTCAACTTTGAAATTTCATATTCCTTCTTGCTTTTATAACTCAATAAATTGTATCTCTCCTTATTAGTTAACCACTACTTTCAACTTTCCTCTACTCACTTGCCACTTCTATTTTTCAGCAACGGTAATCCTATCTTTCTATTCTTTACTTAGCTTTTATTTTTAGCATAACCATGTGCCTAAACTTAGCTATAGAACCCATATGTTTCATATGTTTCGTCGCTAGAGCAAGAGACGGTATGTCTTATTTTTTACTTGTTTCATATTTTTCTCAAGGTCTCTTTAGATCATTGTGGGTTATAGAACTCATATGTTTATCTTAATAAAAATTGCGTTTGTGGTATTTTTTCACAGATCTGCAGTTGTGGCTTTTCTTTTTTCTCTTTAGATTTCAATTCATGGATTTTTCGTGAGGTATGCATTTATTAGTTTTTTGTTGTTGTATAAAGAAATATATATACTGTCTATATAAAAGTTACGGCATAAATCTTTTGATATTCTTAGATTTTTTGTTTGTTGATTTTTTTCTACATAAAAGCTGATTTTATTTGTTTTATATTTGGAAAGGAATTTTTTTTTCTTAATGAGTATGGTTTTTTGTGGGTGACAGGAAGAAACCAAATGATTGAGTGTGAAGATGGAAGAAGCCACTGTTTTGTTATCAACTTATATGGTGTTGCCCCACGATTCTAAAATGTCAACATAATTTGTACAGTAATTATGTATTGAAAACATGAACATCACAAGGCTTGATTATGAACTGTTAGATGATAACGTAAATCTCACTTGAGCTTAAGTGTTCATTGTCAGTGTGTAAGAATAGAAGTTTATAACAGTGATTTACATTGAATCTCAGTTTCAGTTTCTAGATGTATGATGAACAAGGAGCTTATTTGACCTATAATATTGTCATAATAAAATTATTTTTATAGAAATAGAATAAGACAAAGGGTATATCAGTCATTTAAAAGGGTATTATAGTCATTTAAAGCTTATATTGGTGTAGTCGAAACGATTTTGAAAGTAGAAAGGTAAAGTCACGAGATTAAATAGTAAGTGTTTAAAGTCAGCACAAATCAATAAGTACAATGGTATTTTATAACATTTACCCAAGATATGATCAAAATATTATTAAGGTTCAAATCTGTATAGTCTGTTTTGGACGAATTATTCGGGAGACTTAAAAGATGAATGAGCAGTAGTTAAAATGAAGTTAATTGTAGCACATATTATGTAGTTTGTGCTGCCCAAAATTGAGCTTCTATCTCCTTGTAGAACTCAAGATATAACAAAAATGGTGAAAGTGATTTTGATAATCAGATTTGGAAATAAAAGTATATAATATAAAATAAGCACTCAAGTAATACTATTATAAAATACATATGTAAAACCTACAAACTTATGATAATACTTATAAAATAAGTTTTATACCTGCTAAATAAGTATAACACTTTATAAAGTTACAAATTGATATGTTTTCTAAGTTATAAAACTATATACATAAGTTTTACGTCTTTTCGGCTAAAACCGAAGGATTAACGTTTTTGACAAATAAAACTTAGATGGTCGGACCCTGAAGCGTTCTTTGTGAGTATACACAAGTTTTAAATTTATACAAGGATTACCGAATAAGCTAAGAACACACGGGCAAGTATGACCCTTTCGTTTGTAGCTAGCTTGTTGTGGTAAGCCGAGGTCGTTCACTAGGATTTGGGTGTTTTCGGTTGTAAAGAGTCTTTGTAACAATATAACGTTAGTGGTAAAAATGGTTGTCACTCCCACAATTACCATACAAGTAACAAATAAGCAAATAAATAACAAGTAACACTTAAGATGATGATTAAGCTAATAAGATGAGATAACAATAATAATAAAGATACTTGCTTGGAACTAGTATTCATTTCAATGGAGTGAATAGATTATCGGATAGATATTTAAGCAATAGCACACAAATTATAAGTATATAATTCCAAGTCAATGGGTAATATCATGGAATTGCACATGACACGGTTTAGAATAAAGAACCCTTTCGACCTATGATCAATACTACAAACTGGTAGTTAAAGCCATTTGTGAGAAGTATGATTATAGCCAACTTGTTCATTAGAGCCCTTTCGAACTATACTCTTGATTAAATCTTTATAAATCCATTTAACTTGTTTACTCATGGTTGTCAATCATGATACACCAAACATATATGCGCATTAACATTTGGAACAAAACATAACAAGGAATCCTTTCGACCTTTAGACCCGATTATGGTTTACCAACAAGTTATCAAGACTCATATCAATTCAAACAAACTCATTAACAAAATTATAATTCAATATTGTAAAATAACAAACACTCCATATCCATGTTTACATTATTCCAAACAAGTATAAGAAAACTACTCATAATTATTTCAACAAAACTCATACGAACAATGTTCATAACATTCATACTCATTCTTTAAATAATAAAAGAGTTTTACTAAATTGCTAATACAATAAGTAAATGAAGGAATTAGAGTAATCCTTAGGCCTCCAAATGACTACAAGTTATGTGGTCTTTCGGGTTATGTATTTGAAATTCGTATTTCATATTTGAGGCTAGTTTTGGAGAGGTTTGGTGAAGATTGGTGGTGATTTAGGTATTAAGAAACACTACCAATGATAAGGGTAATGATCCCTTAGAGTTTGGCAAGGTTATTTTGATGATTGGAGGTCCAAAATCCGGGAATGGGGACTTTCACCAAGGTTGGGAGAGTTCCCTTCGTGAATCATGAGGTTGGTTATGAGATTGATGAAGTGATATGTTACAATGAACCCCAAGTGTCTTATTTATAGATGAATTCAAGGCCATGTCTTTAATGCAAGAACTTGTAGCCAAAGAAATGTACTTGGAAACAAAGCAAATAACCTGGAGCCAAAGGTGTATTCTTATAGCCAAAGTAGTTTTAGAATCCAATAGAAGCTTCATGAAGGCTTGGATGTTCATTGTATGTAGACAAATTCTACCAACACAAAAGTAGGTGGCAACTTTGATTCTGCCAGTGGCAACTTCCATGGTGAGTGACTTGTACTTGTCTTGAAACACTTTTTCTTGCATCCGGAATTGATATTCAAAGGCTTTTACTTGTCGGGATTCCTTCGTATATTCATGAATCGTCATTTATTCTTTCTTTCTTTCTCTTTTCTTGTTCTTGGCTAACTAACAACACAAAACACAACGTCACACATATATGAGCTAAATAGCTCGTTAGTATAACCAAAAAACATGCAAAATATATGGATAACAGTCAAGAAAACATGTTGGATTTGAGCGTTATCAAATCCCCTCACACATAAGTTTTACTCATCCTCAAGTAAGGAAAAGAAAAACTTTGCTTGCCCTCAAACAAATAAAATAAAAATAAAATTAGAAACTAAATACCTAGGTTCTAAAAGAAAAGAAAATTTTTTAAAAATTTTATGACAAATTGAAAAGTCTATGAAAATTGAAATTTTTTTTGGTTTTTATAAGAAAAATGGCTAAAGGTGCAAACCCCCTCACACTTAAGAGGTTGCTTGTCCTCAAGCAAATAAAAGAAAAATATTTTTATGTTTTTTTTATATATATACGAAATCGCTAAAGGTGCAAACCCCCTCACACTTAAGAGGTTCCTTGTCCTCGAGCAAGTAAAAGAAATTTTTTCCCACACGATGCATAAAAATGGTTTATTGAAAAAAATAAGATGCAAATCTATCAAGTACAAAAAGATTAAACCAAATGGCGTTGGCACCAAGTGTACACATCTAAAGAGGACTTTTATTCAGGTTACAAGGCTAAGGGTTAATGGGGTATGGATAAGACATGAGAATTTTATGAGAGGTGTAACAAGAATATACAAGTTAATAGTCTAAGTCCCATGTTGCTAGTTACCGAATAAATCACAAGCCCAAAAATGATCATAGCTAACGAGCTTTATTCAACACATATATCATGTCTTAGCACATTGGCTAATCGATATCTAAACATACTTCATCTTCCTTCATCTTCATAATATAGCTCATTGGCTATTGTCATCATTTTTTGTTTTACTTTTTTTTTCGATGACTTATTTTCTTTTTTTTTCTCATTTTTTTTAACATACATAACATGCTCCCCTCACACTTCGCTTAAGAACACACCACAAAAAATACAAATATAAAGGTGATCAATCTCCATCTTTGTTTGAATGGCACACACATATGGCGAAGTGTGGCAACTACTAACCATAAAAAACGATCCACCATACCAAGCAACTAGCAACCCTCAATTTAGACTTCGACATGGTTTAGGCTAAGGTTTAAGGTTAAATATATTTTTTTTCTTTTTAGTAGATTTAATAAAAACAAAAAGATTGGCTCAAAGGGTGTTCTAAGGGTATCTAGCACTAGACGAAAATGCTAACAAAAGGGTTAATATGGGTGGTTAGCTAATCGATGTAACTAGCTAAAAAGAAAATGGAAAAGGCTATTTGGGTTTTATTCCTAAGGTTGTATCTTTGTCACGCAAATACACTTTTATCACACAAGTGTGATCTCACTAAAACTTTTTTTTTTTGAAATTTTATATTTTTTTTATTATATGTTTTTTTTACCATGTGGACGATTATTGAAGCATATTTACATACAAACGTGTGAGAAAAAAATTAAATCCTAAGGGCAAACAAGTGTACAACTCTACTTTATTTTTTATATAACAAAAATTTGTTTTGTTTTCTGATTTATTCCCCCTCACACTTAAGTTTTGGATTGGACTCAATGTTAAAAATAAACTTCAAAGCATGAAAAGTGAGGGAATAAATAAATAGTCAAAGAGAAACGAAACTTCCCGGGTTTAGAAATTGCAATTGATCTTCATGTGATGCAATGCTACACCATTCGAACATAAGCTTGTGAGATCAATCAATTTCTTAATACTTCCTTCCTTCTCCATGTATGCATCCTCCATTACCTATTGCTGCATTTATTCAAACAAAATAAAACAAAACAAGCAAACAAACACGCAAGCACACATAGATATATATAAAATACTACTAGCAATGTACACCCCCTCACACTTAAGATTTTCCAAGTTAGAAAAATACTTTTGGGGTGTACATATTTATTCAAATCACACAAAATAAAACACACAAACAATTAAAGCACGGGTTGCCTCCCGAGAAGCACTTAATTTATTATTGAGTCGTTATCTAGACTCTTCCCCTAAATGTTAGGATTCTTTGACGATACGGTCAAGATGGGGAACTTTGGTTGGGTACCATTGATTTTGATAATTATCATCTTTGAACCAAAGCAATTCCCCATTTATAGTCCAAACTTTAAAAGGCTTCTTCGGCACATAATTGCCGTCCCTCTCTTTCTTTCTTCTACTTCCAACGTCCTTTATTGATTTCAACTCAATGTCATGAATCGACATTACATCATGTTCAAACGTCTTCTCCTTTTTGTTTGGGATATGCACGGCGCAATCCTTGGGAAAAGTTGAGTTAGAAATGATGGTGTTTGGTTTTGGCACGGTTGGAATAGGTTCTTCTTCTTCTTTCTCGATAAAAGCAACATCACCCTTATCACTCTCGTTTCGGATAGAGGGTAGATCGAATCTTGTTTTGGTGTTGGTGATTTCAGGAAGGGACTTGGTATGTTGGATTTGCTTTTCGACACGATCGGTGTTTGTCTTTAAGTCTTCGATCATGGCTGTGTGGTTTCGGAAGTTTAGATTGATTTGAAACTCCAAGTCAACCAAATTGTTCTTAACACGTTCGTTTTCTTCCGTTTGCCAAGCCATAAATTCTCTTATCATCTCCGTTGAGGTTTCTGGTTTTTGGTGATATTGTGCTGAGTATTTCGTCACATCTCGCGGTCGAGATTGAGGAATGGGACGGTTCGGGATTAGGGTAAGATAGGAATGTGAATTCGCCGAATTTTGGTCGTGATATCGTCGGTGATATTCTTCGACATAATTCACTTCATGAGGTTCGCACATCGGCGTGTCATCCTTCATGGTGGTTTGTGAATCGTGATCGTTTCTACGATTATCTCGCATATCTTTTAGTTCATTCCTTATGATTAGGAATTGGGAATCGATAAGCCTAGCGAGGACTTCGAATTTCTCCATCAACACGGTGTGATCGGAGATTATGTTATTTCCACCGGCGAAAACAACGGTTTTCGGTTTAGGATGGATATGAGAATCCTTCGAAAATTCGAGCTTGAGAAGGACCTTGTCCTCGAGGATTTGTAATGCTTCGTTTGGAGTATTGTAGAGTAAGATTACTCCGGTGTCGAGAGATACTTGAGTTGGATCGTTTAAGCCATGATAAAATGTTTCAATTATCGTTCTCTTGGTTAGATCATGTCCATAACAAGCGCGGAGCATATGTTTCATTCAGAGCCAAGCTTCAACGAGAGTCTCGTCATTGAGTTGGTGAAATTTGTAAATGTTGTTTAGGAGACGTTTAAACTTTGTGGGTGAAAAGAATCGGCTTATGAAAGTTTCTCTTAATTCATTCCACGAAGTAATTGTTCCTTCGTTGAGTTCATTCAACCAAATCTTAGCTTCTCCGGTCAATGAGAATGGGAATATCCTCAAGTTAATCGCTTCCTCTTGATTTTCACCATATTAGAAAAGGCTACTAATCTCAAGGAAATCGAATACATGTTGGTGAGGATCGGATAGGGATTCTCCATCAAATTGGTTTTCCCGAATCATTTTCATGTGGTTACTTTTGATAGTGAAGTTGTTCAAAATAGGGATTTGAACAATAGAGGGACTAGGTGTTGGAGCAACGATCCTAGTGTTTGACCACATCGGTTGATCATCAGGATCAATGGTAATAACGGTTGAGGAATCGGATTTGGTTTCATAGGATGATACCTTCGGTATGGAACGGGTTTTCGAGTTTCGACTCGAGTATGTCGATTACGACAACACGCTCCTCGGTGAACGGTTTGGGTTACTCCATATCAAATATGGTTTTATCGTGTGCACGAGTCTTCTTTTTGAACTTACTTTGAAGTTCATAGAATTTATTAACGAGGAATTTACATCTAGGACGTGGGTTTATGAAAAATCGAAATAATTCGAAAAATTTATTAACAATTAAAAATAAAAATGAAAATATAAATAAAATAAACATAAATTCAAACAAGAAATATTTTTGCATTTTTTTTAAATTCTTATATATATTTTTTAGCTAAAGAAAACAAATAAAGAAAAAAGAAAATAAAAATTAAAGTTTTTTTTTAATTTTTTTATATATATTTTAGCTTAAAAACAAATAAGAAAAAAAAAGAGAAAATAAAAATTAAAGATATATATTTTTTTAATTTCAGGAGTTGCCGGCGGCAAGATTGGCTTGCCGGCCGGCAAATTGGGGACTGTTTGGGTGTTGCTGGCGGCAACTAGGGAGTGCCGGGCGGCAAAGTGGCTACTGTTTTGTTGTTGCCGGCGGCAGAGTGGGTATGCCGGCGGCAACTTGGCAGCTTTTTTTTATTTTTTATTTAGGCACTTATAAACTTAGAGCACAAAAAAACAAAAAACGTTTTGGGGGTTGATGAAATAATCACTAAAAAGCTTAATGTAAACACACTTCAATTTTCTTAAAACACGATAAGCACGAATTATATGAACGAAACACTAGACGAAACAAAGATTCTAATACACGAAAAACACAAAAAAATCCCCGGCAGCGGCGCCAAAAACTTGATGCGTTCTTTGTGAGTATACACAAGTTTTAAATTTATACAAGGATTAACGAATAAGCAAAGAACACACGGGCAAGTATGACCCTTTCGTTTGTAGCTAGCTTGTTGTGGTAAGCCGAGGTCGTTCACTAGGATTTGGGTGTTTTCGGTTGTAAAGAGTCTTTGTAACAATATAACGTTAGTGGTAAAAATGGTTGTCACTCCCACAATTACCATACAAGTAACAAATAAGCAAATAAATAACAAGTAACACTTAAGATGATGATTAAGCTAATAAGATGAGATAACAATAATAATAAAGATACTTGCATGGAACTAGTATTCATTTCAATGGAGTGAATATATTATCGGATAGATATTTAAGCAATAGCACACAAATTATAAGTATATAATTCCAAGTCAATGGGTAATATCATGGAATTGCACATGACACGGTTTAGAATAAAGAACCCTTTCGACATGTGATCAATACTACAAACCGGTAGTTAAAGCCATTTGTGAGAAGTATGATTTTAGCCAACTTGTTCATTAGATCCCTTTCGACCTATACTCTAGATTAAATATTTATAAATCCATTTAACTTGTTTACTCATGGTTGTCAATCATGATACACCAAACATATATGCGCATTAACATTTGGAACAAAACATAACAAGGAATCCTTTCGACCTTTAGACCCGATTATGGTTTACCAACAAGTTATCAAGACTCATATCAATTAAAAAAAACTCATTAACAAAATCATAATTCAATATTGTAAAATAACAAACACTCCATATCCATGTTTACATTATTCCAAACAAGTATAAGAAAACTACTCCATAATTATTTCAACAAAACTCATACGAACAATGTTCATAACATTCATAATCATTCCTGAAATAATAAAAAGAGTTTTACCAAATTGCTAATACAATAAGTAAATGAAGCAATTAGAGCAATCCTTAGGCCTCCAATTGACTACAAGTTATGTGGTCTTTCGGGTATGTATTTGATATTCGTATTTGATATTTGAGGCTGGTTTTGGAGAGGTTTGGTGAAGATTGGTGGTGATTTAGGTATCAAGAAACACTACCAATGATAAGGGTAATGATCCCTTAGAGTTTGGCAAGGTTATTTTGATGATTGGAGCTCAAAAACGTCACTTTTTGGCACACCAATATTAAATCCGGGAATGGGGACTTTCACCAAGGTTGGGAGAGTTTCCTTGGTGAATAATGAGGTTGGTTATGAGATTGATGAAGTGATATGTTACAATGAACCCCCAGGGTCTTATTTATAGATGAATTCAAGGCCATTTCTTCAATGCAAGAACTTGTAGCCAAAGAAATGTACTTGGAGCCAAAGCAAATAACTTAGAGCCAAAGGTGTATTCTTGTAGCCAAAGTACTTTTAGAATCCAATAGAAGCTTCATGAAGGCTTGGATGTTCATTGTATGTAGACAAATTCTGCCAACACAAAAGTAGGTGGCAACTTTGATTCTGCCAGTGGCAACTTCCATGGTGAGTGACTTGTACTTGTCTTGAAACACTTTTTCTTGCATCCAGAATTGATATTCAAAGGCTTGTACTTGTCGGGATTCCTTCGTATATGCATGAATCGTCATTTATTCTTTATTTCTTTGTCTTTTCTTGTTCTTGGCTAACTAACAACACAAAACACAACTTCACACATATATGAGCTAAGTAGCTCGTTAGTGTAACCAAAAACCATGCAAAATATACGGATAACGGTGAAGAAAACATGTTAGATTTGAGCGATATCAAATCCCCCCACACTTATATTTTGCTCGTCCTCGATTAAGGAAAAGAAAAACTTTGCTTGCCCTCAAGCAAATAAAAGAAAAATAAAATTAGAAACTAAATACCTAGGTTCTAAAAGAAAAGAAAATTTTTTAAAAATTTTATGAAAAATTGAAAAATCTATGAAAACTGAAAAGTTTTTGGTTGTTATAAGAAAAATGGCTAAAGGTGCAAACCCCCTCACACTTAAGAGGTTGCTTGTCCTCAAGCAAATAAAAGAAAAATATTTTTGTGTTTTTTATATATATATGAAATCGCTAAAGGTGCAAACCCCCTCACACTTAAGAGGTTGCTTATCCTCGAGCAAGTAATAGAAAATTTTCCCCACACGGTGCATAAAAATGGTTTATTGAAAAAAATAAGATGCAAATCTACCAAGTATAAAAAGATTAAACCAAATGGCGTGAGCACCAAGTGTACACATCTAAAGAGGACTTTTATTCAGGTTACAAGGCTAAGGGTTAATGGGGTATGGATAAGACATAGGAATTTTATGAGAGGTGTAACAAGAATATATAAGTTAATAGTCTAAGTCCCATGTTGCTAGTTACCGAATAAATCACAAGCCAAAAAATGATCATAGTTACGAGATTTATTCAACACATATATCACGTCTTAGCACATTGGCTAATCGATATCTAAACATACTTCATCTTCCTTCATCTTCATAATATAGCTCATTGGCTATTGTCATCATTTTTTGTTTTACTTTTTTTTTCGATGACTTATTTTCTTTTTTTTCCTCTTTTTTTTCCAACATACATAACATGCTCCCCTCACACTTCGCTTAAGCACACACCACAAAAAATACAAATTTAAAGGTGATCAATCTCCATCTTTGTTGGAATGGCACACACATATGGCGAAGTGTGGCAACTACTAACCATAAAAACGATCCACCATACCAAGCAACTAGCAACCCTCAATTTAGACTTCGACATGGTTTAGGCTAAGGTTTAAGGTTAAGTAGATTTTTTTTCTTTTTAGTGGATTTAAGCGTTATCAGACCCGTTTAATGTGAACTTTTTACAACTCATCTACTGATATGTAAGTACATTTTACAAGTAAAAACCGATAAAACCCGAGCTTTATAAGTTATGGACATTAACGGGACAAAGTAGCCTTATTGGACTATTAACCCAACTTGGATAAACACTAATGGACTTACTCATGGGCTTAACCCACTTGAGTCCAACATATGAGTATAGGCCTGGTATTAGAAGTATGAATGGGCTAATATAATGTATTGGACGTTTAATGGGCTTAATGGGCCTTAATATGTAATTGGGTTGAAACGAGTATAACTAGTCTAAAATTTGACTAACACATAACATTATAATTTGTATGAAGAGATAAAATCCCACTTGATCATCATCATACTTATAATATCATCATATATACATAACCATTATTTTTATAAAGTCATTAGATAAAAGTATAAGACCGAGTACTATTTGTCTAGGTTTCCATGATTAAAGCACGTACCGTACATCCGAATCGCTGATAACCCGCCTTCCCACACCAATGTGAGTTCATAGCCTCACACTCTTTTAAATGTTTTATGAAATGTTTTATAAACCCGCGAGAGAGATAACATGTTAGTTTTTAATAAAATAGGACACCAGTTGTCCCGATTGTTTGCTTATTGATATGGACCTGCATGATTATATGACCCGATGAATGATTATATGACCTGATGTAAGAATTAAAATGGATTATTATTAGTTAGGCTATGTCACTAAAAGTCACATTAACATGAATTGTGAACTACCGGGATTTGGTAGACGCTTATGCATATAATAGTACTATTTGGGGAAGATCACCCCAGTTCGCGCCTTGACGGTTGATCCCCGTCGTGCCACATTGATTGGTAAGCGAATTTATGTATGAGAAGATTTATATAAGCGTGATTATTGTAACGACACGCTGTTTTAGATGGGCAAAGGAATTTCGGGTTAGCTACCCGTTGTTTGTTATAGTAAGGTAGAAATGTCATGCGGCTTATAATAATCCAATAACAAAATACTGATATACGCATTGAATTATAATATATTGCCTGACGAGCAATACGGGGTCTTAATTACTGATATTATGTTCGTGTTTTGGTTTTACATAACCATTTTCAAATAACGGTTTTTATTAAACTTCATACAACGTTATAAAACGTATTGTATGATGTTTTTAGGACAATGGTTTGTATAATGGTTTTGAAGGCAAAAGCCTATATTATGATTTATGACAAAGATTTGTATACAATGTCTTTGGCCTATTTTATGGCCTACGACAAAGCATGGTACAAAATGATTTCTGGTAATGATTATATATATCGATGATACATTAAAGGTTTTTTTTTAAACTCGATGAATTCACTCGGCATTTTCGCTGACCTTTTTAACATGTTTTATCTCAGGTACTTGAAGGTAATTCTCGGGAAGACGACAAGAATTTATGGCCCGCATTTAAATAAAATTTCCATTTAAATGTTTTGTAAAATTGTATGAAATACTATGACTTGGGACCTATGTAATTTGATATTCATAAATGGAAAATGCTTTATTATTAAACGACGCGATTTTTAAGCGTTGTCTATGATTTGAGTAATGTGTTATCCCGTAACACTAACGACTCTTCCGATGAACTAAAGTATGAATATTTGGGGGTGTTACAGTTTGGCATCAGAGCTCTCGTTATAGAGAACGAAAGATTTTTAAAACCAAGGTTTTGAATAAAACATTTCAAAATATTTTAACTATAAATATTTTTAAATAAATATTTTGAGTAAAATGTTTAAAAATCCTTTGACTATAACGTCGCCGAAGAATTCCCGAGTTACCGACAAGACCAGACTGAGAAGTGTTATTTTAATATATATATATATATAACTTGGATTATATATATATGTTGTAATTTGATTACATGATTGTTTGATGATTATTTTAATACTTATACGAGGTATTTATACGACGTAGATTGTCACAAGGAACCCTAAATCCCCTAGTAAATTAATCGAAGCTATTTCTGGAGGAATTCTAGCTATTCCAGATCTAAACCAAGTTGTGGATATTTATGATCCCAAAAAATGGTTGATATTCGTAGAAATGTTGATATTAGTTGATTATGATCTTGAATAAGAATTGGCGAGATTAAATCTCATATCGATGTCATGACGATCTTTACTTATAGAGTGGAGTTTGACAAAACCTTACCACCTAGAAAGATGGCATCTGATTCGGTGTCACCTAATTCTTAAATTGAAATGGAAAAGGTGAATGTTGCACTTGAGGCTGTCATTGGATCCTTTACCCAAAAGCCTCATGCCAACCTTTCCGAGAAGTCTAATTGAATGTGTGAGTCATTTCATACTAGTGACTCATTTGATAACTATCATTGTAAGAGCTATACGATTGGAAATTAAGTGTTGTTCATATAGAGCTTTTATTGCCCTTTCAAGGTCTAAGAATAAGGTTGAAGTATTGGAAACATGAGGTAGGATGTAGCATTGAGTATAAGTTGATTGAAAACCTGAATTATGTAAAATTTAATTCGTATGGAATATGAGATTGTTAAGAGGAAGTCGTTGAGTCCTGTGATTGAATCATAAGGTATTAAATGATTGTTGGTTCGTGTTAAGGGTTGTTCCTAGGCCATTGTCCAATGACGAGGATGCCAAGTGTCCAAGAAATAAATTGAAGAAATCTTCTTCTGAATAAGGACCGATAGATCTTCCGGGACAGGTGGAACACCTAATGACTCTTGTAGATTAGTATTCATTGTGGTATCTTTTAAAATCCCTAACTTAACTGAGACATCAGTTGGTAGGATGAGTCCTTGGAATTGTATGACATGACAACACGTAATGTGTTACGGTACAATTTTTGACTTGTTTGGGATTAATGAAAAGACTACCATTGATTGCTAAATTCTACATGTATCGATGTTATCTATCTTTTCTTGCTTCTTCCTAATGTTCGCATTAGTGATGCAACCATTGAACAAGTACTCATCTCGATTTGAGTTACGTTGTGGATTATTATTTTTGAGTGTCATCGAGGTCATGAAACTCATGATTATTTGGCTAAGCTCATTTCCTAGCATATGGTAGTTAGTTCTTGGTGAACAACTTTTCATCACTCTTTTGCAGATCACTCATTGTTTTTATAAGTTAAAATAGTATTCCTTGAGAAATTTTATTGAATTTTCATCACCGTAAGGATTATTTAAAGTGAGATTTAAAAGTAATCGTTATCGAAATAAAGTTGTTTATGAAACACCTTGGAAAACTTAATTGTTTTCATAACAAAGAACATCTATGTGAATTCATTTGATTTTTTATTTCATGATTAAGCATGAATATATATATATTAAACATGATGACAAAGTTTTGACGAACTGAGTATTGCATCGTTAATCCTAAAATTGTATATAGTTGCGCGCCTACATACAATTTGGAAGGGACCATGCAAGGCTGATTAGTAATCACCATGAAATTGTTAATAAAACTACATTTTCCTTGAAGTTATGAAAGACTGGAATTTTATGTGATCTGCAAGAAGTGCAAAATAAGGACATATTGTTAGGGACACCTACATATGTGCCAGTACCATTTATTTTTTTGAGTAGAATTTACTCATCTGTGGATATTGTCTTCATTGACAATAGATATCCCCTTCTTGTCTGTGACAATCCGTCAATTTATGGTTGATATTTTATTCTCAAATATTATTTAAAAAAATTATTTTAATGTTATAATATGAACTCACTTATTTTTGAGAAGTAATTTGGATTTACGTCTTGAGTAGCATCGACTACGTCTAAACCGGAGGATTTTACGTTACGTGCTTACGTATACATACACCGTTTTGATGACAGTCCGTCATTTCAAAAAATAAATTTATCCGTGAATATTATTTTGGGATTTTAATTTTGAGTTGATTCATAAACTCACAAATTTACGAGAAGAGATTAGGACTTATGATTTTAATTTAACGTCCTTTACGACCAAACCGGGAACCTTAGGATTACGTATTTACGTTTTCGAACTCCGTTTTTGATGAGACAACTTTTATTAGATTCGTTTGTGCCGTTGCTTCATAATTTATAAAAACGTTTTTCGTAAAACGACCCGAGGGCACGCAAATCGAGGAAACTAGAATCGAGGAGTACCCGTAAATTAGTGGAGATGAGACAAGTGGGACACTTGTCCCACCCCCACTATAACTAGCCAACACAAGCCTTGTGGCAAGTTTATACATAAACTTGCAAGACACATGTCTTGCAAGCTTAATAAACAAGCTAACAAACCACAAAACCATCAAGCCAAAACCATTCACTCATTCAACACATGCAAACCACCAACTCCTCTCTTCCTCTCTCTAAAATTCGTCCAAGAACCACCCATAAACTCCCCCATTTGATCAATTTTAACCACAAACATTTGTTATAATTAACATATGTTAATCTCCATTCAAAAAGATAAAGATTGGTGCAAGTTTTAACATCCAAAAAGAAGTTTTGTTGGTGTCTTGGGGCTGATTTTCCATGAGAAGCTTATGAAGATTTGGTGATCTTAAAGTGGTGTTGGTTTATCACAAGTTTTGCCATCAAATCCAAGCCTTGTTCATCAAAACTCATCTTTTCATCACTAATGGTGGTATAGAGATTGTTTCTTCCTATCCTCTTTTTATTTTGATTATGTAATCATTTATTTTATTTCCTATTATATATGTATATGATGAATATATGATGACAAAAGTATTGTGTGGGGATTTGGTGTTGATAAATATGATTAAAAAGATGAAAAACTATAAGAAACAAGGCTAAAATCTTGTATAAATTGTTGGCTGTATAAAACAGTAAAGAATCATATGATGAACTGATAAAAATGGCATAGATTAATGGATATACAGTAAGTAATATGTCTTGTACACATGTGAGAGTTGGCCATGCAATGGAATCATTAGGATGAGTGAGATATGATCAAAACAAGTTTAGAGTGCAAATCTGAGTTCACTGTTTTGGACGATTTTTAGAAAATACTTAGATGCTGATTCAACAGTAGCTATAGGAGAGTTAAATGGAGCACATATCATGTAGTTTATGTCATAAAAATTTGAGCTTCTATCTCCATATAGAACTCTAGATATGGCAGTTTTGGTGAACATGAAAATAAAAATCAGATTTTGGAAATTAAAGTATAATAGTATTATATAAGCACTCAAATAAAAATAGTATAACATGTGAATTAAAACCCACTAACTCATATAATACATTTATATAAATATGTATAAGGTTAAATAAATGGACACTTTATAAAAATGGTAGTTGAATAAGATTTATAAGTATAAAAACTATAAACATGATTTTTACGACTTTTTCGGCTATTACCGTAAAATTGACGTTTTTGTTAAATAAAAGTTAGACGGTTGGACCCGTCTAATGTAAACTTTATAAAACTCATATAATGATATATAAACATATATAACAAGTAAAAACCGATAAAACCCGAACTATATAACATACGGACATTAACGGGCTAAGTTAACGTTATTGGACTAATAATACAATAAAATGGGCTAAAACACTTATAAACTTATTTATTGGGCTTAACCCATTTGGGCCAAACATTTAAAGTATAAATACTGATAATACAAGTATGAAATGGATTAATACAAGTTAATGAGCTTATAATAGGCTTATTGGACCTAAAACACGTAAATAGGTAAAACTAGTAAACTAGTAAGAAGTTACCAATACATAAACACTAAAATGAGCAAAAGAGAATATGTAAACCCACTTGTTCATCATATATATATATATATATATATAATCATCATATGTATACATAATTGTTATTTTTATAAAGTCATTGCACAAGATTCTAAGACAAGTATTATTTGTCTAGGTTTCCCGTGATTGAAGCACGTACCGTACATCCGAATTGCCGATAACCCGCCTTCCCACATCAACGTGAGTTCATAGCCTCGCACTCTTTTAAATATTTTTATGAAATGTTTTATAAACCCGCGAGGGAGATAACATGTTAGTTTTTATAAAATAGGACACCATTTGTCCCGATTGTTTGTTTATTGATTTGGACCCGACTGATTGTATGACCCGATTGTATGACCCGATAGATGAAATAAAATGGATTATTAAAGTTAGGTTATGTCACTAAAAGTCCCATTAGCATGAATTGTGAACTACCTGGATTTGGTAGACGCTTATGCATATAATAGTACTATTTGGGGACGATCACCCCAGTTCGCGCCTTGACGGTTGATCCCCGTCGTGCCACATTGATTGGTAAGCGAATTTATGTATGAGAAGATTACATAGCGTGACCTTTGTGACGACAAGCTAATTTAGATGGGCAAATTGAGTTTCGGGCTAGCTACCCGTTGTTTGTTGTAGTAATGTAACAATTTCATGCGGCTTATAATAATCCAATTAACGAAATACTGCTATACGCACCGAATTACGATGTATTGCCTGACTAGCAATACGGGGTCATACTATTGATATTATGTTCGTGTTTTGGTTTTTCATAACCATATTCATATAACTATTTTTATTTGATCTATACAACGTTGTAAAACGTATTGTATGATGTTTTTACGACACTGGTTCGTATAATGATTTTTAAGGCAAATGCCTATATTATGATTTTGATAAGGATTTGTATAAAATGACTTTGGCTATTTTATGGCCTATTGCAATGATTTGTACGAAATGATTTTTGGTAATAATTTTATACCAAAGTTATATTGATGGAATTTATTAAACTCTATGAATTCACTCGGCGTTATCGCTGACCTTTTCTTTTAACATGTTTTATCTCAGGTACTTGAAGGTAATTCTCGGGAAGACGACAAGAATTCATGGCCCGCACTTAAACAATATTTTCCATTCAAATATTTTGTAAAACTTTGTATGAAATTATATGACTTGGGACCTATGTAACTTTGATATTTATGAATGGAAATGCTTTTATTATTAAATGACGCGATTTTTATGCGTTGTCTATGATGTGAGTAATGTGCTATCCCGTAACACCAACGAGTCTTCCGCTGTATTGAATTGTATAAAATTTGGGGGTGTTACAGTTTGGTATCAGAGCTCTCGTTATAGAGAACGAAAGATTTTTTAAACTAAGGTTTTGAATAAAACATTTCAAAATCTTTAACTATAAACATTTTTCTAAAAATGTCTAAAAATCTTTTGACTATAACGGTGCCGAAGAATTCCCGAGTTACCGACAAGGCCAGACTGAGAAGTGTTATTTTAAAATATATATATATATATAACTTGGATTATATATACATATATGATGTAATTTGATTACATGATTGTTTGATGATTATTTTAATATTTATACGAGGTATTTATACGACGTAGATTGTCACAAGGAACCCTAACTCCACTAGCAAATCAATCGAAGCTATTCTCGTAGGAATTCTAGCTATCCTAGATCTAAACCAAGTTGTGGATATTTATGATCCCAACAAAATGGTTGATATTCGTAGAAATGTAGATATTAGTTGATTGTGATACTGAAGAAGAATTGGCGAGATTAAATCTGATATCGATGTCATGACGATCTTTCCTTATAGAGTGGAGTTTGACAAAACGTTACCACCTAGAAAGATGTCATATGATTCGTTGTCATCCAATTCTTAATTGAAATCGAAAGGGTGAATGTTGCACTTGAGGCTGTCATTGGAACCATTTCCCAAAAGCCTCATGCCACTAGTACCTTTCCGAGAAGTCTAATTAAATGTGTGAGTCATTTCATACTAGTGACTCATTTGATAGTTGTTGTTGTAAGAGATATAGGATTGGAAATTAAGTGTTGATTCATATCGAACTTTTATTGCCCTTTCAAGGTATAATAATAAGGTTGAAAGTATTGGAAAATGAGGTAGGATATCGAATTGAGTATAAGTTGATTGAAACTTGAATAAAGTAAAATTTAACCCGTATGGAATATGAGATTGTTAAAAGGAAGTCATTAAGTTCTGTGATTGAATTATAAGGTTTTAAATGATTGTTAGATCGTGTTAAGGGTTGTTCCTAGGCCATTGCCCACTAACGAGGATGCCCAGTGTCCAAGAAATAAATTGAAGAAATCTTCTTCTGAATTAAGACCGATGGATCTTCTGGGACAGGTGGAACACCTAATGACTCTTGTAGATTAGTATTCATTGTGGTATCTTTTAAAAATCCCTAACTTAACTGAGACATCAGTTGGTAGGATGAGTTCTGAGAATTGTATGACATAGTGACACGTAATGTGTTACGGTACAATTTTGACTTGTTTGTGATTAATGAAAAGACTACCTTCGATTGCTAAATCCTACATGTATCGATGTTATCTATCTTTTCTTGCTTCTTTCTAATGCTCGCATTAGTGATGCAACCATTGAACAAGTACTCATCTTGATTTGAGTTACGTTGTGGATTATTCTTTTTGAGCGCCATCGAGGTCATGAACCTCATGATTATTTGGCAAAAGCTCATTTCCTATCATATTGTAGTTAGTTCTTGGTGAACAACTCTTCATTTCTCTTTTGCAGATCACTCATTGTTTTTATAAGATAAAACAGTATCTATTGAGAAAAATTGAATTTTCATTACCGTAAGGATAATCTAAAGTGAGATTTATAAGTAATCATTATCGAAATGAGGTTATTTATGAAACCCCTTGGAAAACTTAATTGTTTTCATAACAAAGAAAATCTTTGTAAATTTATTTTTTATTCTTATTTAAGAATTAAGCATGAAAATGTTTTTATTATAAACATGATGATAAAATTTTGACGAACTGAGTATTGCATCGTTAATCTTGAAATTGTATATAGTTGCGCGCCTACATACAATTTAGAATGGACCATGCAAGGCTGATTAGTAGTCACCATAAAACTGATTAATAAACACTAAATTTTCTTTGAAGATTGAGAAAGATTAAAATTTATGAGATCTGCAAGAAGTGAAAAATAAGGACATAGTGTTAGCGACACCTACATATGTGCCTGTAGCATCTATTCTTCTGAGTCGAATTTACTCATCTATGGAAATTGTCTTATTAGACAATTGATATTCCCTTCTTGTCCAATTCTCTCGTAGTGAGATTCTTAGGAAAAGTATCTGATTACCGAGTGTTGATACCCGACTGGATGTATCGACGTTCCTATCATTTCTTTTGATTTGATTTCATTTGAATGACCTGGGTAACGATCTGAGGAGCTTTTGAATGCGTACTCAAATTATGAAAACATGGGATATATTCATATTCGTTAAATGTTTTTGTCTGTATCTGATTTGAAATTCTCTCACGTAGATTATGCGTTGACCCTACTCTTTTATGGTAGTTGTGTATCCAGATATCCTTGAATTTGTGAAGGATTATGAGTTATTATTAGTCTTTTGAGAAGTTCACCTCTTATCGACGGCAATATAACTGAAAAGTTAATAGTGCCAGTAGAATGGATTGATTGATTATGACATGACGACATTGTCTTAATTGATGGGAACTCGAGTAGAATTCCCCTAAATGATAAGATGTTGATTAGCAAAAGTGATCTAAATAATTCTTGATGGATGACCATATCCTGCATTTAGACTTGAAATTATACCATGAATGGTTATAAATTAGTCATAGATATTATAATCTAGAAGGAACCTAATATGTATTTATTAAAAGATGTTTTATGTTATCTGAAACTTTAGTAAGTATTTGTTGATGAATTACCTAGACTTTCGCCATTAAGGCAAGTTGAAATTAGTATTGATTATATTCCAGGTGATGCACCTGTGGCTTGTGCACTGTACGTCAGCACCATTTGAATTAAAAGAATTACTGTACAACTGAGAGAGTTGTCGGAGAAAGATTTTATTCTACCGAGCTCGTCATCATGAAGAGCTATGGTGTTATAATTTCTTATATTTATAGATTACTGTGAACTGAGTAAATTGACAATCGAAAACGATATCCATGACTCGAAATAGAAGATTTGTTCGATCATTTACAAGGTTCTAGTGTATGTTTTAAAGATTTGATCCATGGCATGGTTATCATCAACTTCGCATCTGCGAAAAAGATTATGTATTCCAATCACTACATCCAGTAATTGTAATGAACATTATGAGTTTCACGTGATATCGTTTGGATTGACTAATACACATGTAGTATTCATAAAATTGGTGAATCACGTGTGTAGACTGTAATTTGATAAATTCATGCGTGTGATCATTAAGAACTATTTGTTTGTTTATAAGAATAGAAAGGAGTTAATAATTATTTATAGACTGCCCTAAATTGGCCGAACAATAAAAACATGTACCTTGAATAATTAACATGAGATTAAAGACTTAATCCTTTACATTATTTGACCGTGTGATTAAAAGATAATGGAATCCATATTGACTCTTCAAAAATTAAGAGCCCTTTTAAGATTTTGGGTTTTACCCAAAAGAAAGTGCAAATGTGTTTTGACAAATGTTTTAACAAAGGATTTTTAAGGGATTATTCCCTTATACCCAGAACATTTAACTAAACTCCTGTTTAGGGGTAAATGTTCGTTTATACCTCAAGACAACCTAAGAGGGATTGAGGAAACCTTTTAAATCATGACTTGAAATTTGAAACGATAATTTTTGCTTTTCAACTAAGAAAACTTTGACCAAAGCATAAACAATGGTTTTTCGAACATTTACGAATCTTATTAAATATTTTCGATAAATCAACAAAAATCTTGTTAATTAAATTCAAATTTATTTTTGAACATTTTATATAATTGGTCGAACTAAGAAATTTAAAATTTTTACGTTTACGTTTCATAAAAATTGAATATTTAATATTTAATTAGTTGTAATAATTATCAACGATTTAGACGTCGGATTGAGTAAAACAGATAAAAATGATACTTGAGAAGAAACTAAAACTTAGAAAATGTGAAGAAAGAAATTTTTAATGAATGTAAATACTGACGCATTATGAGAAAAAAAAAGATAAAGAACCAATTAGGATGTGTTCCTTAGTAATGACGGTACAAAATAAATTGCCGAATAATTTAAAAATAACTAATGTTTGTAAAAAGGATAATATAGACAATAAAAGGGGTTCGCGGCTAATGTGAACCATTAGAATTGAGAAGCCGATAGCGTTAAATGTTTTAAAGACCACTTGTGATTGTCTAAATATGGAGGATTGTGAGATATAGTTATGTTGGAATCTTGTAAGTATAAGTATTTTATTCCTGTCATTTCTGATTTAATGTATCATTATCAGAAGAAGTTGTACTAATGGCAAATTATGAAGGCATACTCCGCCTCATACATTAGTAAACGTCTAGCTATTACAAAGGTCATCATCTGAATTTGATTCGATTTGGTACATCGTCGACAGACTGACCAAATCTGCTAATATCATTCCTGTTAATGATAGATTCTTGATGAAGAAATTGACTCTTTTGTATTTAAAGGAGTTATGTAAACATGGTGTGCCTGTATCGATCATCTCTATCAAGACCCTCGCTTCGCATCGAATTTCTAGAGATTTGCTCAGAAGTCATTGAGAACGAATCTTGATGAGAGTGCTGTGTACCACCCCAATCGAAGGGACGAGGTAAAGTAACGATACAAAATACTATAAGTGCTGTTTTATGTTTGAATGATTGACCTTTGGTAATAAACTGTATAATCGCTTTCTTTTGGAAAGATGATCATTGATAATTATCGTATTAGGATCGAGATCGAATCTTAAGATTTATATATTAGAGCATCTGTAAGCAGGAGTTGAGATGAAGACATCCGACATACACCTACTGTGAGTTGGACATGTCTTTTAGGTTTAAGGTTTCCTATGATGGCGAACCTAACCTTACAAAATACTCGACCCGCGAGACCTGAAATGATTGTTGAAATTAGGATCTGATTATTGACTGCCAGTAGTGGGCAGGAGGTTATGTGAATATGAAATGTAGACCTTGAAGTGCCAGATGGGTAGCGAAGTTATGCCAAAGATTTTAACCATGGAAAAATGAATTGGTGATCTGAAAGATCATGGGATATAAGTCCCCGTTGTATGGGACCATTGAGATGATGTAAAAGATTGGTTTGAAAGGCATATAAGCTGGATCTACCCTAGGACTTCAAGTGCTGCGTGAATTAAGTTTCGTAAATCGAACTTGATAAAATGTCTATCAAGTGAAAATCTGACTATTCCTTAATGAAGTTTAGATCGGCGAAAAGTTGCATTCATCAAAAACCCGTGAACATCATGGATAGAGAAAGTAAGTCAACATTAAGCCTGATCGTATTCCTGTAGTTATGTTTGATGAAACTCGCGTATTGTAATGAATTACACTTGTGAGAAAAGACCGAATGTGGAGGAAATACCCACATGGCTTTAACTCTATAAGAAGCGAGTAGTAAGATGATCTTTGAGGACAAAGATCCTGTTTAGGGGTAAATGTTGTGACAATCTGTAAATTTATGGTTGATATTTTATTCTCAAATATTATTTAAAAACATTATTTTAATGTTATAATATGAACTCACTTATTTTTGGGAAGTAATTTGGATTTACGTCTTGAGTAGCATCGACTACGTCTAAACCGGAGGATTTTACGTTACGTGCTTACGTTTACATACACCGTTTTGATGACAGTCCGACATTTCAGAAAATAAATTTATCCGTGAATATTATTTTCGGATTTTAATTTTGAGGTGATTCATAAACTCACAAATTTACGATAAGAGATTATGACTTATGACTTTAATTTAACGTCCTTTACGACCAAACCGGGAACCTTAGGATTACGTATTTACGTTTTCGAACTCCGTTTTTGATGAGACAATTTTTATTAGATTCGTTTGTGCCGTTGCTTCATAATTTATAAAAACGTTTTTCGTAAAACGACCCGAGGGCACGCAAATCGAGGAAACTAGAATCGAGGAGTACCCGTAAATTAGTGGAGACGAGACAAGTGGGACACTTGTCCCACCCCCACTATAACTAGCCAACACAAGCCTTGTGGCAAGTTTATACATAAACTTGCAAGACACATGTCTTGCAAGCTTAATAAACAAGCTAACAAACCACAAAACCATCTAGCCAAAACCATTCACTCATTCAACACATGCAAACCACCAACTCCTCTCTTCCTCTCTCTTAAATTCGTCCAAGAACCACCCATAAACTCCCCCATTTGATCAATTTTAACCACAAACATTTGTTATAATTAACATATGTTAATCTCCATTCAAAAAGATGAAGATTGGTGCAAGTTTTAAAATCCAAGGAGAAGTTTTGTTGGTGTCTTGGGGCTGATTTTCCATGAGAAGCTTATGAATATTTGGTGATCTTAAAGTGGTGTTGGTTTATCACAAGTCTTGCCATCAAATCCAAGCCTTGTTCATCAAAACTCATCTTTTCATCACTAATGGTGGTATAGAGATTGTTTCTTCCTATCCTCTTTTTATTTTGATTATGTAATCATGTATTTTATTTCCTATTGTATATGTATATGATGAATATATGATGATAAAAGTATTGTGTGGGGATTTGGTGTTGATAAATATGATTAAAAAGATGAAAAACTATAAGAAACAAGGCTAAAATCTTGTTTAAATTGTTGGCTGTATAAAACAGTAAATAATCATATGATGAACTGATAATAATGGCATAGATTAATGGATATACAGTAAGTAATATGTCTTGTACACATGTTAGAGTTGGCCATGCAATGGAATCATTAGGATGAGTGAGATATGATCAAAACAAGTTTAGAGTGCAAATCTGAGTTCACTGTTTTGGACGATTTTTAGAAAATACTTAGATGCTGATTCAACAGTAGCTATAGGTGAGTTAAATGGAGCACATATCATGTAGTTTATGTCATAAAAATTTGAGCTTCTATCTCCATATAGAACTCTAGATATGGCAGTTTTGGTGAACATGAAAATAAAAATCAGATTTTGGAAATTAAAGTATAATAGTATTATATAAGCACTCAAATAAAAATAGTATAAAATGTGAATTAAAACCCACTAACTCATATAATACATTTATATAAATATGTATAAGGTTAAATAAATGGACACTTTATAAAAATGGTAGTTGAATAAGATTTATAAGTATAAAAACTATAAACATGATTTTTATGACTTTTTCGGCTATTACCGTAAAATTGACGTTTTTCTTAAATAAAAGTTAAACGGTTGGATCCGTCTAATGTAAACTTTATAAAACTCATATACTGATATATAAACATATATAACAATTAAAAACCGATAAAACCCGAACTATATAACATACGGACATTAACGGGCTAAGTTAACGTTATTTGACTAATAATACAACAAAATGGGCTAAAACACTTATAAACTTATTTATTGGGCTTAACCCATTTGGGCCAAACATTTAAAGTATAATTACTGATAATACAAGTATGAAATGGATTAATACAAGTTAATGAGCTTATAATAGGCTTATTGGACCTAAAACACGTAAATAGGTAAAACTAGTAAACTAGAAAGAAGTTACCAATACATAAACACTAAAATGAGCAAAAGAGAATATGTAAACCCACTTGATCATATATATATATATATATATATAATCATCATATGTATACATAATTTTTATTTTTATAAAGTCATTGGACAAGAGTCTAAGACAAGTATTATTTGTCTAGGTTTCCCGTGATTGAAGCACGTACCGTACATCCGAATTGCCGATAACCCGCCTTCCCACATCAACGTGAGTTCATAGCCTCACACTCTTTTAAATGTTTTTATGAAATGTTTTATAAACCCGCGAGGGAGATAACATGTTAGTTTTTATAAAATAGGACACCATTTGTCCCGATTGTTTGTTTATTGATTTGGACCCGACTGGTTGTATGACCCGATTGTATGACCCGATAGATGAAATAAAATGGATTATTAAAGTTAGGTTATGTCACTAAAAGTCCCATTAGCATGAATTGTGAACTACCGGGATTTGGTAGACGCTTATGCATATAATAGTACTATTTCGGGACGATCACCCCAGTTCGCGCCTTGACGGTTGATCCCCGTCGTGCCACATTGATTGGTAAGCGAATTTATGTATGAGAAGATTACATAGCGTGACCTTTGTGACGACACGCTAATTTAGATGGGCAAATTGAGTTTCGGGCTAGCTACCCGTTGTTTATTGTAGTAAGGTAACAATGTCATGCGACTTATAATAATCCAATTAACGAAATACTGCTATACGCACCGAATTACGATGTATTGCCTGACTAGCAATACGGGGTCATACTATTGATATTATGTTCGTGTTTTGGTTTTTCATAACCATATTCATATAACGATTTTTATTTGATCTATACAACGTTGTAAAACGTATTGTATGATGTTTTTACGACACTGGTTCGTATAATGATTTTTAAGGCAAATGCCTATATTATGATTTTGATAAGGATTTGTATAAAATGACTTTGGCTATTTTATGGCCTATTACAATGATTTGTACGAAATGATTTTTGGTAATAATTTATACCAAAGTTATATTTATGGAATTTATTAAACTCTATGAATTCACTCGGCGTTATCGTTGACCTTTTCTTTTAACATGTTTTATCTCAGGTACTTGAAGGTAATTCTCGGGAAGACGACAAGAATTCATGGCCCGCACTTAAACAATATTTTCCATTCAAATATTTTGTAAAACTTTGTATGAAATTATATGACTTGGGACCTATGTAACTTTGATATTTATGAATGGAAATGCTTTTATTATTAAATGACGCGATTTTTATGCGTTGTCTATGATGTGAGTAATGTGCTATCCCGTAACACCAACGAGTCTTCCGCTGTATTGAATTGTATAAAATTTGGGGGTGTTACATTGTCCATTTCTCTCGTGGTGAGATCCTTTGGAAAAGTATCTAATTATCGAGTATTGATACCCGACTGGATGTATCGACGTTCCTATCATTTCTTTTGATTTGATTCCATTTTAATGACCTGGTACGATCCGAGGTGCTTCCGAATGCGTACTCAAATTATGAAAACATGGGATATACTCATATTTGTTAATGTTTTCGTCTTTATCTGATTTGAAATTCTCTCGCGTAGATCATGCGTTAACCTTACTCTTTTTAAGGTTAGTTATGTCTCCAGATATCCTTGAATTTGTGAAGGATTATGAGTTATTATTATTCTTTTGAGAAGTTCACATCTTATCAACGGTAATGGAACTGGAAAGTTGATAGTGTCAGTAGAATGGATTGATTGATTATGACATGATGTCATAGTCTTAATTGATGGAACCCGAGTAGAAATCCCCTAAAAGATAATATGTTGATTATAAAAAGTGATCTAAATAATTCCCGATGGGTGACCATATCCTACAATTGGGCTTGAAATTTTACCATGAATGGTTATGAACTAGTCATAGATCTTGTAATCTAGAAAGAACCTAAGGTGGACTTATAAAAATATGTTCCTTTTATTTGAAACTTTCTGAGGTATTTGCTGATGAATTACCTAGACTTCTCCAATAAGGCAAGTTGAATTTGGTATTGGTTATATTTCCGGTGCTGCACCTGTGGCATGTGCACTATACATCAGCACCATCTGAATCAAAAGACTTACCGTCCAACTGAGAGAGTTGAGGGAAAAATCTTTTATTCTATCGAGCTCGTCATCATGAAGAGCTATGGTGTTATCATTCTTTATTTTTGTTGATTACCGTGAACTAGGTAAATTGACGATCAAAATATATATCCATTACCCAAGATGGACGATTTTTCGATCATTTACAAGGTTCTAGCGTATATTCAAAATTTGATCTACGACATGGTTATCATCAAATTCGCGTCCGCGAAATAGATTATCTATTCCAATCACTACATCTAGAACTCGTAATGAACATTATGAGTTTCATGTTATGTCTTTTGGATTGACCAATGCACATGTAGCATTCATAAATTTGGTGAATCACGTGTGTAGGCTGTAATTTGATAAATTCATGCTTGTAATCACTAAGGACCATCTGTTTGTTTCTAAGAATAAGAAGGAGTTAGTAATCATTTGTAAACTTCCCGGAATTGGTCGAGCAATGAAAACCTGTACCTTGAGTATTTAACATGTGATTTAAAGCTTGAGCCTTTACATTATTTGACTGTGTGATTAATGGTAATGGAATCTATATTGACTTTTCAAAGATTAGAGCCATTAAGGCTTTGGGTTGTACCAAAAAGAAAGTGCAAAAGTGTTTTGACAAATATTTATCAAAGAATTTTTAAGAAACTATTCCCTTATACCCAAATCATTTAACTAAACTCCCTTAGGAGTAAATATTTGTGTATACCTCAAGACAACCTAAGAAGGATCGAGGAAACCATTTATACCATGACATGGAATTTGAAACGAAAATTTTTTCTTTTCAATTAAGAAAATTTTGACCGAAGTATAAACAAATATTTTTCGAACATTTACGGATCTTGTTAATTATTTTTGATAAATCAACAAAAATCGTGTTAATTAAATTCAAATTTATTTTGAACATTTTTCTATAATAGGACGAACTAAGAAATTTAAAATTTTTACGTTACGTTTCATAAAAATAAAATATTTATTATTTAATTACTAGTAATATTTATCGACACTTTAAAAGTCGGATTGAGAAAAACTAATAAACATAATAGTTGAGACGAAACTAAAACTTAGAAAATATGAAGGAAGAATTTTTAAATAAATACGGTCATGATATTTATTTCATCGAGGAAGGTGAATATAGTTGCTGACATATTATGTAGAAAGGATAAAGAATCAATTAGGATGTGTTCCTTAGTAATGATTGTGCAAAATAATTTGCCCTAACAACTTAAAAATAGCTGATGCTTGTAAGAAGGATAATATAGATAATAAAAAGTTTCGCGGCTAATGAGAACCATTAGAAATGAGATCTGATGGTGTTAAATGTTTAAAAGGCCACTTGTGGTTGCCTAATTATGGAGATTTTGAGATTTACTCATGTTGGAATCTCATAAGATTAAGTATTCTATTTGTGCCACTTCTGATTAAATGTATCTTATCTGAAGAAGTTGTACTGATGGCAAATTATGAAGGCAGACATTGCCTCATACATTGGTAAACAACCAACTATTTCAAAGGTCAAGGCTGAACGCCAAAACCCATTAGGATTGCTTCTATAGCTTATTATTCTTGTTTGAAAATAGGATAGAATCACCATGGATTCTTATGATAAATCTTCCAAGGTCATCATCTGAATTTGGTTCAATTTGGGTCATCGTCGACAGACTGACCAAATTTGCTAATATCATTCTCGCTAATAATAGATTCTCGATGAAGCAATTAACTCTTTTGTATTTAAAGGAGTTGTGTAAGCATGGTGTGCTTGTATCGATCATCTCTATCAAGATCCTCGTTTCGCATCGAATTTCTAGAGATTTGCTCAGAAGTTATTGGGAACAAATCTTGATGAGAGTACTGTTTACCACACCAATCGAAGGGACAGGGTGAAAGAACGATACAAACACTAGAAGTCTTGTTTTATGTTTGAATAATTGACCTTTGGTAATGAGCAGGATAGTCGCTTTCCTTTGGAAAGATTATCATTGATAATTACCGTATTAGGATCGAGATCGAATCTTGTTAGGATCTAAATATAAGAGCACCTGTAGGTGTGAGTTGGGATGAAGATCCCCGACATACACCCATTGTGAGTTGGACATGTCTTTTAGGTTTGAGGTTGCCTATAATGACAACCCTAACCTTACAAGATACCCGACCCGTGAAACCTGAAATGATTGTTGAAATTAGGATCTGATTATTGACTGCCAGTAGTGGGCAGAAGGTTATATGAATATGAAATGTAGATCTTGAAGTGCAGGATGGGTAGCGAAGTTATGCCAAAAATTTTCACCATGGAAAAGTGAATTGATAATTTGAAAGATCATGGGAAATAAGTCCCCGTTGTATGGGACCATTGAGATAATATAAAAAGTTGGTTTGAAAGGCATATAAGCTGGATCTACCCTAGGACTTCAAGGGTTACGTGAATTATGTTTCGTATATCGAACTTGATAAAATGTCTATCAAGTGAAAATCTGATTACTTCTTGATGAAGTTTAGATCGGCGAAAAGTTGCATTCATCAAAAACCCATGAACATCATGGATAGAGAAAGTACGTCAAATTAAGCCTGATCATATTCCTGTAATTATGTTTAATGAAACTCGCGTATTGTAATGAATTAAACTTGAGAGAAAAGACCGAATGTGGAGGAAATACCCACAGGGCTTTAACTCTATAAGAAGCGAGTAGTAAGATAAATCGATCTTTGAGGACAAAGATCCTCTTTAGGGGTAACTGCTGTGACAATCCGTCAATATATGATCGATATTTTATTCTCAAGTATTATTATTTTATTGTTTATTTATGAACTCACTCATTTTTGGGAAGAAATTTGGGTTTACATCTTAAAGTAGCATCGACTACGTCTAAACCGGAGGACTCTACGTTACGTGCTTACGTTTACATACACCGTTTTTGGTGACAGTACGACATTTTAGGAAATAAATTTATTCTTGAATATTATATTGGAATTTTAATTTGTGTTGGTTCATAAACTCACAAATTTATGGGTTGAAATTAGGGCTTACGTGCATAATTTAACGTCCTTTACGACTAAACCGGAAACCTTTGGTTTACGTATTTACGTTTTTTAACTCCGTTTTGATGAGACAATTTTTATTATATTCGTATTGTGCCGTTGATTCATAATTTATAAAAACGTATTTCGTAAAACGACCCGAGGGCACGCAAATCGAGGAAACTAGAATCGAGGAGTACCCGTAAATTAGTGGGGATCAGACAAGATAACTCTTGCACCACCCCCACAATGGGGCGGCCAAAGCTTAGCCAACACACTTGATATGTGTCAAGTTAAGATGATAACTAATGACACTTGTCCTTAGTTACACATCAAAACCATTCACACATCAAAGCCACTAACATAAACCAACTATCCTCATTTCTTACATGCAACAACTCCAACTCTCTCTCTCTCTCACTCTCTCCCTTGGCCGCACTCATCACCATAAACCACCCCATTTGATCAAAATTTATCCAAGAATCTTGTGTTAAACTTGCACAAGATGAAAGCCTTTTGAAGTCTTGTTTATTGGAGGTGATACTAACATCTACAAAGGAGTTTCCTTGGATTATAGGGCTGATTTTTCACAAGGTGTTCGTATAGTTGGGTGATCTTGAAGGTGGTCTTGGTTTATCACAAGATTGGTCATCAAAAACCAAGCCTTGTTCTTAACTTTCACTATCTTGGTTGGTAACAAGATCATTTCTTCCATTACCTTGTTATATTGTAAATGTAATTTTGTATTTTCTTTCTAAATGTATATGTATATGATGATAAATGATGATCAAAGTATTATGTAGGGATCTTGTGTTGATAAATTTGGGTAAAATAATTAAAATCTACATGTAAAGATGTTAAAATCATGACTAAATTTATAGGCTGTATAAAACAGTAAAGAATCATATGATAACTTGATAAAATGACTTGGATTATCGAATATACAATAAGGTATATGATTTTTACATATGTGAGAGTTGACCACTCAATGGAATCCATAAAATAAGGAAGATATGATCAAAACATTATTAAGATTGAAATTTGTATAGTCTGTTTTGGACGAATTATTAGGGACACTTAGAAGATGAATGAACAGTAGCTAAAATGGAGCTAATTGTAGCACATATTATGTAGTTTGTGCTGACCAAAATTAAGCTCTATCTCTTTGTAGAACTCAAGATATGGCAAAACGGTGAAAGTGATTTTGATAATCAGATTTGGAAATAAAAGTATATAATATAAAATAAGCACTCAAGTAATACTATTATAAAATACATATGTAAAACCCACTAACTTATGATAATACTTATAAAATAATTTGTATACTTGATAAATAAGTATAATACTTTATAAAATTACAAATTGATATGTTTTCTAAGTTATAAACTATATACATAAGTTTTACGTCTTTTCGGCTAACACCGAAGGATTAACGTTTTCGACAAATTAAACTTAGACGGCCGGACCCGTTTAATGTAAACTTTTTACAACTCATCTACTGATATGTAAATACATTTTACAAGTAAAAACCGATAAAACCCGAGCTTTATAACTTATGGACATTAACGGGCCAAAGTAGCCTTATTGGACTATTAACCCAACTAGTTGGATAAACACTAATGGACTTACTCGTGGGCTTAACCCACTTGGTCCCAACATATGAGTATAGGCCTGGTATTAGAAGTATAAATGGGCTAATATAATATATTGGACTTTTAATGGGCTTAATGGGCCTTAATATGTAATTGGGTTGAAACTAGTATAACTAGTATAAAATTTGACTAACACATAACACTATAATGTGTATGAAGAGATACAATGCCACTTGATCATCATCATACTTATAATATCATCATATATACATAACCATTATTTTTATAAAGTCATTGGACAAAAGTCTAAGACCGAGTATTATTTGTCTAGGTTTCCGTGATTAAAGCACGTACCGTACATCCAAATCGCCGATAACCCGCCTTCCCACACCAATGTGAGTTCATAGCCTCGCACTCTTTTAAATGTTTTATGAAATATTTTATAAACCCGCGAGGGAGATAACATGTTAGTTTTTAATAAAATAGGACACCGTTTGTCCTGATTTTTTGCTTATTTATATGGACCCGAATGATTATATGACTCGATGAATGATTATATGACCCGATGTAAGAATTAAAATGGATTACTATTAGTTAGGTTATGTCACTAAAAGTCCAATTATAATGAATTGTGAACTACCGGGATTTGGTAGACGCTTATGCATATAATAGTACTATTTGGGGAAGATCACCCTAGTTCATGCCTTGACGGTTGATCCCCGTTGTGCCACATTGATTGGTAAGCGAATTTATGTATGAGAAGATTATATAAGCGTGATTATTGTGACGACACACTATTTTAGATGGGCAACGGAATTCCGGGTCAGCTACCCGTTGTTTGTTATAGTAAGGTAGCAATGTCATGCGGCTTATAATAATCCAATAACAAAAATACTGATATATGCATTGAATTATAATATATTGCCTTACGAGCAATACGGGGTCTTATTACTGATATTATGTTCGTGTTTTGTTTTTACATAACCATTTTCATATAACGGTTTTTATTAAACTTCATACAACGTTATAAAACGTATTGTATGATGTTTTTACGGCAATGGTTAGTATAATAGTTTTGAAGGCAAAAGCCTATATTATGATTTTTGCAAAATATATGTATACAATGTCTTTGGCCTATTTTATGGCCTACGACAAAAAATTATACAAAATGATTTTCGGTAATGATTATATATATCGATGATATATTAATGGTTTTTATTAAACTCTATGAATTCACTCGGCGTTTTCGCTGACCTTTTTAACATGTTTTATCTAAGGTACTTGAAGGTAATTCTCGGGAAGACGACAAGAATTTATGGCCAGCATTCAAATAAAATTTCCATTCAAATGTTTTGTAAAATTGTATGAAATACTATGACTTGGGACCTATGTAATTTGATATTCATGAATGGAAAATGCTTTATTATTAAACGACGCGATTTTTAAGCGTTTTCTATGATTTGAGTAATGTGCTATCCCGTAACACCAACGACTCTTCCGCTGAACTAAAGTATGAATATTTGGGGGTGTTACAGTATTGGTCTTTTTAACTGAAGTTTTTCATCAAAAATTTTCTCGTCGTCTCGCGTATTATTTCTAATCTAAAGAGTCGCGTGTTGTCATCTCTCGCTTAGATGACGTGTAATGATACATCTACTCTTGTAAGGTCTCAAACCATTTCATCCTGATGACTATAGTTTTACTAGTATCTTCTTAACAGTGAGTGTTTGTTCCAAATCCTCTTAAGGATAATAACACACATTTGAAATCCGTCCCCCTTAGTTTTGGTTAACTTAGTTCACCTTATTTCATATACTTGGTAGTGATAAGTAATACATATGCCAAGGTTTCTCATATCCGTCTTCCAAAGGTCTAGAATAAACGATCATCTCAACTCGTGATGGTTGAGACTTTTCTTCCTTCTATAGGGCATTTCCTTCTAGGAAAGTCTCGTTAGACAACTAAATTAAATCATTTCCGCGTATGGTAGGAGAATGAATAGTATGTACCGACGAATATCGCTTATTAAATCCTTCCCGTTCCTCTCCTTTTAATGGAGATAAAATGGATGGACCATGCACAATTACGTCAAGTCATGACCTAAACGGTGTCATATTCTGATGGTAATGTGCAATATCTAAATTTCTTTGTTCTATGAGTATATCTCATACTCCAATCTCGTCAAGTACAAGTGGATCCCCATCTGGGTTGTTTCGGCATCCACTATTCGTATCAAAATATTATCTCGACCAAATTTGGTCTTAACTTTGGTCAAACCATAATGGGTCTCGATACCCGTTAAATTTAGGCTCTTGCTCCTTAGGTATCTCATCATCATTTATAGCAAACTTTATTCTTGGTTCAACTATCATGTGGTTGCGTTACGATACCCATTAAATTGAGTTTTACTCAAGTGTTGTCTCGTCCTTCACATTATTATTTTGATTTTTTCATTATCTTATATTTCTCCCAACTCAAGTCTATTTGGGTTTAATTGTCATAGAAAATGGCGCTCTTAATATTTCCCGTGTCTTACACGGTATCGTACGTCATAGTGGGAATAAAATAGTCGTGAGAGATTTATTTATATTATGTATGCGGCACTTTGAACTTAAACGATGTTATAAAAATATTCGACGTTCTCGTCAAGCTCATAAATAGTTTCTGTCTTTTCCATATAAAGTTGTTCGTAAAGCTAGTTTTTATATTATATTTATATTATTTTTTTAATTGGTTTTCCAAAACATTCCATAGTTGTCCTTACCAATAATGTTTCGTCATTAGAAGCGATGTTTTATTAGTAATACTTTTACTATTTTTTCCCAAATTTCTTCATCACAATTTTTTCCATTCCCACTAATAAAGTTCGAGGTGGTAGTTTCTTTATATACAAAAAAATCGTAATGTTTTCTAAAAATATTTTATAAAACTCCTTCTTGAATAAAAATTATTTAATTAATTATTCTCTGACATATATAACAATATTGTAGGATCAAAATTCTTTCTTAAGTAAAAGCTTTGTAAGATATAAAAGATAACTTTAAGACAACTAGAAACAATTAAATAAAAAAATTAAAGTATGATTTCCTAATTAGATTTTTGTTCGCGCAAACATTGACGGATTTCAAATTAATTTCTTTGCATAAGAGTAAATTATTTTTTATATTTCACGCAATTTCTAAATTCTACATACGACAGGGTTAGAATTCCTCCGGTTGTTACTTATAAATTGTTTGGGTCGCTTTTCTCGAGTGGTGCATGGTACATGACGTTGGTGGGATAATTTACACTCTTCATCTATGAGCTTCCTTCTTGAGAAGTTCATTTTTCATTTCGGGATCCGATCTTGCTTTATTCGACATTCTCATAGGTAACACTTTTTAACGTAATTCTCATGTGCCTTAACAACACGGAAGTCTTTTTCCAACTGTCCAAACTCATCACAGAGCATATAGTGGTTCGGGCAAGTACCTTTGTGACGGTACTCACACTTATGGCAAAACGGTAGTTTATCAAAACACTCTTTATTCAAAGTAAGAGTTGGCTTTAGCACATTCTCTGAGGGGATGGTTCCAGCATAGTGAGTAGGTGGTTGAAAATCATTTCCTTGGTTAGCACACGATTCTTGGCATGGTGGGTTCTCTGGCCTAGTAGGATGGTGAGGGATAATCCTCCCTTCACCCTAAATTATTGAGTCCAATATTAGATTACTTCCCAACATGTGATATTTCTTCTCATGGGGTCCTTTTCTTTCACAACCAACGCAAGTCCACTTCGTTTTTGAAAAGACCTTTCGAGGTTAAGAGTGTTAACTAGAGAAACTCTTGTTTCCTTAATTCTTGAGCACATGCTCACGGTTTGATTGTTCGTACGAATACTAACATTGAATGAGTCATCTGCTTTAATGGTGTTATGATATCGACGGAAATTCACTGCCTTAAAATTCTTGTAGTTTTGTCATTGCTTTACTAACATATTTTAAATTTTCTGGTATACAAATCCTTAGTTAGTTATTCATGACAATTTCTAAGTTGACCTAAGTTTCCTCATAATTATCATAATACGAGTTTTTCTTAGCACGAGAATTCACACAAGAGTAGATCATAACTTTCTAATCATAACGGGTCATACATTTCATAATTGGAGTACATTTTGTAGAGGTATAGTCCATAACGGGTTGGATTCCCTTTCTTCCAGAGCTAGGGTCCCTCCCTTCGCGGCTGGGGTCCTTCCTTTCCTGCGGCTGGCCTCCTTCCTTCCGCGACTAGGATCCTTCCCTTCTGCGGCTAGACTCAAGTTAGTCCGGGATGGACATCATATTAAATCCTCATAAGGGTACTTACTTGACCGTCGGAGGGTGGATCCCGAGGTTCCGGTCTCGGTTCCCCTTCTAAAGGGTTTCTCCTTGTTTGTAGCATCCTTCAAGGCTCAGGATGTTGGCGAAAGGTATCAAGAGATTCGGCAAGTCTAAGCCGATCGATTTATGCATCAACACATTTCATACATTATTTTGAACACTTACAATACTAAGTTCTCATTCAAACCAATGAATGAATTTTTTTGTCTCGACAACATGTTATACTTTATTAGAAAACATCATACTTTTATTAGGAGAGTGCGGCATCCTAGAGGCCTAAATGGCGTAGGATTTCCTGAATCTGAGTTTGATCCGCAACCTGCTTGGCTACACAATCATCTGCTCTCATTGCAATCGCGGTCTCCGTGACTTCAAGAGTCTTTCATAATTCTTCTATCAATAGATCCTTATCCTCATCATTTTCAATAAGGGCATCCACTTCACTTCCTACATTTTCTAGTTGGGCTATCACAACTTCTGCATCATGCTCAGTTGTTTCTTGAGTAGTCCCGTCATCTAGATAAGTCGTAGTGTTAGGGTTTTATGGCGGTGAAAAATAAGCATTTCCTTGTTCTTGACGTTTTGGGTGATTGTAAAGGTGTTGGAGTCGAAAATGGTATGGAAATAGTGGGGATATCTTGAATTCCTAAAGTTTTTCCCGTTGTGACATTTGGTGTCACGATTGGTGAATCTTGTTCCTAATCTGTAACGCTCGTGATTACTCCCTAGATGGGGGTAAATTCCTCGTCAAATTCGAATGGTAAAATAAAAAAGGAATGAGAGGCAAATTTCAAAATCTACATGTCGTCAATGAAATATAACGGTCGTTAGGTACGCATAGACGAGATATATTTTTCCTAGGTTCTTTAAGTGGAGACTAAGTAGTATGATGTCTTGTGAATTTCTAACACTTAGAATAAGTTCTTGTACGATCATTTCATAGGCCCACTTAAATGTCCAAGTAGTGCTTAAATAGAAATCTTAGGCGATTTGGAAAGTTAGAGTCTTTTAACATGTTCTTTTACATACTCGTGTTTGTACTTTCACTTAGTAGTCGTAAATCACGGATGGATAAAAATAGTTATCCTAAAAAAATATTCAATCCTTCACCAATTTAGGTTTTGTCCGATGTTTATTCTTGGAAAATTTTCTAGCTACACGTACGTTACTTATAACTCGGGATGAGTAAGTATGTCCTCCTTTTAGTTTAATCATGGCTATACCACAACCATCACTAGTTCTTTGTGTGTTGTTCTTTGATATTCCCTTAACTTAGGGTTTTTAGTTCATATACCTCCATCTTTTCCCATCGTTCAATTTGTTCAATTGTTTTACTCACACCAGTCACTCATTTATATGACAAGAATTTTCTTAAGTTTTGATTATTTTTTTATTACATTTCAGACACTTCAGTCAATTTGTTCTTATCTTGCGTTCTGCTCGTAATCATTAGGTAGACCTTTTAGGTTTTATATCCGATATTTGAATTTTTAAGAAGTCACCACAATTCGCATCTACGGTTCTAAAACTTCAAGACATGCGATAATCCATTTAATTTAGAATCTGGTATAATCCTCATATATCTGAGTTCTTCCTTTACCCTTAGTTGTTATATCATACTATGTAAATTTATAATAGATTCATAGTAAATTAGTCGCATACAAATGGATGAGAACTTATAGATTTGTCTTGGTACAATTTTTCCAACAGAAATTTCTCATCGATAGGCATTCGATTTACGTGTCAGTTTATTTCCGAATACTTTTCATATTTTTGTAATACTATATTATATTCGTTTCTTATGATATTGTAATTTATGGAGTATTACAAGAGTAATACTTTGTATAAAGTGTTCATCATCACATATTGTATATAAATAGAGATGGCGACGTCGTTCTTCAGTCGTGCTCAAAATGAGCGAAACCATGGTACAACACGATAATTTACGTATTCAATTCCAGTTCCTAACCCGTTAATTAATGTAGGATACCCTTCCACAACCGAGTCTACTATAATTGTCAAGTGGAGTAACGATTCACCGAACCCAATAAATGGTTGCTCTTCTCGACTTTTATAATGGCACCGGTTGATTTAAGTATTACTACAAATTAACATTAATACTACCATACACAATGTATATGGATATATTCGTATAAATTTAAGTTCGGTAAAAATGAGGCGATACTTTTAATTCTGCGTATATTGATATAGGGTACTACGGAAACACACGAATCTTTCAATAGTCGATAGAAGTCCCGTGGACTATTTTAACAAAATACGTGATAGTATAAATATGTGTACGTTTTGATCAAAACAAATATAACACAAGCCATTTTACTTCAAATAAGCATGGCACAAACCATTTTAGTAGTATAACCATCCAAACAAGGATGACAGGCATTTTTATTTCAAAATAAAATAATAATCGTTTTAATGATATCCATACAAGGATATCGTATATGGATATTATTCAAACAAGGAAAGGGAATACTTAATGCTAATAACACGTAGCAATAAAGATTAAACTAGCAAGACAAACACATAAACTATTTCAAGTCACAACTTACTTGTATCGAAGAAGTGGAGTGATATGGCCTATGGAGATAGAGAAACGGTTATAGTCTAGTATTATTCTTTTTCCAAAATTTCATTTTTGACACAACATTTTAAAAAATGATTTTTATAAAAAGTAACCTAGTTCTCTATAACAATGTTTTTGATATCAATCTGTCATACCCCCAAATTATCAGAGTACATGAATACACTGGGGCACAACTATCATGATTATCATAAGACATATATATAAAGAACGAAACTAAAATCATTTTAAATTCATTAAACATATTTTTAAAATTATTCGGAAGCATTTAATACAACTTTATAAAGTAAACTAAATTTTGAAGATGCAACATTATAGTTTAAATTCCCAAAAGATAGTCACCACAATTTATTTATCTCCCATGGCACAATCAAGTCACTCCTCTGTCTTGATACCTGAGAAAAACATTGTTAAAGTGTCAGCACAAAGGTTGGTGAGTTCATTAATTTAAGTATAATTAAGTGTGATGAACCATAAGATTTTAATCACGCAACCGACATACAACCAACAAGGCTGTAATCATAAAAGTATACGTTTACATTCCTACGTCTAAGCTCATGACACCAAAGCGTTAACCATAGCGACAATATATAATAAGAGCCAAAAGCAGATGCATATCCTCGAGCATCTGTGAGGATTCAAATGTAAGTGTATCTAATTTGACTACGCAATCACAATTAGATACGCAAGTTAATCCTAATAGATCTATCCATAACATTTACGCTTACACACAAGTAATTAACGGTTCATAATAGTGGGCTAAAGGCAACTAGGATATCAGGGACTTAGACATTAAGTAGGCAAACATATCAAGGTTGAGCACTTATGTTCATCCGTAAAAATGAGGGATGTTCTCACCCCAAAAGCATTTAAAACATGTAAAAAGTGAGGCTATGAAACTCACCTCGATGAAATACCAAAGCGGAAATAATAGTAGTGGCACGAAAAATGTGGTACGTAAATCGATGCAAAAACGCTCTACTCGCATCCCTAGTAAAATAAGCCGTAGTTAGGCTAAATATGCAGTATGAATGAGTGTATAACGTTTTTATCCATAGTATGTGCTTGACTTTAAGATTTTATAACGTAAATAATATTTTTACAATTATTATACTTGGGTCGAAGGGTCATCTTTATCGTTCTATAATTCGTTCGTTAATAACCCACAAAATGTAAGGTTGGTCATTTTGGAAAATAGGTTGTGAGATGAAAATTAATCAATTAGAATCGTAATCTACGAAGGCCTCAAAATATAAGCCGAAGTGTGCTGCCCAAACATGATATTTAATACTATGAGGCTTATTGATCCCGGGCGATGCCCAGTTGTGTCATGAAGTTGATAACATGTATATTTTTGTGAAATGCATGCTTTAAGTCGATGTTCGTATTTGATAAACGAGGCAGTGTGTTAATGATCGACGCTCGTGCTTATGTTCGCAAGTAAAAGACTTCTCATATAGGTTATATCGGTTATGTAAACAGCTTTGTGCGCATTGTTGTCTTGCTAAAGTATTTTTGGATCGGGATTGCTTATTCGAAATGTGCAATTGTATGAAGTTAACATGATATATTTGGTGGTTAGGGTTTTTATAGTAATAGTATTATTGTACTATTAACAAATAGGGATCAAGATTAAGGTTGAAATAATGTAATACTCCTTCCCTCTCTAAATAAATGTACACTATTAACTTTTAAAGTCATTTTTATTTCACTTTATTCTTAAATTATTATGTTCGTATTATGTAATACTTGATGCAAATTATATGAATGAATTAGGTTTTAAATGTTCTTTCGTTGGTATAATTTTCATTAAGTATTACATAACACAAATAGAATAATTTAAGGTTAAATTTGAAAAAAAATTGACTCCGAAAATTAATATTTAATAGTATTGTACTTTTTAAATCACATTATCAATAATATTGTACTTTTTAAATCACACTATCAATAATATTATTATAGATACATATAGCAATAACCTTTATTGAAGGATTATTACTATCATAACAATTATATAAAACCCTAAACAAGATCAAAGCACATATAGCGGAAGCGATTTAACAAGATCATAATAATAACACAATTATAATTAATCGAATTAGGGTTACATACCTTTACGCTAAAGCAATTCCATAAGACGAAGAACGAATCACCAACTCCGGCTAATACCGCATACACCAAGAAATAGTCTAAAGTAAGACTATATTACGTTCTTGTACACACGTAATACAATGAGCTAACCGTGATTCTAGCACCTGAAAACCGAGCTACGACGCTTGTAAATAATCTACCCAATAACTCTAGAGAGGGGATAGGATGTAACACCCTATTTGTTAAGATGGAATGCTACAGTAAATTATGGCGTGTCATCAAAGCATGCAAGGTAAATGTCTAAACATTCATGACCATAAATAGAAATACCGGAATCAAACATCGGTAGTCTAGTAACTCACACACAAGCAATATTAAGTACTGTAAGTGGAAGGACTAAACAATGTCCAAATGAAGTAAAGTATGATAAAGTAGGAATAAATGCATAAGGTAAAAGAGGCCGGATAGCTTCTAATCCGAATGCACATACTCTGGAGTTCATACTTGCGGCCTTGGGTACCTGCCGTTTGGGAACATGGAAAAGTAGACGGTTGAGCATAACGCTCAGTGCACGGATATACAATAAAGCATGGAAGACATAGAATATGAAAGCATATAAAGAGAATAAAGCATGAATAGAAATGGAAATAAATAAGTCCTGGAAAACCTAGTTGTGTGTCATGTTAACTAGTTTTAGTTCTGAAAAACATAGCTTATGTTACTTATGAAAATCTGCATTAGTTGTAAAACCTGCATGATTTTACCATGAATAGTACCCTTACGATCGTACTCACATGATTAGAACTTTTCTTTTATAGCACGTTTACGTTTCACGAACAAGAATTCCAAGTATTACGTACGTGTTATAACACGATAAGTATTTATTACGTATTAAGACACGATAATTATTTCAATAATAATTATAATCACGAACATACGAACATGAAATCATGAACGTAAATTAATCACGAGTTTAGTATTACGTATGTATGTATATTTATTACGATCACGAATAAATATTAAGTCACAAACGATAACTAATTAAATCACGTAAAACACGAACACGAGAACACACTTATTATTTAGACACGGAAAATGTTTGGGTTACCCCCTTGTGGGCCCCCTTACCCGCGAACACAACAAGAAACAAGGGACAAGCCCATTAATTTTTACTAAACATGAATTAAGGAGAAAACTTAGTTTCATTAAAACAAAATTTAGGAAATAATAAAAACCCTAAATCTTTTTCTCCTTCTTCCTTCCTCTCTTTGGCCGCCGGGTATACACACACACAAGGTGTGTTAGTTGATTTTTGGTGTTCGATTTATTGCAAGGATCGTTGGGTGTTCATCCTTCTTTGATTCACGTGATCGGTATAAACCCTAAACCTCTTTTCTTTTTATGTTTTGATTTATTAATCACATGAAATCATGAATGTTTTAATAACAAATTATAAACAAGTTATAAATCATGTAATTAAACATGAGGGTAAATTAATTAGTGGTTAAGGGGTGTTTGTTTGTTGGCCGACGCATAAACCGAGCCCCAAGGGGGTCCCGGTTTGTTTTTGATTCGCACCACCGAGACCTCATGGTCTCGATGTGGTGGTCTCGTGTCTCGGCAGCAGCAAGAAAGGAGACCCCGGCCTCGGTCGGGGTATGTTTTGTGTCGGGTGGGTCTCGGCTAAAATAAAAACTACCACCGGCTTATGCCGGTGGCTAAATAAGGCAAGTAGGAGGAACCCTAGCCGCGGTAGCAAGGGTAACCACCGGCTAGTCGGTGGGAACTTTTGGCTAGCCGGCGGTTAGGTCTTGACCAAGGGTGCATTTGGGTCCGGTTCACGGGTTTAAACTGGTCCGGTTCACAATGTTTAGATTAAAACACGGTTTGGTTCATGAGTTGTTTTTACAAGGTTAAATACTTTTTACAAGTTATTAGTTTTTTTCAAGAATTAAATAAAATTAATTAAAACATGTACATGATTAATTTAATTTATACATGACTTAGGTTATTAATATGATTATTAATACATTAATTTTTAACCTAAGTATTTATCATTTAATTAGACTATATAATTAATTAATTATTAAAATCATGACCTATAATTAATTAATTTACATGACTTAGGTTATATTATTAATAGATAATAATACATGTTTTAACCTAAGTATTTTTCACCTTTATTTAATTAAACCATGTTATATTTAATTAAATACTTTAACTTATAGTTTATTTAATTCACATGAAATAATTAATAAACTATACTATTTAATCACATGACTTAGTATGTTAATCAGTAAACACTTAAGCTTATATAATTAGCTTAATAATCTAGCTTATTTCTATTTATGGAAACTTTCTATTTTAGAAACTTATTTAATTAAGGCAGCTAATCTATTTATGGAAACTTTCTATTTTTAGAAACTTATCTATATTAACTAGTAAATCTATTTTTGGAAACTTTCTATTTTTGGAAACTTTCTATTTTTGGAAACTTCCTATTTTAAGAAACCTGCTATTTTTAGAAAGTTACTTATTATTACACAACAAGTATATTAATACATGAAATACCAGAAATACTTAAACATAATAGACAGAATACATGATAAACACAGTATTAAGCTTAAATGAGTAAAAAATGACATGAACATATAAAACGAGCTAAGACATGGTATAAAATCAGTTACGTAATCAGTAATCAGATACTTATACACGTATGTATTTATGTAGCATTAGTGATACCGAAGTAGGACTCTCTTCCGTTCGTCTTCTTCGTTCACTGGACACAAGGTACGGATTTTTCGTCCTTTCAGTATGGACATTCTTCCTTATTAGGATTTCCCGTATGCAGCCAATTGTTTTCCCCAGTATATGTTTTATATGTTTTTGATTTGCTTATATTAATTAGAATACCTAAAGCCATATACATGCATGACCAGTTTCACCTAGTTATGGAGGTACCATAACCATAACACTAGAGGCACAATGTTACGACTTCACCATGGCAGAGTGATAGCTCGTGGCGTCCCTTTCAGCTTTTGGCCATATTATTATTATCAGGTGGAGCGTATGGGTGCATCCTAGTTTACATGTTTTCAGCAGATTATTCAGTGTGAATGTGGTGTGTGCCTTGCATCCTTCACAAGGAGCTGATCCCTCCTACCCAAAACCAGTATATTAAATTAGAGGCAGCCCATCTAATTTACATGACGAGGTCACCCCTCCAAGTATTCATGCACGTTGATATTTCATGACCTATATTGGCTAATGGTAAACATGTTAAACAGTTTTTGCAAGATAAACATAAGGCTTTTCAAACTATAAAACCAATTTTACTAAGATATAACCAGGTTACCCAGGACTTAGTCTTTTCCGCTGCTTCATGTTTATATTCTTATATTAATCATGCTATACTTGTATATCCGTGCACTGAGCGTATTGCTCAGCCGTTTTCCTTTTCATGTTCCTAAAACGGCAGGTACTCAGGGACGCTCGTAGACTTTAAGCGTACGTGCATATGGATTGGAAGCTTCCTAGCCTTCTTTATTTTATGCATTTCTTTATACTTTGATACTCATTTCCATGGACATTGTTTAGTCCTTTCATTTACAGTACTTATGTTTGTGTGTGATGAGTTCTACTTTTGGGATACCGATGTTTGATTCCGGTATTTCCTTTATGGTCATGTAATGTTTAGACATTTATCCTTGTATGCTTTGATGACACCATAATCACGCGTGACATTCCATTTATCAAAATAGGGTGTTACAATTATGGTATCAGAGCCAAGGCTTCGACATGTAGGCTCTCAAAACATGACCTGTGATTAGTGGGTAGTCACTATGGTCTTCCTAGAACTGACAGTCGGTTTTCATGTATTCATCATTTTCATGCATACATATATATGTCATTGTCGCAGGTTTATGACTAAGTAATGGTTGGTATAGGACTGGCCCTATTTAGTCGTATGTGTTTTATCAAAACTTTTAAATTTGGGACCCCGACCCATAGGCGTCCCCTCGCCATGTCTTTTGTTTTGAGTGAACTGACCATAGGCGTTCACTCTCGCGCATACAAAAGTTTTCGTAAAACTGCATCATGCATTCATGTACTAGTTTTCCTGCATAAAATTTTTCTCATGATTTATTGGTATAATTTTTTTTTCATGAATATAGTTTATGTTTTAATCAGTGTAATCATGTATATTATGTTATACTGTCAGATGGCAAACACACACAATATTTGGGAGATGGTTGCAGCTGCCAATGCAGACTTGCAAGACATCCTGAAGGTCTACGGAATTAATGGCCTATTCTATGTGATTGATTTGGTGGATTAGGTTGGTTGATTGATTGATTAATATGAAGAAGATGAAGGAATTAGATGAAGGATTAGAGAGAGAAAGGAGAGAAGGGAGAGAACTAGAGAGAGAAAGTGAAAGTGGAAAATATGATTAATTGGAAAATGGAATCAACAACCCCCTCCTAACATGCTAGGAGGGGTTATATATAGCCCACCCTACATGTGGGCTATATGGACTATACATAAGATAAATAGATCACGAGCCCATTACATGATTATCGTTGGAGCGACCGATCCTTCATAAATACGTAAAACGTATTTCCAACAATCTCCCCCTAAGGGAGGTCGTTCCAAGTTACAAAGTTCTAAATAGTCTATAACTCGTGATCTATGCTAACTAAGATGTGACCGAGACTTTATAGGGAAAACGTATTTCCAACAATCTCCCCCTAAGGGAGGTCACATCTTTTTACAAAATCTTAAACCTAGCATCTATGCTTGAGTCTTCGATCTTGTTCTTGTGAATATGCTTGATGTGATCTTTGACTTCCGTCTTGAGCATGTTTCCTTGCCTTGACCTTGTGCATTCTTCACTTGTGATATTTGCCTCTTTGTGACTTCATGTTCCACATACTTATACTTTTAAATTCTTGAAAGCTTCAGAGTTTGATACAGAGGAAGACTTGACCTTCAGGCTTTCTTGAATTTGTTGAAGTACTATTTGTATGTAGTATAAGCATGTGGTGACGACTTCTTCTGGATTGTACACCGCAATGCCACCTTCTTGTTACGCTGCATAAGACAGTTAGCAACAGCACAATATACACGGATGAAATGGCTTTGAACATTTCATTCTAATTCGGTAGCAATTTACCTCCGGTCGGTGAAGACCGTTGGACGATATTAAATATCGTACTTGTGGCAGGTAGTTTCAATAAAGAACCTCCTTGACAAGATTTCGCGGGTAAACCCGTTCTCTTTACTCGACCGTCCAAAGCTGACTGCGAACGTAAAGAGTGAATCATTTGGATAATATTATCCGCATGATTTGAAGCCGTCAATTCATGTTCCTGGAACAAGTGAAGTTCAATTAAGAACCGCACCATCGTTGCTTTCCAGTTGTCACAAGCTTGATTCATATAGAATCTTGCAAGTTACCTACCAAGTGCTGTTTGATGTTAACACTAGAAGGATTTCCACTCGTCACTGTGATCAATAAAGAGTCACTCTGAGTGTTCTGGCAATATCATATGATAATGCGTAGAGGCCTGGAACGTGTTTAAATTCATTTAAGAATTAAACCACTGTTGCTTTCCAGTTATCACAAGTTTGATTCATAAAGAATCGCACAAGTCACCTACCATGAGCTTTTTGATATTCGCTCAAGAAGGATTTCCATCTTCATTGTAAATACTTTCGTATTACTCGGATGTTCAGGCAAGATCATGAAGATTTTGCGTAGGACTCTTAAGATCTTTCTTACTTTTCACAGTGTGTGAAGAAGCAAAGAAATATGAAAAGTGTGTCCTAATGAGATATTTGATGATCTCAAATGGCTCTAGACTCGATCGTGCATTTTGGATTTTAGTGATCGGAGGCTGGAGAGGAGTGCCACCTTTTCAATACCAATTTATTCGGAGTGAATAAACCAGTAGATAATGTGTTGATCTCCGTGTGATTAAAACAAATACCTTTTGAGAGATATTTGAGTTAGCTGGGAAGGGTTGTGCATTGCATCACTGGGTCCATGATGTCTTTCTTCAATACCGAGAATCATTAGCAAAAATGACCTCAATAGCATATGTATTGACCCGGTTTCTGCCTAAGGTTGTAAGGAGGGCTTCTTTCTTTACACCCTTTATCTTTACAATTCTTTTTCATTCTTCAACCCCTTCAATGCTTACCAATACGTCATCACTAGCACCTTGTTGTGATTGTTCCAGTGCTAACTTAAGTACTTGGTCGGCATTCAGCTACGTTCACAATCTTTCTCCATCTTTCCTAAGGACTACTATTTCTAGCTATGGAATGTCCTTGGGAAGATTCCTCCGGTTCTAGAGAAATCATTGGACTTTAACCTATCCTACCATCCTTATGTCACCACAATCTTCATCGTCGTGAAATAAATGGGTTGCGGGTAAGTATAAATCACCATGAAATCCATTTTGAATTGCAAATCCATTTTGCTCCCCCTTAACATATGCTACGATATTCGAAAACATTTCGCACATGTCGGGATAAGCTAACACGTTAAGTCAAACCATTTATGATTGATCATATCCCATATTAAATCACATTTTCTCCCCCATATTAAAAATATTAACCCAATCGATGTTTTTAATATCAATTGATTTAATAGCATTTTAAGAAAATTTGGGAAGAAAAATGCAAGTCCAATTATCTTCATGAATTACACCAGCTCCCCCTCAAATTAATGAGGGTGTACTTGAAACGTAAATTAAATACCTTTTAAACACAAGTGTAAGGTATTTATTACGTGCAAAGATCATATATAATAATGAATTCACAAGATTAGCAATGTACGAGGTTGGACCTGAATAATGGAGAAACAGCATATGAAAGAAGCACATGGTTCTTGTTCACGAATGTTGGTCACCTCGTCACGTCCCCGAGAAAATTAATTCTCGTTGTAGAGTCAAAGCTTTCCGGTGAAATGCTTGACTTGATTATGAAAAACGGGTTGCTATCTGAAATAATAGCAAACCATATGGAGCATGTTTTAAATCTTTTAAACTTCTGCTCGAACTTTATTTACAACCCCGTGTCATTATTGAATGACATTTCTAGGTTCGTAAATATTATCGATTCCAGAAGACATGCTCGTTTTATCAAAACGTTTTTTGAACACACAATTTTGAAAGATTTAGAAAAACCTTTTGAGAAATTCTCGAAAAATTGTGTTCAAAGTTTTGAAAAACAATTACTTGAGCTTAAGATGTTGAATATCTTAAAAGCGAGCTCAAGTCCGAGAAGTTGTAAACTTCTCGTTGTTAAGGATAAGTTTATCATCGGCGATAAACTTTCCTTTTATCTGAAGAACGAGTCCTAAGCTGACATTTACTTAGAAGTCGTTTTTCATGAGCTTGAAAACTTTGACTGTTTTAACGGAAAGCTCATGACCGAGAAAGGTTAATTTCTCGTTGTGAAGAAAAGTTCTCTTATTTAAAAGATACACTTTCCTTTCTGAGCTTAAAACTTCGAATGTTTTAATACAAGCTCATGACCGAGAAAGGTGAATTTCTCGTTAAGAGGATAAGTTATCATAAAAGATAATCTTTCCTTTATTTTAAGTTCGAGTTACAGTCTGACATTTAACTGTAAGTCATTGTGCATGAGCTTAAAAACTTTGAATGTTTTCGATATAAGCTCATGCCCGAGAAAAATTAATTTCTCGTTGTAAGGATAAGTTTATCATCGGCGATAAACTTTCCTGTCTTTGAAGAACGGGTTATAGACTGTCATTTATCTATAAACCTTAATGCATGAGCTTAAAAACTTGGAATGTTTTTGATATAAGCTCATGCCCGAGAAAAATGAATTTCTCGTTTTTAGGATAAGTTTATCATCGGCGATAAACTTTCCTTTCTTTGATGAGCGAGTTATAGTCTGTGATGTGACTATAAGTCCTTGTGCATGAGCTTAAAAACGTGGAATGTTTTTAACATAAGCTCATGCCCGAGAAAAATGAATTTCTCGTTTTTAGGATAAGTCATCATCGGGATGAACTTTCCTGTCTTTGTAGATCGAGTTACAGTCTGTTATGTGACTGTAAGTCCTTGTTTGCAGCTTAACCATGAATCCCCTGAGACATTTGTTTCTCTGATATCTGCTTCTTCAGCAACCAAACTCTAAGAGTGTCCTTAGTTGAACGGTACACAACGATTGGACCGCTTCGTTCTTTTGGAACATCAACTTTGGTACCTGCAATCTCATTAGGAATTTGCATGCTTTGACGTGGGTTAGCAATATCAATTTTTGAAGCACGTGGGGGTTCACAGTTGGCTTTACTTATGTCAGAGGTGGCATGAGGAGATGATTCACTTGTCTTAGTGGGCAAACGTTTCCTTTTATAGAAAATCTTAAGTTCAGGCTTAAGTGATGTATCATCCTTTGCAATTTCCTCCCTAGTAGTCTTTGTAGAATCAGAGACTATCCTAGTTAAAGGGCACTCGTTTCCTACAATAGTGAAAGTTCTACCAGTGGGGCGCCAATCTTTACCAACGGGTTTGATTTTAGCGACCCACTGGGATTTAAGTCTAGCACGGGAGTTCACCTCATTAAGCAATTTTTTGATACAAGCATCATGATTTGCCGTAAAGACACATTTTCTACATGTTTTACAAGTAGCATATTTAATGTCCGAGTAAGATCTAGAATCCCTAGACGATTGATTGATGCTCCTAGGATTGGACATGCTACGGTTAGCAGTGTTGGGTAAACTAGAAGGCATCTGACTAGGTTTGGAATTCCTATCTCTTACATGTGTCTTTTGCTTAGCTTCCCTAAGATCAGATTCATGGCAAACGTTATTTGAACTAGTTCTAGACGTGGTCTTGGTATTTTTAGGGAAACTAGAGGCAATCATATGATTTGGTCTTGCTAAAGCTGGAGTGATCACATTGGGCCTAGTTGCTGGAGTGACTGGTCTAATAAGATGAACCAAATCAACTTGGGAGGCAAACCGCGGTCTCGAGGATTGTGGTCGCTCGGATCTAAATGCAGTAGGTTGTCTGACAATCGGTTGTCTGACGAACTGATTTGTAGGCGGTTTCCCCAAGATTGATGGTTTTTCAAGCTTAGTGTCCACACTAGGTCCTTTACTTTTCCTTAACTCGTTTTTCAACGCAGCTATAGCAAAAACCTTTTCCTGTACTTGGGCCTTTAAAGTCTCATTTTCTTTGAGCACGTTATCTTGGGATGCCAACTTAGATTCAAGCAGTTGAATTTGTTTCAAAAGATTATCCTTTTCAGCTTTAGAATCTAGAACAGTTTGATCCAATTTTCTTTCAAGAATAACGTTTGACTTTTCAAGTTTTTCAAAATATGTTTCAAATTTGTCCGTTTTCTTAGAAAATTCAAGTTTGGCATCCTCAAGGTCTTTAGATTGCCGAGCTACGATCGTTTCGAGCTCTTTAATCCTGGAATCAGAAGCAGTCAATGAATCAGTTATAGGATAATTATCAGTTATAGGATAAACCACATTACATTGTACCATGTTTGCAGGCTCTGCGTCATAAATGGGTAAGGTGTCATCAAGAGAAATCTCGTGAACATTCCCTGACGTGCCACTGGCATCATGTTGTCCTCCTGATTCTGTGCTCGTGCCATCGTTAGGCTCCAAGTTGTCAACCGTATGACCATTATCCTCTTGCATCTGCGTCATTGATTCTTGCACTCCATTAACATACACTTGCTGAAGTTGTGATCTTTGATATATCGAAGACGAGACCGATGACATGAGTTTCAAAATCGTATCACGGAAAACTCGAAGCTCGGTATGTGTATCTTGAAGAAACGATTGGCAAATCATTGAACTTTCAGGCTTGATGATATTAAATTGGAGGAAAGGCGTGAGGTGTGTCACAAGAGCCTTATATGCAAGTACCGATGCAGAGTGATTAAAGTTTCCATGGTTGAGTTGCTCGGCGAGTTGGGTCAAAGCGGTAAAAATGGAGTCGATGAATATATGACGATCTTGTCCAAAGATTGTCACAAATTCACTCCCTCCTTGAATCCCCGAAAGAGTGACAAGATGAGACTGGAGTAGTTGAAAGGAGGTGATGCCACTTTTCTTAACTTCGGTTTGCCTTAAATACAACTCTCCCTTTTGACATGTCGAATCGAACGAATCCATTAAAGATCGATTAAAACGAAAGACCCGTAAATAATACTTAAAATTCCTCGATGGATGGTGTAAATGAAGCTCGTCACTTTGACTCGTCACGTTTGTCTTTAAATCCAGCCACAAAACTTTTAACCCGTCACGATAACTCGTCACGATAACCCGTCAAAAATTTTTCACGGTAACTTTTTTTTTTTTTTTTTTAAAATATCCGCTTAACACGATTTGCCAAAAAAAATTACTAAATAAAATGCTAAAAATATAAAAGTGACAAAATAAAAATATAAAAGTGACGAAAATACAAAATTAAATTTAACTAATAATAATAAAAAAAAAAAATAAAATGTGATATTTTAAAATGGAAAATAAAATTAGAAAAATAAAAATTAACTATTAAAGATAAAAAAAAATTTTATTAATTGAATATCAAAAAGAATATCCAAAATAACAATGAATATCCAAAATAAAACTTTTTCCAAAATAAAAATAAAAATTAAAAACGAAAATTTACTTAATTTAAAAACTTTCTAAAATATATAAAAAAAATAAGAAAAGAAAAAACTGATTTGCTTTAAAAATACTAATATGAAAAAGGAATCTGATAAGTTTGAGTTGAAAAATCGGATAATTATAAAAACGTTTTCTTGAAAAAAAAATAAAAAATAAAAGAATAAAATAAGATTGAAATAAAGAAACAAAATCTGAGACAAAGTTCTTGTTTTCTCCGTCCACTCAACACGTGGCCCAATCAAAACTCCTCCACCGCCCCACTCCTTTCCTAGATATATCCGCCAGGCAAATAACGTTTACTCCTTGTTTAGATAAAATATATAAACCGAATATGTCTCTCTCTCTCCTCAAATCTATCACAAAAACCTAACGTAACAAGTTCTCTCTCTCTCCTAAACTCACACGCTCAGTCAATCTCTCTCACAAATATCAAATCTCTCACAACTCTTGTAACCTCCGCCTCCGATGATATCAATCACAAAAACAACAAGATGAAGAAAAAAACGGCTTCAAGATCAATTAAAAGTTGGTCTCGGGTAGGTGTGATCTTTTTAAAGTTTTCTGTTTGAGTCTCTCTTCTATCTACTGTCGTGTCTTTCTTCTCAAGTGTCTTTGTTTTTGTGGTGTGAGTTTTTGAACGAGGGTGTTTGAGAAGTTTTGTTGTAGTCGAGAGATGGTGAGGCTTTGTGAGGGTGTCGGGGTGATGGTTTTTGGAGTCGGGACGAGTGAGGGTCTTGTGACGAGGGAAGGTTTGTAGGGAGTCGAGGATGTAGAAGGGTGTGAGATTGAGTTTGATCTTGATTGTTTTGTAACAGTCGAGAGATTGAGTGTGAGAGATTGAGATTGAGTCGAGAGAGGATTGGATTTTGAGGGTGATGTTCAAATAGGATGGGTTCTGTTGAGTCGAGAAATTTGAATCGAGGTTGGGTGGGTCTTCGAGGTTGTGAGAGTGTGAGTGTGTGGGTTTGTGGGGTGTGGGAGAGTCGTAACGAGAGGGTGTGAGGGTCCGAGAGTGTGAGGGTCAGTAATTTTTAGTCGAGTGGAGGGTGTTGAGTCTTTTTGTTTGATTTGAGTTTGATATGTTTTGTCTGCGTCAAGGGAATGAGTCTTATTAAAAGACGATGATTTGCCCAAATTTGTCCGTTATTTTTGAAAGAGCTTCATTCGGAAGAGTTTGATTCGGAAGTTTTTTGTTCATTCGGAAGTATTTGATTCGGAAGTTTTTTGTTCATTCGGAAGTGTTTGATTCGGAAGTTTTTTGTTCATTCGGAAGTGTTTGATTCGGAAGTTTTTTGTTCATTCGGAAGTGTTTGATTCGGAAGTTTTTTGTTCACTCGGAAGTTTTGTTCACTCGGAACATTTTTTGTTCATTCGGAACTCTTGTATTTGATTCGGAACTTTTGAATTTGATACGGAACTTGTGAATTTGAAACGGAACAGGACAAAAAAGACTGCGTGACTGACTGAATGACTGGTATAGGACAACTCAAATAAAAAAAAAAACACCTGGACAACTGGACAGAACAAACTGGTATATATAAAAAGATTTAACTTGATTATATAAAAATAATAAAAAAACTGATTATAAAAAACTTAAAGAAAACTAATAATGGAAAAAATTATAACTGATAACTGATGAAAACTGATAAAAAATAAAATAAAAAATAAAAAAATAAAAAAATAAAAATTGATAAAAATTTATATAAATTGATAAAATTTAGAAAACATACCAACTTTTTATATAAATTGATTAGTAAACTTGTGATAAAAAACAATAAAAAAATACAACCTTTTTATAAAAACACAAAATTTTTAAGGTTTTATATAAGAAGAATTTGATTTTTATATAAAAATTTGTAATTTTTTATCTAAAAAGTAAGTAGATTTGAAGATTTGATATGATTTAACATATAAAAACACAAACTTTTTATAAAAAATACAAACTTTTTAAAATTTAAGCATGATTAAATCAAAACCCACCAAAATCAAAAAGAGATAAAAGAAGAATAAACCAAACTAACCAAGGCTCTTGATACCAATTGAAGGTCTACGGAATTAATGGCCTATTCTATGTGATTGATTTGGTGGATTAGGTTGGTTGATTGATTGATTAATATGAAGAAGATGAAGGAATTAGATGAAGGATTAGAGAGAGAAAGGAGAGAAGGGAGAGAACTAGAGAGAGAAAGTGAAAGTGGAAAATATGATTAATTGGAAAATGGAATCAACAACCCCCTCCTAACATGCTAGGAGGGGTTATATATAGCCCACCCTACATGTGGGCTATATGGACTATACATAAGATAAATAGATCACGAGCCCATTACATGATTATCGTTGGAGCGACCGATCCTTCATAAATACGTAAAACGTATTTCCAACACATCCTTCATCAGAAAGACAACTATCCTCCCCCACCTCACATCTTTCCCACGGAAGGAAGGAATAGGCTCATGAGAGAGTACTACATTATTAGACAGCAACCTGAGGAAAACAGTAATGAGGTTTCATGCAGCATTTCCTTTGGTTCGCTGGTGTCCTGAGAACAGCTGCGGGGACCACTGAAGAGCAGGCACAACATTTTCGTTGGGACCTTTCTCTAATGATTTCCAATAACTTAGAAGGTGCTCCGTTTGGCACGGTAGCACAAGTGGCCGATGCAGCATGTAAGCTAGAAATGCTGCAGGAAGAGATGAGTTTGGGGAAGTAGAGAGACCCGATAAGAGGTAAACATTCATATTCAAGCGGTGACCAATCCGTATTCTTTAAGTATATGTCAATATTTCATCTCTTTGAAATGTATCTTCTAGGCAGAAGACTGGGGACCGGTCTCAGCCGGCTACTCAGCAACAACATAATCAGCCTAAGGGAAACGGTCAGACTCACGACCGTTCTGCTACAGATAAGCGTGGCGGTAATGATAATTACCGTAACAACGCTGGACACTCAGACAGCAGCAGGTCCTTATACTTACGCATTTTCTTATGATTACATGTTATGATTCTTAATTCTCACACATTAGCAAATCTTCTACCAGGAACCATGGTAACGGTAGGGACCAGAACCAGAGAGGTTCACAGCCTAACCGTCCAGCTATCACTGGCTCTCAGCCAGTCAGGACACCTACTGGAGGATATACTCATCCTCTTTGCTCTACTTTCCACCGTAGGCACCCAGGTCCATGTCGCCGCGACAGCGACGCATGCTACAAGTGTCGTCTTCCTGGCCACCGCATTAAGGATTGTCGCAAGGGCGAGATAGAGGGTACATCAGGACATGCTGATACCAAGCCGCCTCCTACTAGTGGACGCGTTTACATGACATCTCGCGATCAGGCCAGCAAGTCTACAGGTACCATCACTGGAATCTTGTATATGTATGGTCAAGATGCATGTGTTCTGTTTGATACGGGTGCTACTCACTCGGTTATTTCTACTGCTTATGCCAAGAATGTAAGGATACTCCCCATGCCACTAGAGAATATACTAAGTATTTCCACGCTTTAAGAGACGCTGTACGCATAACCCATGTGTACAAGAGCCTTCCACTAGAGTTTGACGACAAGGTTCGTCTTGTTGACGCACTTCCGCTGGACATGAATGATTTTGACATGATTTTGGGCATGGATTGGCTATCCAAGCATCATGCTACCATATACTGCCATTCATATCGAGTCATCTTCGGTGATGTTAATGCGCTAGAGTACATTCACAACAGGTTCGTACGCGGCAGGTCTGTACAAATCATATCAACCCTGCAAGCACGTGCACTACTTTTATATGGTTGCGAGGGTTATCTAGCTACTGTTCATGACATGGATGTTGAATCCCCATCAATTTAGGATCAGCCGATAGTGTCAGAATTTCCAGATGTGTTTCCATAAGAACTTCCGGGCATACCACCTGCACGTGAAGTAGAATTTAATATCGAGCTCATCCCAGGAGCTGAGCCGATTTCCAAGGCTATTTATCGCATGGCTCGCATAGAGTTGAAGGATTTGAAGGATCAATTGCAAGAACTTCTAGAACGAGGTTTTATTCGACCGAGCGCATCTCCATTGGGCGCACCGGACTTATTCGTTAAGAAGAAGGACAGTAGTATGTGTCTTTGCATAGACTATCACGAGCTCAACAAGATTACCATCAGGAATAGGTATCCACTACCACGTATAGATGATCTGTTTGACCAACTCCAAGGGGCCAAACATTTCTCCAAGATTGATCTTAGGTCGGGCTATCATCAGCTACGGGTTAAGGACCAGGAAATCGCCAAGACTGCTTTCCGTACACGCTATGGCCACTACGAATTTATAGTCATGCCATTTGGCCTTACCAATTATGACAATCCGTCAATTTATGGTTGATATTTTATTCTCAAATATTATTTAAAAACATTATTTTAATGTTATATTATGAACTCACTCGTTTTTGGGAAGAAATTTGGGTTTACATCTTGAAGTAGCATCGACTACGTCTAAACAGAAAGAATTCTACGTTACGTGCTTACGTTTACATACAGCGTCTTTGGTGACAGTCCGACATTCCAGGAAATAAATTTATCCTTGAATATTATTTTGGAATTTTAAATTTGTGTTGGTTCCTAAACTCACAAATTTACGAGAAGAGATTAGGACTTACGTGCATAATTTAACGTCCTTTATGACTAAATCGAAAACCCTAGGTTTACGTATTTACGTTTTTGGACTCCGTTTTTGATGAGAGAATTTTTATTAGATTCGTTTTGTGCCGTTGATTCATAATTTATAAAAACGTTTTTCGTAAAAAGACCCGAGGGCACGTAAATCGAGGAAACTAGAATCGAGGAGTACCCGTAAATTAGTGGAGATGAGACAAGTTTACACTTGCCTCACCCCCACTATGGGTGGCAAGACTTAGCCAACACACCATATGTGGTGTCAAGTTTATATACACACTAAGGAAACATGTCCTTAGTGCATACACAAACCACCAAACTAACAAAACTAGCTACACCATAAACCATTTCTCATTTCATACATGCAAAACCACTCAAACACTCTCTTCTCTCTCTATGAACGTCCATAGCCACCCTCCTATCACCATTTTCATCAAATTTTAACCATAAACGAAGACTATAATCAACATATGTTAAAGCCTACTTGAAAAGATGAAGATTGGAGGTGATTATAACATGTGAAAAGGAAGTTTTATGGAGGTCTTTGGGCTGATTTTCAAGAAGGATTTTAGGGATGATTTCATGGAGGTGTTCATCCATTTTAAGGACTCAAGAAGTTGCCTTGGTAAGTTGAAGATTTGGTAACAAGGAACCAAGCCTTGTTCATCAAAATCCCATCTTTTCATCATCTTGGTGGTATAGAGATTATTTTTCCATATCATCTTGTTATTTTGAATATGTAATCTTGTATTTTCTTCATTTATGTATATGTAAATGATGATGAATGATGATCAAAATATTATGTGAGGATTTGGTGTTGATAAACTTGGTTAAAAAGATTGAAAACTACATGTAAAAGTGGTAAAATCTTGCTTAAATAAGTAGGCTGTATAAAACAGTAAAGAAACTTATGTTAAATTGTTAAAATGGCATAGATGAATTAATATACAGTAAGTCATAAGACTTGTACACATGTGAGAGTTGTCCATATAATAGAATCTTTATAATGAGTGAGATATGATCAAAACAATATTGAAGTACAAATCTGAGTAGTCTGTTTTATACGAACTGTTAGGGACATTTAGAAATAGATTGAGCAGTAGATAAAGCTGAGTTAATTGTAGAAATTAATATTTAGTTTGTGCCATCCAAAAATGAGCTTCTATCTCCTTGTAGAACTCAAGATATTGTAAAAATGGTGAAAGTGAAAATAATAATCAGATTTGTAAAATAAATGTATATAGTATAAAATGAGCACTCAAATAAAACTAATATAAAATGTTTACCTAAAACCCACTAACATATATAATAAATAAGTATTTACTTTTATAAATAAATGTAACATTGTATAAAAATGACAATTTGATAAGTTTATAAGTTATAAAACTATCAACATGAGTTTTACGTCTTTTCGGCTAAAATCGATAAATTAACGTTTTCTTCAATTAAAACTTAGATGGTCGAACCCGTCTAATGTAAACTTTTTACAACTCATATACTGATGTATAAGTACATGTTATAAGTAAAAACCGATAAAACCCGAGCTTTATAACATATGGAGATTAACGGGCCAAATTAGCCTTATTGGACTATTAACCCAACTAATTTGGCTAAACACTAATGGACTTACTCATTGGGCTTAACCCACTTGGGCCCAACATGTGAGAAAGGCCTGATATTAAAAGTATAATTAGGCTAATATAAAGTATTGAACTCTTAATGGGCTTTTAATGGGCTTATTGGGCCTTAATATAGAATTGGATTGAAACTAGTGAAACTAGTATAAAAATTTACCAACACATAACACTATAATGTGTATGAAGAGATAAAATACCACTTGATAATCATCATACTTATAATATCATCATATATATACACAGCTATTGTTTTTATAAAGTCATTGGACAAGAGTCTAAGACGAGTATTATTTGTCTAGGTTTTCGTGATTGTTGCACGTATCATACATCCAAATCGTCGATAACCCGCCTTTCCCAATCAACGTGAGTTCATAGCCTCACACTCTTTTAAATGTTTTTATGAAATGTTTTATAAACCCGTGAGGGAGATAACATGTTAGTTTTAATAAAATAGGACACCAGTTGTCCCGATTGTTTGTTTATTGATTTGGACCCGAATGATTCTATGACCCGATGAATGATTATATGACCCGATGTAGGGAATAAAATGGATTATTAAGGTTAGGTTATGTCACTAAAAGTCCCATTAGCATGAATTGTGAACTACCCGGATTTGGTTGACGCTTATGCATATAATAGTACTATTTGGGGAAAATCACCCCAGTTCGCGCCTTGACGGTTGATCCCGTCGTGCCACATTGATTGGTAAGCGAATTTATGTATGAGAAGATTTATATAAGCGTGATTATTGTGACGACACGCTTTTTTAGATGGGCATATGAGTTTCGGGTTAGCTACCCGTTGTTCGTTATAGTAAGGTAGCAATGTCATGCGGCTTATAATAATCCAATAACGAAAATACTGTTATACGCATTGAATTATAATATAATGCCTGACTAGCAATACGGGGTCATTATTGATATTATGTTCGTGTTTTGGTTTTACATAACCATATTCATATAACGGGTTTTATTTAACTCTATACAACGTTATAAAACGTATTGTATGATGTTTTTACGACATTGGTTCGTATAATGGTTTTAAAGGCAAAAGCCTATAGTATGATTTACAACAAAGATTTGTATAAAATGTTTTTGGCTTATTTTATGGCCTACAACAAACAATTGTACAAAATGATTTTCGGTAATAATTTTATATCGATGATATATTAATGGATTTCATTGAACTCTATGAATTCACTCGGCGTTTTCGCTGACCTTTTCTTTTAACATGTTTTATCTTAGGTACTTGAAGGTAATTCTCGGGAATATGACAAGAATTTATGGCCCGCACTTAAATAACAATTTCCATTCAAATGCTTTGTAAAACTTGTATGAAATACTATGACTTGGGACCTATGTAAATTTGATATTCATGATTGGAAGATTCTTTATTATTAAACGACGCGATTTTTAAGCGTTGTCTATGATTTGAGTAATGTGTTATCCCGTAACACCAACGACTCTTCCGCTGAACAAAAGTATGAATATTTGGGGGTGTTATAGTTTGGTACCAGAGCTTTCGTTATAGAGAACGAAAGATTTTTAAAACCAAGGTTTTGAATAAAACATTTCAAAATCTTTTAACTATAAACATTTTTCACAAAATGTCTAAAAATCTTTTGACTATAATGGTGCCGAAGAATTCCCGAGTTACCGACAAGACCAGACTGAGAAGTGTTATTTTAATATATATAATTTGGATTATATATATATATGTTGTAATTTGATTACATGATTGTTGATGATTATTTTAATTTTTATACGAGGTATTTATACGACGTAGATTGTCACAAGGAACCCTAACTCCCCTAGTAAATCAATCTAAGCTATTCCTGTGGGAAATCTAGCTATTCTAGTTCTAAACCAAGTTGTGGATATTTATGATCCCGATAAAATGGTTGATATTCGTAGAAATATTGATATTAGTTGATTGTGATGTTGAAGAAGAATTGGAGAGAATAAATCTGATATCGATGTCATGACGATCTTTCCTTATAGAGTGGAGTTTGACAAAACCTTACCACCTAGAAAGATGTCATCTGATTCGGTGTCACACAGTTCTTAAATTTGAAATCGAAAGGGTGAATGTTGCACTTGAGGCTGTCCTTGGAACCATTACCCAAAAGCCTCATGCCACTAGTACCTTTCTGAGAAGTCTAATTGAATGTGTGAGTCATTCATACTAGTGACTCATTTGATAACTATTATTGTAAGAGTTATAGGATTGGAAATTAAGTGTTGTTCATACCGAGATTTTATTGCCCTATTAAGGTCCAAGAATAAGGTTGAAAGTATTAGAGAATGAGGTAGGATGTTGCATTGAGTATAAGATTGATTGAAACTTGAATAAAGTAAAAAAATGTAACTCGTATGGAATATGAGATTGTTAAGAGGAAGTCGTTAAGTTCTATAATTGAATTATAAGGTTTTAAATGATTGTTAGTTCGTGTTAAGGGTTGTTCATAGGCCATTGTCCAATGACGAGGATGCCCAATGTCCAATAAATAAATCGAAGAAATCATCTTCTGAAATTGGGACCGATAGATCTTCTGGGACATGTGGAACACCTAATGACTCTTGTAGATTAGTATTCATTGTGGTATCTTTTAAAAATCCCTGACTTAACTGAGACATCAGTTGGTAGGATGAGTTTTTGGAATTGTATGACATAGTGACACGTAATGTGTTACGGTACAATTTTGACTTGTTTGTGATTAATAAAAAGACTACCTTTGATTGCTAAATCCTACATATATCGATGTTATCTATCTTTTCTTGCTTTTTCCTAATGCTCTCATTAGTGATGCAACCATTGAACAAGTACTCATCTCGATTTAAGTTACGTTGTGGATTACTCTCTTTTTATTCCTGAGTGCCATCAAGGTCATGGACCTCATGATTAATTGGCTAAGCTCATTTCCTATTATATTGTGGTTAGTTCTTGGTGAACAACTTTTCATCACTCTTTTGCAGATCACTGATGAGACTATATTTATACATAGTCTCATCGTCCAAATCGGGCTTAAAATGCTTAAAATATCATCAAAATACCCAATATATGCATGTGTTTGTTCATTGTGTATTTTAGGTACGGATATCGTGAATTCACCAAAAGATCAAAGGAATCAAGCAAAAACGAACACGGGAAACGAAGCCGCACAAAGAACCGGACCCGAATCTTGATTTTCTAAAATTGCCCTTGAAGTTTGAAGATTTGACAACTTTGGTCCCTCATTTTTGAAGATTTGGCAAGAATAGTCCTTGGAGAAATCATTATTGGCAAGTAATGTCCTCTATGTTTGAAGATTATACATGGAAGCCCTTGAAGAATGCATTATTTGCATATATGATCCTTTACTAAAAGTTTGCAAATATCATGTGCCAAATTTGACAAGTGCTTGAAAGATGATATAAAAGGGAAAATGAGTTTCTGGCTATTTAATACAACTTGAAGACATGTTGAAACTTGGGGGGGCTATACTGCCCAGACAACAATACTCCCTTCCACCACTCCAAACCCGCCACGTCACCTTCACTTACCCACCATCCAATCAGAAAGCACCCCTCGTCCACCTCAACCTTCCACTTCTTTTATTTATTAACTGATTTTAATATCAGTTTAATTTATATAATTAAGTGGGGGAAACAAATATTTAAAATTCATTACCCCATAAACCAAATCAAATTTCCTTCCTTAAACCCAGTTTACCCCATAAACCCTAATCTAATTAGGGTGAAAAACAAAGGGGTTTGATCCCCTAAAATGCAGATTGGTGATTCATCATGTTCTAAACCCATCCCACCAACAAACTTTCCATCTCGTGACCCCTGGACCCCACATGAGACAACCCTGTCACCCCCAAAAATGGTAAAATTGGTATCTCAGCAGAACATCAACGTCCCACATCAAATCCTTGATCCCAAAGGATTTATTTAACGTTCAAGATCAAGGGAATCCAACTGGCACATCACATGTCCAATTTGACCAAGATTTGAACAAGAAAACCAAGGGCTTTTTAGGGATCTCAGAGAATTAGGGTTTTGTAATTTTAGCTTTTCTAGATGCTTCTTAGTTGTATTATATATAGAGACGACTTGTGTCTCTATGATTTTGTTCCAGTTTTTTTGTAAAAATCTTTAAATGATTAATGATAATGAAAGTTTGAGTTTTGTACAATAACTGAGTTCCAATTTAATTGTTTTTTCTAGTGTAATCTTAATTTTCAGCAAGATAGTTTAAGGGTTTTCAAGATTGTTCAAAAGTATTTTCCAAAAACGTTTTCTTTAAACTTTCTGAAATCCACACACAATGAAGTGATAGTGGATTTGTGTGTGGGATTTCAGAGTTTATCTATTGGTTTTCATAGTCTCAAAGTTTCAAGTGGTTTCAAAGTTGGTATTTCAAAAACCTGTTTTCTAAGATTTTCTCAAAATCTTTTATTTTTTTTACTACTTACTGTAGCAAAAGCTATCACAAGCCTGACAAGCTTGTGATAGGCTTCTACTACTTGAAGTCTTTTCCTTGGTTTGATGGTGTTGTGCAGGAACAAGAAACAAGACCATTGCATCATTCATCTTTCCACTTTTCTGTTTTGAAGATATTTAAGTCTTGGGTCCTTTGTGGATTCCACCAACAGACTTCTCTAATTGTTCATAAGCCCACAATAATCATAAAGGTTCATAAGATCATTTTTTTGGTTTTTATGTGAGCTTCATGATTTTTGTAAGTAACCTGTTATATGGTAGTTTGTTTGTTCATTTATGCTTATTTATGTGCTTTATTCTTGTTTTGATAGCTTGTAATCAGGTTTGATAAGTCTTGACAGCATTTGGTTTGTAAAAGTCCATTTTCAGAAAGTTAAGGGTTGTTTGGGATTAGGGTTTAAGCTGAAAAAGTAACACATTTTTGGTTTAAAATCCACCTAGACATGTTTTAATAGGTTATTTTAGTTATATCAGTATTTGGTTTTCAAAGTTTGGTAGATTTGTTATTGCATGCTCACTTTTTTGGCAAATAGCATAACAAATCAGTAATCATCATAACTGTTTGATTTTTGCAAAAAGTAAACCACCAATCTTGGAATCTGTTGAGGTTTAGTGTAATATTAGGTTTGGAATCAGACGGGTGTAGTTTGGTTGTGAAGCTTGTGAGTTTTGGCTTGTTAAAATTCGTCCAAGAGACCAATTGCATCAGTCACTGTTCACAGACATTGCAAAGCTATACAGTGACTGTATTTGTGTGCTTTTGTGTGATTATTTGCTAGTAGCTTGTGTTGTTTATTGCTTGTTCTGACTCCCCACACTTCCATGAGTGTGGGGGTGCCCTTGTATCCAAGAAATATCCATCAAAAAGCTTTCCTAAGCTAAATCATAATCTGTCATGTTTTTTTTACACTAACAGTGGGAACTAAGTTCCCACTGCTAGCATTTGTGTTTCCCCTGCTTAGCTAACTGCCAAAACACACAAGGTGTCACTTTCAGTTCTTTCTTTTTTTGTCTTTAGTGGTGTTAAATAGGTTTTAGACTTTCATTCTTTTTCCATTATTTTTCTTTTTTAATTTCTGATTTTTTAGTATAATTTAATTTTCTGTTACTGTTCATTAAGCAATTTTTAGATTAAATAGCTTATTTAAATTACTTTTTAATTATTGTTTTTTGGAATTTAGTGTAGAAAATTTATATTATTCACTTTTAAAATTTTTCTTATATTTAGAAAATTAATTTAAGATTTTTAGTTTCAAAATTATTTCACTGTTCACTTTTAATTATTTTTTATAATTAATTTAGGTTAATTATGGTTTTATTATTAATCAGTTTTGTCTTTTAGTGCAAATTTTTACATTTTTCAAACTTTTTCAATTTTCTACTGTTCATTAGGGTAATTTAAGATTTTTAAAATTGTCAAATTAATTTTGGCATTATTTTATTATTTTTTATGATTATTTTAGTTTAAATATAGTTTTTAGTGTTTTAAAAATAGAAAAATAGTTTTAAAAATTTAGGAAAAATACTTTTTAGTCTTTAAATAATATAAGTTAGTTATTAGTTCAATAAATTAATATTTTGGGCTTTTTCTTATTTATATTTGATTTTAGGGCTTTAATTAGCATTAAAAATTGAATATTTAATTAATAAAAGGTTTTAAAATATATTTGTTGGATTTTTATTCTTATTTATATTATTTAAGACTTAGTTTTAACTTTTAATTAATTTTTAGGTTTTGTTTTTAATTTCGTCGCGTTTTACGTAATTACGTCATCGTTTTACGTCAACGTCGTAGTTTAATCGTAGTCGTAGCTCGTCTTTTATTTTTCTCTCTTTAAACCAAAAACGTCACTAATCCAAACTTGATTTTATATATTGGCACATTAATACACACACCTCCTTCGAGAACGAACTTGGAATTTATTCGTCTTCACGGTTTTCCTAAATCGTGTCCGTTAATACTTACCGCATTTATACTCGTCTTTCCTAAGACTTGTGTATCACAAAAAACTACATACATCTTTTTGGCGCCGCTGCCGGGGAGGTGTTTAGTGTGCCATTACTATTAGTATCGTGTTTGTGTGACTAGTGTGTTTTAGCTTTTCATTTTTTGGAAAGCGTGAATATCGTACATACTCATTTTTGTTATTTTTATCTATTATATTATAATATCCAAATAAATCGTGTTTAATTTTCCTAAGTTAAACACACAACAATCTTTACTATATTGTATATATATTGGTTTTCGTTTTTTGTGAATATATTATTACTATATTGTATCTACGTAAGAACAATAAAAATACAAGTACTCCAAAAGCGTGAAAACGCAACCTTGATTCGGGATTTCATCACTCGATCATTGTATTCGAATCCAAAGCAAAAGTTTAAAGGCAAAATAGATAAATACTTTCGTGAGGCTTAATTTCAATTAACACAAACTATAAGGTGGGTATAAGGCGGTTGTATTTCACGACCTAAAGGAAAAAGGCTCTTAAGTGCTTCGCGCCGCCTCGTTTCCTCCGCTTGCTTGTGCGTGTTTTGAGAAAGAAGGCTAATCGAGGGTTTGCCACCCAAGTATTATCTACGTATATTATATTTGCTTGTGTTTTCAAGATTAAACCCTCTTGAACGTTTTGGTGTTCCACCAACGTTCTAAAGTCATCGAGAACGTTCACTCCACGTGATCGTTTTCATTCTTTGAGGCTCCTTTAATCGAGAAAGTCGATTCAAGGAGAGATTTGTAGATTTGTGTCTACGTAATACATTCAAAAATCCAAAAAAAATTAAAAACAATCAAAAACCAAAAAATTGAAAAATCGAAAAACCGCAAAAAGAATCTTCTTTGCTACCACCCATTCTACGCTTAGTGCATGCGCACTCGATCGAAGGATTATTCCAATTCTAGCGAAGCTTCGAATCGACGCAATCGTAATCGAAGGAATCGACGACGTAGACGAGAATTAGAAACCGACGTTCCTAATATCGTTGTTGAAGAAACCGTAGAGGAGATGGCCGATAATCGTTCGATGATGGAATTGCTCCAAGCGCCCACCGAGGGTTATGGAGACGCGATCGTAATTCCCGCTATCGAGGCGGAGAATTTTGAGACAAAGAGCGGAATGCTTTCGTTGATTCAAGCTACGAAGTTTCGAGGTCGTGAAGCCGATAATCCTCACGACCATATTCGGAATTTTGATCGTCTTTTGGCCACGAGCAAGTTTAAGAACGTCGACACCGATGTCGTCAAGCTTATGCTTTTTCCATACTCGCTCGATGGTGCCGCCAAGGATTGGTACGAGAAAGAGCCACCTAATTCCATAGTTACGTGGAAGGATCTCGTTTCCAAGTTCGTTAATTATTTTTTCCCACCGTCTAAGACAACGTTTTTCAAAAACGAGATTACAGAATTTGAGCAAAAACCGAATGAATCTTTTAGAGACGCGTGGGATCGCTTTAAGGAATTGCTTAGGCAATGTCCTCACCATGGTTTTTCCGAGTTGCACCAAATCGATACGTTTTACAACGGTCTTAATTTTCACGAACAAGACTCGTTGAATTCCGCCGCCGGTGGCAAATTTTTGTGTAAGACTCCGAAAGACGCTTTGATAATTATCAAAAACCGATCCAAGGTTTACCAACTCCGCAATGCACCGAGTGTTGCCAATGTCGCCAATGTTAGTAGTTCTAATCGCGACATTGAGAGGGTTGATGCAAAAGTCGACAAGCTTACGAATGTGTTCACGTCTTATCTCATTGAGATGCAAAAGAAAGACGCTCCCGCTACGGTGAAAGCGGTTGAGGTTTCGTGTACGTTTTGTGGTGGACCTCATAATTATTACGAGTGTGCGGCTACGGATGGCCAAACGCCGAATGTGAGTGCGTTAAATGGAAACAACAATTTTTCAAATCAAAATAACGCGGGTCCATCACAACAAGGCAATTATAACCAAGGCAACAATTTTCAAAATCGAAACAATTTTCAAGGAAATAATCAACAAGGAAATTTTTCGAATCAAAATCAAGGAGGTTATAATCAAGGTCGTAATATAACTTGGCAAAATCGAGACAATAATCAAAACTCGAATTTTTTAAACAACAACAATCAAGGAAACAATTTTTCAAGTGGGAATCAAGGAAATTTTCAAAGAAACAATCAAAACCAAGGGAACTTTAATTCAAATCAAAATAGTTCGTTAAACGATTTTCAAAATTACATGAAAACGAATGAGGCTAATATGAGACGATTAGAGGGAGAAATTGGTACTTTTGAAAAATGACTTTTCTAATACATTGAAATTGCAAAACACGAAGATTGAGCAAGGGCAAATTGATATAAAAAAGATGTTTTCGGCTATTATGAACAAAGCCTGGGGTTCGTCATGGAGTTCGTTACCTAGTGACACCGTAGCAAATCCGAAAGAACAATGTAAAGCCGCCTCGTCTCGTGAGAAATGTCGTGTGATTACCCCTAACCTTGAAGGATTCAGTGTTGTTTATCCCTCTCAACCCTCGACTTCTAAGACGTCTTCTTGTTCTAAAGTCGATGGGGTGAACGTGGCGACCAAGGAAAGTAGTGCACACCCTCGTGTACCTCAAATTCCATCCACGGTTCAAAAAGAGAGCTTTGTCGACCTTACCAAAGTAACCCTTGAAGAAACTTGTGCATCGATCCTTCTTAAAAAACCCAAAAGGCGTATGCCGAGAAAGGAAAAGGATCCGGGCCAATTTCTACTACCTTGTGATTTTTCCGAGATTAAGGGATGTTTAGCCCTTGCCGATTTAGGTGCTAGCATCAATCTCATGCCTCATTCTCTTTGGAAATTGATGAGATTGCCTTCGCTTACCCCCACAAACATGACTATCGAGCTTGCAAATTGTACGCCACTTATACCAATTGGAATAGCCGAGGATGTCTATGTTAGGATTGGAAAGTTTGTTTTTCCCGCGGATTTCGTTATATCCGATTACGAGTGTGACCCTAAATGTCCCATTATCTTAGGCCGACCATTCTTATCGACGGCTCGAACCGTAATCGACGTTCACGAGGGGAGACTTACTATAAGATATGGGGATGAGAAAATAGACTTTTTCGCTAGAAAATCCCAAGGGTTTAATGAGAATGAAAAAACCGAGGTTTCAAAACCTAATGATTCAAATTATAATGATTTCAAAATGTTTACTTTAGCGGAAAGAATGAAGCTTGATGCATGTTTTGAAAGAATTAAGAAAAACGGTTTTAAAGATGATGATTTTGATGATAAAGAATACGTGTACCTAATTCAAAAGGGTATGTGTAAATTTATGGATGAAAACTCACTTTGGGATGTTTTTAGCGAAACAAGTGAAACACCAATTCCGAAGGGCGACGTTAGTGCCATCACGACAAAGACCAATATGGGCTCGTCTTCACCACCTTCGAAGGACCACGTCTTTTAGGCTTCAACTTCTAACTCCATCGAAGTGCCTCCTTTGCCTAGCCCAACACCCGTTGAGGCTAAAGGGTTTATCGACATCGATCCTCTCGTCTTATAAAATTCACCTAAGCATAGTCATTCGGCTTGTAAGACCATGGTTGTGAGTGCTCACATCGACTCTTTCTTTGACAATGACGATGGCGATTTTGCCGAGATTGATCACGTACTTGACATCCACATGCAATTTTTGATTCTCCTAAGAAGAAACATGTGAAGTACGATGATTATGATTTTGATCCCGAGATTGAGGAAATCATTGAACGAGAGCTAGCTCTTATGCCTTCACTTCCACCTACGAGTGAGGTCGACCTTTCCAAAATCGAGGATGAACTCAATGAGTTGGAACGTCTTATTTTCAATGACGAACCAACTCATGTGACCACCAAAAATCCCATTCTCGAGGAGTTACCTTATCAACACTCCTCATTTGAGAATGACGTTTACCACATTCGTGAGGATCTAACTTATCAACGATCCCCACAAAAGAATGATGGTTTCGTGCTTGATCGTGATCTTTTCGAGAGAGTTTCTAAGATACTCAAGGAGGGGAATGACAAACCTTGGTTTGACAAGCCTATCTTTGATGAGGAAATCAATGAGATCGACGTTCATGAGGATGATGAGTATGTAGACCCCGAGGGGGCGGTGTTCTTTATTGACAAACGTTTTGAGAACTTATATAATCCGCCACCCCCTCCCACCAAAGACTTAAATGTGAGGATTTTTAGCGCGACTAATTTTGAATTTGACACGCCAAATATTTTCGACATTATCAAATCGGGTTTTCATAAAGAGTTTTTGAACGATGAAAAAGGAAAAGATTTTAAAAATGTTTTAAAAGATTTTTCTACATGTTTAACTCCGTCATCACCGCGTTATATGAGTGCTACCACCTCGTCTACTCCTTTTGACGATGGTTGGTGTGGATTTAGTGTGGGGGAAGCCCCAAATGTTCCCTCCCATTTCTCCACCGAGGACGAGATTTACGATCCCGGAATTGCTTGTAAAGGGAAATCTCGGTCTTCCACCGATGCAATAAATGGAAAATCTTTTCGTTTGCTTGGTGTGAGTCTACCTCGAGTAGCTCATATTGTTGACTTACCCATTGCCCCACCTTTCTACTTCTTATCTCTTTTCTTCTACCCCATTGGGGTTTGTGTTGGAGTGGCGTTGTTTCGTCTTTCATCCGAAAACGAGGACGCTATCTTTGACCCCGGTATACGTTTATCGGGTTTTTAAAGTACTCCACGTACTTTTGGGCCTTGTTTATCATGTAAGCCCCACCAAAAATGACCATACCAAGATTATCCCTAAATGATCACATTTATGGGGATTCAAGTCGAGCTTTTGACTCGGTTATCAAAAACAAGGTGCCTCGTGGGGGATTCTCATGCTTATCCTTGTAAATATTATCGCTTTCTTAGTTTAATGTAACGAGGGGACTTGTGCTCTTCCTACCTTTGTTCCGTGGTTGTTTGTGATTGTGATTTATTAGGTTCATCGTCATCATTGAAGCCTCTCGTGTTCGTTTTACGGATCACTCGAGCTTCGATCGTTGCCTTTGGAGATTCCGATATCCGATGATATCCTTTTACGTTCTAACGTTTATCTTATTAGCATAATTCATAAACGGCTTCTAGGTTATTCGTTTTACCCTTTCCATGCTCGAGATTAAGCATTCGACTTCGTCTCTAGTATGGGGGTGTTTACACCCCTAGACTCGAAACATTGAGGACAATGTTTAGTTTTAGTATGGGGGGGTGAGTAGATACTTCACCTTGCTTACGTCACCACGCAATCCAATATTCATCTTTTTGCTATCGTTTTGTTGCAAATAAGGCTAAAAATGGCCAAATTTTAAAATTTTTCTTGCTTTTCATAAGTGTTTAAGACACGAATGTAGGTTTTCCGATGGTGAGAACGAGAGTAATTTTTGACTCGACCGTGCGTGTTGAGCACTTAGCTTTGTTGATCCCTTAACTTAGATCGATTAGCTTTGTGTATACGAGATTAGATCAAGTATAACACGTAGAGAAACCTTTGCTTATGAATAAAGTAACAAAGTGTTATGCGGAATTAACACTTGATCTAAAACACAATGATGTTAAACAAACTTTCACTTGTATTAGAATAATCTTGTTGATTACAATGAAAGGTTTAACTTGCGAATACTATGAAAACTGATATTAAACATTAACCTAAAAGATCTTCTTTTATAGAACAAGAAGTCTTGTACAATAAGCTACGAATCAATTATTCTAGGTAAAGATAAACATAGAAAATACATTGTCGTTTCTATCCTTACTAGAAGTAATCTAGAATATAATATACGTGTAGCTCACATCTTCCATCAGTGCTTGTCTTCAATCTGTCAACGCTTGACTTTATCTTGTCAACGCTTATGCTGTC